>CM041776.1:125031422-125662015 GCA_023374045.1 Limonium bicolor | reverse complement strand
ATTTCTTCTCCTTTCTCTCTCATTTATCCTCTAATGGAGGCTTAACCTCCCTTGTAGTTTGGGATGGGGATTTTGCCCCAAAATCCCTAAAACTCCATTGTTGAATCTTGAACTTGTTTTTATGCTTTATTTAGTCATTGTGCTTAATGAAGATGATTATTGGGTATTATTATTCTTGAACTTGTTACTCATGATTTGGGGATTTGTTTAGGGTTTGTCCAAATTATCATCTATGTGTTAAATTGGTTGGTTTGGCCTACCGATTAGTTTAGCATTATTGTGGGATTCTATCAAAATGTGATTCTGAGATAGAAGCCTAAACCATTGGGAACTAGAACAGTGTACTCTAATTCAATGATTTTGAGATCAGACTACACTACAACTTTGGGGAACTTGAGCTTAGTGTTGTCGATAGACCCGAGGCTTAGCTGATTGAGAAATCCCGGTTAAATTGGTTAGGATTAGTAGGCCTAGATTAGGCCGCTAATTAATTAAGTGTTCCATTGTTTAGCTATAAGTTCAAGGGTCAACAATCGGTAGTAAGGGGAGGATGGGTGCAAATATCCATCCCGGGCTACCTCTATCCTATTTTAGTTAGTTTAGTTTTATTGTTTTGCTTATTTCTTCATTATCAAACCAAAACTCAAAAACCCCCAATTTAAGTTTATGCATTTTTATATATTTTCTATGCACATTAACTAACCTTATAATTAACTAGATAGTTACGAAGTCCTTGTGGATACGATCTTGTTGTACTACAATGATTGGGTTCACTGTCCATAGTTAGTAAGATAGTTTCACTACTATTTTGCACAACACCCATCATCCCTTTACTATCGATCATCGACTCTTGAAATCATAGCTAAATGACGGGAACACTTAACTAGCAGCCTAGTCAAGGTCTACTATTCCTAACCAATTTAGTCGGAACCCGAAGGTTAATTCAAGCTCCCAATTCGATCGGTAAAACTAAGTGCAAGTTCCCCTAAGTTGCAATGCAATCTATCTCTACGACCTTTGATTGATTTAGTCCTCAATAGTATAGATCTCTACTTTTGATTAACTACGGTAGAAACCCACACTATATGTTAAACTAATCGACGACATAAACTAAACCAATTTAACACATTGATAATAAAATTGAGCAATCCTTATGCAAATCCCCTGTTATCTTGTAGACGAGCTTAAAAGCCATAAAAACTCAATATACTCATACATTAAGCTCAAAATTCAACAATGAAGCTCTCAGGATTTTGGGGCAAAATCTCATCCTTAGGTACAAGGAGGTTATTCAAGCATTTTCTGTGTCGTGCGGCTCGATGCTCGTGGACAAACCCCTCATTTTCTCTCTTTTTTTCCTTAGTTTATCGCATCGATTATGGGTGAGCATTCAGTTTGGATATTTGGATTTATTCAAAAACTGAAATAACCAAATTTTTTTATTGGATTTTTAACCTTTTGTAACTGAATTTAAATTTTGGTTATTCGAATATCCAAATTATAATTTGGTTTGGATTTTGGTTTTCACTCTGTCTAATTCGGTTACCGAATTATCCAAATTAATTTTTTTTAAACTATTCTCTTTTTTTTAGTCGTTAAAAGAAACTATTTGATTTTCGATTTTTTTCTATAAATTTCGGTTAATTGAAATATGAATATGAACTAACTAAAATTTGAATTTTAATTCGACTTTTGGTTTTTTCACTCAAAAAAATTTTGGATTTTGGATAATTTGGATAACGGTTAATTCAATTTTGGTCAAAATTTGGATTATTCAGTTTTTAACCGAAATAACCGAAATCCAATTTTGTTTATACAATTTGGATTTCGGTTAACTGAATTATCCAAATATATGCTCACCCCTAGCATCGATCTACTACTTCAATGGAGCCATCTGGGTCTGCTGTTCGTGTTATATGTCTGGACATGACTGACTCGTTAGAGTGTGTCCGAGCGAGACAAAGCTCAAGTGTTGTTTGTGGTTGTGTAACCTGTTGGGCAAGCTACTAAGTTGTGTGCTGCCCAGGTCTGTCCAGCCGGACACATACCCAAATAGTTGTAGCTAAGGGGCACTCAACTTGCAGCCTTCGTCCGGACATATATGTCCGGTAGGTTACTTGCTTGTATTGACCCATAATCTTTGTTTTAGCTCTGATTTGAGATCCATTTGCGCCCACACGCTCCTCTCACTGTCTGCTTTGCTCCTAGCTTGGTTATCCTCATGTTTCATTAATAAATGTGTAAGAACATCAATAAAACACAAAGTTAGAGGAAAACTAGTGAAAGTAGAGAAATGAGCATGATAAGTGTTGATAAAGCACATGAATACACCCTAAAATATGCTCATTTGTACACTTATCAAACTCCCCCACACCTACCTTGTGCTTGTTCTCAATCAAAAATATGAACTGGAGCAAGTAGAAAATGCTCAGAGCTAATAAATACTAGCAAGAATTATAAGATAAGAAAAGAAGCAAAAAATGATTAAAACCTTTGAGGAGTGTGAACCATCACCTACTGGTGGCATGGGGTAAGCTTAGGCAAAAATAAAATATAGAGTTTTGGGGTATGATCCAGAGTGCTTCAAAGCTTGATTAGGTAACTTGGAGAACTTTTACCATGGCCAAATTCTTTCAAGAATGGGCATTGAGAAGAAAACAAAAGGAAAAATAGATTTGTGCATTTGATTTATTCTTGCTCAAGAGATGAGAAGAAAATTTTAGGCATTTAGCATTTGCATTAAAGAAAACTCAACTCTCATTGTTGGTTACCAATGTGTTTCACAAGTCCCAGTGTAGAGACATAAAAGATGGTTGAAATACCCCCCCAAATCTAAATAATATTATTTAAATCATTATTTATTGGAATATAATCCAAATATTAAAATCATTTCACGTTCGCCATGCAAACCCATGCATGAAAAACGTTACGTAAAAACAGTCGTTTCACCATAAACGCTAAAACGCCTTAGAAGCATATGGTCAAACATGACCTTGTATGACCCTCTAATATTCAAACTAAATGGTCATACAATTATTATATGAATATACAAATATATCCCTAAGCTATATTCAGTCAAATACCAAAATGCTCGGGAGTGCTCACACCCGCTCCTTAAAGCACGAAAAGTCCGGAGGAGTGCCGAGGTGGCACGAACTCCTATAAAATTAATTCCTAGAGTTCCTAACATCATTTTATCATTCTAAAGAGAACCCACGAAGTGGTTTCTCAAAATTCAGCAAAAACCAAAGGAGGATTTCTTAGCGCTCCTTTTTGGCCCGGGAGTGTCCCGATGGCCCGTAAATTATGTCACGGGTTGATATACCCCATATAACTCAATGTAACATCTTAGTATATGTTTATTTACTATAAAAGTGTTTACAAACACTTGGAACTCATAATAACAATGGTTTCCCAAAATTTCCTTAGAGCACAAAAAAAACACCTTCGGGTGTCACGAAAATGCGTTTACGCAATTACCTTGTAGTTTTTGACATGCCACGAATTGGTAATCTTAAAAAGGGTTAAAATGACCTTCTAAATAAGTTGGTGTGACTAGTCAACAAGGCTCTCTATAGGGGCCGATTTTAAGGGCAAAAACTAGTATAAAATTTGCTTTAAAAATTTATAAAAGGCTTAAAACATGATGACTCATCATCCCATGTGTTATATTACTTAATGTCTAAGTATGTAGGTTCATTTGATCAGATAGCTGTCGAAATTAGGCCATGGAATAAGGCCATGTGAGCTAGAACAAAAACAAATGGAAAAAGTAAAAAGTAGATCTAAGATCTACTTTATTTGATTCCTTCTTCACCATGTGACCTAACATGCTTCTTCCTTGGCTCTTCAAAACCGATGGAGACCCCCATTCAGTCCTTAAAAATCGTGCAACATAATGAGGAAGAGGACAAGTCAATGGACATTGAAAAATCAAAGGAATAAACTCACTTTTCTACCTTGTCTTCTAGCTAGCATAATTGCCTTGCCAACTCTTGCCTTGTCACACCTCACATGCCCTATAACATGGCCGGTTTTTATTGCTGGAAAGGAGTCATTTATTGAGCCAATCAACCATGAATTAAACTAAGGAAAAGAATTGTCAAATGACATTAAAATTTGACAAAAGAAAATCAAATTCCAATTGCCCTCTTTATTTACGTGAGCCAAGCCTCATTTGCTCCCTTGCCCTATTCTTGCACGGCTTGGTAAGCTTCTCCCTTCTCTCTTCTAGCTTCATCTTCTTCCTTTGAAGCTCTTAAGTCCATTAATGGAGTTTTAACTTCTATCTTCATCTAAGGTAATTTCCTAGCATTTCTTGGCAAGTCTTGAAGCAAAACTCTCCTAGCATATCAAGTGGGTTCGGCCACATTTAGTTCTCCAAGAAGGTTGTCCAAACCAACATTAAATCAAGGAGCATCTCAAGGTTATCTTAAGGTAGGTTTCAAAGCTTGAAAATCCTTAAAGCACATTTTTATGTGTAACCAAGTTCTACCTCTTCTAAGTCTCTTTTTCTTCTTCATTTTGATGAAGGAAAACTTACTCTTCATTTATCTTGGGTGAGCCGAAATCATAAGGGAAGAATCTAAGGTAAAGTCTTGTAAAACTACTTCCAAACTACTTAAGATCTTTGTTGAAGATCTAACTCCTAAACATCCTTCATCTCTTGCATAAAACCGAAAAGGAGCAACAAAAATTACCTTGGAGAAAGCTTGGAGGTTCAAGGATAAGTTCAAGCACTTAACCACCTTGTTAAGAAGTAAGTTTACTATATAAACCTTTATGCTATAAGCTTTGTTAAGCTTCTAAAAATTATACAAAAATTATTTATATCTCCTAGGTTATATGAAACCGAAAATATATGGTCTTATATGCCAAAAGTATAACCTATAACATATATAGAAAAATATTTACCTTAAGACACATTTTGTGTCACAAAGTTTACCTATGTTACAAATTAATTCATGCCGAATATCCAAGGGCAAAAGTTCTTCATTTTGAGCTTAGAATTTATATAAGACATTACAATAATTTATACATGAGTTATATAACTCCTATGAATTTATTCATAATTATTTAGACATATAAATCCACTTTTATATACTATATGGTCACCAAATATTTATGGCCGAATACTCTAATTGAAAAATAGGTTTTAATGACCTACTTAGGTATATAAACTTATATCATAAAGTTTGGTGAGTTAAAAATATTCTATTAGTGTTTAAATGGCTAATTAATTAAGTTATGTGGATTAAATGTAATTTTTACAAAGTTTAGTGTGCTATTATAAAAACCGTGAGCTAAGGGGCTGCTTGGTGTAATTATAATATAATATAAGGTTAGGAACTAAGTTTAAGAATTTTAGATAATTTAAACAAGCTTTAAATAACTTTTTATAAAGTTTTGGGCTATTATGTAATTTATAAAAGTTGTTATGAAAGTTTAGAATATAAATGGGGCGAATTCATAATTAAGGAAATTATTAGGTGCGCTTTTGAATTTTAGAAGAATTAAATACTTAAACTATAGTTTATAAGTTATTAAATATCTATTATTAAGTTTTGGGGTGAAAATGTAATTAATGGAAAGTTCAATGACAAAGCCGAATTGTTTGGGGTTAGTTTGGTAATTAAGAATTTAAATATATATAATCGGCATTTATGGAGAATTAAAATTAAAACTATAGTTTACATGTCATTATGTAAAAGTTATAAGATTTGGTGGTTAGATTGTAATTATAAGGAATAAATATATGTTGGCCGAAAATTTAAAGGGCTAAGTTGTAATTTTTGAGAGTTATAATATTTAAAAGCTATATACCAAAATATTAGGGGTGGCTTTGTAATTTAGCTAAATAAGAAATTAAAACTCTATAATATAATGAGATTAGAATTTAATATAAGGTTTATGATTTTATGTGGTTGTTTTGTAAATAACCGAAGTACAAGGGTAAGAATTTAGATTAAAATAAATATAGGTCCTACATGGATTTTTGAGGAATTAGAAAGAAAGAATTTTGATTAAAGGAGTTATGAAGTTTAAACTATGACTTATATAGTTATAAGGAATTTAAGGGTAACCAATGATTATTACTTTTGGTTAAAGGAGGAATAATGAAAACTATAAGATTTTTATGTCATTGTAAGACATTTAAATATTGTTAAGAAAATTATAAGTTGTTATGTCAACTAGACAATTAAATAAACAACAAATATAGTACATGAATAAATAAACACATTTATGTACATTAAAGGGTTTACAAATAAATCAAAAGGAATAACAAATAAGTTATACATAAAACCATGAGGTAATTAAAAGAAATAAACCTCACATGAAATAACAATACAAGATTTGTTAAAAGATTCAATAGAATCATTATATAAGGGTAACATAAATTAACCCTCTCAGTTAATCCTGTTCTAGGACTTTGTTTGACCAGACGTTGACCGGGAACTAAACAGTACAGTCTACGGTGAACGGTATGGGATTCTTGCAACCTGTTTTCTAACGGATTACACTGGCTTGTGTGCTATCTGTTGTTGTAATAACGACCAAGATAATTAATGTAAACTGTTGTTTTACTCTTGCACACTGTGGTATTATTTATGTGCGTGATTGTTGCTGACTACAACGTGTATGTCCCACGCATACAAACACTACTATACCAGTGGATTAAATACCTGCGTTTCAGTATACCGAGGACTTGTACTCAAGTCTCTCACTAAATTCACTTTATAAAATACGTCATTATCCTAAACGTGATAATTGACAATACACATTGTGTTCTTGTTTAACGTCTTTATATGACACTTAACAATTATATACTTCGAGATTGAGGAGCCCAGTTGGATCTGGCCATGCATGCTACGGGAGTTGTACCTGTCTCAGGTCGTCTCCTACTACGTCGCGACGGAACATTCAGTTGGGAGGAAGACTTTATTCCTTCCGGGATTCAAATGCCCTTCAGTTCGAGGAAGACTTTATTCCTCTAGTGGGTTCTTATTTCCCACGCCATTCAGTTCAGGGTTTGACTACGTCATCTCCTGGGGTTTTTATACCCAACCTTTCTTTATAACGAGGTCACTATACCTCCACTATTTCAGATATTCAGTTATAACTGTCAGTCCCATTGTGTGGACCGACTATCAGTAAAGAATTTCAGTTCAGCTAACTCGACCTTCTGTGTCTTGTTCTATGTGACATTATTGTCCTTGTATGGATACTTGTTATTATCAGACTATGCTTGTTTACAGCTTTATAAAATGAACTGCATGTATTCGACAAAGTAGTTGGTGTGGCCCGGTAGACGATGGGCTGCACGTTTTCCATACCAGCATTGTTTGCTGAGCCCCTTTGGGGGCACCCCCATTTTTCAGGTACCTGAAGATTGAGAAGTTCACTACACTGAGTGTAGGTGGGGTAGACCAAGCTTTGGGAGTCTACTATTAGTAATTGTTTTATTTCAGTATTTTACTTTGAGTTCGATTCCTAGTATCTCGGGTTGTATCTGTATTCCAGACCGTGACATTTGAGGATTGTATTTGGACTTAGCCTTGTTGGTCATAAGGGTGGCCAACGGCATTGTAATACCGCCCGGTTGTTGTATTTATTTCCGCTGCAGTTGTATTTTATTTGGAGTGTTTGCCGTTCAGTTTATTGGATTTCGGGTTGGGGTATTACAGCTTCCTTGTAGCTCTCCAGTATCTTGAAAGAAATCTGGTGTCGCGATCAGATACTATGGTCTTTGGGACTCCGTGTGTCTGATAATCTCCTTGTCGAACAGCTCAGCTAGCTCACTACCTTCCAGGTGTCTTCATCGGTATGAATCTGGCAACCTTGGTAAGGCGATCGACTACAACCCAGATCATGTTGAGTCCTCCCCTAGCAGGTGGGAGTCCTACAACAAAATCCATGGAGATATATGAAATTTCCACTCCGGAACTGGCATCGATTGTACCATTCCGCCCGGTCTACGATGTTCAAATTTTACCTTCTGGCATGTTAAGCATCTCAATACAAATTCTGTCACATCCGACTTCATTTCAGACCACCAGAAGTACCTCTTCATGTCTTTGTACATCTTGGAGGCTCCTGGATGGACTGATAAGGCAGAACTGTGTGAACCTCGCAGGATGCGATCCCTTAGCTCAACATTGCTTCGGGGGACGCATAACCTGCCATTCAACCGAATCAACCATCTTCATGTAGCTTGAAGTCGTACTTCTTCTTCTCAAATGTACCATTCTCAATCTTTTGTCTGATTTCGGTTAGGTAAGGGTCGCTCAACTGAGCGTCTCGCACCTCGTCAACCAAGCTAGAAGAAGCGAGTAGCGAATGGAGCGAGTGTGCACGACGGCTCAGGGCTTCGGCTACGATGTTTGCCTTCCCTTCCTTATACTGCAAGTTGATGTCATAATCTGAAAGAAATTCCATCCATCTTCTCTGTCTCAAATTCAGTTCTTTTTGCGTGAATACATACTGTAAGCTCTTGTGGTCGGAGTAGATGGTGATGCTTACCCATAGAGATAGTGTCGCCATATCTTCAAGGCGAAGACAATGGCTCCTAACTCTAAGTCGTGAGTCGGGTAATTCTCCTCATGCTTTTTCAGCTGGCGGGAGCCATAAGCAACAACCTTGCCATGCTGCATGAGCACGCATCCCATTCCTTTGCCTGATGCATCACAGTATACCTCAAATCTTTCTGTGCCCTCTGGAAGAGTAAGGACGGGCGCTGAGGTCAATGAGTCTTTAAGTTTCTGAAATGATAACTCGCACTCGCTTGTCCATACAAACGGTGCGTCTTTCTTCATTAGTGTCGTCATGGGCTTAGCGACTTTCGAGAAGTCCCTTACAAATCTCCGGTAGTAACCGGCTAGACCAAGAAAGCCGAATGTCGGTAACAGTCTTAGGTCTAGGCCATGATCGTACAGCTTCTATCTTAGAAGGGTCCACTGAGATACCTGCGCTCGAGATGACATGTCCAAGGAATGATACCTGATCAAGCCAGAACTCGCATTTGGAGAACTTCGCATACAGCTGGTTCTCGCGCAGTGTCTCTAGTACTTTCCTCAAGTGGGTTTCATGTTCCTCTGCTGATTTTGAGTATACAAGGATGTCGTCGATGAAGACAACAACTGAAGTGTCCAACTGCTCACTGAATAAACGGTTCATGAGGTCCATGAATTTAGCTGGTGCATTTGACAAACCGAATGGCATCACTGTGAATTCGTAGTGGCCATATCTGGTACGGAATGCCGTTTTCTCAATGTCTTGCTCTTTGATAGCGATCTGATGATACCCAGAACGGAGGTCGATCTTGGAGAAGACTGATGCTCCTTTCAGCTGGTCGAATAGGTCGTCGATGCGTGGCAACGGGTATTTATTCTTGACTGTGACCGCATTCAGCTCGCGGTAGTCAATACAAAGTCGGAGGCTACCGTCCTTCTTCTTCACGAAGAGAACCGGTGCTCCCCAGGGTGATACGCTCGGGCGTATAAACCCTTTGTCAAGTAAATCACGTAACTGCTCCTTCAGTTCTGTCATTTCAGCAGGTGCCATGCGGTATGGTGCCCTAGCAATGGGACCGGTACCTGGCAAAAGTCAATCTCAAATTCCACTGCTCTCGGTGGTGGCATGCCGGGTAGCTCCTTAGGGAATACATCAGGAAATTCGGATACAATCGGTACTTCATCACTGAACTCTGGATCTCTCTCAGGTCTTGTACGTAACATAGATATACTTCTTGGCCCTTTCTAAGCTCCCGATACATAGCCATAGCAGATATAAGTATGGTCGAAGGCTCTCTCGGTCTCTGGCGGTAAGATACAGTAACCTCAGAAGAACTCTTGAGCAGCAATCGATGCTCGGCGCAGAGGATTCTACCCTTGTGCCGCTCCAACCAATTCATTCCGATGATTAAGTCGAATCCCAATCCATTGAACTGGATGAAGGAAATGGGAAACGTTTCGTTTTTGATTTCGATGGTGGCCGATTGATAATATCTGGTACACTTTACCCGCTCCTTCGATGGGAGAGTAACCATGAAGTTCGGTAGCTCATCCGCATCTAGCTTCAACCTCTTCACGAAATATGGTGATACGAAAGTGTGAGAGGCGCCGGAGTCGAATAACACATTGGCATCAATGCCATTTACTGGGAATGTTCCCGTTAAGATGGTGCCGCTTCTGCTGGCTTGTGCTTCGGTGAGGATGCTCAGGATACCTTCGGTACCGAGTCCACAACCTATTGGATTCACAATTGGATAAGTATTGATGGTGGACACAAGTGGAATTAAATCAACACTGCTCTTTATTGATAAACCAACCATCATACATATCGCGTCTCTAATACACGTTACTAGTAGATTACATGATACTATGAATTTAATACTTCCTAAAGGTAAGGTTCAGGCGTCCTGGTTCATGTGTGTGGCATTGATTATTGCCGGTGGTGCTGTATTCAGCTTGATCTTGTTGATACCGTGATACAGCAACCTAGAGTTTCCACCCATGATTAGAACATCTCCTGATCTCAATACCAGTTTCTGTGCGAGGTCCACACGCTTCTGCTCGCTATACAGGAATACGGCGTCATCACCAATGGACCAAGACACTACGGGCACTCCTGTTCGAGAGATGCCGCTGTTTCGTCCTTGTCTTGGTGTAACCCAAGTCGTCCTTCTTTCTCGTAGAAGTTGACAATACAAAGGTCCGCTTCAAGTGCGGGGATCGGTTCGTGTTCGCATTGTTGTGCAAGTTCTACTGCTTGTGTGACGAGTGTCTGAAACTCTGGAGGTATTGTCGGTGGCGTTGCTCCGTCTTGTGTTCGTGTCTCCTGGTATGTCTTGGTATAAGGATTCCAGTCCTTTCCCAAGCACATCATCTTCAGCTTCATCTTCGCTCCACCGGGGAATTCGGGTGTGTAAAATCCTCCTTGACCCGTTCCTAGCTCGTTGCATCGTCGGATGATTGAAATTTGTGCCTCGGGTGTCAGGTATCCCTTTAATAAAATCATACCTGGTCGGATGACCTGACACTGTTCGTTGGTGTAGTAGTGGTTGGTGATGTCGGTCTCTTCTGGATTCAGGTTTACCGGTTGGATAACAGATACTAAAGTTTCTATGGTTACAAATTTCATCTACGGTGAGTACTAGTTTCAACTACTTCATTTCATGCTCAACATACACTTCTATTCAGTTACTCATGCATTCATTCATACGATTACTCTAATACTTAGTCATGCTTCTCAAGGATGAAAGGTTTAGATTAATTACCTGGGCCGGACATAGAACCGGACCCATCACGGTCTATGACATGAAGGACAGGCTGCCTCTGAGGTGCACCCGCTGAGGTCCCCGGGATCCCTGTCCCTGTGGTGCCTGCTGGTGGGCGGTGCATCGCCAGATGCAACCTTCTTGCCTTCCCTCTGTTTGTAGTTTGGAAGTTCCCTTTGACTTAGCATTCTCTGGGCACTTGTTGGCTGTGTGTCCCAGTTTCTGGCAGTTATAGCATTTGATTTCTCTCCCATAGCAGTCTTTGCCGGGATGATCTTGATTGCACTTTCTGCACACATAGGTGCGGCCGTCGGAGAAGATTTTGGCGGAACCGGAGCTAGAACCTGAGGTTAGAGGGTTAGCACATGTGTGCGTGGATATGCTAGATATAGTACTTATACGAATACGAATTGGATTAGAAATTTACCCTTAGGTGGGTGTGATCTCAGTGGCTTTGCTGCCACCGGTGCAGAATAACCAAGCTGAAGAAGCTCAACTGGTTTGCCCTGCTCAGCATGGGCACTGCCCTCACCTGGGGATTTCTTTTGGGATTGCTGAAAGAAATTTCCCTTCTTCTTTTTCCAGCTCTCCCCTGGTTCTGCTCCTCAGTACTGGTGTTTTTGTTGTTGGCTTTGCGCTTAAGCGCGGTCTCTTCATCCCTTAATTGGCAAGTGATTTCAACGCGAGAAGCCGCGTGATAACACTCCTGAAGTTTCAGGTATTAGCCGGGATTCTTATTAAAGGAAAATAAGGAAAAGTTCAAGGAATTCAAGGAATTGAAATGATACTAAGGGTTAACTGATATTTACCTGTAGGGAGGTAAATCTAGTGTAGCCCATACCGTACCGAAGGCGATGGCTCAGACCGCCATAGAAGCGATCGACCAACACCTGGCCGGTGTATCCTAGATCGGGAAGAAGACGGAGAATGGAGGTGAAGGTGCGGTAGTACTCATCCACAGACATCTTGTCTGTCATCTTCAAGGCATCCAGTTCTAGCCTTTTCTTAGTCTTTACGTGCTCCGGATAGTACTTAGATCGGAGGAAAGATGCAAAGGACTCCCAATCGAATGTGGGGTCGTTGACGTGCTCGTGCTTGATTAGCTTCCACCAATCCATAGCCGCATCTTTCAAGTAGTAGGCTGCTACTCTGACTCGAACTCCAGCAGGAGCTTCGAGGGTTTCGAATGCCGTCTCCATCTCGAAGATATAGGCTTCGAGCTTAGCCGGATCACTCTCGCCCTAAAGCAAGGAGGGCGGAGTTCCGCTACAGCTTTTACCTAGTTCGCTTCTCTGGGTGGCGGGGGAGGGATTGGCCCTGCTTGAGTTTGTTGGTTCTGTTGGGTTTGTTGCATAGCTTGTATCACTTGCGGTAGCATCTGTGCTACCGTGGCGGCGACGATCTCAGCTATCGTCTGCGCGCCAGTTCCATCAGAGGCTTCGCCTCTACTCGGCCTCGGCCTCTTCCTGACATCTGAACATTTAGCATTTACATTAGGCTTCGCATGATAGGACTCAGAGGTCATGGAATTTAAGCAAGGTATCGTTCTTAGAACGTCAAGGGTATCCGTTATTAATAACGGTAGTTCCTAGTTAGGTTCCTAAGTATCCGTCTTAAGACGTGTTGAAATCCTAACTCGGTAATTCCCTATGCTCGGTAATTTAGGACATATACCACTTTTTGTAACACCCCAACCGTTAATCCTACTATTACCATCTAGTCGTCCTGTTAATCCTATCAGTTCGCAGCGGAAATACTATTACCTACTACGGCGGGTGAAACAATGCCGCTAACCGCCCATACGGCTAGCTAGGCTACTAATACTTACAGTCACGGTCTGATGAACATAATATACCGAGCTACTATATTGCATACTGAAAACAAAAGATAACATTCCTATGTTACCGAATTACCGAGTATTTAAGTGCATTCAATTACATTTCCCTTCTCCCATACTTCCAAAAATAATGAGTTTACCTACTGCTCATCTATACCAATTCCCTTCTATCAATATCCAAAAAGGTGTACCACATGGTACACCGGCTAATCAAAAAGCTACAGCCGTGTACTACTTAGTACACCCATCACAATTCATCATTTACAATCCAAAAAGAAGATAAAGAAATAGCGCTAAGTCCTCAGCATCTTCATCCTTCACGAGTACCTGCGTGTAGCAAAAACATCGCCCCAAGGGGCTCAGCAAAAGCTGCGCATGAACTCCGCATATACCGCGTGCTAGCTAGGGCACGCCGACTATTGACGTCCACTAAACATGCGGTTCATTATTTACATACATACATGCTTTACATACATCATACAACATGCTCAATACATTACACATACAAGGCAACAATACAATAGTACCCACCATACTTACCTTCACAAGGGTTAGCCAAGTTACGCATCCGGGTTAATCGGAATGCTTTTACTCTTTTACTAATCATACATTACTTACTCTTCTATACTTACTTACTACCATTCCTTTTACTTACTCATTCTTACTTACTTGCTTATACTCAAGTTAAGTCGTCGGGACCTCCGGCCCTGGGGACTACTCCGTCCCACCTCCGGGATTTACTTGACTCACCAATCCGGGATGCTACCCATTTAAGGGGTTTGGCCGCGGACCAGCTTAAGAGTCAGGAATTGGAGCCAACCTCTCGTGACTCCGCATCCTCAGCGTGGCCGAAACTATATCGGACTTCTACTCATTCCAATTTAATTACCAATTTAAGTTAGAATGGTTAGCTTGTTAGGAATAAGTTAGAAGTCCAAAGTCAACACATTCGGTCACAGTACATTACAACATTCATATACATCCATACATTTCATGAATTATACAAACTAAGGTTTAAGAAAAATATTCACAACATACAACACTACATTTCCACAAGTATGCATAATAACTCCGATTCGTGCATTTATCTTATTTGGTGATCAATTAGCACACAACACACAAATCATAGTAACCAAGATAGCATACGGGGCATGAGGAATTCATACCGTTCACCTTCGTACGTGTTTCCAAACGTCCCTCCGGTGTCACAAATCAAATCCTAAGATATACATACAATTGAGCGGTTAATCTATCTATCATTAACTTAACTCAACTACTCTTGCATTCCTAATTCATATTTACTAAGTCTTTACACTCCCATACTTACATTTTATTTACTTACCTTTAATTACTTAACATTGGTTACTTACATATATATGTACATATGTATAGGTGGGTATAAAATATATATATATATACATACTTATTATAGTTACAATTTTTTTTGTAAGTGATGGGCCGTCCGACCCACCGTCCGACCCAAGCCCTGGGTCGGACCATTCCAGTAGAGTTCGTCCACTGAAATTCACCCTGTCCGACCCAGCACTATTCCGTCCGACCCATACCCCCTGGGTCGGACCGTTCCAGAAGTTTCGGTCCCGTGTCTCTGCTCCGTCCGACCCACTGTCCGACCCAACTCTAGGTCGGACGAAGTCAGAAACTTCGACCGCTATTTTTTGCCCGTCCGACCCACGTCCGATCCACGGTCCTGGGTCGGACCATTACAGAAAGATTCATTTTCGTTGCCTATGTCCCGTCCGACCCACTGTCCGACCCACCGTCTGGGTCGGACGAAGTCAGAACCTTGCTACAGATTTTTTTTTCTTTCCCAATTTCACCCATTGCTTTCCAATCTTCCCACATACATCCTAACATGTTTTAGTTCAATTTAAACATCCTAAATCATGCTAATTCATTCCCTAATTCATTACACAATTCTATACTTACTTATATACACAATTCTCTAAGTTTCTACTCAACACTTACACAGTTTTCTCCCTTACCACATTATGCTACAGATTTTATTCTATCTCTCTCCCAACAATAGCTCTCTCTTCTAATGTCATTTTTAACACTCCTAATGCATTTAGAATACATTACCTATCTCTCTCAACTTACCCTCTATCTTTCTCAAACAAAATCTGTTACAACACCTAGTATTCACCTAGTTCCTAATTCACTAAGTGTTCTAATCCTAGATAAATTTTGCCATAACCTCCCCTATAATCTTGTACTCTCACCACATTATTTCCTCACACATTAATGATCTATACCACCTGTTTATAGTCAATAGCAATATACCCAATTCTCATACACAAATTCTACACTAACAACATTGAATTTCCTGCACTCAAACATCTCATTCCCAATCTGTTTGTAACAGTTTTAAATTGTTTTCAAGGTTTAAAACACTTGCATTCTCTTACACATTACACTACTTCACAATACCATTTTCATTACTAAATTCAAACTTCTAAAATCTGTTACATTATACATATACAAGACTACACAAAAGAGCATTCTTACCTTGTTTCTCCTTCTAGTTTTCTTTCTTCCTCTTGTTCCTTCCTTCTCTCTCTACCGGTTATGGTTTCTCAACAATCTAACATTAACCCATTCATAAATACACCATTTTAATATTAAAACTAACCCTAACATTACTTAAGCTTTTAATGTGGGTTTTAGGGTTTAGAAAATTCATTACCTTCCAAGGGTGCAAATAAAGCTTGGAGTGGCTCAAGAACAAAGTTTCCCACCTTCTAAGAGTGCCAAAATCGGCTATATACAAGAGAAACCAAACAAGGTTTAGCTAGGTTTTCGTTTTGCCTTTGAGGCTAGAAAAAGATGGAGTTTTTATGAATATTTTACCTCAATAGAACAAGGAGAAGGAGGGCCTTCTAATGGTGGTCTTGAAGCTCCAAATGGGACATACCCATGAAAACGAAAGTTGTTGTTTTCGATTTTTGAAAGGATAGGAATGTAGCTCTTGGTGAGAGGATTCCAATGATGTGGTTTTATAATTTTGGAAGAGCTTAAAGGAGGTTACAAGAGGAGAGAAGAGGGGTTTGTGTTGTTTTTCTCATTCCTCCATGGCTGCTCGGTTGGGAAGGAAAATTCAGAGAGGAGGGAGATGGGTTCACGTGAGAGAGGGAGTAGAATGAGTGTAGGAGAGAGAGAATGAGAGAGTGGGGTAAGGTAATGTAGTTTACTTTATGTTTTAATTGTTTTTGTTTGTTTGTAAATAAGAGAGTGTGAGTGTGTGTGTGAGAGAGGGAAATAGGGGGGGGGGGGGGGGCGGCTGGCACTACACACACACACACGATTTTTGCTTTATTATAAAAGTGGACACATAAGTTTGGTCTATTTATATTTTACCCCACAACTTCTCGTTTTTGACAGTTTTTACTAATTTCTTGTTTTATTGATTTTATTGGTTCTAAAGCTTCACTAATATTTATTAATGGTTGTTTAGCTGACCAAAATTGTTACGAGTCTATTTGACCCGCTTAAAGACCATTTTCCCGGTTACCTCGAAAAACGCGCTTTAAGGTTCGGTAATGTTTTTAAACCGTTTTAAAGGTCCGTTTTCTTCGGGATTTGTTCCCTCATGATTATTTATACTTAATTAAGCCTCTAAATTATTCAATAGCCTAAAATTAATCACTATTTTTAATTACGGGTATTTCACTTTGACATGGATTTGGCTATTCCTTGAAGCTCTTGATATACCAACTGAACAAGCATGTAAAGAAGATGATAATAAGCCTAGAGAATCAAGTTTTCCAATCGGTAATGAAGGAAATGAAGAGATATGTGCTTAAAACACATTTTTACCTTAAAAGTTCAAGATTAGAACTTCCCTCCTTCTTCCCTTGTTACAGCCGAGAAACCCTCTTCTTTTAACCTCTAAAACACACTAGAAACATGGATGGAAATGGCTGATGTTTAGCTCCATGGAAAGAGGAAAGAAAAGTGAAGAGAATGAACATAGAATGGCTTCATAAGCTTACCTAGATCAATTTGTGTTCTTCTCTGAATTTGGTGTCTTCCTACGGTTAAGGAGGAGCAAAAGAGATAATGGAGGCAGTTCTCACGGCTGAGAAGGAGGTAATGAGAGGAAAGAGAAAGAAATAAGCTTATAAGGTAAAGTTTGGTTACTTTACTGAATAGTCTTAGATGACTCATTAGTAGATATTTATGTTAGCTTAAAGGATGAGGATGACATCCATATTGGGCGGCAATTGATGTTTAGGTCAAAGGATGACATTTGACCATGGTTTAAGTTAAGTAATTAAATGTTATTTTGGGTACTATTCACCCAAAATCACCCATTTTGATTTTATTTTTAAACTTTGATTTAGACTTTATAATAGTCTATCATGTCACATTAATGTTATAAAGAACGTAATCTAGGTCTTAAAGTGACAAAAAGTCAATATCTTAGAGCTCATACACAAAAACGTGCTTTAAGGTGTTTTAGTGCACATTTTGTGTCCAAGGTGTTTCTGAGCTTGGTTTTCTTTGAGAATGGTTTTATTACATTCCTTACATGATAATTGAACTTAGGAATCCAATTTTATATCAAATGGAGGTCATAAGACCTTTAAGGTTTCTTAGAGCACATTTTTGCCCTCATTGACTTTTAAGCATGTAAATGCTTGTTCTTTGTGTTGGATGTTGTCCAAGAATTGTAGTACGTTCATTTATGTGTTATAATGCTTAGGACAAAATTTTAGGTCCTAAGGAGTTCATTTGGGTATGTATTTACCCTAAACGGTCAAAAGGTGCAATTCTTGCTTTGTGTTGACCATTGTTGTTCTCAATTGACTTTTAAGGCATGTTTAGGCCTTAATTAATTTGATCAGATGTTTAATTCATGTTTTATTAGTTTGGGGTATTTCATTAACATTCATTATTTATTATTATATGGTTTGTAAACCATAATATATATGCATGTTATTTGCGCCGGTATATATATCTATATATATACATTGATTTCTTAATGAAATATGAAACTTTATATTATGTACATGTTATTTCCCATCCAAGGTTTATTTAACCATCCAAAAATCATATATTAACCATAGTATTTTATGTCATTGTATACTATAGTTTATATCCTTATTTTTGATATATATATATCATGCGCTAGCATGCTAGTTTTAATGAATTATACTTTTGACCACATAATATTATATAGTATGATATTTTATATGTCATTAAACTTTATACCATATAGTTTTGGTTATTATTATTATTACTGAAAATAGCATATATATAACACACTTATACCTTTTTATTCTTATAATTTTCCTTAATTACAATATACCCACATAACTTATACCATGTTATAAATACCTTATTCTATAACATCAAAACTTTGTAATAAGATATAACCTAAGGTTTTAATATCTCTTATAATTGCCGAAAAGGCATGTATTTATACATCATTTCCTTTCAAACCCCATACTTTCTAGTTATTACAATTTCACCATTTATTTTATAACATACCATATTCATCATATTATAACATTTAAATCATATAGTATGTATACTATATAGTTTCAAATTACCGAAAATACTAAACAGCCCCCTAGGTTCTGTTTTTTTTTGTTTTATCCTTCAACTTTCCATATTTATACTTTTACCACAAATCTAATAATACTTTTACATAACATATATTATACCATCCAAACATTATTATAATTATAACATATGATTTTTATATGTTATTTCTCATTATTACCGAACAGACCATGGTCTGTTTGGTATATTTTTTCCAGCCACATTATTTTCTTTATTTACACAATAGCCACATATATTATAACACATATAGGTTATATTTTATAGTTTTTAATACTTATTATTGATATAACCTAAAGTTTCTTGTCACTTATTTCCGCACAGCCCCCTCCTGTTTTTGAAATCCTTTTTCCTCCCCAAATCTTTCCCTTATTTACATTTGGACCCCATTTTATATTATGTACTTACAAACGTCACAAAACCATATATTATACACTTTTATTAATATAACCATTTATATAACTCCAAAAATTCCCAAACTTTATACTTAGGATATAAATCATCATATTAACCAATCTATACCTCAACTTTTCGGTAATTCATTTTATACCCCAAAAGTTTTATAAATTCAACACTTCACTTATAATGTTGATATAAGTTCATAAATTAATTATTTATGACATTAAATTTGGTCAAACCTCCTAGTATGGTCTATATTGACCTATTGACTTTCAGTTTGACCAGAAGTTTATATAATTACGGTTTGACCCCCATAGTTTTCATAAATTACATTTTTGTCTCAAAACTTTATTAAATTTTGTAAAATTCAAAATAAGGTTTTTAATGTCTAATTTTGGCTAATGCCTATAGTTAGCCCCCAAAATTATTATTATAGAAAAACCCCATAACTAATTCGGTAATGTTAGTTAGCATTCTAAATTCATTTTAAACTTAATCTACATAAATTAAATGGCCTAAAAATACATGACCTTATTACATTAATTAGCATAGAATAAAATTACACATAAATGTCTCAAATGACATTATAATTTACGGCTTTTATTACCCTTGCTCCCGTATTTTATAAATTATGTTTTTAACCCCTGAATTACTTCCTTGACCTTATAGGTCATTTATACCATATATTAACCAGCCAAAAATGTTATAATGTGTTTTAATACATAATTAAATTATATAACCCTATCTAAACCCACGACTGGTGTATAAATGAAATAAAATTTCATAAAAACTATATAATAGTATAAGATAAGGTTTCTCACCTAGCTTGTGATTTCCAAGCCACCAAGCACTCCAAACAGCCTTTAAACCTCTCGGCCTATTTTTTTATACAAGGTTTAATTAGTTTTTGTAGCACAAATCCCTTAGCTTAGTATATATATATCATTAGGAGCAAAATACTCACTTTGGTATATTTATTTTTGGACTTGATTCCCTACGGTTTGTGCATGGAGTTTCCATGGATTTTTCCAGCAGCATTTCATGCAAGAACAAGGACATATATTAGCCATGTAAGCAAGGTCATTAAGGGCTGATTTAAGCTAGGAAAAGGCATGGTTTTTACCTTGTTTTGAAGCTGGTTTCAATGGCTTTTTACACTTGTTTTTAGTGAGCAAAAACAAGTGTTAAACTGCTACTTATACCAACATATATAACCGGTGGAACAAGGGGTATAAAAGGGGGAAAATCCTTACCGAAAGCTGGTTATACCAAGGTGGTTTGCATGGACCTAGTTACCACATAAACCTGGGTATCTCTCCTCTGATTTTTACATGAAAAGAGCAAGGTTTAGGCTAGGAAAACTGGAAGTATATTACCGGAAACAGAGAAGGAGTACTAAGCTAGTTTTCATGCACATTTTTACCTTAGGAACTTGTTAGAACCAGCTCCCCTTTACTCCAGCCGAAAACCCTCCTCACTTTACACACCAACACAGCCTATTTTGCTGTATGAAAATTAGAATAAATAAGTCCATTGAAGAGAGGAGAAGATTGATCATAAGCTTGCCATGGGAGCTTACCTAAACCTTGAGATAGCAGCCATGGAAGTTGGTGAGCAGCTCACGGTTTGGAGACAACAAGGAGAGGTTTGGAGCTGCTACGGTGAGAAGAAGAAAGGTGAATGATAAAGGAGAAATAAAAACCGGTTATAATGGGTGGTAGGTCATTAGGTTGGTCAACAAGTCAAGTAGGCTTCCTTAGATATTTTTGAGAGGTTTCCTACGGTGGAAGCAAACCCCTAAGCAGGCGGCAATGATCAGATAAGGATGGAAGAGATAAGCTTGGTTAATATTATAAAAATGTACTAGTTATTACTTTAATAAAGTAAGAATGGTGAGTCATCCTTACTTGCAATTGGGGACGGTAATAAGCTGGGAAAAGAGCCTTATATTGGCGGAATTTATGGTCAAAGTCAAGGGCAACATATTGACCATAGACTAAATTAAGAGATTAAATGTTATTTTTGCACTATTTGGTTACTATTCACAAACCAATGCACATATTTCTGATTTTTTTTGAAAAACTTAGAATTAGGCATTTTAATGTGATACATTATGTCACATTAGTATATTTAAGGGTATTCAAGACCCTAAAATCAAACAAAACTCATTTTGGAGACAATCTCACAAAAATGTGCTTTAAGAAAGCTTAGTGCACATTTTGTGTTCTAGTGAATTTCTGAGATTTTTTCCCATGGAAACGGTTTTAATGTGTTCATTTATGAGTTATAAGGCTCAGGTCAAAATTTTAGGTCAAACAGAGTTCGTTTGGGCATATAATCACCCTAAAAGTAATGGGAGGGATAAAAATATGAGAGCCCGGATGTTTTAAAAGTAATGAAATGGCATAAATAAAACCTGTCTCTGAAGCTAAGGAGAGCTCTGGTAATGACCCTATCACCAGTGTCAAAAAATAAAGGCCGAAAATTTTGAAAGTAACAGAAATGCAAAAATAAAGTCCATCTTCAGAAACATATGGAGCTCTGGTTGGTTCACCGACAACAACCATGGTGTTAATCATAGGATGCCATGACAAAAAGAATTTTGCTTAAAGGAAAGAAATATTGATTTCTACAAAGATAAAAAGTTTTAAAAAGGGGTCTTTTGCATTCTTAAAAGTTAAAACCTCTCCCCTTAAAAGCTTGATTTTCTTGTTTGATTCAATGTCAGTTGCTAAAATACTTATCTTGTTATTGTTGTTATGTTGAATTTACATTTCAGCAATGAATTCGTAAATAATGCTTAGAGATTTTGACATTTCTTGGACAACAACTTCTCTAGCCATATTTTGTTATACAATCTGCTTAAAGATGTTGATTTATGTATGGTTACAAGTTAGTTTTGATATCACGTGCTGTTGATAATCAACTTGGTCGTGAAATATTGAACTTTGTTGATAGTATTTTGTTTAAGGGAATCGTTATTTTGTTAACATTGGCATAGATTAAGCTATAGTATTATCAACAAAAGCCTAACACCCCTTAGCAAGGTAATCAAAACCTCTGTATATACGCATCCTGAACCATTTTACTAATGCCCCATCACAGGACAAAAGCACACAGTTAAGGAAGCAAAAAAAGGCTACAGGCCCTAGAACTAAGCTCAACAATTGATACATCAAACAACATTTTGTGTGATTGTTTTGATTCGTGAATGTGAGTCAAAGTAAACTGCATGCTCACTCAAACACGTCCTTCGTCCAATACATAAAAAGCCCAGCAAGATTCTAACGAGGCTTCTTGGGGTCACCACAGGGAGGTAGGCAATTTGCTCCTACCGGGTATTGTATTGGAGTATTGTTATTTTGGTGATATAGCCTATTGGCACTCAATTATCACAAAAAGAAAACATAAATGTGGGTCGAACAACTGTAGGAAGAAAATAAAACACACTTACCTAAAAGATGTTTGAGACGTTGAGTGATAAATGCTCAATGACTCATCTACTTATATACTTATAAGATCATTAATTTATAAAGCACACTAGCACCTAGTAAAGAAAAAAAAATGTGATTTAATAATAATACCCAGATCTGTTTAGAGCAAACTCTGAAATGTCAACTTTGGCCCGGATTGATGATCGAGGAAACAACCGAGTAAACGCTCTATCAGCTTCATCTCAACATTGGTACTTAGTGTGTTTAGGAAATCAACTCTTAAGAGATGTTCAAGGTCATGATAAACATGGTCTTCATTCTTCACTTCACCGGTAATTGCCACATTGCTATTCTGAACATTCTCATCCTGCATTTTAGTAGATTGGGTAGTAAAAGAAACTTGTTAGGATGAATAAATGAGGTAAATATTTGACGCAAGAGGAAGGGCTCCCCACTCACCAGAGAGATGGTAAGGTCAGTTAAGTTCGGAAATCTCCAGATCGAATTCATTACAAACTAGAACTCTTTCACACTACGTAATCGAACAAATGCCAAACTCCTCAGCCGATCATAGCTTGCAAGCGTCAGTGAATCGCAGTGAATTGACAACAGCTATATATATCGAATAAGGAATGGTGAAAACAACAAACACACCAAAAAATGGTGCAACTAATCACAAACATTAAAAATCTAATTAAATTAATAAGTAATCTAATAAACCCAACAGTCAATTCACATATCATGATTATTGGGTTGTTAAGATTGATTGAAGTCAAATTTACATATCATGATTATTGGGTTGCTTGATTATGTAATGTCAACCGAATTTAACCGAATAATTTACCCGAATTAGACCCATGACTCGAAAAAACCAGAGGCTAATCTGTACCGAAAGTTACCCGAATCGAAGTCACCCTAGCCAAAAGTCAACCAAATCGAAAGTCACCCAAACCGATCCAAACCGACCCTAAATTTCAACAAATCAAACTCAACTCGAATAAACCAAATTCACCCAACCTAATCCAATCCGAACCAAATACTAGATGATTTGAAGTCTACCCGAACTGAACTGAACCCAAACCGATTGACCTGAAATTCCACCTGTACACACGAGTCATCACATTGAAAGTTTGAAAGTAGATGAGTAAAAAAACCAGTTCCCAAAACAACAAAAACCTAACCCCCCTTACAATGTAATGTAAACCTCTGCTTATACACCTCCTGAACCATTTTCTATATGCCCCAACACATGAAGTTACTAAAGCAAAAAGGAAAGAAAAGAAGAAGATACATTCCCTTAAACTAAGCCCAAACAATTGGATACATTAAAACGTATCATCTTTCATATACTTCAAGAACTTGATTTTTTTTTTTGAAACAATGTAATCCATTAAACTTACCATCAGAGAGAAACAAGAGATTGATACAACCAAACAAATGCCATCTGAAAGAAGAAGAACCACTAAGACCACTACCAAATGCAACCTAATCCCATTGGGATGTTGCTGGATGTCGCTAGAGTAGCAAATATACCAAACAATTTCCATTTAACCAACGGACTACCAACTTTATCACTAGAGAAGACCAATTAACAAACTAAATGATAGGATCGGGGTGCTGACCGAGTAGGTCTGAGGTGTTAGTCTCAGACCAACTATGCTTGGAGACAAGTATTTGCCAAGGAGATAATGTGGAAGCTTTTTGTGTAAAATTGACAAGATAGGATTATGCTTATATTGAAATTCAATGTGAATTACAACCTAGCTTCCTATCTTGGGATTCGACAGAGGTACTCTGTCTCATCCAACACTTGCTCTACTCTAGACGTAGATCAATGCGTAATAAGGAATAAAGGAAGTGTTTTGTGTGCTCTCTAGGTAATAAATACCTAAGCTAAAGTGACAAAGTCTCACTAAGATCTCTCAAAAATATTATCTCTCTCAATATGACTCTCTCTCTCTCTCTCGAAATGTGGAAGTGAAAGCTCTAAGTATTACAAATGACTTCTACACACTTAAATACTGATAAAACCCGAAGTAACTGCTCCCATGATGTGTAAAATGGTGTTTCCACGACGTCCCACGTCTTCCCACTACGCATTGGGCGGGAAATATCTCAACTGCTCTACAGAGGGACTCGTTCTGGTGCTTTTTAAGCTTGCCCGCCTTGATTTTCGGGCCTGATCATAAGTGAACGTGTGTGACAGTTATTTCCTTAAATTTCTCCACGTTTTAACAGTAGAGGTTCGCCTCATAGCTTCTAGAACTTTCCAGGAGAATGTTATGCAGCAGAACAACTTCTTGTGCAGTCAAACTCCTTCGTCCCGCAGACTTACTCTGATGCTATTATCAGTGAGACTCATTCTGTCACCAGACTTACTCTGCTGCCATAATCAGCAAAACCTTGGGTTCCAACAATTTCCCCCTTTTTACTGATAGGGGTGGACGGAGAGGGGGGGGGGGGGGGGGGGCTAGGGGGCTCTAGCCCCTTCCCCCCCCAATTTGTTTTTGAAAATTTGTCAAATTACTCTTATAAATTTTTAAAAAATACAACATAATATAAAGTTTTAAAGAAAATTAGTGTCAAAAATTTTTTTAGCCCCCCCTAAACAATTTCTGGGTGTCAAAATTTTTTTAGCCCCCCCAAACAAGATTTCTGGATCCGCCACTGTTTGCTGATAATGGCAAAGGGAACCGACTCAATCAAGATGAGATAAAGTTCCCCCTTAAGTTGAGTGTCATTTGTAAACAGCTTGACAAATCGAGTCGGTTGACAACCAAACTACGTCTGTCGTGACTCTTTGTCTGTGGGCAGGCTCTCGATGACTTGTTCTGCAGTGGGAGTTACTGTTCACTAAACTCATACTCTCTTTGACTTGTTCTCTTTTCGTTGCATCAATTTTCAGACCGACTCTTGCTGGCAGCTAAGCTTTGGTAATCTTCAGCAAAACTCTAATATCTTCATACATTTTCCCCCTTTTTGCTGATGATGCCAAAAATCACTCGAGTGAATCCCGTGGTAAGAGTTAATCTGCAAAAAAGACATACAAGCAAAGCAAGCTTGGAAGAACCAGCTTCATTGATTGATTCCCCTGAAGAGGGCAAAAATGTGACGAGACTGAAGAGCCAAGGCGGTCCAAACCTTAGATCCCGGCTCGGACCCCAGGCCCCCTTCAAGACCCTGTTCAGGCTCCAATCTAGATACCAAGCGTCAATCCGGATCCCACAACGGTACTAAGTTCAGGCACTAGACCTCATAACTAGGTCCAGGATCCCGCACCCGGCACTCTACGTCCGGGCGCCACATCCCGCGTCTCGTATTCCGCATCCGGGCATCATACCCCGTACCCCACACTTTTGGACCGGAAGGCTTTACAAGGAGGGAAGTGTCAAAGTTAGGAAGGCAGCTCCTATAAAGCAATGCTACATGTTCAAAGGTTTAGAGATAGACTTCACCCTAGAAAGTCTATAAATAGAGATGGGGGGCTCATTTGTTAAACACACATCATTAGAAGAGAGAGAAAACACTAGAAAGCTCTCTAAAGTTGTAATACCAAAGAAATGAATAAGATGATGTCAAGAAGTGGATGTAGGTCGGATTATTGACCGAACCACTATAACTCTCGGTGTTCTGTTCATTTGTGAGATCTGAGGGACCAATTATACCTTTTCATCCCCTTAGTCCAATATTCCCCCTAAGTTTGAGCACGTCATTTAAGACAAGACCAGTAAGAGAAGAGCATAATAGAATTAAACTAAGCTTAAACAAAAACAGTCTGCTTGACCATCAAGCAGGGCAAAAATCCATAAGTGTAATTCAAGTCTTCCTACCACCAAAAACATTAATTCGTCATACTAAGAGTGAGATTCACCGCTTTCCCCCTTTTTGACATCATCTGGCAAAACAGGGTGAGTCTGCATGACATCCAGAAGCAATCATATGGCTAAATAGCCAACCGATAAAGTCAACCAAAGTGTGATAAAAACACTACCAAGATAAACAAGGTTTGAGATAGGTTAAAGTATGGTCAGGGGTGTAGGCTAGGAAATCGGGTGTGGGACTTGGTCTATGTCTTGGTATTGAACCATTCATTTTGAATCTCAAGAGAGCGATAGATGTGGCTAACCATTGTAGTGAAGCATATTAGCCCAATAATTCATACCCATATGTGCAAGCTAGCGTTGCTGTGAAGCTCAAACCAGAGTCACACAAGTTCCGCTTTTGGAAGTGGTGGCTGGAGCAAGAGTACTTCTTCAAATTGAATATAAGTTGAAGAGACGATCATAATTTGCATTGTTTTAGCCTTCTCATGGATTTTTGTCTTCCTTTCTTTTTCTTTTCTTTCCTTTTTTTTTGGAAATTCACTTCAACTATGTGGGTATTTTTGCCAGACCGATTCTGTCTATAGATTGACTCTAGCAGTATTTCTGGTCGAATGAAGGGAAGGGGTTGTGATGGACTAAGGTGGTAAGAGGTAGTGGGTTTGGCTTCAGTGGTTGTGGCAGTGGGTTTGGTAGGAGTGGCAAGGGCTTCAACAGAGATAGTAGTGGAGCTTGGGCAAGGTAGGTTGGGTAATCGACTAGGGTTGTAGGGTGAGTTGGGCATTAATAATGATGGATTCAAAGTGGATGGGATTTTTGTATGGTGAGACGGCCATGCGAGACTTAGTGATGGTTTCGGGAGTTAGGATAACAATAGTGCCTTGTTTGGAGGGTTTTCGGCTTTGAGTGGGAGAGTGGGTAGGAGTGGTTTGAGGGTTAGGTGAATATGTTCTTTGGGGTCGTGGGATGGTTGTGAAGGTAAAATAGCAATGGTTTCAAGGACGATGGAGTTAGGTTTTGGAATAGTGACATGGTTGGTGTGGGTGCTTTGGTTGAATTGGTATGGAAAATCTTGCGTTTTCAAAAAACATTTGAAGACAAAGTTTAGTTGGACTACTTAACCAAGGAGAGTTTGGTGCCAGAGAGACTATACCTGAGTACCTAGTCTCTGCCTCCAAGAGGGAGAGGAGATACAACCACCCTTAGTCAGAAGGGATCATGCCATAGTGTGTGTGAAAAAGCTCAAATGCAACCATGGGTGATGCCTTGGTGATTGTTAAGTAAGGACCTTTAGTTTTGATGATAGCAAACCTGTGTTGTTTATCTAACATGTTTGTCAAGCTTATCATTTAGATAAACAGGTGAATAAGTGGCTTAGCACGCAAGGTTGCAAGCGCACTTAAGTCATGAGTGGATTAGCATGCAAGGTTGCAAGCGCACTCAGCCCACGACATGTGCCCAACCAGTCGGGCACCTGTCTGTGAGAGCTCTGAAGAACTTCTAGTAACACACAAATAGTCAAGAACCACACTATCACATATCTCATACATCCGACATCAAACAAGGACGGAAATGTGTTAGCAACGTCGAAAAACTCACTCAGATGTGTCACACCCACACAAGCAACTAGCTCACGACAAAAGGAGCAGCTCATTAATGTGCGAGATAACAAGATAAGCAAAGGCTATTAATGAACATCATTACATAGCTGTAATAAATTCAGAAGAGAGCATTTATGAGCATTAATTAACCAGACAAGGTCAGACAAGTTGAAGTGTGCTAATGGTGACTGACCACTTGGGAGACGCGCCACCAACTTGCCCAATCACAAGGCAACACGTGTGCTGATAGCTGCAGATCAAGTTGGAAGATAATCTGCAGTAGAGTGCAGCTACTATAATAAGAGAAGAAGAAGTAATCTACTTTAGAGTCTATAATTCATAGGCCGTTAGTTACACCTTAACTAACGTGTATATATACGAGCATTTACGTCCTATGTAATTTAAGCTTACGAAACAAAAAGAAGAGATACAATCTGAGCAAGTGTGAGTCAATCAAGAGTGTGGGTAAGTACTAGAGAGTTGGTGAGCTAGTGAGGACTGGGTTAGAGTGTCAATACTTTAGGTATTTGATAGACCGACAGGTCGGGGAGCGGTCGGTGAACCATAGGCCGATAGTCAAGTGAGGGTTATGGACTTTAGGGGTAAAGTAAAAAATGTCCCAAGAGTCCGTGTGTGGGGCGAGGGAGATTAAGTGAATTCCGTGTGTGTAAATACTCAATCGAAATGAAGTTTCCAGTTTAAGTTTATCTCGTGTCTTTGTTTAAACTATCAAAGTTTATTTGAGTCAATGATACGTCCACGACCGGTCGGGGACACATCAGGAGCGCCAACCAGTTTTAGTTGGTATCAGAGCAGGTCTCTTCTAGAAAGCTAACTGCTTTGGGAAAGGATCAAAATGACTCATGCAAGCCTACTAGCGTCAGAAGAAGGTTCTACACCAAATAGACCACCACTTTTTAATGGAGACAACTACACTCACTGGAAGAACAAAATGGAGTTTCATATCAAGTCTGACGATCCCAAGATGTGGAGGGTTATATCACGTGGTGAATATACCTTCCAAGATGCTTAAGGACAAGACATATCAGTGAACATAACGGATGATCAAATCAAGAAGTTGATTTTCAATGCACGAGCAGTAAGAATTCTACACTGCGCACTACTACATGAACAATACTCCAAGGTAGCTTCAGCTAAAACGGCTCAAGAGATTTGGAAAACTCTTAAGGTCACATATGAAGGGAATGATGAGATCAAAAAGACTCGTATTGAGCTGTTGTTGACTCATTGGAAGCTATTCAAAAAGGAAGAAAAGGAGAGCATCTCTGAATAGCACACAAGGTTTACCAAGCTCATAAATGAAATATTGGTACTTGGAAGAACCATCTCAAATGAGGATCAAATTCGAAAGTTCCTCAGATCTCTTCCTGCCTCCTTCGATAGCAAAGTCAATGCTATGCAAGAGGTACATGATCTCTCCAAGATGTCTCTGGCAGACATGCTAGAATCTCTAATGGCTTTCAGTTAAAACTACAACAAAGAAACTCAGATTGTTCATCAAGAGATAGAGGAAAAGGCATAGCCCTTCAAGTAGCTGAAAATAAAAGATCCGAGTCAGGAGACGACAATGATGAAATGGTCCTCTATGCAAAGAGGTACTTTCAGAAGTTCATAAGAAATAAAATAAGGAAAGGCAAGGAGCCCAAGGAGTCGGATGATCAGAAGAAAAACAATGACAAGTGTTTTGGGTGTTTAAGACACGGACACCACATCAAAGACTGTCCTCAATGACCCCGAGAGGACAACGACAGGGTCAAAAAGCCTGTCCGACGATCATTCAACAAAGGGCCAAGGAAAGAAGCCTTCGTTGCTGCATGGGGAGACTCTGAACTAAGCGACGGCAACCAAACCTCAGATAGTGATATCTTAGAGGATGAGAAGGCTCATCTATGCCTTGAGTAAGTTTGCCTGATGGTGCAAGACAATAACACATCAGAATCAGAGGAAGAAGGTCAAAACAAGGTAAACTACTCTAAACTCAAACAGAGAATTCTAAAAGCTGAACTTCTAGGACTTCAAAAAGTTCTCTCTCATGCTAGTTGATCAACTGGAGGCATTTGAAAATGAAAACAAGGAACTCTTGGAGGAAAATGGAATTAAAGAAAAATTCAGACAAAGACAAGGTAGATAACCTCATGAGGGCACTCATGAAATTGAAAATCGACTATAATGAAATTCTCTCTGCTCAGGAAAAGTTGAAACTAGGAAAACAACCTGAAATCGATGAATTGATTGTTGCACTTAACGTAAAAGAAAATGAACTAGCTACAGTCAAAGAAAAACATGCTAAGTTAGAAGCTGTTCCTAAGACACCCATGAGGAGAACCAAACGACAGGTTGGGTACCAGTCAGAGACCATTCGTAGAGGTATCTGTCATCTATGTAGACAACCTGGTCATCATGAAGCCAAATGCTATAGAACACGATTCATGAGGCACTGGCAACTCAAAGGAATAGGAATAAAATGGGTAGTCAAAAGTGATCCTAGAACAATGGTCATTTGTGGAACTGGGTCCGACCCTTCTGTGGACCCTAACCCCACACCACTAACGTGTTAAGTGCAGGATCGAGTGGGAATGGACCCCTGCTGGTACATTGACAGCGGATGCTCTAAACACATGACTGGAGACAAAGTGAAGTTCTTCTCACTCGAATCAGGAAGCTCAGGAACAGTTTTCTTTGGCGACAATAAGAAAGGAAAAATCATCGATGTAGGTAAGGTTAGTTTTACTTCAGATTATGTCATAGATAATGTCAATTTAGTTAGCGGTTTAAAATTCAATTTGCTTAGTGTACCTCAAATTTGTGATATAGGCAACTCAGTTCATTTCTATTCTACACATTGTAGCATAGTAAATAAGAAAAATGGTAAGGAGTTGTTAAAGGTAAAAAGATGGAAAAATGTGTATGTAACTAGTCTGGAGGATATTGACAGTCAAAATCTTCCATGCTTGACTGCTTCAACAGATGACTCAACACTATGTCACAAAAGATTAGGGCATGTTAGTACTTCCTTGTTAGGAAAACTTGTCAAGACAGTTGGTAAGATGTCTCCCTGAGATTAAGAAATCTGAGACCAATCTTTGTGATACTTGTGTTAGAAGCAAACAAACTAAGACTTCTTTCAAATCAAAGAACTTAGTTAGTACATCCAAGCCACTTGAATTACTTCACATGGACTTATGCGAACCTATGAAAATCAAAAGTTTTGGAGGAAATTGGTATGTGTTTGTAATTGTTGATGATTACTCAAGATTTGTTTGGACACCCTTTATTGCTTCCAAAGACGAAGTCTTTGAGAAATTTCAAGTCTTTGCAGGAAAAGTCCAAGTACAACTCAAGGCTCTTTGGTCTGATCATGGGTCAGAGTTTGAGAATCAACTATTCATGGATATGTGTAAACAACATGGAATCAATCACACATATTCAGCACCAAGAACACCCCAACAGAATGAGGTAGTTGAGCGTAAGAACAGAACACTACAGGAGGTAGCCAGGGCCATGCTATTGGGGAGCAGTCTTCCTCAGGTCTTCTGGGCAGAAGTAGTGGCAACTGCATGCTACATCACAAATAGAACGCTCATACGACCTATCCTCAACAAAACTCCCTATGAGCTAATCAAGGGAAGAAACCAAACATAAGTCACCTCAAGGTCTTTGGCTGTAAATGCTATGTCCACAACAATGATAAGAACCCTCTAGGAAAATTCGATGCCAGAAAGTGATGGCTATCTTCCTTAGGTACTCTGAAAGGAGTCGGGCATACAAAGTTAACAACAAAAGGACACTGAAGGTGGAAGAAAGTGTGCATGTGGTCTTTGATGAGGCTAATGCTCACAAAGTCAAGAAATTCGAAGAAGATGAAGGACTTGGATTTGATCTAGCGGATCAGGATCACACAGATCATCCCAAAGATGAATCACCGACTGAAGAAAACTTGCCCGACAGGTCAGCGACAGGTCAATAACAGGTCATCAAAGGAAACAATGATGTCGAAGATCCTCTATCACCATCAACCATTCATCAATCGCGTGCCTTGTATAAGGATCATCCATTGGAGAACATCATATCAGATATCTCCAAGGGAATTCAAACCAGAGCACAAACTCGTGATCTCTTAGCCCTCTCAACGACAGTTTCATCCATCAAACCCAAGAACATTAAGGAAGCTCTTCAAGACTCAGATTGGATCAAGGCAATGCAAGAAGAGTTAAATCAGTTTGAAACATGCCGAGTCTGGTATCTTGTGCCTCGACCTACTCATAAAGGAGTACTTGGCACAAAATGGGTCTTCAGAAACAAACTGAATGAGATGTGAGAAGTGGTTAGGAACAAGGCTCGTCTGGTAGCTCTAGGATATCGTCAACAAGAAGGGATAGACTTTCAAGAAAACTTCACTCCAGTAGCAATGATGGAGTCCATCAGATTACTAATTGCATTTGCTGCACACAAAGGAATCAGACTCTTCCAACTTGACATCAAGAGAGCCTTTCTTAATGGGTACGTCAAAGAGGAAGTGTATGTTGAACAACCTCCAGGTTTTGAGACACAAGAAGGAAAAGACATGGTACTTAGGCTTGACAAAGCTCTTTATGGGCTCAAACAAGCCCCAAGTCATGGTATGACCGCCTGTCCTCCTATCTATTGGAAAACCACTTCAAAAGAGGTAAAGTAGACAAAACTCTGTTTGTTTACAACAACAAAAAAGATTTCTTAATTGTGCAAGTATATGTCGATGATATAATTGTTGGAGATTCCGATGAAAAGTATTGAAAAAGGTTTGAAGCATTAATGAAGAAAGAATTTGAGATGAGTGATCTAGGAGAACTGAAGTTTTTCTTAGGACATCAAGTCAAGCAGGGCAATGAAGGGATCATCATATCCCAACAAAAGTACGTAAAAGATTTACTGAAGAGATTTGGAATGGAAGGATGCAAACCGTATGACACACCAATGGCAGTTGGCACTAAGATGAGCATCACGACTAGTGACCAACCGGTCGACCAGCGGTTGTACAGGGAGATGATTGGTTCTCTACTATATCTAACTGCTCGTAGACCTGACATTATGTATAGCGTTTGCTTATGTGCTAGGTTTCAAGCAGATCCTAGAGAGAGTCATCTCACAACTGTGAAAAGAATCCTACATTATCTTAAAGGGTCCATGAATCTTGGTTTATTTTATCCCAGATTCACTAATTGTAACATTGTAGGATTTTCAGATGCAGATTATGGAGGATCCATCACTAATAGAAAAAGCACATCGGGGACAACATTCTTTGTTGGATCATGTTTGATCGCATGGGGATCAAAGAAACAACAAAGTGTAGCCATCTCTACTGCAGAATCAGAATACATAGCTGCAGCAAGCTGTTGTGCCCAACTCTTATGACTCAAACAACAAATAGGTGACTACGGTGTCAAAACATGTACGTTACCTATCATGTGTGATAACACAAGTGCCATTTCTATTTCCAAAAATCTAGTACATCATTCCCGTACCAAGCATATTGACATTAGACATCACTTTCTTAGAGATTGTTGTGAAAATGAATTAGTTAGTTTAAAGAATATTTCTACTAAAGACCAACTAGCTGACATTTTACTAAGCCATTAAGTAAGAAAGATTCAACAAGATTATTCATGATCTCGATATGATATTCATTGGTCACAATTAAACCATCTTTCAATTCCCACAATCGTTCACCGACACATGAGCATCACCTTAAAACTAGTCGTTCAATAGTCAACGAACGGTTATGCATGAACAAAACATGTCAAACGACTACTTGAAACAGATATGTCATCTTTTCACAAAAGTAAGGTTAGTATAGAGAGTGTGCAACGGATAGAAACGGGAAAATCTCTCAACGGATCGCTGACAACTGTCACGACCGCTGCCCGTTATGAATAGTACATTGGGACATGTTAGTGAGCGGACGAAGATCGATCGCCGACCGTTACCCGATATCTATAAAAGGGCGACGGAGTTTTGCTCTTGTCACACTATTGCCCTCACTCTCTCTAATCTCTCTGAGCATTCAGAGCAATTTCTCTTCTCTCTTACAAACAATTTCGTGAGATCAGTGCAAAAAACCCCTACCTCACAGCCACTCTAAGGATTCTCTAGCGAAAATTTTATAAATTCCAAACAAATCCCTCGATCAAAATGGCACCTAAATCTGGACTTCGATCCAAGAAGAAAACGGTCCTCAAGGAAGCTTCGTCAGTACAAGTGGCCAACATGCGGCCAACAGCACCACACAGAGATTCACCGCCCCCTCGTCTGTCCAAAGAATTGGAAGATCAACTTGTGCGCATGGTAACAGATGAAGGCGAGTTGCAACATGAAGAGGCAACCTATATAAGCTTCCATCTGCCTAAACTTTACCATATCATCCAAACCGAAATTCTAAAACCCAAAATTCTTCCAACTCCTACCTCCACAGAAAAACAAACCATGTCTTCTCCTACTTCATCACCTAAAATCGACACCAAACATTCCAAAGCCAAAAATACCAAAGTTCCCAAAAACCAAGATCTCTCCACTACTACAACAAGTCACATAGCACGCGAAACTCGTGCCTCCAAACGAGCCAAAGCACAGGAAAAACTCCACAAAGAGCCCATTCAACGCCTGAAGGAGCAACTCCAAGTTGCACTTCACCGACGACGAGGAAGCAACTCCCTCAACGGTCGTCAAAGCTGTCGTTCGATAGTTAGAAGAGGAGGAAGTGCAAAGTGACAAAAAGTCACAACAGGAAGCTACAACAGAAGAAAAAGGTCAGGAAAAGGACGTGACAAAACCTGACTCAGAAGCTAAGCAAGACTCATCGAAGTATTTGGGGAACCAGTCATCGACAGGTCCCCGATGTCTCGCGAAACTAGTCATGACGCTGATAGCGATACGAAGTCCTCTCAGTCATACCAACAGTTGAGCAACGACAGAAGGCAGAGAAGGAGAAAGGGAAGCAAAAGATGGTGCTGTCACCACATGATCAAGAGCTCGAGGAGCTCTTCCAAGCCAAAAAGACAGTTGTAAAGCCTCCGCCTCCACAAACACTAAAGCGTCCAAGAAGCTCAAAGAGCTAGAGCCAGTACTGTTAAAGGTGGAAAACGTAAACGACAAGTCATGTCCCGTCTTATTCAAGACGTTGGACTTGGACTGGATGGAGAAGATGGGTCTTGGAAAGATCCAGGAGCTGCTGGAGTTTCAAGGATGGATTGAATTCTTTCAGGAGCCCATCAACGTCTACACTGAGCTGCTCAAGGAGCATATGAGACATCTTGGACCACTCCTAAACGATGACAACGACTACATAATCTCGCAAGTCCAAGGAGTCCACATCAACATCTTTAAGTCCTGGATATGCAACACTTTTGGTTTGGAACCAGAGGGTTTGGTTGTCCGAAAGGACACCACTTGGAACGACTTAGGACATCAAGAAGGAAAGATGGTCCAGCTGCTCAACAAAGGGGCAACCATGAAGAACTTCCACGTAGTAGAAATGTCAATCCCCGACAGGGTTCTCTTCAACATTCTCACTAACAACATCACCCCACGAAACTAACACACTCACATTGTCAATGCAAGAGATGTGAGGTTGCTTTATGCTCTAAAGACCAAGGAGAAAATTGATCTCCCAGCCATGATTCTGCTTACCATAGAGGAGAGTAGATATGTCAACCAAGGTCTAGTACATGGTGGAGTGGTGACAAAGGCACTACAAGAAAACGGAGTGGACACCAACAGGTTCCACGAGTGTGCGCGCACCGCTCAGGACAGCATCTGTTCAGAGATGTTGTCCAAAATGGGGATAAAAACTGAGGGGGATAAGCTCGTGGTCGCTCAGAAGCCTACAAAGAGCGAGGACTCAAGGTCAGAGCCACGACCAACTGCAAGAGCATCGACACTCAAAAGGAAGAGAAGTCTCTCACCGGTCCACGACATGTTGGGGACCAGTCTGGCTACTTCAGCTAGGAATGTTCTAAAGAGTGTGAGAATCTCTCTCACTGCTGTGCAGGCTGTCTCCAGAGAACCAAGTGTTCATCACATGGTTCAAGGAGCTATAGACTTCATAGACTCCCACATAGCCTGAGCGTTCTTCGTCTCTTAGAGACTTGAGTGATAATCGTGTGAGCTAGCTCTAGGATTAGATTTTATTTTTCCATTAATATTTTGTCTCGACATTTGACTATCTGTTTCTAAGTAAATCTTTCGACATCAATGAAAATGCACCTGATCTTTTGTCTATCTTGAATGATTATATTGGTTACGAAATAATTTATTGTATTAGCTGCCTCTTCCTTAATTAAAAATTGCAAAATGATCAGAATATTTAGTCCCATCCATTCCACTAATCCAATCTCCAAACTTGACACCTAAAAAGCCTACAAACATAGCCCACAAGACATAGCACCTCATTTATTACCACTCACCGATCAGTCGTTGAGTCTATCCTCAAGTGTCTATAAATACTTGCGCACTTCATTTGCCACTCACAATCATTGTTCCACATCTCACGAAATGGCTCAAACTCCACAAAGCTCATCCAGCTCAAATGAGCAAACAATTCAGTTGACCATTTGCAAGTTTATGTTCACTAAACATCCAAAGAAATACGTCACCCAAAGCTATGTTCAACCAGTCTCCGACTCATTTCCAGCTTGGTCTATCACCTCAAGTGTCACTCCCTCTCATACTAGGACTCCACACTGCATGGAGTTCACAGTAGATTCTAAGGAATCATACCTTTCCACAACAACTGAATCACCATTATTCCAAACTTACTTTTCGGAGGATGAACCTTATGGACTAGATGTCATAGAATGGGATCATCAAACCCGCCACTCTATCTAGATTATCTCGATCATCCTTGTAGTTGTACTCTATGGATCGTTATGGCCTTTACAATACCTTAATTCATGTAGTTGCTCCCTATTTTGCAGTATGGCAAAGGGGGAAATAAAGAAAGAATATGTGCTTGTGAGACTATGTCTATCTTCTTCGTATGTATCATCTTAATAAAAAGTTTCTACTATGGTTGTAGTATAACGTAAAAGCTGTCACTTGTTGCAATTTTCCTTACGTTATAACCCTTAACAAACTCAAGGGGAATTCCTCTTAGGGGGAATACCCCTCAAATTTTGAATCTTTGAGTTGTCAAAGTACATATTATTTTATTGGTTTCCATCATCAAAAAAGGGGAAATTGTTAAGTCAAGGACCTTTAGTTTTGATGATAGCAAACCTGTGTTGTTTATCTAACATGTTTGTCAAGCTTATCATTCAGATAAGCAGGTGAATAAGTGGCTTAGCACGCAAGGTTGCAAGCGCACTTAAGTCATGAGTGGCTTAGCATGCAAGGTTGCAAGCGCACTCAGCCCACGACATGTGCCCAACCAATCGGGCACCTATCTGTGAGAGCTTTGGAGAACTTCTAGTAACACACAAGTAGTCAAGAACCACACTATCACATATCTCATACATCCGACATCAAACAAGGACGGAAATGTGTTAGCAACGTCAAAAAACTCACTCAGATGTGTCACACCCACACAAGCAACTAGCTCACGACAAAAGGAGAAGCTCATTAATGTGTGAGATAACAAGATAATCAAAGGCTATTAATGAACATCATTACATAGCTGTAATAAATTCAGAAGAGAGCATTTATGAGCATTAATTAACCAGACAAGGTCAGACAAGTTGAAGTGTGCTAGTGGTGACCGACCACTTGGGAGACGGGCCACCAACTTGCCCAATCACAAGGCAACACGTGTGCTGATAGCTGCAGATCAAGTTGGAAGATAATCTGCAATAGAGTACGGCTATTATAATAAGAGAATAAGAAGTAATCTACTTCTAGAGTCTCCATATTCATAGGCCGTTAGTTACACCTTAACTAACGTGTATATTTACGAGCATTTACGTCCTATGTAATTAAGCTTGCGACACAAAAAGAAGAGATACAATCTGAGCAAGTGTGAGTCAGACAAGAGTGTGTGTAAGTACTAGAGAGTTGGTGAGCTAGTGAGGACTGGGTTAGAGTGTCAATACTTTGGGTATTTGATAGACCGACATGTCGGGGAGCGGTCGGTGAACCGTAGGCTGATAGTCAGGTGACGGTTAAGGACTTTAGGGGTAAAGTCAAAACTGTCCCGAGAGTCCGTGTGTGGTGCGAGGGAGATTGAGTGAATTTCTGTGTGTGTAAATTCTCAATCAAAATGAAGTTTCCAGTTTAAGTTTATCTCGTGTCTTTCCTTAAACTATCAAAGTTTATTTGAGTCAACGATACGTCCACGGCCGATCGGGGATGCATCTGGAGCGCTAGCAAGTTTCAGTGATGATATCAGCAAGCTCGAGTCTGTGGAAACTTAGTTTAATTAGATTAAGTTCATCTCCACATAATCTTGTAAGAAATGAGAACTCATTTTATAATTTAGTGCGAGCAAGGAATTTAGAGAATTTGATGACCTTAGCTGGTATTATCATACATAATCGTAACATTTTGATCAATAATACCGTAGTCTTCAAAGTACTTGAAGCTGGAGCGAGTCAGCTTGCTTTATGCACAAGATTGGCAGAGGTAGTCGGCTTGCTTCTGCACATGATTTACAGACCGAGTCTGCTTGCTTTCTGCACGTGATTCTCATATATATATATCGGATATTCATATCAACACGTGCCATATTGCCTTAAGATCACCAGTGTTAGAGTCATAAACCATATTTCCTTATGACCACGAGTGATAGAGTCATAAATCTTATAACATAAGATTGGAGAAATCACAAATTCGAGAGACACTTGAGAGACTATGTCCAAAAACAACAAAAATTAACATTTTCAACTTTAAATAAAGAGGGGTTACCAATTGAGCCAATTCTTATGATTTTGTCGTACATGTTGTCTCTAAAAGTAACCTTTCCCCCTTGATGGTCAGAGTAAGTCGTAAACTTATCTTGGTTTCATGTCATATATCTTGAACAACCACTATCCAGAAGCCAAAAGTCATTGTTCCGAGCCACTCTGTTTGCAAAAAGATACTGGTTAGCTTTGGGAACCCAGATGTACTTGAGTCCCCTTTTAGACGATGATGAAGAAATATTATAGTAAACATCACGACCTTTGAAAACTGCAGACACACGAGATGTATTAAATAAAACCTCTGCAGAGGGAGTCTTACTTACCTAATCATGAGTGTTTTTTTCACCATTGTGAGCCATCAAGCACATCAAACTAGCGGTTCCTGACTCAGCCTCATCTGTGTGTTGGAATTTTCTGCCATGTTGAGAGATTTTTCAGCCAACACAGGCTCTGATACCACTTGATAGGATCGGGGTGCTGACCGAGTAGGTCTGAGGTGTTAGTCTTAGACCAACTCTGCTTGGAGACAAGTATTTGCCAAGGAGATAATGCGGAAGCTTTTGTGTGTAAAATTGACAAGATAGGATTCTGCTTATATTGAAATTCAATGTGAATTACAACCTAGCTTCCTATCTTGGGATTCGATAAAGGTACTCTGTCTCATCCAACACTCGATCTACTCTAGACGTAGATCAATGCGTAATAAGGAATAAAGGGAGTGTTTGTGTGCTCTCTAGGTAATAAATAACTAAGCTAAAGTGACAAAGTATCACTAAGACCTCTTGAAAATATTATCTCTCTCAATATGACTCTCTCTCTCTCAAAATGTGGAAGTGAAAGCTCCAAGTATTACAAATGACTTCTACATGCTTAAATACTGATGAAACCCAAAGTAACTGCTCCCATGATGTGTAAAATAGTGCTTCCACGTCTTCCCACTACGCATTGGGCGAGAAATATCTCAACTGCTCTGCAGAGGGACTCGTTCTGGCGCTCTTTAAGCTTGACCGTCTTGATTTTCGGGCCTGATCATAAGTGAACGTGTGTGACAGTTATTTCCTTAAATTTCTCCACGTTTAATAGTAGAGGTTCACCTCATAGCTTCTAGAACATTCCAGGAGAATGTTATGTCGTAGAACAACTCCTTGTGCAGTCAGACTCCTTCGTTGCACAGACTTACTCTGATGCTATTATCAGTGAGACTCATTCTGTCACCAGACTTACTCTACTGTCATAATCAGCAAAACCTTGGGTTCCAACACTAAACAACAACGATTAAAAGATAACAACAAAAGATAGACTAGAATAAACTAAGAGCCTGGACATAAGTACACAAACAAAAGAAAACCACACAGAAGGAATACACTTCTGACAAGACCCATGCAAGCACTGGAAGATAGAGTCACCGTGAAGACTCATTCCTTCAACACCATCAGCACTCCATTCTCTAAAAATCGATCAGACAAGTGGAGGCCAGAAAAACTGAAAACATGCCCTCAACATCAACTTCATGCCTAGAAGCTTCGAAGAGAGTGGATCCACCGCTTGTATACAGGCATTGCCGATTGCAAGGGATCAATCATCGGCATCACAAGCTGTCATCTTCAAACCCATTGTCAAGCCACACTCGCAGGCCTCCATTACCGTCATCAACATGCAAGGTGTGCTCAACATGCAAACAAGTCCAAGAACCAGCAATAAATAGAAGATGAAGAAGAGAACCTCGCCGAAGAGGGAAAAAAAGACTTGGGAGCTACATTGATAGATATGGGTTGAGGAAGGCAATATGACCTCGCCAAAGAGGGAAAATGGTGATTTGGAAGCTTGATTTGTGGATGAGGTTTGAGAAAGAAGAAGAGGGAAAGAAGAATTGGGGGAGAGGCAATAGGGATGAGAGATCACAACAGTCTACATTGTGTTTGCTCTAATTTTGTTCCCTTCAAGTACTTGATCTTTGCAATGTGTAATGGTCAGCAAAAACCAACAACATCCATTACAACAATAAGCTTGTTCTAACACATAAATGTGGGCCTTTGAACTAAGCCAAAACAATTGATACAAATCAACGATGAATTTTTTTCATTCATGAATGGGGCCGAAGTAAAACACACACACACACACACAGACACACACACACACAACACACACACACACCACACACACACACACACACACACACACACACACACACACACACACACAACACACACACACACACACACCACACACACACACACACACACACACACACACACACACACACACACACACACACACACACACACACACACACACACACACACACACACACACACACACACACACACACACACACACACACACACACACACACACACCACACACACACACACACACACACACACACACACACACACACACACACACACACACACACACAACACTTAAACAGTTCCTTTGTCCAACACATGAATGTGGGTTGCACAACAGTAGGAAGAAAATAAAAAACACACTTACCTAAAAGATGTTAGAGAAGTTGAGTACACATAGGCACTTTCCATTAAATGCTCAGTGACTCATCTACTTATATACTAAAGATTATTAATTATAAAACTCATTGTTATGGTTTTTTGGGGTGAGAAAGGTAGAATATTTTAGGTTATATGTATATCGTGGTTTCTTTATTTGTATTGGTAGAAGTAGGCGACAAGTTTTTTATTACATTAGGGATGGGGTACATGTATTCCTCAGGCAGCACGGGGTATATTGATTAGAGTGTTTTGTGATCTATACCAATCTATGTCATGAGTGTTGTTTAGTTCCCTGCTATGTTTATTAAAAAATTGCATAAAGTTTTTGCTTGTTATTGATGGCCGGGTAGTGCAAGTTATAAGGGTCTTCACTGGAAGAAATGGTCATATATGTGCACAAGTATGAAGGAAGGTGGTTTAGGATTTCGTGACTTCATGGCTTTCAGTGATGCCGATTTGGCTAAAGAGGTGTGGACAATTCTCACAAATCCACATTCATTGTTGTCTAAGCTTTTAAGTGCTATATACTATCCCAAGGCTAGGGATTAAAACGGATTGAGTTCAGGTCGGGTGACGCTTTACCTGTACCCGTCACCTGTTTTCACCTGCACCACCCGACCCGACCTGACCTGACCCGACCCGACCCTACCCGACACTCAGAATATTCTCATCCATTATCTGTTTCACCTGTCACCCTTGGGTAATACGGGTGAACCAGGTAAAATTTTCACCCATTTTTTTTCCTGCACAGAGAATGTATGTTCCTTGTCGCCTGTTTGTAAAATTACCGTGAGCTTCACAAGGTGCATTACCGAGCTGAAATTGAATCAGTTCAACATATTTTACTCTGAGATGAGGTCAAACAGAAGAAGAGATTAAGAGAATGAAGATTAAAGGCACAACCTATGTATGTTCCTTCTCGCCTGTTATTAGGGTTGCAAAATTACTGTCAGTGAAAGAGAATGAAGAGCAACGCAGAGTTGTAACTGTGTCGCTAGTTTGCAAAATTACCGTCAGTGAAAGAGAATAAAAACCAACACAGAGTTGTATGTTCCTTGTGTTTCCAGTTTGCAAAATTCACACCAGTGAAAGAGAATGAAGAGCAATACATAGTTGTATGTTCGTTGTCGCGGTTTACAAAATTAGGGTGAGCTTCCCAAGGTGCAAAATTACTGTTCTACTGATTTGTCTCTATGCAGAGGTACAAATAGAAGAAGAGATTAAGAGAATGGAGATTGAAGGCGTTGAGCATGTATGTTCGTTGTTCGCCAGTTGGGGTAACAAAATTAGCGTGAGTGAAGAATATGAAGAGAGGGACATATTGCTTGTTTGCCATTTAGGGTTGCAAAAGTACCGAGAGTTTAGGGAATGTATATATTAAAAATTAAAATACATTTAGTTAAATGGGTTGGGTGGGAAACTATCACCCGACCCGATCCATCACTCGCACCCGTGACACCCATCACCCATTTTCACCCATTTTTTGAAGGATTTTCACATGTTTTAACGGGTCAAGTGGTCGGGTGATGCAGGCACCTGTTTAAATTGACATCCCTACCCGGGCTTGTATCTTAGATGCTGGTTTAGGAAGTACCCTAAGCCCAGTTTGGTGTTCCTTGTGATTAATTTTTACCTATATAATTAGATAGGGGTGAGGAAGATGATTGGATATTGGAACACAACATACTTGATGGATAGATGGCTTTTGTCAAAAGTAGGGGGACAACCTTATCCTTGTAAGTTACCTGATGAGGTAAAGTTTGTGGGGAAGGTTCTTGGTTGATAAATCAAGAGGCAAGAACTTGGAGGGAAGACCAAGTTAAGCAGTAGTTTGTTGATTAGGATGTGGAGTAGATTTTGAATCTTCCACTGGACAGCAACTTCACTAGGGACGCATGGGTCTAGAGTAGTACAAAATCAGGGAATTTCACGACACGATATTCTTATTTTCTTGCTTTGTATTGCAATAACCAAGAGGCTTGTTGTAGCTCCATTGTGAGCTAGGTTGTTCTTACTCTAACAAGAGTATGAAATTAAGTTTGCCAAATTAGGTTAAGATTTTTGTTTGACACTTGTTGTATGGTTTGATTCCGTGGGCTTATTGCTTTTCGATGTGGAGAGAGGGTTATGTCTCATCATGTTTTCAGTGGTAGTTTTGAGAGCACTTGTCATATTTTCTTGAGCTATACAGATGTTGCTGAGTTATGGGATTGAGCCCAGCATTATGTACCAATGATTTTAACTTCTGATGTAATGTTTTTCCTATAAACGATTTCTGTATTTCTTGTATTCAGAATGAGTTATTGTTGTTACAGAGAATTCATTTTTACAAGCTGTGTTATACCCAAAATTTCAACCCCCCGGTGTAGGGTTTGTTAAACTTTAGTGTTGTGAGAAGCACTTTGGTCAAATGGTGGTGATTTCAGTCCGATCGGCGCATTCTGGAGCACTAGGGGCAGCTCAGTCATCCTCGGGGGTATTTTTGTAATTTTCAAGGCCCTTAGGACCTCCTATAGGCTTTCTCTGTCCTCCGAAGAAGGGTCAAATCAATTCGAAATGCTTTGAAATTTAACTATGATAGAGGATGACATTTTGGACATACTGGCGTTGAAATTTTGATTTTTTGAATTTCCAATAATTTCTAGTAATTTCTGATTAAATCTGATGAGAAATTGAATTTAAAAGAATTCCAATATTCAAAAAATTCGATTCCACCTCAGAAAAATCATAATTATCATCCTTGACACGTGGTTGAAATTCCTTAGCAAGATTCTTTTGGGAAGTCACTTAACTAAGACTCCGAAGAAATCTCGTTTTTACTAGATTTTTTCTATCTTTAAGAAAGTCTACATAAAGGAGCAAATCTCTTGATAAAAGACAGAATCACACAAGCTCTAGAACCCTAAGAATTCAGAAAACACAGCCTCTCTTCAGCCTCTCACGTTTTTCAACACCCGACCACCAAAATCATACCGAAATTCCCCCGAAATCACCACTAAAACTCGTTTTCCAACTCCCAAAGCATCGACCATCATCAAAATCCCACCAAAACACTATCAAAACGTGAAGAACATCAAAAACAATTAGAGGTCAGAAGCCCGGTTCGAAGTCCTTTTGAATATGCCAATTATGAGGCTCCCGACGAATCCCGACGTGAAGAATCATTGTGAATTCGAAGGTAAAACAGGTGGGAATTTCACTTTTCTAATTCCTTGTGACTTTATTTGTCTTATCTCAAAATTTGGGTTTAATCCGACTCTTTTCGGCTTCTGTATTGCTATTCGTTTTCGTTTCTGCCTTGTTACTTGTTTGCCAAGTTTTGTGCTTAATTCGGCTTCAAATTGCAAATATTTGATTACTAGCATCTTAGAAATCCTTCAGGCTACACATGCATAAGTTTTGAGCCGAAAACAACGTCGGGAACCACCAAAAACACCGTCGGGAACCACCAAAAACCCATTGTCCGTGGGTGGTCCGTGACCTCGGACCTATGGTCCGGGACCACGGACGGGTTGTCCATGGCCACAGACACCCACAGACGGTGGCAGGATTTCTTGTTTTTCAATTTTTCAAATTTTAGGGTTTTTAACAGTACATGTCCGGGCCCACGGACACCCAGTCCGTGGCCCCAGACTTTTCAAGCTTTTGTTTTTATTTTAATTCGGTTTTCATAATCATGTAGTTTAACTAGGGTCCGTGGTCTCGGACATTAGGTCGTGGCTACGGACATAATTAAAATTTGACCTAATTTTGCCTTCGAAACCCTAGTTTTGGTAGTTTAATTTTCACTTTAATTTTCTGTCAAAAAATGCTAAAAAAAAAAAATCAGAAACGCGCATCTAGATTGAAACGACTCGTAATATGCCGTAATTAAACTAAGTAGAGGAAAAACGACTTCTAAGGGGTAATGAAAGTAATTGAGCCCTAAATAAGTCGTATACCAAGCCCCCAAACCCGAACTCTCCTTTCCTAATTTAATCTAGGTTTAAATTAGGTGGCGACTCTAATTAGGGTCCAGTGAGCTAACTTAGGACTTAGGACTTAGTAATTAATGTTTTATGGCATAGTTTCTAACCTTAGGTTATAAGTGGACCTAGAACCCGACCAGATCCTAATCAGTCTAATCAACCTAGGATAGGGTTCAAAAATCGAGGCTCACACAATGGCGACTCTGCTGGGGACAACTTAATTTTAACTTTTTAATTTTAAGAAGAGGGCTTAATTCGAAATTGTTTATTTATGGCTTTTATTACATTGTTTGTTTACTTTCGTGCGCAATCTAATTTTCTACGACTTGCATCATATGAGAGCGAGGGTCCACACAAACCGATTTCACCCCGTGACCCGCTTTAGGGTCCCCTGTCAAGGACTCACACCTTTTTAGGTGATGTGAATAAGTGAGGGAAAAGAGGAGGAGGTCGTCTAACCACATCCCCTTAATACCTGGACTTTAGACCCCAAGCATTTTTCTGGCAGTGCCCTTACCTAGCCCTGTTGGTCACTCAAAGACCCGACCGTAGACGCACATCTCATGGTGATGTGAGAAAGGTAGGGAAGCCCAAAGAGAATACGTGCAAGCCCTATTCCTTTGTGGTGACCTGGGCCCAAGCCCCAAGCACCTCTCCAGATCGATCCATACCTGGTTTGATTTGAGCGTCTAGTGAGGACATGTTGAACTTGTGTGAGCCTTGTTTGCTTGTATGATCGATCCACTACCAGCCTAGAAATTGATAGAAACTTTTCCTACATCAACTAGCCCAACCTGAATTGGTAGCTTTATTGTTTGCGGCCAGAGGCTGTTTGGTTTAATATGTGAGTCATTTGGGCTTTGTCCAAAGGTTTAGATTTAGGTGATTTCTCTTTTGGCCCAATTTGAATCATCCATTTAGTTCTAGGTCCACAAAAAAAATCCACCCTAACTTGAGGTAGTCCACGAGACCTGAAAATCAATAGCCTTTCATTGAAAGCTTTTTCGGCCCAAAGGCTCATTCTAGTCAGGTAAACTTTTTGTTTGGGCCCTGGCCCAAAATCCTAGATCTAGGAATCATCTTTTAGGCCCAATCAGAATCATTCGCTTAAATTTTGGCCTAAGTTCCAATTCACATCTAGAACGTGCATTAGAAATCATTCCGGCCCATGCGCCTGATTTCTAAGCTCAAACATTCTGGCCCAGGTGCCAAATTCTCAAAACATTTCGGCCCAAGGCCCATTCCAGTCTAGGCAAACTTTTCATTCGGGCTCTGGCCCAAAATCCTACGTCCAGGTCTCATGTCTTTAGGCCCAGTCAGAACCGTTTGTTTAGGTTTCGGCCCATTCGAATCCAAGATAGTTCGTGTACCCATTCATTCTAGTTTCTGGCCTTAAGGCCCAATAGGAACATCAAACAAATCTTAGAATTCGAAGTTTCTCTCTCGGCCCAATGGCCCATTCACAGCCCATGTGGCTCCCTTCAACCCGTTTCTTCACTTCCAAATTAAGGGTACTCAGGCCCACATATCCATTCTAGTCTAGGAATCACTCAAGCCCATCCACATCACTCTCAGTTTGGGGAAAGATTCAGGCCCAGTCACCTCATACATAACTAATAGGTATTCCTAGTTTAGATGTTTTACGAAACCCACTCCAGGTTCAGAAGGAAGACGATCACGGTCATCTCAATGGCGTCCCGACGGTCAAGAGCTCGAGTCCTCAATGCGTTGGCACCAGACAATTCAGCGTCATTACAGATTGCTATCTTATTCTCTCCATTAAGTTTCTTTTCTTGATTAGTTGTCTTTCAACATTTGTAGTAGTTGATTTCCTTAATCATTTTTGGTAGTTTTTATGAGTTTGTAATTTCCAAAGCTATATTCTCATTCATGAATAAGAGCATAGTTCCATTTTCATAATTTTTGTGCATTAAAAAAACAAGAAAATGATGAACACTCACGACTTGTAAAAAAAAGGGATCACGAAATAGTCATTTTTTAACAATGAAACAGAACGACTTGTCTTTTGTTTCTAAAAGGGTGAACATGTCTGTTCCAACACCATAGCTTACCACAGAACATTCAAGCAACTCACAAAGCGGTTCCAAGTACACACTTGTGAAAATTATTGTCATAAACCCCAAATCAATATTGGGGGCAATCTGAGTTTAGGTTCGTCATCTTTAATCTTTCATTTAAATGTATGAACAAGTCTGTGAGTGAAAAATTCGTGAGAGTGTCTTGAGCGGAAAAACCATAAGTGAACGAGCGTGTCATTTTTACACGACTCCGGTGAGACACATCCAAAGGTAAGGTAAATGGCATAACTCCGACCGAAGGAGATACTTTGTAAATTTACGCTTAGACCTGTGAAAAGTAACAAAGAACGGACACACAACTATCAGGAATGACGAAGCACCTAGGTACAGCACCACACAGCCAAAAAGCTTGTGAACCCTGAAATTAAACCCTAGGCCCCCGCTGAGCCTTTCATATATCCCTTTTTCATATTACAAAGCTCCACAAAAAAACAGCTCGTGATGAATAACCGACCCGGTGACCAAAGGAAGCGAGGAGCCCGACTCTCAGATAACGCTTTCGTCAGTTCAAAGAAGCAAAGCCGCTACCAGCATAACGAAGTGATCTACAAAAGGTCCCAGAGTGACACAGGATCACAAGATCTCACATCAAAACAGCTCTTAAAGCTCAAAACCAGGAGACACAAGAACCCCGAAGGCAAAGTAAACAAGGTTAAGAAAGGGGGGAACCTGAGACGCCTCGAAGAAATCCGAATGTCAAAAAAGGAGAGAAATGGTGTAAAGGACAACTTCAAAAGTTCCAAGTCCGAAGCTCGAAAACAAAGTCAGCATGAAGCAGCCAAACAACTTCAAGACTAGAAAGGCCGAATCCAAGAGAAGACGCAAGTTGCAGATTTGGTCACCCCTTTTAGCTCCACATACCTCAAATATCCCTCTACGGTCCCGTTGTTTTTCATCATACCCCATGGGCAAGTTATAAGCATTAAAGACTTCTAACTTGGTAATTGTGTATCTAATCACGTGAAAGTAACAGATCGAATGCGTAAATCCATCAAATATCAAATTCAATGGTCTAGAAGTTATGACCGTGAGAAGAAATGAGTGCAAACACCAAACACATCAAGTGTAGGTTAGGAAGCACCACATCAAAACATAAGCCTTGACCCTGTGAGGACGAGACTCGTTCGCACGTTTAATCAAAGAAAATACTGGGGGCAATCGATCGTTCCAATCGATTGCCATAAACTCTAGCTCAGATTGTCCTAAGGAAAAATACTGGGGGCAATTGTTGGTTCCAACAATTGCCATGTCAACACCAAATTGAAACCAAAGCTTGAGCATCATCATCCCCCCACAGGCACACATAAGCCCTTACCTCCACATCATACACCACAGGCACATATAAGCCCTTAACTCCACATCATACACCACAGGCACACATAAGCCCTTACCTCCACATCATACACCACAGGCACACATAAGCCCTTACCTCCACATCATACACCACAGCTACTCATAAGCCCTTACCTCCACATCATACACCACATGCTAGTCATAATTCCTAACCACCACTTACACCACATACTCCCACCAGCGGCATGTTCATCTTTTAAGAAACAAATTGCAGATATGAAATTGTTAGTCAGGAAATAACCCTTTCCTTTTTCAATAGAGCTTTTCTCATCATAGCCACGTTTGGCACATTTTCCAGCAATTTCTTGTTTTAGACAATTTCAATCCTCATCATAGCCATGTTTGGCACGTTTTCCAGCAATTTCTTGTTTTGGACAATTTTCAATCCTCATCATAGCCACGTTTGGCACGTTTTCCAGCAATTTCTTGTTTTGGACAATTTTCAATCCTCATCATAGCCACGTTTGGCTCATTTTCCAGCAATTTAAGGTTTTGGGCAATTTTCGATCCTTATTTGCAATTGGATTTCATACATCTTATCATTGCCATGTGCAAACGATTTATTTGATATATTAAAAAACCTAGGAATAATCCTAGAAATTAACAGTTCAATAGATCGTCGGGTTGCAAAAATCCCGGTCGCAGTAGTATAGCAATTTATGAAGCGACCAGGTGTCAATCCACGGGACTTGATGTAATAAGTCTAGCCTTAGGCAATGGGTAACTTAAAGGGGGGTTTGTTTTGGTTTTGGTTCTAAATAGATAGCAAGAAAGTAAATAGCAGATAAATTAAAGTGATAGATGTGGGAATGTGAATGGTACTCTAGGTTCAGGGAGTTGTTTCACTAGCTAAGTTCTGCATATTCTACTACTTAAGTGGAGACTTGGATCGGCTTGTAATTCTCAATTATCTATTCTGTATTAAGTCTTAATTCCAGATAGCTCATCTAGACAGGGCATGTAGTTCTAGTATAGACCTAGCAAGTATATCTAGATGGTTTTATTGTACAAAATTACTAGTCTGGTTTTTGGTCCGGACTAAAGCTCCTAGTGACTGCTGTAACTGTCTGATTGCAATTATCACAGGTAACAGGTTAATAGGACCGTCAATGCTAATCACCTTATCTGATCATAACATGATTCGAGGGCTTATAATAAATTCATGACGTTTATTAAAAGCACTTAAAAGCATTAACCTGAACAATCCAAATAGTCTCAATAAAGCAGAAAAATGCAGAGTTTAACTAATTACAACATCCCTTCTCCTAGAGTAAATCCTCTTAGCTAGGCATAGCGATTATAATCATAAATGAGAGAGAATTAGAAGAAATCATCTGTTCCGAAGATCTTCTTGCTCGCTCCGTCCTTTGTCCTTGCGCTACGCTGGTTTCGAGGTTGGCTTTGTGACAATGGAGTGAACTGGGTGAAATGGAGCGGAAATGGAAATTTGTGGCGAGTTTGTGAGTTGTCCGGATCAGTTTGGCCGGACAAAGATCCGGACGTGAGATGTCCAGCTTTGTATGGGGCGGACACGATCCGGACGTGGCTTAGATGGGTGAGTCCGGATCCGGACGGAGATCCGGACACGGCTAAAATCTAGTGAATGGATGCGGATTATGTGTGTGATGAAAGCGGAGGTTTACGGAGGAAATTTAGTGAAGATGAGCAGATGAATGGAGTGAGTCGTGAATGAATGGATTAGTAGAGAGGAGAGGAGACTGTGAAGTCAGGTACGAATTGGAATGAAGGCTGAAGCTGGGTTTATATAGGATTAGAAGAGCAACAAATCTTAGTGGAAGTTTGGTAAGTTACAATATTTGAGCATGGGTCGTGTCTTAATAAATGCTACAGTCGCCTCACGATAATCGCCGTCTGATAATTGCGCCGAAAGGCTAATTATCTGCGCAGCGCATTTTATTTTCAATTCTGTGTGACGTCCGGATCTGTGTCGGATCTGGACGTGACACAGAACTTTTAGATCTGCAACTCGAAATATGTCCGGATCGCTGTCCGGATCCGGACAAGACAGAGAACTCTCGGATCTGGATTTTAAGTCACGTCCGGCTTTGTGTCGGCCAAACAGATCCGGACAAGAGAGGTCCGGATTGGCGTCCGGCTAAACCCATCCGGACGTGGCCAATTTTGTGTCTCTTCTCCTGATTTGTTCCCCGTTTGTTGTGTTGTAATCCTTATGATGTAAGATCTTCATTTCCTGGGTTTTTCCTATATTTAGCATATAAAATACATCAGTTCTTATCAAAACATCAATCTTAGGAAAAACACATAATAAGTGGGAAACATTGCCTGAATTGTTACAAATTATAAGGTATTTAAACCCTAAAAAGCCTATATGTTTCACACTTATCAACTTCCTCACGCTTAAGCTTTTGCTTGTCCTCAAGCAAAATAGGAATAGAATATCTCTAAATCCGTCAAATAATCTCAAATTTTAAACAAGTGCAGGGCGAAATCAAACAAAGTGATAAATGAAAGAATAATCTTGCTCTCTAGAGGTAGGTTTTCACAAACAGTGAAGCAAGAACAATTTTGTAAAAGCATAGAGAAACTAGATTGTAGGAAACAAGTTAACTTAGCTTGGGACTTTCCACCAATTTTCATTCCTCTAACCTTTGGATGACAAGGGGTGTGAAGTAATGCCTTATTCCGCAATACCTTTCAACCCACGTACTCGTGATCAAAAACAAAAATTAAACTACAATTAATTTCTTTCACATGCAAAAACATTCTTCTTCCAAGAATTATACAAAACAAACGAATAATTGTGAATTGCAGAGTTATTCCGTAACCCATACTTTTGTCTCTATCCTTGTAACGGTGTTGGGTCAACTATCCCAGATCCCGAGACCTTAGGTAGATAGGTGTTAAGGCACCCTTAAGACTTAATAACCGGATAGACGAGGCCTGCTATTGTTAGGAAAAAAATTTTGATCATGGAGTACCTTGCCTGATCATTTTCATTCCAAACATTCACTTCATTTCCAAGATCCCAAGCTAAAATAATCTGATTTCACAACTAGCCAATCTACCATATTTTAGTGAAAAGAGAGTATTTTTAAATAAAATTATTTATTCAAACCTCATCAAGCAAAAAGATTCCTACGGTTTTCACTTTGATTTAATATCACTCGGTGTGCACAGGCATTAGAGCAGCAAAAAGCAAATGTGGCATTAAAGAACAATTAGCATGTTTTCAGGGAAATGTCTCTCCTTCCTCACACTTAAGAGGAGCAATGTCCTCATTGGTCAAAGAAGAAAAACAGTGAAAAGAGCTTTCAAAACATGCTATACTCATAATAGATGCATATGCAATAATTACCCTCAACGCAACGAAGGTGGAACATAAAATAAGTTAAATGAGGAACTGAGACTCCCCTGGTGTTATGGATGGAGGAAGATGTTCTTCCTCACACTTGTTGTTTGGCAGGGGTCGAGATATTCCGCATGAATCACAGACATTACGCTTGTTGTGCAGAGTAAAAGTTGCTAATTTTTCACTGGCATGTACAACCACAAAATAAAGGGCATGAACTCGAACAACAGAGAGTATGTGAATCGTATGAGTTATATTCAGAGAAAGAATACTCCCCATAGTTCAAGCTTAGCAGTCATTCGCAAGTAGTGTGGTTCCATTTCCTGTACTTATAGCCGTTTGTTTCGCAGTAGAGGTGACATGTAAAGTAAGCATTTTGGAACGCTACACTGCTCAGAGAAACATGAAATTTAGCAATTAAGAATTTTAAACACTGCCTAATATAGCCATTACCACTTCACCTGCATGCTCGTGTTTAACTGTTAGTTTTAACAAACCCAAGGTAAAATAAGTAGATAAAGAAAAGTACAGAAAACAACAAAATAAAAAAGCAGTAAAGATAGCATGGCGGTCACTGAGGCGGTGGTGGTGGTGGAGGTCTCGCTCCCAACTGGGCAACGAGCACTGCATGAGCTGGGTGTTCTGGGCCTACTGAGGCGGCTGCCTCTCTCTGGTGAGCAGATGCCTCTGCCATGAACCTAGCAGCCTCTCGGTGTAGAGCATCACTGCGCTTCAAGCGCTCAGTGATGGAGGTCTGCTCTGCCTGGAGGTGGTCCTGTGTCTGACGGATGTCGTCTATGTGTCCCTCCACGCGCACCTGGCGCTGCTGGACATCTCCAACCTGCTGCTCCATACCCCCGAATCGCTGCTCCATCCGCTGCTGCTACTGGAGAATGGAGTCTATCAGAGTCTGCATCTCAGATGGGATGCTCATCACTGGGGCCGTGGGGGGCGCCATGGTAGTAGTGGCCAGAGTAGAGCTGGAACTCGCAGATGTACCAGTGGATCCTAGGCCGAGCTGCCCTTCACCCAGCTGCCGTCGTCGAGGTGTAAGAAGCCCCATCTCCTGAAGGTCCCAAGGGAGATGGGTGTCTCACCCTCCCTCACCGCCATATCAGTGAAGATCTCCTCGGGGAGGGTAGAGGCAAGAAGATGATGGATGAAAATAGGAAAGATAGGGGTGATCTTCTTCTTCTTCTTCGTCACAGATATTGTAACCACCTTATGCAGCTGCCTGAACATGACGAATGGGATCGAGACCTGCTGAGATGGTGGATGTGGTGAGGCCAGGAGGTAGTCTAGGAGTACACAATCCTCGTCAGAAGCATCATTCCCAGCCTGAGGCCGGATCTGATGAGTGAGGATCTCTGCTAGGGTCCTCTGGGGAAGGGAAGGATAGCATACGGGAGTACAGTCTTGTTCTCCTCACCCCGTCGGCTAGTACTCCCGACCTCTCGTAACCACCTAGACTTACTCTCCCTAAGTGACTCCTCTGTAAACTCTCGATGTGCGTCCGGGTTATCCGGGAGAAGTAAAAGATCAGCAAAAGTCTCAGGGGTTACCTCCACCTGGAACTGGCGTACGTAGGAGATAATGCTATGTGTCGTGTCTGACGCCATAGCATTGGCGTAGAACTCGCGTACCAGCTCTGGAGAGAAAACTCCCACGCCCATGCGCAGGATGCTGGTGGCCCCAATACCCCCAAATATCTCTATAAGTCCGGTCTCAGCTGCTGCCTCGTCGGTGATGCGCCGCTCAATGACGAAGGCTCCACCTCGATCGTACCAAGCCCGAGTGGCAGCTGATCGGAATCCATCATCGCGTAGTGGGGCCTGGGCCGGCTCTGACTGGTTGTCAGGTCGTGGGTTCCTCGAAGATGACCCCGTGCGTGCCCCTCTAGTGCGAGCCATCTAAACGATAAACAAAAAGCAGTAAGAAATCTAAACGGCAAGAAAAGAGAAGCAACAGGCACACCAAAAACCCGAAAACGATTAAGCAGCATGTTCTATTTGAACACATTCTTGCACACACTTAATTTATGAGTAACAAGGCATTAAAACAGCCAAACATAGCAAACAATATCATTAAACAACAGAACATTAACCTAGAGACAAAGTCCAGAAAATTTGGAAAATTTCAACATGTCCGGATCCACGTCCGGGTCAACTTAGCCGGACGCAGATCCGGACGCAGTATGAACCCCAGAAAATTCGCGCCGCGAACACACGTTCGAAATCATTCACAGATTGGACCAAAAATCACCCAAATTTCACAGAACACCGCACGTTCTCGCATCTATACCACAAAATTAACATCATAGACCTCCAAATATTATCTAATCTGCTCTAATTAGGCAACAACGGAATTGAATACGGTAAAATTTTAAACCTGTTGCGTTAGGGTTTGTGGTGTTGAAATGGGGAAGAACTGGGGGCGCGGCGGTAGTGGTGCAGTGGGGTCTGGGCGGCGCGGTTCCCTGGTGTTCGCCGGCGTCGAAATCCGGGTGTGGTGGTGGGTGTTTCGAAAATGGTGGAAAAAAATGGAGGTTGGGTGTTGTCTGGGTTGAGCGTCGGGATTGAAGAAGGAAGAGTGAAGAATAGAAAAGAAAAGAAAATTAAAAGCGCGCCCGATATTAGTGGCGTCCGGATTTCCGTCCGGATCCGGACAGGTTAGGTTTGAGGGCATCCGGCTGCGCGTCCTGCTGGGTTTAGCCGGACGCGTTGAAACTCTCTCTTTTTTTATATATATATATTTAATTAATTAAAACATTAATCTAACACACCTTATTTTTTTAAAAAAAATGAGACATTACCACAAATAATCAAACAAAAACAAAACACACGAAATGTAGAAATTAAATTGCAAGAGTGTTAAAGGACTCCCTGATTCGTGGTGAATACTGCCATGATATTTCCTCACACTTGAGTTTAGTTTAGCATTAGAATGAAATACCTGAAAATTAAATCTGCAAAACCAGAAGAACTCAAGTGGTAACAGATAAAACCATTAGTGGAAATTAAGAGTCATGGCTCTTTCAATTATGCTCAATAGCTATTAACACACCTCAAAATAAGAACAAAGAGAAAATAATTAACTGAACCAAGGAAGAGATTAAAGATACAAACCGGTGGGTTGCCTCCCACCAAGCTGCCCGGGGTTAAAGTCTCTGGCTAGACTAAACAGATAGGGTCAAGGAGGCCACCACAGCAGCTAGCAATAGCTTTCTTCAGTCTGAAATACCATTGCGGGCACGGCTTCTTGGATGCTTTGGAGGCGGGCTGCAGTACAGATAGCAGAAATTGAATTGGAACTTTCAATCAAGGATATACCTGGTGCAGGAGGCTGAGAAAAGGTATCGCCTAGGTACTTCTTTAATCGAGCACATTCACTTTGAATGCTTCTCCTGTTTTATTTTCTAGCTCGTATGCTCCATAAGATGTAATTCCACAACTCTTAAGGGGTCTGCCCAGTGTGATTTTAGCTTCCCAGGAAAGAGACGTAGCCTAGAGTTAAAGAGCAACACCAGATCCCCCACTTTGAAGTCTCTCTTTTGAATCATTCGGTCGTGGATCCTTTTTGTGCGCTCTTGTAGATCCTTGAGCTGTCGTACGCCTTGTGTTGGAACCCAAGGTTTTGCTGATTATGGCAACAGAGTAAGTCTGGTGACAGAAGAAGTATCACTGATAATAGCATCAGAGCAAGTCTGGGCGATGAACGAGTCTGACTGCGGAAGGAGTCGTTCTGCGACACAAGACTCTCATGGAAAGTTCTAGAAGATGAAAGGCGACCCTCTACTGTTAGAACGTGGAGAAAAACAAGGAGATAACTGTCACACACGTTCAAATATGATCAGGCCCGAAAATCAAGGCGGTCAAGCTGAAAGAGCTCCAAAACGAGTCCCACTACAGAGCTGCTGAGATATTTCCCGCCCAATGCGTAGTGAGAGATCGTGGGAGGTCGTGGAAACGTCATTTTACACGTAATAGGAGCAGAAACTTCGGGTATTATCAGTATTTAGCACCTAGAATCATTTATAATCGTTGGAGCTTTCACTTCCACATTTCAAGAGAGAGAGAGTCATATTGAGAGATATATCATTTTCGAGAGATTCTAGTGAACTCAGTCAATCAGCTTAGGTATTTATTACCTATAGAGCACACTAAACACTCCCCTTTACTCCCTGTTACGCATTGATCAAAGCCGAGAGTAGAGCGAGTGTTGGATGAGACAGAGTACCTCTGTCGAATCCCAAGATAGGAAGCTAGGTTGTAATTCACATTGAATTTCAATATAAGCAGAATCCTATCTTGTTAAATTATATACAATGCTTCCGCATTATCTCCTTGGCAAATACTTGTCTCCAAGTAGGGTGGTCTGAGACTAACACCTTAGACCCTCCTCGGTCAGCACCCCGATCCCATCAAGTGGTATCAGAGCCTGTGTTGGCTGACAAATCTCTCAAGATGGAAGATCTTATCGACTTAGAGGAGCCCAAGTCATGCACCACCAGTATGACGTGCTTGATGGCTCACAATGGTAAGAAAACCGCTCATGATCAGGTACGTGAGACTCCCTCTGCAATGAAAAGTTACGGATATTTTGGTTATGATGGTCATACGGACTATTCTTGTAATAAACTTCGTGATTTATCATTTAATATATCTCGTGTGTCTGTAATAATCAAAGCTCGTAATTTTTGCGATAATGGTTCTTCATCGTTTAAGAGGGGACCCAAGTATACATGGGTTCCCAAAGCTAACCAGTAGCTTTTTGCAGACAGAGTGGCTCGGAACAATGACTCTTCGTTTCTGGATAGTGGTTGTTCAAGATATATGACAGGAAACCAAGTTGAGTTTACGACTCACTCTGACCATCAAGGGGAAAAGTTACTTTTAGAGACAACATGCACATAAATATCATAAGAATTGGCTCCATTGGTAACCCACTTTATTTAAAGTTCATAATGTTTTCTTAATTGTTGTTATTGGACATAGTCTCTCAAGTCTCTCAAATTTGTGATTTCTCCAATCTTATGTTATAAGATTTATGACTCTAATTCTGGTGATCTTAAGGCAATATGGCACGTGTTGATATGAATATCCGATACATATATAGGAGAATCACGTGCAGAAAGCAAGCAGACTCGGTCTGTAAATCATGTACCGAAGCAAGCCGACTATCTCTGCGAACCTTGTGCAAGAAGGAAGCTGACTCGCTCCAGCTTCAAGTACTTTAAAGACTACGGTATTTTTGATCAAAATGTTACCATTATGTATGATAATACCAGCTAAGGTCGTCAAATTCTCTAAATTTCATGCTCGCACTAAATTTACATACTTGAGTTCTCATTTCTTACAAGATAATGTGAAGATGACTTAATCTAATTAAACTAAGTTTCCACAGACCCTAGCTTGCTGATATCATCACCAAGGCATCACACATGGTTGCATTTGAGCTTTTTCGTACACACCATGGCATGACTCGTTCTAACTGAGGGTGGTTGTATCTCCTATCCCTCTTGGAGGCAGAGTCTGGGTACTCAGGCATAGTCTCTCTGGCACCATACTCTCCTTGGTTAACTAGTTCAACTACACTTTGTCTATAAATGTTTGTTGAAAACCCGCCAAGTCTTTCTTTACCAATTCGACCAAAGCACCCGCATCAACCATCCCACGACCCAACCCACAAATTATCCTAACCCTCAAACCACTCCTACTCACTCTCCCACTCAAAGCCGAAAACCCTCCAAATAAGGCACTATTGTTATCCCAACTCCCAAAACCATCACTAAGTCTCTCATGACCGTCTCACCTTACAAAAATCCCATCCACTTTGGGTCCATCATTACTAATGCCCAACTCACCCTACAACCCTAGTCGATTACCAAACTTACCTTGCCCAAGCTCCACTACTATCTTAGCCGAAGCCCTTGCCACTCCTACCAAACCCACTACCACTACCACTGAAGCAAAACCTACTACCTCTTACTACCTAAGTCCATCGCAACCCTTTCCCTTCATTCGACCAAGAAATACTGCTAGAGTCAATCTGCAGACAGAATCAGTCTGGCAAAAATACCCACGTAGTTGAAGTGCATTTCCAAAAAAAAAGGGAAAGAAAAGAAAAAGAAAGAAAGACAGAAAGCCCATGAGAAGGCTAAAACAAAGCAAATTACGATCGTCTCTTCAACTTATATTCAATTTGAAGAAGACATACTCTTGCTCCGGCCTCCACTTCCAAGAGTGGAACTTGCGTGACTCTGGTTTGCGCTTCACAACAACGCTAGCTTGCATATATGGGTATGAATACTTTGGCTAATACGCTTCACTACCATGGTTAGCTACATCTAGCACTCTCTTGAGATTCAGAATGAATGGGTCAATACCAAGATGCATACCAAGTCCCACACCCTATTCCCTAGCCTATACCCCCGATCCCCACACAATACTCTGATATTCCTACCCCTGACCATACTTTTAACCTATCTCAAACTTTGTATCTTAGCGGTGTTTTCATCAAACTTTGGCAAACTTTGTCGGTTGGCTATTTAGCCATGTGATTGCTTTTGGATGTCAGGCAGACTCACCCTGTTTTGCCTGATGATGTCAAAAAGGGGGAAAGCGGTGAATCCCATTTTCAGTAAGACGAATCAATGTTTTTGGTGGTCGGAAGACTTGAATTGCACTTATGGATTTTGCTCTGCTTGATGGTCAAGCAAACTGTTTCTGTTTAAGCTTAGTTTAATTCTATTACGCTCTTTTCTCATTGGTCTTGTCTTAAATGACGTTCTCAAATTTAGGGGAAATATTGGACTAAGGGGGAATCAGTTAATAAGGCTAGTTCTTCCAAGCTTGCTTTGCTTGTGTGTCTTTTTTGCAGGTTAACTCTTGCTACGGGATTCACTCGAGTGATTTTTGGCATCATCAGCAAAAAGGGGGAAAATGTATGAAGATATTGGAGTTTTGCTGAAGATTGCCAAAGCCTACCTGCCAGCAAAAGTCGGTCTAAAAATTGATGCAGCGAAAAGACACCAAGTCAAAGAGAGTATGAGTTTAACGAACAGTAACTCCCACTGCAGAACAAGTCATCCAGAAACTGCCAACAAACAAAGAGTCTCCACAGACGTAGTTTGGTTGTCAACCAACTCGATCTGTCAAGCGGTTTGCATTCATATCATCTTATAAATGATGCTCAACTTAAGGGGGAACTTTATCTCATCTTGACTGAGTCGGTTCCCTTTGCCATCATCAGCAAAAAGGGGGAATTTGTTGGAACCCAAGGTTTTGCTGATTATGGCAACAGAGTAAGTCTGGTGATAGAAGAAGTATCACTGATAATAGCATCAGAGCAAGTCTGGGCGATGAACGAGTCTGACTGCGGAAGGAGTCGTTCTGCGACACAAGACTCTCATGGAAAGTTCTAGAAGATGAAAGGCAACCCTCTACTGTTAGAACGTGGAGAAAAACAAGGAGATAACTGTCACACACGTTCAAATATGATCAGGCCCGAAAATCAAGGCGGTCAAGCTGAAAGAGCGCCAGAATGAGTCCCACTATAGAGCTGCTGAGATATTTCCCGCCCAATGCGTAGTGGGAGATCGTGGGAGGTCGTGGAAACGTCATTTTACACGTAATGGGAGCAGAAACTTTAGGTATTATCAGTATTTAAGCACCTAGAATCATTTGTAATCGTTGGAGCTTTCACTTCCACATTTCGAGAGAGAGAGAGAGTCATATTGAGAGATATATCATTTTCGAGAGATTCTAGTGAAACTTAGTCAATCAGCTTAGGTATTTATTACATATAGAGCACACTAAACACTCCCCTTTACTCCCTGTTACGCATTGATCAAAGCCGAGAGTAGAGCGAGTGTTGGATGAGACAGAGTACCTCTGTCGAATCCCAAGATAGGAAGCTAGGTTGTAATTCACATTGAATTTCAATATAAGCAAAATCCTATCTTGTTAAATTATATACAAACGCTTCCGCATTATCTCCTTGGCAAATACTTGTCTCCAAGTAGGGTTGGTCTGAGACTAACACCTTAGACCTACTCGGTCAGCACCCCGATCCCATCACCTTGTCTCTTAGTTCCTCCAACTCAGAAAGCTGAAATCGCCTCTTCTCTCCAGCATCACGTAAATCAAAGTTGAGAGCCTTTAAAGCCCAATAAGCTCTGTGCTCTAGCTCAACTGGGAGATGACAAGCCTTCTCGTATACTAGCTTAAAAGGAGACATCCCAATGGGAGTCTTGAATGCAGTTCTATAAGCCCACAGAGCATCGTCAAGCTTGACAGACCAATCCTTCCTGGAGGAGTTGACTGTCTTCTAAAGAATCCATTTTAGCTCTCAGTTACTCACTCTGCTTGCCCATTAGTTTGGGGATGATAAGGTAAAGCAACCTTATGAGTTACCCCGTACTTAGTCATCAGGGAATCAAAAGCCTTGTTGCAAAAGTGAGAACCTCCGTCACTGATGATAGCTCTCAGCACACCAAATCTAGTAAAGATGTTCTTCTTCAAGAATTTCACCACAGTTCTAGCATCAGCAGATGAGCAGGGGATTGCTTCGACCCATTTGGAAACATAATCTACAGCAACGAGGATGTAGTGGTTTCCGTGAGAGGAGGGGAATGGGCCAGTAAAGTCAATACCCCTGACATCAAACAGTTCAACTTCAAGGATTCCCTTCTGAGGCATCTCATGCCTTCTTGAAGTGTTCCCCATCCTCTGGCAGTTATCACAGTGAGAACAGAAGCGGTGGACATCTTTGTGTAGAGTGGGCCAGTAGAAACCACACTCTAACACCTTAGCAGTTGTCCTAGTAGGACCGTGGTGACCACCTGCCTCTCGGGAATGGCAAAACTCAATCACACTGTTAAGCTCTTCATCAGGGAGACACCTTCTAATTAAACCGTCAGCACACACTCTGAAGAGATAGGGGTCCTCCCAAACGTAGTGACGGGCTTTAGAAAGAAACTTCTTCCTCCAGTTGTAGCTTAGATCATGGGGAATCAGACCAGAGGCAAGATAGTTAGCCAGGTCAGCGTACCATGGCTCTTTAACTTTCCCAATTACAAAGACTGTTTCGTCAGGAAAGAATTCATTTATGGGGACCCCGTCATCTGGAGTCTCAAGCCTAGATAAATGATCTGCAACCCCATTCTGCTTCCCTCGCTTATCAACAACTTCCAAGTCGAACTCTTGGAGAAGCAAGATCCATCTCAAGAGTCTGGGCTTAGAATCATTCTTTTGGAATAGGTACTTCAAGGCAGAGTGGTCGGTGTGAGCAATTACCTTACTTCCCAGCAAATAAGGCCTGAACTTGTCAAGAGCGAACCATAGCAAGTAGCTCCTTTTCAGTGGTGGTGTAATTCTTTTGAGCCTCCGATAGAGTCTTACTTGCATACGTGATAACCCTCAAAATTTTATCCTTCATTTGACAGAGTACAGCACCAACTGCAAAGTCACTAGCATCTGTCATGACCTCAAAAGGAAGAGACCAGTCAGGGGAACCACAATAGGGGCAGAGATGAGTTTACTCTTGATAGTTTGAAAGGCCTTCAACACTCTTCTGAGAACTGAAATTTCACATCCTTTGCAGAAGATCAGACAAGGGCTTCGCAATTTTGGAAAAGTCCTGGATGAACCTTCGATAGAACCCTGCGTGACCCAGAAAAGATCTAACACCCTGACTGAAGTGGGAGGAGGTAACCCCTCAATGACCTCCACCTTCGCCTTGTCCACCTGAATACCATCTTTGGAGACCCTGTGTCCAAGCACTATACCTTCATGGACCATGAAATGGCACTTATCCCAATTCAAAACCAGGTGGGTCTCCTCACATTTGCCTAGTATCTGATCCAACTGATCAAGACACACATTAAAACTCTGGCCATATACCGAGAAGTCGTCCATGAAGACTTCTATGCTTTTCTCAATAAACTCATTAAAAATCGCCATCATACATCGCTGAAATGTGGCTGGAGCGTTGCAAAGACCAAATGGCATCCTCCTATATGCAAAAGTGCCATAAGGGCAGGTGAAGGTGGTCTTCTCGTGATCCTCTAGCGCAATGGGAATATGAAAATAACCGCTATACCCATCAAGGAAGCAGTAGAACTCTTGCCCAGCTAGCCGCTCCAACATTTGATCAATAAACGGTAGCGGGAAGTGGTCTTTCCTTGTGGCTTCGTTCAAACGCCGGTAATCGATGCACATCCTCCAGCCCGTGGTCTGTCTTTGGGGCACCAATTCACCTTTATCATTGGGCACCGCCACTATTCCTTCTTTCTTGGGAACAACTTGCACAGGAGAACCCAGCGGCTATCAGAGATTGGGTAAATGATGCCTGCATCCAAGAGCTTCAACACCTCAGCTTTCACTACTTCCTTCAGGTTTGGGTTTAATCGCCTCTGGGGCTGCCTCACTGGCTTGATACTGTCTTCCATGTAAATTCGATGAGTGCAGAACCTTGGACTAATCCCTTTAATATCTGCCACTGACCACCCCAAAGCTCCCTTGTGTCTTCTTAACACTTTCAGAAGTCTGCTTTCCTGCGAAACAGACAAAGATGAAGAAATAATGACAGGCAGGGCGCTACCCTCTGCCAAGAAAGCATATTTAAGATTTGAAGGAAGAGTTTTGAGTTCAAGAGTAGGGGGCTTCTCTACTGAAGGAACGAGCCTCTGAGTAGGCCTGTCCAGTGGCTCCACAGGAGGAGCATGAGGGCGAAAGTAGGTTCGTCCCTGATTAAGCTGCTGGACAATAGTAGCTACCTCCGTGCTCCCTTTGTCATCCTCAATCGAGTGGCATAACACCTGCTCTAGCAAATCAGAATTCTCAAGCAGGAAAGAAGAGTCATCAGTAGTTTTAGCGACAAACGCATCATAATCATCAGAACAATCAACATCCACTGAAAGCACAGCATGAGAAGAAGCATTTGTTCTCATCATCTTAGTGATATCAAAACTAAGCTCCTCATTATTAAACTTAAGGGTGATCTTTCCTTTGTCAACATCAATGACAGTTTTAGCAGTTCGTAGGAAAGGTCGACCCAAAATTAATGGCACTTCAACATCCTCATCCATATCAAGAATGACAAAATCAGTAGGGAAGAAGAAGTTACCAACACCTACCACAACATTCTCAACCATACCACGAGGTTTGATTGAGGAACGATCAGCTAATTGCAAATTAAAATTGATTGGGACAAGCTCACCAGCATGAAGCTTCCTAAACATTGAATAAGGCATCAAATTTATACTCGCTCCAAGGTCGCAGAGTCCAAACCCACAGTCCATGTCTCCAATGGTGCAAGGGATGATGGGCTGCCCTGGATCTCCACACTTTGGAGGAAGCTTCTGCTGGATGGCTGCAGAGCACGTCTCTGTCAGCTGAACAATCTCACTTTCCTTGAACTTTCGCTTGTTAGAAATCAAATCCTTCACAAAGCGAGCATAATTAGGCATCTGCTTGATAGCATCAATCAAGGGGATATTAATAGTAAGCTTCGAAAACACACAAAAATTTCCCAAATTGATCATCAAGTTCTTTTTCTTTCAATCTATTAGGGAAAGGAAGTTTCTTAGGGACCACCTTACCCCTGGAATCTTTAGCAATCAAAGTATGAGAATGGGAAGAAATAGGAGCCTGGGTCTCCTCAACAACTATCTCAGGAGGGGCTGGGGGCCCTGACGGTGCACCAGTGCTAGAAGAAGGAAGACCGGTCTCTTCGTCAGCTTGATCCTCAGCCACTTGATCTCTATTCATCAGTGCTTCCCACTTCTTAAGGTAACTGCTGCTACCTCTTCAGAATCTGAACAGTCCTCAATACCACGGCTTCTGAGACCGACTGCCTTCAATGTGCTTTAGGATTGGTCTGGTTGGGAAGGCAGTGAACCAGAAGGTCTCTGTTGTAGAGGAACTGAGTCAACTGACTCATCGTTCCCTGCATCTTCCACCATGGCATTTCTAATTTCTGGTTGATTACCGTTTGCTGTTTGAGAAGCCATCAACTTATCCACCATCTCCTTCAGACTGGCATTGTTTGAGCTCAATGATGGTTGCTGAGCTTGAGGCTGTTGTGGCCGGAATTGATTATATTGAGGCCTAGCAAAGCCGGGTGGTCCCCCCTGGTTCGTCCTCTGAGGTTGCATTTGATGTGAATTCAGTGCATTGTTCGGATTTCCGTACCTCAGGTTTTGGTGCTGATTCTGCACCCAGGGTTGCCTGTTGTTGAACTGGCCTATGACATTGGCCTCCTCGGTTTGCCTCATCTCGGCTACTAGTGGGCAGTCCTCATAATCGTGTGCATCCCCACACTGAGAGCAGCAAGCTTCGTTGGTACTTGTAGAGACTTTCTTGGCGGATTGCTTGGGGGTTGGTCCCATTGTGAGCTGCTCGAGCATTTTTGCCATGCTCCTCATCGTAGTTTTCATCTGTGCTTGCTCGGCGGCTAGCTGTTCCATCATCGGGTCTGGAGCTCGGGAAGAACTGTGACCTATTGAGAATACTCGTCCTCCATTATTGCTCCATTGACGAAGCTCTTCACAGTATGTCTCCATGGCTGCCATGAAATCCTCCCCGCTTTTTGCTAGTAGGTTCCTCCTAGGGCAGCTCTTATCTCACCTCTGTTTTCGTCTTTTAGCCCTTGGAAGAATCCCTGAGCCAATGAGGTGATATCTGACCATGGTGAGGGCACTGGCGGAGTAGCTCCTTGAATCGGTCCCACGCCTCGCAGACTGTCTCGCTACCCATCTGTCTGAATGCCATCAGGTCGGCAATCATCTGTCGTGTCCTGGAGATGGGAATGTACTTCTCGTAGAATTTGTCCATCATCTGCTCCCAGGTGGTAATAATGCCTGGCGGTAGTCGATGGAACCATTTCGAAGCTTCTCCAGATAGGCTGTGCTGGAACAGTCAAGTCTGGCGTACTCCTCCAATCCTTGAGATAAGCCAAGGGAGTCCAAGTGCACTAGAAATCGATGTACATGGTCTAATGCATCCGCTGGGTCGGCACCTGAGAATGTTCCTGCAGGGTGATTTCGAACAGCATTGGATTGATGAGAAGGTTTTACCTTTTGCCAATCGGCTACAAGTTCTGCAGTTAGATCTTAGAACCACTGGGCCTCTTCTTGGTGTGGCTGGTGGTCTGTTTATCCTTCCCATCGTGTATTGGGCCACTTCACCTCCTCCAATTTGGTCATGATTTGCTGCCATGTTGAAATGCTGCCTTCTTGCTCTCAGAGCTTGGAGGTACTCTCTCGATTTCGGGATCGAAGTCTGTATCCGGGGGACCAGTTGAACGCGTTCTGCGCATCCACTAGGTACTTATAAAATGGCACAAAAATAAATTAAACCTAAACACAAATAATAGACAAAACAATAATAATATACAGGTTGTTGTAATAAAGTAACAAATTAACCAAGGCTAGGGACTAGACAAAGTCAAGTCCCCGGCAACGGCGCCATTTTGCAAACGATTTATTTGATTATTAAAAGCTAAGAAATAATCCTAGAATTAATAGTTCAATAGATCGTCGGGTTGCAAAAATCCCGGTCGAGTAGTATAGCAATTTATGAAGCGACCAGGTGTCAATCCACGGGACTTGATGTAAGTCTAGCCTTAGGCAATGGGTAACTTAAAGGGGGGTTTGTTTTGGTTTTGGTTCTAAATAATAGCAAAAAGTAAATAGCAGATAAATTAAAGTGATAGATGTGGGAATGTGAACGGTACTCTAGGTTCAGGGAGTTGTTTCACTAGCTAAGTTCTGCATATTCTACTACTTAAGACTTGGATCGGCTTGTAATTCTCAATTATCTATTCTGTATTAAGTCTTAATTCCAGATAGCTCATCTAGACAGGATGTAGTTCTAGTCTAGACCTAGCAAGTATATCTAGATGGTTTTATTGTACAGAATTACTAGTCTGGTTTTTGGTCCGGACTAAAGCTCTAGTGACTACTGTAATCTATCCGATTGCAATTATCACAGGTAACAGGTTAATAGGACCGTCAATGCTAATCACCTTATCTGATCATAACATGATTCGAGGGCTTATAATAAATTCATGACGTTTATTAAAAGCACTTAAAAGCATTAACCTGAACAATCCAAATAGTCTCAATAAAGTAGTAAAATAATGCAGAGTTTAACTAATTACAACATCCCTTCTCCTAGAGTAAATCCTCTTAGCTAGACATAGCGATTATAATCATAAATGAGAGAGAGTTAGAAAATCATCTATTCGAAGATCTTCTTGCTCGCTCCGTCCTTTGTCCTTGCGCTACGCTGGTTTCGAGGTTGGTCTCTGTGACAATGGAGTGAACTGGGTGAAATGGCGGAAATGGAAATTTGTGGCGAGTTTGTGAGTTGTCCGGATCAGTTTGGCCGGACAAAGATCCGGACGTGAGATGTCCGGCTTTGGGGCGGACGCGATCCGGACGTGGCTTAGGTGAGTCCGGATCCGGACGGATATCCGGACACAGCTAAAATCTAGTGAATGGATGCGGATTATGTGTGTGATGAAAGCGGAGGTTTACGAGGAAATTTAGTGAAGATGAGCAGATGAATGGAGTGAGTCGTGAATGAATGGATTAGTAGAGAGGAGAGGAGACTGTGAAGTCAGGTACGAATTGGAATGAAGGCTGAAGTTGGGTTTATATAGGATTAGAAGAGCAACAAAGCTTAGTGGAAGTTTGGTAAGTTACAATTATTTGAGCATGGGTCGTGTCTTAATAAATGCTGCAGTCGCCTCACGATAATCGCCGTCTGATAATTGCGCCGAAAGGCTAATTATCTGCGCAGCGCATTTTTATTTTTCAATTCTGTGTGACGTCCGGATCCGGACGTGACACAGAACTTTTAGATCTGCAACTTGATAAGCCGCAGATTTATCATATTTATGTACTAGATTTAGGATTATATTTAGCTAAATAAGGTTAAATAGTAAATATTTATATTATTTATATATAAGTGTATTATATAAGTTTACACTTATTTGGTGTGTTTTTTATGCAAGGAATGAATTTCTAATCAAAAGCCCAAGTGGTGTCGGGCTTGGTGTCGGCTGTCCAGTTCACGGCACAAGTTTGGAGCAAAACAGGAGGTGTGCCGGGTGGTGCGCTGGGTGTCTGGTGTCAGGCGCATTCAAAGTCTGTGAATGTGCCTAGCATCTGATGTCCGGCAGGACATCCGGCACATACTGAAAAGTCGCCCCAGTTCGGTAGTAGTTAGCAGTTAATTACCGTTAGTATACCAACCGATGCCGGGTGTGGTGCCGGGCATCCCATGTCCGGCACAAGCGCCTGTTCGCGCGGATTTAGCGGTTTAATTAACGGTTAGACAACATATTTTGCACGTGGTGCCGGGTACTCTTTACCCGGCAAACACCCGGCACACATGGAGATTTGAAGTCTATAAATAGGTCGAACTTCTCCTCATTTGAACACATTCCAACATTGTATTACACTCCATTCCACGCTTCATTTCCGCCTCATTCCAAGTGTTGGTGTCCAAGGCATTTCTACGGATCCATTCACAAGAAGAAGAGAAGATATCCTTTTTCGGGTTGAGGCTATGTTCAATCTCCTTCTCCCATATGTATTTCTTCCTTATTTGAGTGGATGGTGAAGTAGAGATCCTTGTTAGTATTGGTTAGGGATGAATTCTATGTAAACACTATGATTATCTCAATACAAATTCAAGCGTTCATTAAGATTCTGGTTCTTAGTGCAAGTGAATTAGTTGATCATTCATTCTCTTTATGCAAATTCTACTTGAGGGGGAATTTCCCAAGAGTAGGATAGGTTAGACAAATCTTAGTGGTCTTTGATGTTTTCATCTATAATTTAGGGTTAGCATTAAAGATTGCGAATTAACCCATCTTTCCCCATTTCCTTGTTCATTTTGTGGCATGGCATATGCTCGATTTGTTAATGGGTTTTGAGTTTCTTGTTCGAAGCAAGAGAGTGGTTTTCACCATATGAACGTGCCGGATGCACTGCCGGGTGCTTCCTGTCCGGCACATTCAAGACTTTGAATATGTCATGCATCTGATGTCCGGCAGGGCATCCGGCGCAATCTTGTTGGTTGGTTAAGTTCGTGTCTTGAAGTTGCATTGTGTGATCATGTGGGTACTTAGGATGGTTTAATCCTAAACCTCGCATTTAGATAGGTTTTAGTTTAATTATGGTGTCATTTACTTTCCCCCTTTTTATTATAGAAATAGGCTTTTGCCCGGATTAGGACTAGTTTTCTATAAGTCCCTTGGGTACGATACTCTCGGTCGTAATATATTTACACTATACTCCGACCGGGTTTATTTGCTACCCGTAGTAGAGTGTAGGTTTAGTTATTTATTTTATCCATTTTGTATATAGTTTTTCCTACTAAAATCTCTGTTAGCAAATTGGTGCCGTTGCCGGGACTTGGAATTAGTCCAAGTCCTTAAATTCGGTAAAACGCCCTATTCTTTATTCTTTAATTCTTTGATTCTTTAATTTAATTTGTTCATTTTATTTTTGGTTGAATGTGCCGGGTACACTGCCGGGTGTTCTACATCCGGCATCTTGGAGGAAGTCCAACGCCGGATAGAGTTTACCCGGCGCTCGACCCGGCATAATCAAACTTCAACTTTTACTTCGCATTGTCCTATTTCCAATCTTTTATTTGTCTATAAATATTCTTTTTCATTGCTCTTTTATGTTAACTTCCCTTTCCCGTTCCCATTTAATTTTCTTTTTGAGTTTGAACGCGCCTGGTGGTATACCGAGTAACTTCAACCCGACATTAGTGGAGGAAGTCCACTGCCGGATACAACTAACCCAGTAACCTGTCCGGCATTTTCAAATTATTTTCTGTTTTTTATTTTTAAAATGTTAAATTCCTTATAGTATTCTATTCTTTTCATACACCATTCGCTTAGATCTCTCTTCTAATACTTCCTAATTGTTGATTCTTTATTTATTTTTTAGATTCGCAGAAGACCGGATGCGACGCCGGGTACTCTTAACCCGACAATATTGGAGGAAGTCCAATGTCGGGTGCCGTACACCCGGCACCGTGTCCGGCATAACCAAAACTTTATTTCTTCTTGTATTTTCGTAATTTTAATATGTCATTATATTATTTCTTTAATTACTACAAATATTATAACTATGTGTTTTGCTCCTCCTGAATCTCCAAAAGGTGAATGCTACTTCGGTCAACAAGTCGCCTGAAAATTTAGCAAACCTTGACCCAGAAATCGAGAGGACCTTTCTTCGCTCCCTTCAACACCGAAGAAACCTACAAAACCTACACAACGCATCAATGGCAGTACCCCGTCCGAAATATAAACCGGCCTTCCAACCAAGGGCAGAAGCCAGCAATCGACCTCCCCCCCTTGCACAAAATGAGTATGATGAATGGCAAAACTCAAGCCATATCATCAGATTAGATGCATAATGGAGTTGGGTCTGTTCGACGGTACGAACCCAGCGATGCTTTGCTCCACATCACCAAATTTTTACGACACACAAACAGCCTAACCTCCACAAATAATGTCCTCCATTATGCCCGACTTTCCCTCTTCCCCCATAGCCTTACGGGGAATGCCAGCAAATGGTACCACAATATAACCCCCAGTACCATCACCACTTGGGAGGACATGGCAACCAAGTTTTATGACAAATACATGCCTCCAAGTCGCACCCTGGAGATGATCGCCGAGATATACAAACTTCAGACAACCTAGCTCGGAGAACATCTGTGAGACTTGGGACAGATTCAAGGGGTTGCTGCGCACATGTCCACACCACGGCCTCACCAAGGAACAACTATCTCAGTTGTTCTACAAAGGATTGGTCAACCAGTGCAAGACAATGATCTTATCCTCTCATGGTGCAGACATCTAAAGAAGCCCGAAGATCAATTCCTTAGTGGAGTTGAATCTCTTTGCGAAGAGATTAGGATTGGGCCACCGGTGGAACTAGGGAGTACCGCTGGTTTATATCAAGTGGGAGAGGGCGATGCAAAATTTGACAAACTAATGTAAAGTCATGAGTAGTTGTTGGAGAGCAATGCTCAAACTTCCACGAAGGTTAGCGCTCTACAGAAAGTGGTGGAGCAAATAGCAATGAATAAACTCCCTCAACAGGCGAACGTGGTTAGTGCACGACCACACGCTCCAAGCCCTAACATGCCCGACTTTCAGAATGTTGAGGAAGTCAACTATGTGAGTAACCAAGGGTATCGGCAGCCATGGCAACCGGGGAACCAGCCCCCTCAACACTTCCAAAGTCAAGTCGGCTACCAGGGTGGTGAGAGGCAATACATACCATCCCACCCTGCATCATCATCAGAGGCTGAAATGGCTGAACTTCGTGACATGATGTCAGCCCTGATGAATAAGACCCAGGATACTCACAATGAGATCTCGACCATTCGCAAGGAGCACAAATCGTTGCAGTTGCAATTACAGCAACTTCTGACGCAACCAAGACAGCAAGGTCAACTCCCTTCCCAAACGCAAACAAATCCACGGGAGCATGCGAATTCGGTCACTATCCTGCCCAAGATCTCAAATGATGCCAAATAGCCTAAAAGGCTAAGTGTAGGGCGGTTCCTCCTCACGCCTTCACTATTAAACAGGGGAGCCCTTCGTATCATTTAATTTTTCTCTTTTAATTTTTATGTTATTGTTTTTTAATTGCTTTCATTATAGTTATTTTCTTTAAAAAAACACTTTCAAATTTATTGTTTCTTTTCTTGTTTCTTCTGAACACTGGGGACAGTGTTCCTGCCAAGTGTAGGGCAGGGATCCCCCTTAACAAATAAAGGTTTATTTTTAATATGCATAAGTTGTGAGTTTTATCAATTTTTTACTAAACTTTTTGCATGTTTTTGATTGAGATAAGATTAGGAATGAATAAATGCTTGTTCTCTCAAGAGGTAAGCTTTCTAATGACTTATAGATTCTGTTTTAACTTTTTGATTCTCTTTATTAACATGAGTATATGATCTTTCTCCATTCTTTCATTTAGTACTTTTGGGTATTATTTTCTTTTCTTTTTCAAATTGTGAAAAATCTTTTGGGTGAAAATCTTAAAAAGGGTTTTTGTGCAAAAGAAAGAAGAGAAGAAAAAAGAAAAAAAGAAAGAAGAAAAATCTTCTTCCAAAGGAAAAGCAATTGATTCCTTGAGGTTGCATAAAGTGCCTCTGAATAAAAGCAAGATGCGAGAGTTTTCCTTTTATTTTTCTCCTAAATCCCCCGTTCTTCAATGTAGAAAAAAATCATGGTTAATTCAAAAACCCTTGCAAAATAGGGCTGAATATAAAAACCATCGATGAGTGTCTTGGCCACATTCGAAGAACTCTTGAAAAATAGAGTTGAATGATGGAAACTGGAAAAAGGAGATTACAACTCGAAATATGTCCGGATCGCTGTCCATCCGACAAGACAGAGAACTCTCGGATCTGGATTTTAAGTCACGTCCGGCTTTGTGTCGGCCAAACAGATTTGGACAAGAGAGGTCCGGATTGGCGTCCGGCTAAACCCATCCGGACGTGGCCAATTTTTGTGTCTCTTCTCCTGATTTGTTCCCGTTTGTTGTGTTGTAATCCTTATGATGTAAGATCTTCATTTCCTGGGTTTTTCCTATATTTAGCATATAAAATACATCAGTTCTTATCAAACATCAATCTTAGGAAAAACACATAATAAGTGGGAAACATTGCCTGAAGTGTTACAAATTATAAGGTATTTAAACCCTAAAAAGCCTATATGTTTCACACTTCACCATGTTTGGCACTTCACCAACTTTCATCATATAATTTGCATAAAACATGCTTTGCTTCCTTGAACCACCTTTTAGGCTCGTCATAAGACCTAAGTTCCACCTTACACTAGTAGGAAAAGGACCTACCGCAGCGGTTGTTGGTACCTATGGCAGCGGTTGAAAACCGCTGCGATGGGTGCCGCTGCGCTAGGTGAAAACTCTACCGCAGCGGTGTAGAACCGCTGCGGTAGGTACTCTATCGCAGCGGTTGTTAGTAAGAACCGCTGCGTTTAGACCTTTTTTTTTTAAAAAAAAAAACCACCTATAGCAGCGATTGTAATAAGAACCGCTGCGATAGACCTTTTTTTTAAAAAAAAAAAACCACCTATCGCAGCGGTTCTTATTAAGAACCGCTGCAATAGGTTATTTTTTTTTTGTTTTTTCCATTCCACCCTATAATTCTACCACACACACCCAAAATCTATCAAACCTGTGAAGATATAGCAATTAACAATGCCACCACAGTGGGGCATTAGATCAACCATTTCACCATATAAATTGCCACCAAAACCTATCTACGGGCAATAATCCACTTACATTTACAAATTTGACCAAAATAATCAAATATCAACAAAATCTTTACAGAAACGACAATTGTTTCATGAGAATTTCAAAATCATCCTACTCAATCCTACCAAACCCTACAAGCAACCTACATTAACGCTCATGAATTCTGCCCATTCTTCGAGCACCTCGGTTATATGTCATTTGTTGTAACCGTCTACCAACTCTTCAAAAGCCTTGGAATTAACACAAAAAGAAATATGATTAGTTGCTAATATTACTTTGAGTTAAGAATCAATGTTAAAAATTATCTACAAAACCAAAATATTTTGAGAATGCTACTTACCAGGTCTAGAGACTTCTCTGGCAAGAGTCTCGGTCCCGCTATCAAGTCACTCATAAACCGAATGACATAGTAGCCACATTCCGAACCTCCCGGCTGCTGTGGACACTGCACATGTATATACGTACTATTCAAAATCGATTTAACACATAAATTATAATACTGTTCCTATTTTAAAACTAATGAACATATTACAAAATTTGAATAAGGACTAAAAAATACCTTGACTACATTCCACGGAATCTTCTTAAGTCTCTCTCCTCGGACTTGCGTCATTACAGATACAAAGGCACTAGAATTCATACGCACAGAAAAAGTAAAAGTTATCAACTGGATGATTAAGAAATAACTAAAAATTGATAATTAATCAAGTTAAGTAAATTCATCACCTCATCAACATGTTATATAAGTGGCCTCTTGGGACGCAGAGATGCTGAGTCAAGCTGCAGGACTCTTGGGCTTTTTATACATAGAACGAGAAGACCAGTGTCGGCTGTTCATAGATTACAATACAGGCAGAACTTAATTCAATCAATTACATAATACAAATATCATAATTTTTAAACTAACTTAACATTAGATAAAATTCTTACCCTTGATGAAGAGGCAGCATGATGTAAGATTATCTGTAACTGCACACGCATGTATCACATTCGACAAGTACTGGACCAACGCTTGGGGGTCAGATCCCATATTAGCTTCGGAACAGTAGTCAGCGCATAGGAACCCGAAACTACTATTCTCATGTACTTGGACCGCCTTGTCATCGATAAACCTGCACAATATAAAGAAACAAATATTGAATTTAATTTTCAAATATACAGAGTAAAATGTGTACAACATTTGCTAATTACTCACATGCAAGCCGATTTGAGAATCGACGCACTCAACCAATCCTTCGTGAACAACTCCACAAAATCAGTAAGATAGATTTCAAAACTCTGAGCGCCTCTATAGTGAAAAAGATCCGGTCTTGGTTCCATTGTAACGAATCTCTTCCTGGCGGCGTCATCAGTAGTGTGGAGTGTAACAGCTTCAGCATGGGGGGTAAGGCATTCAGAACCGCCGGTTGTAGCAAATTCGATCTCATCACAACTCTAGTCGCGGATGCCATCGAAGGATTAGTTGGTGGAACAACAACTCTCTTTCCTTTTGCCTTATCAGAATTGATTGAATGTGTTCCTAATATATAATTTAATAAGTATATGTTTCTACTCTAGGATATGTTAAAGAATAAGTTTTTTCATGGGGTTACCTGCTGCTCCCAAGCCTAATCAACCTACAGGGCCACTGTACTGCATTGGATTCAGCTTGACGAAGGGTGGATATGTCTGCACTGGGCACCGGTATCTGACAATCCGCGTAAGCAGGCGCGTAACCTTCAACAAGCACCCGGCCATGGTACTCTCGGAGCGCTGTATTCCTCACGGTCTCCAGCACAAGACTTGAAAAGTTTTCCCCACCCTACTTCAACTTCGTCAACGCCAATCACTTGGAACAATGTGCAGTCAATTGGTTGCTATATTTTCAAAATTAAAGATTTTAGATGCACATAAACAAGTGTATAATTTGTTTTTTTTTTTGTATTTGTAGTTAACATGTTGTTCTAACTTGGAGATGAATATGAAATTGTTTTTTTTTTGCCAGTGAGTTGACACGGAGTGAACACTACTAGGAGGCACTGCTGCGGGCTCTGATGCTGTGGCTGATCTGGCGGTCTAGAAACCTCTGACTCATCCTCTCAGAACGAAGCATCTCCATAGTTGAGCGATTTGACTGCTGAAATTCATTTCGTAGTCGCTGCTCGAGCTCCGCATTCTGGCGTAAGTGCTCCTCATATGTAATGTCCCTCCAGCACGTGTCTCGACCCAGGATTACCGAAGGCTTGGCGTATACCGACATGACCACCAAAGCCTACTGCACGACCCGGATGATCCTTCTTCCCGAGAGCGCGGGAAAGTGGATCATCCTGCCTAACGGGCTGCCAAGCCCTGGGTGATCTGGGAGCTTAACTCTTCCTGTTATGGAGTTTAATAAGTCAATAAGGATTCTTCGGTTTATTTAACTGCTATTGTTACTCTATAAATATAATAAACATTTTTTAAACTAAAAATCACTTACCATTTGGTTGATGACCTCTCCGTGGCGTCATCATACTCAGCAGGTGCCGCCGGATTTGAAGGTTTCTTCCGTCACTTAAGTCCCAAACCTTCATCCTTCGTTCGCTGACATTCGAGCCAGCTGGCAGCAACCCCTCTTTCTCCCACTGCGGCACACGCTGAGCAATACTTGTACTCCCCATGTGATGGGGGTAACGATTTTTTTTTGCATTTTGTTGTTGTTTCTCACGTATAGCCTACATATAAGTATGAAAAGACAAATTATGCAAATAATATATAAAAAGACGAATTAACCAAATGAACTGTAAGGACACTTTAAACATTTATCATACAAAAGAACAACTACTAGTGTAAACTCACCTTGAACTCAGGGGTCAGACGCTTCGCAACAAACTCATTCCACTGCTCTTCAGTAATACCATCATATTTTTGCCACGGTGGTCTCCGATCATCCACATCTTCACCTTCTGCCTCCTCTATCTCTGCGGGCTCCTCACAGTAAATGTACTGCCTCGTGAGCAGAGATCTGAAGTCTTTGAATTGTGTGGCAATCCCCTTCATCACATCATCCTTCAGAGATGGATCTATACAGAATCGGTCCTATATGCACAAAAAAAATGGATTAGTGTAAAAAAATAACTATATAAATCTAAAAACAAACTATTAAGTGTAACAAATACCTTGAGACGTTCAAATATCTGCTCCTTCAACGCCTGAGGCACTTGCTTCCAATTGTGGTTTATATTGAAATATGTACTCACCAAATGCCTGGCTAGAGCAGTGAAATCATTTTTCCAGGTACCGGTGGGCTGATTAAATTCATTGAACTCCAAAGGCTTTGTCGGGGGGCCTCTATTTGCTTTCAGCCCACGGGTTGCCCCTCGTTTTTTGGGTTTTGATGAGAGGGGAGGAGCAACTTGTATCTCTTGTCCTTCCTGTGAAGGACCTGCTGTCTCGGTCTGCTGTGGGGTGGTCTCTACGTCTGCTTTCTTTGATTTCTTTTTACCACCTCGTGTGGTGCGTTTTGCCGGTCTACTATCCCCAGTCAGGAGCAGCTGTCCTATAGGATCATCAATAGGATCATCATCCACTGAGGAAAAAAACACACACACATTAGATCAATATTCATGGAACGATGTATAATTGCAAAAATAAACATAAAACAATTCATGGAACGATGTATAATTGCAAAAATAAACAACAATAATACGAATTATATAATGTACTTTCAACCAATGGTGTTACCTAGACATAGTAACATATATCATGATCTGTTTTCTACCCAAACCCCCTCATTATGGTCTGATCGAGCGTAGATGGTCTGAACATCATCATTTTGTAAATCATCAGTTGAATCATGCAACCCTGTATGCAACGATACAGGTTCATCTATCATCTCATTATCATCATCGTCGTTGTTTTCATCCTCAAACAAAACCGGTCTTCTCCCTGGAAGAACAACATGCCATCTACTAGCTTTTGGGTCTTCAACATAAAACACCTGGTCACAGTCTTTACCCAACACAAACTGATCTTCCTTATTAGTTGTAACACGTGAAAGATCAACCAAAATAAGTCCTTTATCATTTTGGAGTCCATGTCGGTTGTCCACCCAATTGCAGCGGAACAATAGAAACGAATCAATGTGATAGTTTAGTTCCCATATGTCCTCTATCACACCATAATACCAACTACTACTGCTCATTGGTTGAACCTGGTTACCTAGACCATATTCAGTCACCGATGCTTCAATTTTTACCCCACTGTTCTGATGTATTGATTTAGCATCTTGGCGTGCAGTGTAGTATGTGCATCCATTAATGTCATACCCTTCAAACGATACAACATCTGTTCCAGAACCAACAGCTAGACATCTGATTTCTTCACTGACATCTTCGGGGTTCAATGAAGCTTGCTTAAACACATATTCCTTAAACCATTGGACGAATACTCGATTTTGTTCTTTTTTAAGCCAGATACGGTTTTTGGTAGGGTTTTGTCGACTCAACTCAGCAATGTGAATATCGAAGTAGGGTTCAACAACCTCAAGGTGTTGTAGTACAAACAAATGTGCCTGATTAATAAGATCACGAGAGATACGAACAACCTTTTTGCCAATAACTCCTTTACCCTCAAATCTACCATGGTGACGTGGTTTGGGAATACCAATTGACTCTGCATCGTTCAAATAACTTGTTACGAATTCTGTGACTTCCTCAGTCACTGTTGCTTCGATGATACTGCCTTCCGGTCTATATCTGTTTTTCATTCTACCCTTCAGAATCCCCATATATCGTTCGAAAGGATACATGTAACGTAAGTAAACCGGACCACAATATTTGATCTCTCGGACAATATGCACTACTAAATGCACCATTATGTAGAAAGATGGTGGGAAATAAATCTCAAGCTGGCATATTGTCACAACAATTTCATGTTGCAGATCATCGAGGGTGTCTGAGTCAATTGCCTTGCAGCAGACAGCGTTGAAGAAGAAACATAATCGAGTTATAGCATTTCTGACATTTTCTGGTAATATCCCTCGTATTGCAACTGGAAGAAGATGCAACATTAACACATGATAATCATGAGATTTCATGCCTAACAGTTTCAAATCCTTCATAGAAACTAGGTTCTTCCAGTTTGAAGAGTACCCAGATGGTACCTTCAATGTGTGCAAACACTTGCAAAAACTTAATTTTTCACTCTTAGAGAGGGTATAACACGCAGGAGGTAGATATGTTCGCTCATCCTCTATTGGGTGTAGTTCTTTCCGTATGCGCAACTCTTGCATATCTCTCCTCACCTTCAATCCGTCTTTCGTCTTGCCGGGTATGTTGAGCAAAGTACCACACACTGCCTCACCGACGTTCTTCACAATGTGCATGATATCCAAACAATGTCGAACAGGCAGATGCCGCCAATACGGTAGATCCCAAAAAATGGAACGTTTTTTCCAAATGTTCTTCGGCGGCTTGGATGTGTTTCCAAAGACATTTTCAATGTCTTTTACCTTTGCATACACTTCCTCTGAATTCAAAGGCAGACGAGCCACACGAGTCTCGGGCTCATTGTTGAACAGCTTTCGCTTTCTCGAACGGTAAGGATGGTCTACTGGAAGAAACCGTCGATGACACATATAAACATTTTTGCCGCAGTGCTTCAGACGATCTGAACATGTGTCATCCTCACATACCGGACACGCTTTGAATCCTTTCACCGAGTATCCTGACAAGTTCCCATAGGCAGGAAAGTCGTTAACAGTACTGAAATACCCCTAATATTTAAAAAATTAAATAATAATAACTATATATTATATGGGATTATTAAACCCTAAAGAGAGTATATAAAAACTCAGGCGTTAGGAACGCACCTAAAACTCCTTAAGGTCAAAAACGTGCGTTAAAGCCCGACCTTAAGTAAATAAATTATATAAGCTATGAACAACATATAAAATCAACCAAGGATCATTATGTGACCTTGGAAACACGAGTCCACAGTTTGAACTGAGTAAAAATACAAAATACCCGGGAATTCTCTTAAAGGCCCCCTTAAGGCCCGAAAGTCCCGGAAATACCATATAAATTAAAATAAAGTATTACACCTCATTTAAAATGCTTAATAATACCTTAATGAACATTTAAGACAAAGTTCTCAAGATAAATTCTCATTTAAAGACAAAATACTCGGGGGAGTTTCTTAACGCTCCTTTTTGCTCGGCTAGCCCGAGAATCGTGTTCTAAGTTGGTATGACCCCATATAACTCAATGTAACACCTTAAAATATTATTATTGAGTATAAACAATGTCAATAAACACTTGGACCACATAGCGACTAATTAATTCTTATAAAAATTCTTAAAGCACAAAAACGCACCTTCGGGTGTCACGAAAATGCATTTACGCAATTACCTTGAATTTTTGAGGAGCCACGAGTTGATAAACTTAAAAGTGGATAAAATGAACATTTAAATCAATTGATGCCAGTATTAAATTCATAGTACAAATGGGGGCGATTTTTGGGACAAAAAGTTACCGAAAATCAGCATTTTTACCTTAAAACTTTCATCCTTTATCATATTAAAAATGTACCAATTAAATGCTGGTGGAACCTATACAATTAATATGGTCTTATTAAAATATAGTGTAACAAAAATCAAAGCAAAAATCAACTCCATTTGGTCCCCATATCAGGCGTTAAAATGGGTGATTTTTGGACAATTTTTGCTTCAAAAATTGTCTTATGATATTATAACTCCTAGCATGTACCATATAATTATGTAACAAATAATTCTGGTAATATAAGCCTCCATTGTCGATTTTCCTGCAAGAAGACAATACACATTAGCTTATATAAGTTAAAGAGAATAAATACAAATCTAGCCTACACATTTGACTAGTCATTTAAACAAAATAATACAAGTAGGTTCAAATGGCTCATGGCAGCCGATTTTGACAAAGGAGAAGGGGGCCTGATTGCTTCAATTGCTGGTCAATAAAAACACATGCCTAACAAGACAAAAATCAATTGTTTCCTAAGCTATGCTGTCCGATTTTGACAAGGGAAAATAAGCTTTGATTGCCTCACTTAAAATTCAATAAAATACTAATCTAACCAGCATTATTCCTTGTCTTCAATCACCAAAATTCTGTTGCCAAGCTGCTCCAATTCAGGTATAAGGCATGGAGAAATAAGGACAAAACAATTAGTAAATCAAAGGAGAAAAACAATTACCCACTCCTCTTGTTTTCTAGCTATCAATCATCAAATGAACCCCTATTATTATCCTTCAAATCAACCGAAAATCTGTACCAATATTGAGAGTTTAGTAGCCAAATTCTAAGCAATAATTAAAAGAAATAGACATAAAATAATGCATCAATTATACCAATTATTTCCAAATTAATCCATTGTCTTTCTCACCTTAAAAACATACGTGAGCTTGCTCTCCTTCTTTGCTCATATCAACCGAAGAAGTAAGTTCTTCTTCCTTTCTCTTTTCTTATTCCATTCTAAGTTAATTTTTTGAGCTCTTAAGCTCCATTAATGGAAGTTTAAGATCTACCTTCATTTTATGTCAAAACTCCTAGCTAATTCAACAAGACAAGAATCAAGTAACAGATCTGTGCAAGAGGTCTGACTTCGGGAGAGATTCTGTAATTTTCAGTAAGTGATCTCGAAATCTTCCCAACATCAAAGTTGTTCCTCTTCGAATTAGCTTTCCATTCATATAAGAATCATTAAATTCCATGGTGTATTCAGTCCTGGGTGAACAAAAGAAGGCAAAGTGGTTCGCAGCAGTGAATCTGTTCAATAGGTCTCAGTTCGGGAGTTATTCTGAATTTCCGTAAGTCTTCTTGAAATCTTCTCAACACGAAAGTTGTTCCTCTTTGAATTAGCTTTCCATCAATATAGAGATCATTAATTTTCGTGGTCATTTCAGCTCTGGGTGACAAAAACCGTAGAGAGTGCGCAATCTGGAAATTTTGGTAAGTTGTGGTGAAAATCCTAAACGAGTTCCTTAAGCTATCTCCGAAAATTATGAGCTTCTAAACCTTGTTTTCTTCATCATTTCATGAAGGAATCTAGCTCTACAACCATCCCAAGGTGTATCAAAAATACCTTGATAAATTCCTAAGGTAAACTCTTGTAAAAATTACTACAATTATATTTATAACTCTTGTTAGAAGTCTAACAAATGGATCTCCTAAATGTGTACAAGGAGCCGAAAATTCTTCAACAATAGCATTTGAAGAGCTTGGAAATCCAAGGAAAAATCAAGTACAAGAATTGTCTTGATTTAAAGGGTAAGTTTATAAAATTAAGGTTTATTAAGTTTAAGCTTGATTTAAGCTTCAAACTTGGTATAAAAATTATTATGTATAACCCCTAAATAGTTAAGGCCGAAAATCATAGGCTATATTGTCAAGAAAATAATTTATAACATGTAAGGTAAGATTATTACCTTAAGGTATTAAATATGTGTCACAAAAATTAATTAAGATGCATATATTCAAACCGAATATTTGAGGGTTAAATGTCCTATATTGAGTTTATAATCATTCTAAGTCATTAGCATAATTTTTAAAAGTGTTATATGGCTTACATACATTTATATGTATTTATTATAAAGTTAAATCAAGTTTTAAAAAAACCATATGATGAAATTAAAATAGGGCCGAGAGCATTATATGAGGTTTGGTGAATTTTAACATATATAAAAGTGTAATAACTTATATTATAAATTTTGGGAATATTAGAAATAGCTACAAGTATTTAAATGGATATTTTAATAAGTATGTGGCTAAAATGTAAATTTTGAAGATTTGGTATATAAATTATAATAACCGAGAATATATAGGATTTTATGGGTATATTAAAGTATTAATATGAAATTTAAGTCTTGGTCAAAGTGTTGACCAAAAACCTTGGGTTAAAATGATTTATGACATAAGATATTAAGTTTATATAAGTTTTGGGGAGAATATGTAATTTATAAAATTATATATGTAAAACCGATTTGATTAGGGGCGAAAATATAATTTGTAAAAAAAATATGGGTCTTTCGGTAATTAAGATAACTAAATGATAAAATTATAACTTATAAGTTAACATGTAACACATATAAAGTTTTAAGAGTTCAAATGTAATTATATGAAAGTTAATAATAAAACCGAAAAGGTACTTGTGGTCAATTGGTAAATTATAAAAGCTATTCGGTACAAGTAATAAATACCGAATTATTATGTTGGTATTGTAATTTAATAAAAGAAAAAAAAATTAAATTATGTAATATAATGTACTATGGGACATTATGAAATATAATATAAAGTTTATAAAATAGGTGGTTATAACGTGAATAACTATATGATATGATATAAGAGATAAGTTGAAATAATTATGAGTATGTAGTTAATGAGATAAAGTTATAACGTATAACGATAATTCATTATCACATGTGAACTTCACATAAATGATGAACTGTTAGGGTTTCTAGAGCCGCTGTTTAAATAACCGGGGGAAAACAAATAACTTACAGACTTAGTATACAACGAGAATAAACTCTACCGTGACTGTACTGTAATAATTAGTGGACAGTCATATTAATAAGTATACGTTATTTCATGTATGAACAACAGCGTACGGGAAAGAATTACTAGAGCAGGAGGAATTGTCAAGCTAGCAATTACCCCGGTGAACGGTATGTTAATTGTGTGGTCTGAATGTCCTAAGAATTATCCTAAGGTCCAGACATTATGTGTTTAAATGTTTAAGAACGATATCTATGATTTTATGTGAATGATATTGTATGTGGTGTTGCTTAAATTGTTGCGTTATATTTATACGCAAAAGTCTTGTGACTAAAGCTTGTACATCTAAACTGTAAAAAAAGGAGACTAACTGACCTTCAGGTATTATTGAACCTAACAAAGGTCTAATGTTATAGTCTTAATTGAATCATTATATCACAGACAAAAAGGACTAACTTCTTATGAGAGGAATCCGGATCGTTTCGACTTCTGGTTGCGCATTGTGATCACTACGAGAGACTTCAATGGGAAGTCACTCAAAGGAAATCCATCAGCACATTCGGGATGGCGGAATGCACTGCCGTTGGTGCACAGTTTCGACCGAATCGGTCAATATTATCTAGGGCCATAAGGTCAGCTGGTAACGGTTCCTTTGGAACCCAGTGGACATATTGTCAATCTTTCACAAGTTATTAAGTGGATGGTTTAAAAGGTTAAGGGTCATGTGACCTACTAACAAGTTCAGGTGTTAAATATTTACATCTTATCTGGTATTGATTATTGTTTGATGTGTATTATCAACACTATGTGTTGCATGTGAATTGTTATGCTATTGCTCAGTGTTTACAGTATTTCTGTTATTCTTGTAAATCGGATAATCTGTAATGAATCTAATATCAAGATGGCTAAAACAACTTAAGGAAATCTAGATGACTTAGGACTACATTTAGCTTACCAGCATAGTTTGCTGAGCCCTTCATTGGGCCAAACATTTCAGGTCTTTGAAGAATACACAAGCCGGAGTGCGGGAAACAGGGTAGCAGTGTGTTTTAATAAACACCTGTTGTATGTTTATGTACTGTATTTGGGATTGTTGTATTTCCCTTAGTTGCTCATCTGGTTTAGAACTTGGTTTGTATATTCAGGGTGCTCAGTATCTCTTCATCACAGCGTTGAATAGTTGATGGTTAGTGTATGGTTGCCTGGTTGCTCACAAGGGTGAGTAACGGCGTGTAACACCATGGTTAGGTAGTTTAATTTTCCGCTGCGACGCTTTTTATTTTGCTACGACTCGTGATGTTTATTACAGGTTTAGGAATAGGGGTGTTACAAGTACAGAACAACATCGCCTTCAGTGTGAAATTTTCTTTCGCATGAGCATCATATACCACTGTCCCTTCATTCCATAACAAGTTCAGATCGTCGATCAGTGGTGCAAGATATACGTCAATGTTATGACCAGGTTGCTTTGGACCAGAAATTAGGAGTAATAACATAATGTATTTTCGTTTCATGCACAGCCATGACGGTAAATTGTAGATCACTAGTAGCACCGGCCAAGTGCTGTGCTGACTGCTCAACGTGCCATACGGGTTCATCCCATCGGTACACAATCCAAGTCTCAGATTCCTATCCTTATCCCTAAAATGATGTTTGAATTTTCTGTTGATATTTCTCCACTGAGGTCCGTCTGCAGGATGTCTTAATTTATCATCAATTTTTCTACCATCCGCGTGCCAACGTAAGTTCTTCGCATCTTTCGGGTTGGCAAACAACCGTTTGAATCTATGAATTATCGGCAAGTACCACAATAATTTCACTGGACGATTTTTTTCTGAAAGGAGGAATCCTCATCCGTGTCCTTGTACGGGACAACAAACATTTAGGACACTTGTCTAGATGTTCGTATTCACCCCTATAAAGCACACAGTTATTTGGGCAAGCATGAATCTTTTATATTCAACTCCCATTGGACACATCCATTTCTTTGCCTCGTAGGTGGATGTAGGAAGACCATTCTCATCAGGAAGCATATCATGTATCAGCTCTAGAAATGAAGTGAAACACTTGTCACCAACTCCATATTTCCCCTTTAAGTTGAACAAATTAAGTACAGCAGTCAATTTTGTGTATTTCACGCATGAAGGGTACAAAGGTGTCTTCGATGCGTCCAACAATCTTTGATACTCTTCCGGCTTATCGACAAAAGTATCCGCAACATTTTCTAACATTTCATCCATTTACTCATCATGGTGAGTGGTCTCACTGTCATCGAATCCTGAATCACTTAACGGTACCGACTCATTGATGGTATTGAAGGTGTGGGCGGTACTTGTGTAACGTGGATCATGAGCACTTGATGATGTTGAAGCACTAGCTGCAACAGTTTCTCCATGAAAATTCCATCTTTTGTAATGTGGCATGAATCCACGGGATTTAAGATGAAATCTAATTTCCTCAATGTCTACAAATTTCCTTACGACCCCACAGTCAACACAAGGACATGAAATATTGTCCGCCTTTGTCTGTCCTTGTGTTGCACTGCCGCTTTGAGAAACTCTTTCAGCTTCTCATCAAAGTAGTGATCCCCTCGATCACCGTACATCCAGTCACGCTCCATTCTATATGTGAAAACAAAACAAGTTTCAGATTGATTTGTCTATCAGTTTTGTCTGCATTTGTATATGGAGCATGTTTCTACTGGATGTACGGTTGCAACCAAACTCAGCACTACTCTATGGTTCCAACCAAACTAACGTAGCCTAAGTACTCTAACGTTCCAACGTAACTAATCTAGCCTTATTCTAACAATTCTAACACATTTAATTTAACTTCCAAATCATTGCATTATTAAAACAAAAAATAAAGTGTAATTACTTACTTGTTTTAAGGTTGTACAGAGGAGGAAGCTAGGAGACTGCTTTGGTGATGGGCTGGGAAAGTACTGGTACAAATAACAAATAATATTAATTAATAAGACTAATACGATTCTAGAAAAATTCGGCATGAACTGTGCGTAATCGTGTTAATCCCATGCTTATCATTAAGCATTCACCAATATCTTATTTACCACGACAAATAAATTCAACAATTGACAGCAACCATCCTTATTCACAATCACTCAATATTAACCACAACCACTTTTTCGCATTAATTAATTAAACAAACATAGGAAAAGATAGATGAAGATGTTACCTTTTCACTCTTACTCCACAGCAGAATAAATGAGGAAGAAGAAGCAGAGACCACCCCAATTAGTGCAGACAGCGGGGAAGCAAGGAATGAGGAAGGAAGAGACGTAGATTAATTGCTACACAAAACAACAAATAATTGAAGTTAATTAATGAAACTAATACAATTCTTGAAAAAATTCGGCATGACCTTTGTGTAATCATGCCAATCTCATGCTTATCATTAAGCATTCACCAATATATTATTCACCACGACAAACAAATTCAACAATTGGCAACATCCATCCTTAATCGCAAACAATATAACTATATACAATTATCCACACACTAATAAATTAGAAATCAACAACTGCGCTACAATAAACAAAATACACCAATTGAGGATTCAGTTTCGATTAACCAAGTAGTGTAAGCGTCGGTTAATTGATAATTGAAGAATTTTTGTATTAAAATTAAGTTTTAGATTTTCTATTAGTTTCCTATAGTTCAATAAACCAAATTGACAATTTGAAACTACAAGAATTAAATCAATAATTGTTGTGTTCTATTATAGTGGTTTGTTTTTTAAATTAATACATTGTATATTATTAATAGTTGGAAGTTAAACATAATACTTTCCTCTAATCAAAATGTTTCTTAGTTGATGATTATATATGCATTTAATAGATTAAGAAACACATAAAAATAAAACTTAGAAGATTGTTTTTTGCATTAAGTATATGAATAGTCAAAACGTGTGATCTATTTATGTTCTGTATATAATATTAATATCATATTAGAAACTAAACACAAAGTAATATTTATTTACTTATATTTTTATCGTGTGGTTTTCTATAGTCATTTTCATTATGAGTTATGTTATTTTTAATTGTCATATAGTTGAAGATGTTAATATGACTTCACAAAAAGTTAAAAAAAAATTTTAAAATTTTTTTTTACTTTTATCCAAAAAATAATTATTCATAATTAAAACTTAATGAATATCTTTTTATATTTTCTTACTTAAATTATATTGTGAATTTTAAAAATATCAAAAGATGTGATCTATTTATGTTCTGTATATAAAATTAATATATATTAGACACTATACACATAGTAATGATTATTTTACTTAAATTTTTATCGTGTGGTTTTCTATGGATAGTTTCATTATGAGTTATAGTAATTTTAATTGTCATATATAGTTGAATATGTTAATATGACTTCACAAAAGTTACTTTTTCAAAAAAATTTTTTTAGTTTTATCCATAAAAACAATTATTCATAATTAAAACTCTTGATGAATATCTTTTTGTTTTTCTTACATAAATTTATATTGTGAATTTTAAAATATCAAAAATTATTTTATTGTAGAATAATGAACAAACAAGGTCTTAATTTTCGGAACCCTTCAATAACCTAAGAACCATATTTCTGCATAGAATAACAACACCAATGTTGAATCAAATTTTCGGAAATCAATAACAGCCACAAACTTCTACCATTTCGAGATCCTAGCCCAATTTTATGGGCTCAATTTCGCAGTCATATAATTTCAGTTAGCCGGAAACTAAATTTGGTTTCAATGTCTAAATACAACATATAGCTCACGGTTTCTAGTTCCACAATTTCAGAAACAAACACTCAACAACTCCAAAAAATCGCACTAAACCAACAATCAGAACAAATCAGTCTCGAATCTACCACAATACAAATAACATTTCAATTAAACAAACCAAAAACGAAGTTAAATCTAACCTCGTTTTTCTGTTCAGTCGCGCAACAAATCGACGCTGCGAACCGGTGGGCTGTTAGGGCGACGGCGACGGAGGCAGAGCGGTGGCGCGCAGACGGTGGCGCGCAAACGGTGGGGGCGGCAGTGGCGTGGGCGGTCGCAGCGTCGAGCTCCTCGTCGCTCTGTAAATCGCCGTCGCAACAGAGAGGGTTAGCCACAGGAGAGGAGGAAGAAGAAGAAGGTCGCGCGACTGAATTATATTAAAGGACTCTATCGCAGCGGTTCCTACTAAGAACCGCTGAGATAGGTCTTTTTTAAAGACCTATCTCAGCGGTTCTTAGTAGGAACCGCTGCGATAGAGTTGTTTTTTTTTTTACGACCCTACCGCAGCGGTTGTTACTTACAACCGCTGAGATAGGTTTGCGGGATTTTCAAAACCGGCCTATCTCAGCGGTTGTTTTTACAACCGCTGCGGTAGGGGCGCTGCGATAGACCATTTCTGTACTAGTTAGGCTCGTCATAAGACCTAGATCCACCTTTAGGCTCGTCATAAGACTAGAACCATCCTAGGCTCGTCATAAGACCAAGATCCACCTTTAGGCTCGTCATAAGACCTAGATCCACCTTAAGGCTCATCATAAGACCTATATCTTTAGGCTCGTCGTAAGACCTAGAACCCTCCCTTTATGTTAGTAGTGAGACCTAGTGAAATACCCCTAACCTTTAAATAATTAAATAAAGGGATATATATATATTATTTATGGGATTATTAAACCCTAAGAAAGATATAAACACTTAGCGTTAAAACTGCACCTAAACTCTTTAAGGTCATAAACGAGCGTTAAGCCCGACCTTAAGCAAAATAAGTTATATAAGCTAAAACCTCATATGAAGTTAATCAAGGATCATTATAGGACCCTTTGAAACACAAGCCTCAGTTAAAACAGAGTAAAAGTATAATAAGCACGGGAGTCCATTAAGGGCCCGAAAGACCCGAAAGTCCGTAAATATTTTATAAAATGGAATAAAGCATTCATCATTCCAAATGCACCATAACACTTTATTAAACATATAGATAAAGTTCTAATGCTAAACTCTCAGTTAAACACAAAGTACTCGGAGGTACCCGTTGAGGGCCCATAAACCCCTAGGAATGCCTCGGAGAGGTACCGGAGTGGCACGAACTCCTATATAAATCATTCTTAGAGTTACTACTATATATCATCATTATAAAGAAATCTTGAGCTACTCCTTCAAAAATAAACAATGTACTTGGAGGAATTTCTTAACGCTCTATTTTGCTCGGGAGTGTTCCGGTAGCCCGGAAATTGTGTCTTGAGTTGATATAACCCCATATAACTCAATGTAACACCATAATATTATTATTGACCATAAAATGTTATAAACACTTGTAACTCATAGCGACTACTTATTTTCCAGAAAATCCTTAAAGCACAAAAACGCACCTTCGGGTGTCACAAAAATGCGTTTTAAGCAATCGCCTTGAAGTTTTTGAGGATCCACGAGTTGATATTAAAAGAGGATAAATTGAACATCTAAATCAATTAATTCCAGTACTAAATTCATAGTACAAATGGGGGCGATATTGGGGTAAAAAGGTACCTAAAATCAGCATTTTTACCTTAGAACTTTCATCTTTTACCATGATATAAATGTACCAAATAAATGCTGGAACCTATAAAATTTAATAATATGGTCTTATTACAATAAAATGTGACAGGAATTAAATCAAAAATCAATCTCAATTAACCTCCATGTTGGGCGCCATTTTAGGTGTCATTTGACAGGGTTTTAACAAAAAAAAATAGCCTTATGGATTGGTGACTCACCTTATCATGTACCATGTGACTATGTCAAAAACTCAGTCAAATAAGGCCTCACATGGCCGATTTCCTGCAAGAGACAACAAAGAAATAAGTTAAACAAAAGTAATGACATTAAATAAGTGACTAGAATCTACTTTATACAAGTTGCATTGTAAACAAATAAACACCCATGTTCTACCTCATGTGCTGCCCATTTATATACAGGAGAAAGGAGGTTTGATTGTTGTTTAATTAATCAAAGATAGACAAATACCTAACTAAGCTTAATCTTATGTCTAGTATAAAAAAACTAAATTGACTCCTACAACCTATGTGCCGTAAGACTACAAGATTTAGAGCTGCCTACTTCCATTATGGCCGAACACCTGCAAGAATAAAACAAGGTTAGCATCAATAATCAACTCATTAAATGCTAAACAACTACCATGCCTAACTTCCTATAGCTAGACTTACTAATCAACTCTTAATTCCCTCCACATGTGACGAACAACAAGCTTAATAATGAGCATTTTATGGAGCCTTGAACCAAGTAATAAACTAATGAAAGGATCCTACCTAGCATGCTTAATCAATTGATCAAATAAACAAATACCAAACCAGATTTAGATTCCTTCTTTAAGGACTTACGTGAGCATATCCTTCCTTGCTCACTCACCGAGTTGGTATGTCCTTCTACCCTCTCTTTTCTTCTTCATTGATAGTTAACTCCTTAGAGCTTCAAAGCTCCATTAATGGTGTTCTAAGTTCTAACACATTTTAATGTAATTTTCCTAGTTAATCTCCTAAGTCTTGAAGCAAGAATCATCCTAACAATCATACAAGAAATCGCCAAGCATTGGTGTTCCAAGGAGGTTCCTAGATTCAACAACAACATAAGGAACAACAAGATCAAGTTAAGGTATATTTTCATGTTGAAAATCCTAAGAAATACCTTAAGCATTTCCGAAAATTTAGAGCTTGTAAATCTATATTCTCTTCATTATTTCATGAAGGAAACTTGGATCTACAATCATCCCAAGGTGTACCAAAATACCTTGTTAAATTCCTAAGGTAACTTTTGTAAAACTACTCCAAATCTTATTAATAATCCTTGTTAGAAGTCTAACAAATGGATCTCCTATATATATACAAGAGGCCGAATGCTTCATCAAAATAGCATTTGAAGAGCTTGGAATTCAAGGATAAATCAAGTACAAGAATTGTCTTGATTTAAGGAGTAAGTTTCTATAATTAAGGTTTATTAAGTTTAAGTTTGATTTAAGCTTCAAACATTGGTATAACAATTATGTCTAACCTCTAAATAAATTAAGGCCGAAAATATTGGGTTATTATATCAAGAAAATAATTTATAACATATAAGGTAAGATTATTACCTTAAGGTATAAATATGTGTCACAAAAAGTAGTTATGATACATATATAGTTAAACCAAGTTGTCAAAGAATAAAATGTTCTATTTTGAGTTTATAATCATTCTAAGTCATTAGCATGATTTTTAGAAGTGTTATATGGCTTATATACATTTATATATACATATTATAAAGTTTAAATCAAGTTTTGAAACTATATAGTAAAATATAGTTGGAGCCGAGAACAAAATGTTGTTTGGTGATTTTTGAAATATAATAAGAGTATTAACTTATATTATAAATTTTGGGAACATTAAAAATAGCTACAAGTATTTAAATGGCTAGTTTATTGAGATATGTGGCTAAAATGTAAATTTTGAAAAGTTTAGTGTACAAATAATAAAAGCCGAGAGCTTAAGGGTTTGTGTGGTATATTTTTGTTATAATATAAGGAAGGAATTAATATTATGAATTTTGGTGAATTTAAATAAGTGTTTAAGTGTTAAAATAACATTTTATAAAGTTTTGGGGCTATATTGTAATTATTGGGAAGTTTGGAGTATAACCGAGAGTACACATGATTTTATGGATATATTAAAGTATCAATTATGAAATTAAGTCTTGGTCAAAGTGTTGACCAAAAACTTTGGGTTAAAATGATTTATGACATAAAATATTAAGTTTATAAAAGTTTAAGGGTGAATATGTAAATTATGAAAGTTTAAATGGAAAACTGAAAATTAATTGGGGCGGATATGTAAATTATAAAAATATAAGTGTTCATTTTGGTATTTAAGAAAATTGAATATTAAAACTATAGTTAATAAGATAATATGTAACTTATATAAAGTTTTTGGGGTTAAAATGTAAATATAGAAAAGTTATGTTGAAACTGAAATATAGGTGTGGCAATATGGTAATTTTCGAAAGTTAAAATGCTCAATTTGTAATTACCGAAATTTTGGAGGTTAATTAATAAATTATAAAAGTTATATGATTATTTGGTAATTTATAAAAGGTAATGTGTTCATTACGTAATTACCGAATTTATAAGGTTGGTTTTGTAATCTAATAAAAAAGGAATTAAAACCATGTATTATGGTATATTGGAGTACAATATAGAGTTTATAAATATTATGATTATAATAAAATAACCAAAGAATATAATATAAAGGATAAGTGGAAACAATTATGAGTATGTGATTAAAGAATAGAAATATACTATAAGGTAGAAATTCATTATCACATGTGTGGTTACATAAATAACGAACTGATGAACTACCTAGAACCACTGTAAAATAACAGGGGGAAATAAAGAACATACAGAGTTAGTATACTACGAGTATAAACTCTACTGTGACAGTACTGTAATATTTAGTGAACAACCGTTTTAATATTACCCGGTATTGTATGTATATATACAGCGTACGGGAAGGAATTACTAGAGCGTGAATTGTCAAGCTAGCTGTTATCCCGTGAACGGTATGTTAATTGTGTGGTCTGAATGTTCTAAGGATTTTCCTGAGGTCCAGACGTTGTGTGTTTAATTGTTAAGAGCGATATCCGTGATTTATGTATTTGATATTGTATACTGTATTGCTCGACACAACTGCGTTCTATTTTACGCGAATGTTTTATGACTGGAAGTTTATACATCTAAACTGGAATAGACTGTTGGGCAAAATAGTAGTTAAACCATCTTGCTAACTATGGGCAGTGAACCCAATCTTTGTAGTACAACAGGTCGTATCCACAGAGACTTCGCAACTGTCTAATTAATTATCCAGTTTAGTAAATGTACAAAAAGATAAATAAAAATGCATAAAATATAAATTGGGGTTTAGCCAGAGGCAAGCTTGGTTTTTAGAATTAGTACAGAAATAATAAATACAGTAAAGTAAAGTAAAAGGATGGATGTAAAAAGGTATCCTAGGATAGCGGGGGAATTTCCTAAATTACTTAAACAATTTTATAATCCTGTCTCAAATATTTATTGTCTATTAGAGTTAATAATTGTCAGTTACGAACTCCTATTAATAGCCTTAGTATTTTCCTGCTCAATCCGGAGTGTAAATACCAAGATTAATTCCTTTGTGGTACTTTAACTATCTCAAAATCATATATTGATAGCTACCAAATAAATGCAGTATTTTGTCAGAATAAGCATTTAACAATATTTGCTGAAAGGAATTAAAACAAGTTTAATAAGTGAAACAGGTGATAATATTTATTTAAGTACAGACAATAATTATAATCCTAATTTGCTCTTATTTGTCTGTTTAAGAATTAATCTTGTGGCCTTCCTAAATCATAGATAAGGACAACTCTTAATTAAATCAATAGACTTTTTACAATCAGAAAAAGTCTAAAATCATTAATTAGCTTTAAGTGAGAATTCTTTTTATAACAGCGATGGATTTTATCTGCTAATCAAGGAGAATAATATCTAACGTTTATCTCACTTTGTGGTCTATTCTCAGATTTACAAAATCATTGAAATAAGAGAAACCGTAAATGCATAAAAATGATCAGTTATTAAGCATTTAATAATTTAGAGAGACTAAACAAATATTTATAAGCAAACTTGGTATTAATAATAAGTCTGAATTATTTAGGGTCAAACCCCACCCTAGGATATGAGTAGAATCACTCAGACATTAACAGTAATAAGAAGGAAACAGAAATAGCCATTAATTTGGAGACTGCCGGCGGAGACTGGACTGCGATTCGCTTCTGCTCCAGCTCCCTTTTCTTCTGTTCTTCTTATCGTGTTTCTGCTTCGTGGTGGAATGAAGAATAAAACTAAAATGGAGAAGTGGGAGATAAGAGGATGGAATGGATCGTGGGAGTGAGCGATGGTTTATTTACTGGATGGGATGATACGTCTACTGCTTTGGATTCTGAGGAAGGGAATGATTTTATTGAGCAGAGGGCGTGGGTTTATATAGAGGTTTGGATCCGTACGAATTTTGATTGCAGATGAAGAAGAGCAGCTTCATTGATTGCGCAGGGGACAAAGCTCACGCGTGAGGAAATTAAGGTAGGCGGTGCGTAGTAATAGATATGGCAGTGGACGAGTTGTGCGAGTTGCAGACGGCGAAACGGGCGAAGAAAACTGGTCGCGACTGATAATTAGTCACGACCGCCGGTTCTGCTTGTGTCCGCCTGTTGGTACCGCCCATTAAGTGGCGGTAACTCCTGTGTTGTCCGCGAGATTAAGAGGCGGTAGCCTCTATGCTGTCCGCCAGGCGGTTGCCTGTGTGGTGACCGCGAGTTAAGAGGCGGTAGCCTCTATATTGACCGCGAGGCGGTTGCCTATGCCTCGTCCGCTAGGCGGTAGCCTGTGTCACGTCCGCCTCCTTAACAGGCGGTTGCCTCAGCCCTGTCCGCCTGGCGGTTGTCCGTGTGACGTCCGCCACTTAGGGGGGCGGTTGCACCCCGCGTGACTCTCGCGTGACTCTGTTTGACCGGCTCTATATTCTTCGTTATAAGTCCGTTTTCTGAGCCGTTTGCGTCTATGCGTTTGTCTCTTTATCTACTTTACTCCCAGCTTGGTTTTCCTCATGTTAAACCAATAAATTTGTGAGATAAACAATAAAACATAAACTAGAGGAAAACTAACCGAAGTGGAGAAATGAGCAAGAAAAGTGCTAATATTATATATGAAATACACCTATAAATCATGCTCATTTGGACACTTATACACCCCCACACTTATCTTTTTGCTTGTCCTCAAGCAAAACTACGTACCTAAGTAGGGAATGCTCAATATTAACAAATATTATTATGAAGGGTAGGATAAAGAACTCAATAGTACATGATCTTAAACTTTTTAGAGGAGTGTGATCCATCACCTACTGGTGGCATAGGTGTACTCAGGGCAAAAATAAAAATTAGAGTTTCGGGGTATGATCCGGAGTACTTCAATGCTTCATGATTTAAGGTGACTTTGAGAACTTTTACCATGGCCAACTTCTCTCAAGAATGGGTATTGAGGAGAAAACAAAAGGAAAAATAGATTTATGCATTTGTTTCACTTTTGCATAAGAGATGAGAAGATAATATGTAGGCATCAAGCCTTCGTATTTAAGAACACTCAACTCTCTTTGTTGGTTACCAATGGTGTCTCACAAGTCCCTTATTTATTTTATTTTTTCCTTTTTGACAGAGAAGCACCCCTTAGCAATCCCTAAGAAAGAAGACAGAAAGAACCCCTGAGTAATAAAAATCCAACCATTTCAGATCATTTGGTCACACCGCATAAAAATGCTCCTCAAAAGTAATCAAAATTTTTAAAATTTGTACCATTTATCCCACAATTCATAACAGTATTTATTCCTAAAGAGAACAACCCACATAAAAGGGTCCACAATATTGAATTGGACAAACGCAAGATAAGGAGAGAGATTAAACATTTAAGCACAAAGTGTCATCGAAAAGGGCACACTCCCCCACACTTAAATTGAACAATGTCCTCATTGTTCACCAGAAAAACAAGGGAAAGTTTCAGAAGGCCTTTTCGGTAAGTAGATAAAATAGAGAGAACACGAAGCTCACGAATATTCATTTAAGCATATAAACTCTCCTCTGCAGATTTTATTTAAATAAAAGCAAGTTTAAAGAAACTGGTACTCCCCTGATTTTATTTGTGCTAGCGTGTATTTGACTTCCCCCACACTTGAGCTTCAGCCTCAAGTAGCGTAGCTTGGTTGCGGTGTAGACATGAAATTGCACCTGCATAAAACACTAGAAGCAACCATACTATAAACGGGGTTAAAAGTTAGCAAAAATAAAATTTAAAGGGAAACTGAAAATTAAAACAGCATAAAAGCATATAAAGGATAAGTTCGTCCGGGTTGCCTCCCGGAAAGCTGCCCTTCTTTAACGTCTTTGGCTAGACGCCCGCTTCGTTATCCTGGATCAAAAATATAAGTAGACAATAGCTCTGCCAGGAAAACGAGGTTGGCAGTAATTAAAAACAAACCACCTGGATCAAAACAAAACGTTACTTCGGCAAATATAATAGGAAAATGAATACTCCACAAAACCTGGTGTTTGAGGAGGTACTGCCGGTAGCGTAGTTCTAACAGAAGACCCGGCGGTGATGATTTTTCTTCCTCAAATTGGAGGATGTAAATATCCTCCTCTTGTAGGTGAGGCTTGTAGAAAGAACGCTTGATATCATCTTCAGAGAGAACTGATTCTTTGAAAGTGATAGTGGCGTTTTGTTTGGATATTTTGGTGGGAGGTGGTGGCAATTCCTTCTCTTCATTTTCGAGGATATAAATATCCTCATCTTCTGGATAGAGCACAGCGAAGGAGGGGAAATAGTAGTTGACTTCAGAGGGAGGAAACTCCATGAAGTCTATGGAGAAACTCTCTTCTGAGGGGTTGTCTTCATAATCAAGCTGATGGTTGTTTGGTGATGGATTCTCTAATTCGAATAGTGGAGGAGGTGGAGAGTAGCTTATGTCCTTAGCAGGTTGTTCCTCCTCATGAACCACTTCATTCAGTTGTTGAAACGGTTGTTCCATGCGTTCGATCTGATCTAGCGTTCTTTGCTGGATCCTTTCAAACTGTGAGGTAAATTCTGCCATCATTTCCCTTAAAATGGCGTTGTCTCTCTCTATTGCAAACATAGGACAATGGGAACTTTCATGGTCTCCTCCACACTCTTGGCACACAAAGATGGGGATAGGCTTGAGAGATGACTTGTAATCCTCCAAGAGAGCTCTCAATTCAGCATTTGGGTCTGAACATTGGGGGCTTTCATGGTACTCTCCGCACCTTTGACAAACACTCCATTGAATGTAGTCCGCTGCGTCATAGGGGTAACCATACCAATTTCCTGCTTGATCGTAGTGACTATCCATCAGAATTAAGTACCTTTAAAAAACAAAAATTAACACAAAAAGGGCAAATAACGAAAATAAAAGAAAAACTAAACAGATAATAAACCAGATAGTTGGACCGAAGTCCCCGGCAACGGCGCCAAAAACTTGTTGGGCAAAATAGTAGTTAAACTATCTTGCTAACTATGGGCAGTGAACCCAATCTTTGTAGTACAACAAGGTCGTATCCACAGAGACTTCGCAACTGTCTAATTAATTATCCAGTTTAGTAAATGTACAAAAAGATAAATAAAAATGCATAAAATATAAATTGGGGTTTAGCCAGAGGCAAGCTTGGTTTTTAGAATTAGTACAGAAATAATAATACAGTAAAGTAAAGTAAAAGGATGGATGTAAAAAGGTATCCTAGGATAGCGGGGGAATTTCCTAAATTACTTAAACAATTTTATAATCCTGTCTCAAATATTTATTGTCTATTAGAGTTAATAATTGTCAGTTACGAACTCCTATTAATAGCCTTAGTATTTTCCTGCTCAATCCGGAGTGTAAATACCAAGATTAATTCCTTTGTGGTACTTTAACTATCTCAAAATCATATATTGATAGCTACCAAATAAATGCAGTATTTTGTCAGAATAAGCATTTAACAATATTTGCTGAAAGGAATTAAAACAAGTTTAATAAGTGAAACAGGTGATAAATATTTATTTAAGTACAGACAATAATTATAATCCTAATTTGCCTCTTATTTGTCTGTTTAAGAATTAATCTTGTGGCCTTCCTAAATCATAGATAAGGACAACTCTTAATTAAATCAATAGACTTTTTACAATCAGAAAAAGTCTAAAATCATTAATTAGCTTTAAGTGAGAATTCTTTTTATAACAGCGATGGATTTTATCTGCTAATCAAGGAGAATAATATCTAACGTTTATCTCTCTTTGTGGTCTATTCTCAGATTTACAAAATCATTGAAATAAGAGAAACCGTAAATGCATAAAAATGATCAGTTATTAAGCATTTAATTTAGAGAGACAAACAAATATTTATAAGCAAACTTGGTATTAATAATAAGTCTGAATTATTTAGGGTCAAACCCCACCCTAGGATATGAGTAAATCACTCAGACATTAACAGTAATAAAAAGGAAACAGAAATAGCCATTAATTTGGAGACTGCCGGCGGAGACTGGACTGCGATTCGCTTCTGCTCCAGCTCCCTTTCTTCTGTTCTTCTTATCGTGTTTCTGCTTCGTGGTGGAATGAAGAATAAAACTAAAATGGAGAAGTGGGAGATAAGAGGATGGAATGGATCGTGGGAGTGAGCGATGGTTTATTTACTGGATGGGATGATACGTCTACTGCTTTGGATTGTGAGGAAGGGAATGATTTTATTGAGCAGAGGGCGTGGGTTTATATAGAGGTTTGGATCCGTACGAATTTGATTGCAGATGAAGAAGAGCAGCTTCTGATTGCGCAGGGGAAAAGCTCACGCGTGAGGAAATTAGGTAGCGGTGCGTAGTAGATAGATATGGCAGTGGACGAGTTGTGCGAGTTGCAGACGGCGAAACGGGCGAAGAAAACTGGTCGCGACTGATAATTAGTCACGACCGCCGGTTCTGCTTGTGTCCGCCTGTTGGTACCGCCCATTAAGTGGCGGTAACTCCTGTGTTGTCCGCGAGATTAAGAGGCGGTAGCCTCTATGCTGTCCGCCAGGCGGTTGCCTGTGTGGTGACCGCGAGTTAAGAGGCGGTAGCCTCTATATTGACCGCGAGGCGGTTGCCTATGCCTCGTCCGCTAGGCGGTAGCCTGTGTCACGTCCGCCTCCTTAACAGGCGGTTGCCTCAGCCCTGTCCGCCTGGCGGTTGTCCGTGTGACGTCCGCCACTTAGGGGGGCGGTTGCACCCCGCGTGACTCTCGCGTGACTCTGTTTGACCGCTCTATATTCTTCGTTATAAGTCCGTTTTCTGAGCCGTTTGCGTCTATGCGTTTGTCTCTTTATCTACTTTACTCCCAGCTTGGTTTTCCTCATGTTAAACCAATAAATTTGTGAGATAAACAATAAAACATAAACTAGAGGAAAACTAACCGAAGTGGAGAAATGAGCAAGAAAAGTGCTAATATTATATATGAAATACACCTATAAATCATGCTCATTTGGACACTTATCAAAGACTAACTGACCTTTGGGTATTATTGCACCTAACTGGTGGTCAACTGTCATAGTCTTAACTCATGGATTAGTTATTGTACCACTGAAAAGGGCTAACTTATAAAGAGAGGAATCCAGACTGTTTCGACTTTTGGTTGGCATCGTGATCACTACGAGAGACTTCATGGGGAGTCACTCAAGGAATCCCTGGTCCACATTCGACGATGGCGGAGGGCACTACCGTTGGTGCACAGGTTCGACCGGATTGGTCAATCATCCAGGCCATAAGGTCAGCTGGTAACGGTTCCATTGGAACCCAGGGGACTACTGTCAATTTATAAGTTATTAAGGGTTGTCTTAACATGACGCCTGAGGTGGAATTTAATTGGAAAAGTTTAAGTGGTTGGTTTAAAGGATAAGGGCCAGGTGGCCAACTAACAAGTACAGTTAATTAATACGTGTATCTTGTTTGGTTAATGTTATGGATTGTTGGTGTTTGATTATCTGGTTGTTGTTTACTACTATATGATGTGATTTGCAGGTGAACTGTTATGTGTTTGTTTAGCATTTACAGTTATTATTGTAAACTGGTATTTCATGTAAAGAATCTAATATCAAGATGGCCAAAACGACTTAAGGAATCTAGATGATTTAAGACTACATTTAGCATACCAGCATTTCGATTGCTGAGCCCTTCAATGGGCCAAACATTCCAGGTTATTGAAGAAGACTCAAGCCGGAGTGCGGGACACGGGGGTAGCTGATGTGTTTTCAACAAACACCTTTGGTTTTATTTATGTACTGTATTAAGGAGATTATTGTATTCAGTTAGTTGCTCATTTAGTTTGGATTTGGTTTGTAATAATTAGAGTGCTCAGTATCTGTTCATCACAGCGTGAGAAGTCAAGGTTGTTGGATGGAGTAAGGATGCCTTGTTGCTCACAAGGGTGAGTAACGGCGTGTAACACCAAGGATAGATAGTTTTATTTTTCGCTGCGAATTATTATTTATTATGCTACGACTTGCGACGTTATTACAAGTTTAGGATTAGGGGTGTTACAAAAAGTGGTATCAGAGCGTAGTTACGCTCTGATGAAGGATACTGAGTCAAGAACATGAGCATAGGAATATTGGGATACGGGAAACGTCTGTGAGTATTCGTGACCTAGAAAAATTCAAGGAATATTATTATTACTAGTAGTTAGCTTTCTTATATGTTTGTGATTGTGTTTGTAAAACGGTGTAGCAACCGAGTAGAAATAATAGTATACTATCTTATAGATGTCGACAAGAGGAAGACCACGTGGAGGCAACAGCGGGCGCGGTGGCGAGACACCGGCGGATGTCCCAGAGGTACCAGGCCTAGCAGCGGTCATGGCAGCCTTCGCGCAGCAGCTTGGAGCTCAACTTACGGGAGCCATACCCCACCCCCGCAGCCCAGGGAAACCAACTGGTTGAAGAGCGCTGCAGACGCGAGAGTGCCTACTTACTCAGGGGAACCAGACCCCGCCGCACTGGAGAAGTTCATTGTAGAGCACCAGAAGGCCTTCAAGGCTGTTCGAGTTCCAGAAGACCAGAAGGTCGACATCGCCGCGTACAACCTGAAGGACGCAGCTGATATTTAGTGGCGGTCAGTGGAGGGCCACCGTAGAGCTACACCGACTTTGGTGGACAGCGTTTGTGGAGGTGCTGCGAGAGAAATACTACCCCACTTAAAAGAGAAAAAGGCAAGAGTTCGAGACCTTAATCCAAGGGAGCCAAATAGTCGACCAGTACTACGCACGATTTATCAGCCTGCTAGATTACTTACCAGGAGTCGACTACTCCGACACTGTGAAGATCCAAAAGTTTATGGGAGGTTTGCAATTTCGCATCCAAGGCGCTATGGGAGCAATATGTTTCGCTACTTTACAAGAGTGTTATAACGCAGCATCGGCAACAGAATTAATGCTACAGTCCAGAGAAGAGGCACAAGGAAAGAAGAGAAAGAGTACTGAAGGAGATGATGATGGCGGTACCTCTAGAGGTTACTACAAGAAGGGAAGTAAGAAACCTTTACTTAAGAAGGAGTACCAATATATTACCTACACTTAGTTTGGTCACTGACCTAAACCTTCAACAGGAGATTCTTTGATAAGAAGAAGGGCGGAAGGATTTCCATGGTCAGAAGACGAAGGAGCAGGTCCCTCGTCTGACCGGCCCAGCCATTGATGCATAGCCACTTGATCGGCACCACCTAGGGGTAAGGATACCCACCTCTTACTTAACCAAGATATTTATTAGCTATACCTTTACTAAACGATGTTGTATAAACAATAGGCAATAAGCCACCCCAGCGCCACTACTACTGTAAGCGCTATGGAATGATCACCCAGGAGTAGATTGCGCAGGCAGGAAGGTGGAGTGCCGCTATTGCAAAAAGGAAGACCACCGGGAGTACGATGTTTTTCCAACCCAGCAAGCCGAGTATACACGGGAGCTAGAGGTTCACAGAGGACACCAGCTACAGAGACTGGAGGACCCAGAGGAGGTCAGGCACCACAGACTAACACCTATACTAGGGGACCGGGAGGACAGCCTTCCTCATCCGGGAGTCAGAAGGGGAAGGAGATAGTTCCAAGTAGAAACACCTTGTACTCAGTGGGAACTTCAGGCGCCGAGGCTAGCGCCCAGTGCAAAACCGGTAAGCCTAGGACTTAAATCAAAAGCATGATGCTAGGTATGTGTGTTTACAGTTATTCAGTCGATGAAACTTGTATGTGTTTGTGTGAAATAAATTTAGAGAGACCTCACTTAGGAAACCTCTCACCTAATAGGATGTTTCGACATTTGTTTTCCCATACCTATGAGACCGAGATCACCTGAGCCTATGAGCGAAGGTCGGGGATATCCAGAGGGAGAATGCCAAGTACTTCGGCATGATCCTACTCAAGCAATATTTAACTCTAGATGAACAAATAGCTATTGTAAATGAATGTAGAACTTTGGGAATAGGCCTTTGAGGATTTACACTCCAGGATATGGTAGTGGATCAAAACTTAAATTATATTGATGTGTATGGGTAAGGATTGGGATCCACAAATAGATTCTATAGTGAATTAAGAAAGATAGATGGAACACGAGTTCCTAGGATACCCGATAGTTTTCAAACTTTGGTGACAGAAACGGTCAAGATTGCACAACAACTAGAAACCAACCCTATACCGGATATGGAAGCCGACATTTGTATAGAAAACTTCTATGAAAAGGGGAAAACTTGGGTTACACCAGGACCGAGATGAGACATCAGAGTCAATTACCAAAGGGATACCATTGTATCATTCTCCATAGGAGACGATGCTGAGTTTTTATACGGTGATCAGAAGAGGATGGACAAGGCGAGAAAGATTATCTGAAGTCAGGAGATGTATTAAATTTGGTGGAGAATCTAGATCAGTATACCATGGGATAAAGAGCATTAAGTTGAATACAACCCCATCAATCTTAGTAATACTACCCATTTGAAACCCGGATGGTTAAATTTGACATTTAGGCAATATTGATGTAATTATGGAGCTTATTTGTGATAATCATTGAATTAATGAATGGCTTTTTAATACCATTGAGACATGCACTATCTTACGAATTGTTAACCCCCAGGCCTCGAGTCTAATGGAGGAGCAGTGCTGAATGTATTGGACAAGACCGAGGCCGGATAGGGAATGTTATCATGGGAACCTTTACAGTAAATGGCGTGAGTGCATCGATACTGTTCGATTCAGGAGCGTCTCATTCCTTTATATCCTCTACATTAGTAAGGAAGTTGGAGACACCCCTGAACCTCTCTCAGATTTCCTAGTCACATTACCGACGAAGGAGAGAGTGAGGTGCACGAAACTACACAAGGGAGTTCAGATTAACATCATGGATGAAGAGTCTCACGTGGATTTGATTGAGCTAGATAATCTGGGTTTTGATATCATCATGGGCATGATTGGCTTCAGAAGTACAAGGGACGACTATTGCGCAGAGCATAGATTACTACTGAAGAACCCGAAGGGCAAGACAGTTTCATATCGCAGTACTCCAAGAGAACCTACTTTCAAGCTAGTATCTGCTATCACATTGATGAAGAAGGTGAAGAAGGGGCAGCCAGTCTATTTGTGCTATGTCCAGGACATGAGGCAAGAAGAAAAGACACAGTCAAACATACCAGTCGTTTCAGATTTTCCTGACCTATTTCCAGAAGAGTTACCAGGGATGCCACCCAAGAGAGATGTGGAGTTCTCCATCGACTTATTACCAGGCACAGGGCCTATTGTTAAAGCACCATACAGAATGGCACCAGCAGAAATGAAGGAGCTGAAGATCCAGTTAGAAGATCTGCTTGACAAAGGTTATATCAGACCGAGTGCATCACCATGGGGAGCACCAGTTTTATTTGTGAAAAAGAAGGATGGTAGCATGCGACTATGCATTGACTACAGGGATCTTAATGCAGTCACGATGAAGAACAAGTACCCGTTACCACGGATTGACGACCTGTTTGACCAGTTAAGAGGCGCTACAGTTTTCTAGAAGATTGATCTGAGATCAGGATATCACCAGATACGGATAGCTGATGAAGACATAGAGAAGACAGCTTTCAGAACACGCTATGGGCACTACGAGTTCACAGTTATGCCATTTGGCTTGTCGAACGCCCCAGCAATATTCATAGATCTTATGAACCGGTTGTTCAGGGAGCAGTTAGACTCATCAGTAGTTGTATTCATCGATGACATTCTAGTTTATTCTAAGACTAAGGACGAGCACGAGGTGCATCTGAGGCAAGTTTTACAGACCATGAGGGAGAACCAATTGTATGCCAAGCTTTCGAAGTGTGATTTCTGGTTAGACAGTGTATCTTTTCTAGGGCATATTATATCAGCCAGCGGCATATCTGTAGATCCTGCGAAGATTGAGGCAGTTAAGACTTGGCCGAGACCGAAGACAGTGACAGATATCCGTAGTTTCTTGGGATTAGCTGGTTATTATCGCAGATTTGTGCAAGACTTCTCCAAACTGGCGAAACCAATGACGAGCCTGATGAAGAAAGATTCTCCATTTGTATGGACAGCGGATTGCGAGCGTTCCTTTCAGACACTGAAGGACCTACTGACGTCGGCACCAATACTCACCATACCAGAGGGGACCGACGGATTTGAAGTATATTGCGATGCCTCAGGCACAGGGATAGGGTGTGTACTTATGCAGAATGGAAAGGTTGTTGCTTATGCATCACGGCAGTTGAAGAAACATGATGAGAACTACCCGACCCACGATCTAGAATTGGGGGCAGTTGTTTTTGCACTGAAGATCTGGCGACATTACTTATATGGAGTTACAGTGATAGTTTACTCAGATCACAAGAGCCTTCAACATCTATTCACACAGAAGGAGCTTAACATGAGGCAGAGGCGATGGGTCGAGTTTTTAAAGGACTACGACATCGACCACAAGTACAAGGAGGGCAAGGCAAATGTAGTTGCTGACGCCCTAAGCCGTAGAGCTCATTCTTTATTTGCCGTGACAGGAGACAACGACCTCATCGAGGAGGTACGTTGTGCTTAGGAAAACGACCAGTACATGAAGACTATCAGGCAGCAGTTGACTGACGGTATCTTTGAAAGACAGAAGTATGACTTTGTTCTCAGTGAAGACGGGCTACTCAGAATAAATGGTCGTTTGTGCATTCCAGAGTCCAGCCCAGACTTGAAGGAAAAGATATTGCAGGAAGCTCATTGCTCATCCTTATCAGTACACCCAGGATCATCGAAGATGTACAAGGATATGAAATTACAATTCTGGTGGAGTGGTATGAAGAAAGATGTTGTAGAGTTTGTGGCAAGATGTATGACATGTTAAAAAGTGAAATTTGAGCACCGGAGACCGGGCAGCTTAGTACAGCCGATGCCCATCCTATATAGGAAGTTCGAGGATGTATCTATGGATTTTGTAGTAGGTCTTCCACCGACTAGAGGAGGTGCTAACATGATATGGGTCATCGTCGACAGACTGACAAAGGTAGCAAAGTTCATTCCTATCAAGGACACTTGGAAAGTTCCCAAACTGGAGGACCTTTTCCAGAGAGAGATCATTAGACACCACGGAGTACCGAAGTCTATTGTGTCAGATAGAGATTCCAGATTTGTTTCCAGATTTTGGCAGCAGGTTCAGAGGCATTGGGTACGAAGCTGAAGCTAAGTACAGCCTTTCATCCACAGATAGATGGTCAGAGTGAAAGAACGATTCAAACATTGGAGGACATGCTTAGAGCTTGTGCCTTGGATTTCCAGGAAAGCTGGATAGATCGACTACATCTGATCGAGTTTGCATACAACAACAGCTATCATGCATCCATTCAGATGCCGCCATTCCAGGCATTGTACGGCAGACCATGCAGGACACCACTATGTTGGGACGAGGCCAGTGAGAACACCATCTCAGGGCCAGAGTACCTAGATCAGATGAAAGAGGATATTGTGCAAATACGCAAGAACATGAAGATAGCCCAGGACAGACAGAAGTCATATGCTGATGTCCGTAGGAGAGACCTTGAGTTCGTAGTAGGCGATCGAGTCTTCCTTAGAGTTTCACCTATGAAGGAATTTTCATATTTGGGCAGAAGGGCAAGCTTAGCCCAAAGTATGTAGGACCGTACCTTATTACGGAGCAAGTGGGCCCATTAGCTTACATATTAGATTTACCTGTTGAGCTTGGGAGAGTGCACAACGTGTTTCACATTTCACAGCTAAAGCAGTATGTGCCTCACCCGTCACATATCTTAGAGCCCGAGACACTTGAGCTATATCCTACACTTAGATATGAGGAGACCCCAGTACGCATTTTAGACTTCAAGACTAGGGAGACCAGAATAAGACCATTAGGATAGTCAAGGTTCTGTGGTCAAACCACGACATTGAGGAGGCGACATGGGAGTTAGAAGACTCCAAGCGAGACAAGTATTCATCACTTTTCTTGTAGTTGTGTATACTTGTGGGGGTACGTGGGCGTAACCCTTTTTAAGGGGGGTAGAGCACCACATGCGACTTGCATATCTGCAGTCTATACTGATTTTGTATTTGGTTGTTTGTGTTTGATTGTTGCGCATGTGTGCAATTGGTTGAATGGTTATGGATGTGTTCTATGTAACACTTGGTTATTGTTCTATGTAACACTTGAATGGTTATGGTTGTGTTCTATGTAACACTTGGATGGTTAATAAAAGTACACTTACTTACTTTACAGTATATTCATTACTATAGCAATCACACAAGAGATTTACTACCAAGGGTTTACGCCTCTACACTCTGTAGAACTGAGTGTTTTGGTATTGCACTTGTGCAGTAATGACCTAGTGGGGTAGCTAGAAAGTTAGGACACTTATTTGCTTTACAGTATTTATCAAGTACTTAGGATATGATTACATTGATTATCATGAGTAAGGATATGTGTGTATGAATTGCATACACTTGGATTACAGATGGAATGTAGAGGTGTCAGTATAGTATTGACACCCAGGAACGATAAGTATGCTGGGAATAGATATGAGGAACTTGATTCCATAGGATATGTAAGTAGAAGTTATGACTTCGGGACGAAGTCCTTTTAAGGGGGGTAGACTGAAATACCCCTAACCTTTAAATAATTAAATAAAGGGATAATTATTATTTAGGGGATTATTAAACCCTAAGAAAGTATATAACCACTTAAGCGTTAAAAACGCACCTAAATTCTTTAAGGTCATAAACGGGCGTTAAGCCGGACCTTAAGCTAAACAAGTTATATAAGCTATAAACCTCATATGAAGTTAATCAAGGATCATTATATGACCCTTTGAAACACAAGTCCTCAGTTAAAACAGAGTAAAAGTATAATAAGCACGGGAGTTCCATTAAGGGCCCGAAAGACCCGAAAGTCCCGGAAATATTTTATAAAATGGAATAAAGCATTACACTTCATTCCAAATTCACCATAACACTTTATTAAACATATAAGATAAAGTTCTCATGCTAAACTCGCAGTTAAACACAAAGTACTCGAAGGTACCCGTTGGGGCCCCATAAACCCCCGGGAATGCCCTGGAGAGGTACCGGAGTGGCACGAACTCCTATATAAATCATTCTTAGAGTTCTACTATCATTATTCATCATTCTAAGAGAAATATAGAGATAATCCTTCAAAATAAACAAATTACTTGGAGGAATTTCTTAACGCTCTTATTTTGCTCGGGAGTGTTCCGGTAGCCAGGAAATTGTGTCTTGAGTTGATAAACCCCATATAACTCAATGTAACACCTTAATATATTATTATTGACCATATAAATGTTTATAAACACTTGGAACTCATAGCGACTACTTATGTTCCAGAAACTCCTTAAAGCACAAAAACGCACCTTCGGGTGTCACAAAAACGCGTTTTAAGCAATCGCCTTGAAGTTTTTGAGGAGCCACGAGTTGATAATATTAAAAGAGGATAAATTTTCCATCTAAATCAATTAATTCCAGTACTAAATTAATATTACAAATGGGGGCGATTTTTGGGTCAAAAAGGTACCTAAAATCAGCATTTTTACCTTAGAACTTTCATCTTTTACCATGATATAAATGTACCAAATAAACGCTGGAACCTATTACATGTTATAATATGGTCTTAGTACAATAAAATGTGACAGGAATTAAATCAAAAATCAATCCCAATTAACCTCCACGTTGGGCGCCATTTTAGGTGTCATTTGACATGGTTTTAACAAAAACAAATTGCCTTATGGATTGGTGACTCACCTTATCATGTACCATGTGATTATGTCAAATACACTCAGTCAAATAAGGCCTCACATGGCCGATTTCCTGCAAGAGACAACAAAGAAATAAGTTAAACAAAAGTAATGACATTAAATAAGTGACTAGAATCTACTTTATACAAGTTGCATTGTAAACAAATAAAACACCCATGTTCTACCTCATGTGCTGCCGATTTATATACAGGAGAAAGGAGGTATGATTGTTGTTAAATTAATCAAAGATAGACAAATACCTAACTAAGCTTAATCTTATGTCTAGTATAAACAAAACTAAATTGACTCCTACAACCTATGTGCCGTAAGACTACAAGATTTAGAGCTGCCTAAATCCATTATGGCCGAACACCTGCAAGAATAAAACAAGATTAGCATCAATAATCAACTCATTAAATGCAAAACAATTACCATGCCTAACTTCCTATATGCTAGACTTACTAATTAACTCTTAATTCCCTCCACAAGTGACCGAACAACAAGCTTAATAATGAGCATTTTATGGAGCCTTGAACCAAGTAATTAACTAATGAAAGGAGCCTACCTAGCATGCTTAATCAATTTGATTAAATAAACAAATACCAAACCAGATTTAGATTCCTTTCATTCCTTCTTTAAGGACTTACGTGAGCATTCTATCCTTCCTTGATCACTCACCGAGTTGGTAAGTCCTTCTACCCTCTCTTTCTTCTTCATTTGATAGTTAACTCCTTAGAGCTTCAAAGCTCCATTAATGGTGTTCTAAGTTCTAACACCATTTTAATGTAATTTTCCTTGTTAATTCTCCTAAGTCTTGAAGCAAGAATCATCCTAACAATCCTACAAGAAATCGCCAAGCATTGGTGTTCCAAGGAGGTTCCTAGATTCAACAACAACACAAGGAACAACAAGATCAAGTTAAGGTATATTTTCATGTTGAAAAATCCTAAGAAAATACCTTAAGCATTTACGAAAATTTAGAGCTTCTAAATCTATATTCTCTTCATTATTTCATGAAGGAAACTTGGATCTACAATCATCCCAAGGTGTACCAAAAATACTTTGTTAAATTCCTAAGGTAAACTTTTGTAAAACTACTCCAAATCTTATTTATAAATCCTTGTTAGAAGTCTAACAAATGGATCTCCTATATATATATACAAGGAGGCCGAATTCTCTTCATCGAAATAGCATTTGAAGAGCTTGGAATTCAAGGATAAATCAAATACAAGAATTATCTTGATTTAAGGAGTAAGTTTCTATAATTAAGGTTTATTAAGTTTAAGTTTGATTTAAGCTTCAAACTTTAGTATAAAAATTATGTATAACCACTAAATAAATTAAGGCCGAAAATATTGGGTTATTATATCAAGAAAATAATTTATAACATATAAGGTAAGATTATTACCTTAAGGTATAAATATGTGTCACAAAAATTAGTTATGATACATATATAGTTAAACCGAGTTGTCAAAGAATAAAATGTTCTATTTTGAGCTTATAATCATTCTAAGTCATTGGCATAATTTTTAGAAGTGTTATATGGCTTATATACATTTATATATACATATTATAAAGTTTAAATCAAGTTTTGAAACTATATAGTAAAATATAGTTGGAGCCGAGAACAAAATATGTTGTTTGGTGATTTTTGAAATATATATAAGTGTATTAACTTATATTATAAATTTTGGGAACATTAAAAATAGCTACAAGTAATTAAATGGCTAGTTTATTAAGATATGTGGCTAAAATGTAAATTTTGAAAAGTTTAGTGTACAAATAATAAAAGCCGAGAGCTTAAGGGTTTGTTTTGTATATTTATGTTATTATATAAGGAAGGAATTAATATTATGAATTTTGGTGAATTTAAATAAGTGTTTAAGTGTTAAAATAACATTTTATAAAGTTTTGGGGCTATATTGTAATTATTGGGAAGTTTGGAGTCTAACCGAAAGTACACATGATTTTATGGATATATTAAAGTATCAATTATGAAATTAAGTCTTGGTCAAATTGTTTGACCAAAAACTTTGGGTTAAAATGATTTAGACATAAAATATTAAGTTTATAAAAGTTTAAGGGTGAATATGTAAATTATGAAAGTTTAAATGGAAAATCGAAAATTAATTGGGGCGGATATGTAAATTATAAAAATATAAGTGTTCATTTCGGTATTTAAGAAAATTGAATATTAAAACTATAGTTTAAGATATATGTAACTTATATAAGTTTTTGGGTTAAAATTAAAAAAAAAAAAAAGAAAAGTTATGTTGAAACTGAAATAGGTGTGGCAATATGGTAATTTTCGAAAGTTAAAATGCTCAATTTGTAATTACCAAAAGTTAGGAGGTTAATTAGTAATTATAAAAGTTATTTGATTATTTGGTAATTTATAAAAGGTAATGTGTTCATTACGTAATTACCGAATTTATAAGGTTGGTTTTGTAATCTAATAAAGAAAGGAATTAAAACCATGTATTATGGTATATTATGGAGTACAATATAGAGTTTATAAATAATTATGATTATAATAAATAACCAAAGAATATAATATAAAGGATAAGTGGAAACAATTATGAGTATGTGATTAAAGAATAGAAATATACTATAAGGTAGAAATTCATTATCACATGTGTGGTTACATAAAAAACGAACAGATGAACTACCTAGAACCACTGTAAAATAACAGGGGGAAATAAAGAACATACAGAGTTAGTATACTACGAGTATAAACTCTACAGTGACAGTACTGTAATATTTAGTGAACAGCCGTTTTAATATTACCCGGTATTGTATGTATATATAACAGCGTACGGGAAGGAATTACTAGAGCGTGAATTGTCAAGCTAGCTGTTATCCCGGTGAACGGTATGTTAATTGTGTGGTCTGAATGTTCTAAGGATTTTCCTGAGGTCCAGACGTTATGTGTTTAATTGTTAAGAGCGATATCTGTGATTTATGTATTTGATATTGTATACTGTATTGCTCGACACAACTGCGTTCTATTTTACGTGAATGTTTTATGACTGGAAGTTTATACATCTAAACTGAATAAGACTAACTGACCTTTGGGTATTATTCCACCTAATGATGGTCCTGTCATAGTCTTAACTCAAGGATTGGTTATTGTACCACTGACAAAAGGGCTAACTTATAAAGAGAGGAATCCAGACTGTTTTCGACTTTCTGGTTGCGCATCGTGATCACTACGAGAGACTTCAATGGGGAGTCACTCAAGGAATCCATTGTCCACATTCGACGATGGCGGAGGGCACTACCGTTGGTGCACAGGTTCGACCGGATCGATCAATCATCCAAGGCCATAAGGTTAGCTGGTAACGGTTCCATTGGAACCCAGGGGACTACTGTCAATTATAAGTTATTAAGGGTTGTCTTAACATGACGCCTGAGGTGGAATTTAATTGGAAAAGTTTAAGTGGTTGGTTTAAAGGATAAGGGCCAGGTGGCCAACTAACAAGTACAGTTAATTAATACGCGTATCTTGTTTGGTTAATGTTATGGATTGTTGGTGTTTGATTATCTGGTTTGTTGTTTACTACTATGATGTGATTTGCAGGTGAACTGTTATGTGTTTGTTTAGGATTTACTGTTATTAGTGTTATTATTGTAAACTGGTATTTCATGTAAAGAATCTAATATCAAGATGGCTAAAACGACTTAGGGAATCTAGATGATTTAAGACTACATTTAGCATACCAGCATTTCGATTGCTGAGTCCTTCAATGGGCCAAACATTCCAGGTTATTGAAGAAGACTCAAGTCGGAGTGCGGGACACGGGGGTAGCTGATGTGTTTTCAACAAACACCTTTGCTTTTATTTATGTACTGTATTAAGGAGATTATTGTATTAAGTTAGTTGCTCATTTAGTTTGGATTTGGTTTGTAATAATTAGAGTGCTCAGTATCTTTTCATCACAGCGTGAGAAGTCATGGTTGTTGGATGGAGTAAGGATGCCTTGTTGCTCACAAGGGTGAGTAACGGCGTGTAACACCAAGGATAGATAGTTTTTATTTTCCGCTGTGAATTATTATTTATTATGCTACGACTTGCGACGTTATTACAGGTTTAGGATGGGGTGTTACACCTAGCACCACTCTTTAATTTACATGCTTCCATTAAACACATTGCATTCACTTCATTCATATAGGCATGTCATAAGACCTATCTGCATTATCCAGGCGCGTCACAAGACCTGACAACAGAAAGTTGGCGAGGTGATGGCAATAAACCTCCTGTGCTATGTCAACTTATTTTGGGATCAACAAATGGTGGGCGATGTCAATAAGTCCCCAGGGTTTTTACCAGGAGTTATCCCTGCACATCGGCTTGGGGGGCAATGGCAATAAGTCCACTTTGGGTCCAGCCAGAGCAACGCCACGGGTTTCGGTCCCCAGAAGCATCCGAGCATCATCAGCATCATTAGCATCATTAGCAATATTAGCATCATCGGCATTATCAACATCATCAGCATCATCAACATCATCAGTACCATCAGCATCGCTAGCATATCAGCTTTCCTGCATCTACACATTTCTTCATTAGGTCAACACCTTAGAATCGCTTGACATTATTCATTTTTCACTTTTAGGTAGTCAACGCCTTAGAATCGCTTGACATTATTCCATTTTTCATTTTTAGGTAGTCAACACCTTAGAATCGCTTGACATTATTTTTCACTTTTAGTTAGTCAACGCCTTAGAATCACTTGACATTACTTCATTTTTACCTTTAGGTGGTCGACGCCTTAGAATCTCTCGACACCCTTTCACTTTACTCATAAGGTAGTCAGCGCCTTAGAACAGCTCGACCAGCTTGCCAGTTTTCAAACAACGTGCGGGGTCTTTTAAGATCCAAAATTTTGGGTATCACTCACATCAACTAGCCTTTTTCATTTCCATTACAAAGCCTAGTTAACGGGGGGCAATCTGTTAAACCCAAAATTTCAACCCCCTAGTGTAGGGTTTGTTAAACTTTAGTGTTGTGAGAAGCACTTTGTCAAATGGTGGTGATTCCCGGTCTGATCGGTGCATTCCGGAGCACTAGGGCTTAGTCATCTTCGGGGGTATTTTCGTAATTTTCAAGGCCCTTAGGACCTCCTATAGGCTTTCTCTCTCCTCCGAAGAAGGGTCAAATCAATTCGAAATGCTTTGAAATTTTAACCCATGATAGAGGATGACATTTTGGACATAATGGCGTTGGAATTTTGATTTTTCAAATTTCCAATAATTTTCTAGTAATTTCTGATAGAATCTGACAAAATTGTATTTAAAAGTATTCCAATATTCAAAAATTTAATTCTACCTCATAAAAATCATAATTATCATCCTTGACACGTGGTTAAATTTCTTAGCAAGATTATTTTGGGAAGTCACTTAACTAAACCCGAAGAAATCTCGTTTTTACAAGATTTTTTCTATCTTTAAGAAGTCTACATAAAGGAGCAAATCTCTTGATAAAAGACAGAATCACACAGACTATAGAACCCTAAGAAGTCAGAAACACAGCCTCTCTTCAAGCCTCTCACGTTTTTCAACACCCGACCACCAAAATCATACCGAAATTCCCCGAAATCACCACTAAAACTCGTTTTCCAACTCCCAAAGCATCAACCATCATCAAAGTCCCACCAAAACACTATCAAAACGTGAAGAACATCAAAAACAATTAGAGGTCAGAAGCCCGGTTCAAAGTCCTTTCGAATTTGCCATCAACGAGGCTCCCGACGTGAAGAATCATTGTGAATTCGAAGGTAAAACAGGTGGGAATTTCACTTTTCTAATTCCCCGTGACTTTATTTGTCTTATCTCAAAATTTGGGTTTAAACCGACTCTTTTTGGCTTCTGTATTGCTATTCATTTTCGTTTCTGCCTTGTTACTTGTTGCCAAGTTTTGTGCTTAATTCGGCTTCAAATTGCAAATATTTGATTACTAACATCTTGGAAATCCTTCAGGCTACGCGTGCATAAGTTTTGAGCCGAAAACACCGTCGGGGACCACCAAAACCCACTGTCCGTGGGTTGTCCATGACCTCGGACCTATGGTCCGGGACCACGGACGGTTGTCCGTGGCCACGGACACTCACAGATGGTGACGGGATTTCTTGTTTTTCAAATTTTCAAATTTTAGGGTTTTTAACAGTACATGTCCGGGCCCACGGACACCCAGTCCGTGGCCCCGGACTTTTCAAGTTTTCGTTTTTATTTTAATTCGGTTTTCATAATCATGTAGTTTAACAACGAATCCCAAGCGTCTGCGGCGATGTTGTAGTAGACAACTGTTTCTTCGATTTCCTCCTTGAGGCATTGAGTTAACCAGGCGATTATTATTTATTCACCCTTTTCCCAAGATTGATATTAGGGTCTTCTTTGTTTGGTGTGACGATGGATCTGTCGAGGAACCCAAATTTGTTTTTCACTTTTAACGCCACTATTATCTTTCTTTTCCAACAACCGAATCCTTCCCCGTTGAAGACGTACCCCAAGATCATTCCAGGATTGCATTTGAGGATAGATGGAAAGGATCGTTGGTATCTTGACTAGTGGTCTTGTTTTCTCCAGACGTGTTTCCCTCTTTCGCTTTATCATCCATAATCGCTGGTGTAAGGTTTCAGATTGGAGAAGCACTAATGGTGCTCTGATTCCATAATGTTTTCCTGTAAATGATTTCTGTATTTCTTGTATTCAAATGAGTTATTGTTGTTACATAGAATTTATTTTTACAAGCTGCTACTTATATCAACAATTTATACTAGCTGTATAACTAGACACTACTGTTGCTGACTGTTAGGATACTGAATAGACTAAGTAACAAAACGTAATCTGTTACATTGCTAAAGCTAACTGAACAACAAAAATAATAATTCCAACATGATGGTGCTTTTATTCTTTGGTTTTTGATTAAGTATTTACATATGAATTTAACACTGAGTCTTATTGTTTGTTTGTGGAAATTTTGGTTTGCAAGGTGTTGAATCCAGCTTGGTGCAGTGTGCTCCAGGGAGATGGGATGGTAACAGGCAGGAGCTTATCTTGTTACGGCTAATGCTGTTGGCCAGCGTGCAGTGCGGGTTGTCTCGCGAGCAAATTAAGGACTATGATTCAAACATGGTTGATGTCCAAGGTGATGGGAGTATGGCAGGAGACTTTTCGTTTAGTATTGGAATGGTTTAATTGTCGGGATAGTGGCGGTCACGTTGTGGTTGTTGGAGTCAAGGGAGTCAGGGTCGTTACCAGGCGGCTAAGGTTGAAGCTGTGGCACTAAGGGAAGGTTATTTATGGGCACACAGAGCTGACTTTAATCGGGTTTGTTTTTTGTCAGAATGTAAGTCAAATGTTGACTATTGAAATGGCTTAATGATGTCTCCTTAGAAGTTAGGTTAGTTCTAGATGATGTTCTTAGGTTAGCTAATGGTTTTGATGAGGTTATGTTATATACAAAGCATGGGAACTTGGCTGTGCACATGCTAGCTAATCTAGTGTTTATGCTAGCTAATCTAGTGTGAGGGCAGAATGATAGGGTTTTTGGTGCAGCACAATCCCACGATATGTAAATATAGTTGCGGGAAACATAAAGTGGGGATTATTATTATTGCTATAATTGTCAGCATGTCCTCCCTCCTCTCTCCTCCCCAACCCCCCCACGTCACCGTTTCCCTTTCTCACATCCACCACAGCCACCATGCCCGCCGCCACTAGCCTAACCCCCAAGCCGTCGTCCTGCCACAGATCACAACCTCCACTAAAATCACCATTACTACCATCAAAACCTCTTGACCTTCACCCTCAACATGAACTTTAGCACCAACACCCAGGCCGACGCACCCCCCCGGGAGCTACAGTATTTATTGACAACATAAATCCAGACAGATGGGGATTGATCTGGAAAACCTTCGATAGGTATGGAGAGTTAATCAGCATTCGGTTACCAGAACTCCAAGGGTGCGCACGAGAACAAGATACGGTTTTGTGGAATACAAAACCAAAGAAGAGGCAATCTTAGCCATAAAGGAAACAAATGGTATGGTACTAGATGGAAATCACTTGCAAACCCAGACGGCATTTTATCGGAACCGACCACAACAACATTACACAACATGACAGATGGGCTCACGGACTATTCCTAAACCGCACACAGAGGAAAGTCAGCCGCACCTCTCAAACTGTTCAGACACAACACTCTCAACCACTCTCAACTGGGAATACCGAAGGATACATCAGCCTAGACTCACCGCTTCATTTGAAAGAGAAACTGGATAGAAGCATAACTGTCAACCTACAACAGAAATTAAGATTGAGGATATCGGAGTGTGCTAAATTCGGAGACTATGAGAACATCGCAAGTTTATCTCCCAGAAGTTTCCTCATAACTTTCAAGACACATACAAAGGCTGAGACGTTAAAACATCGCAAGATGGAATCAACAAGGATGGAGGAAGACTTTTTGGAACTCTGCAGATCAATTAAGCTGGAGGCGCACCACTATAGCCATCAGGGCATACCAGTTCAAGCTTGGACAGAAGCGACTATACACTCAATCACTCGACATTTGGGCGTATAGTTAATATCAACACAAACATGCATGGGCTATCGAGAATTTTAGAGGCACATGCAACGATCGAAACCACAGAATGTCCATCATTAATGAGGAGAAAACAGTCGAGATTGAAGGAATGCTCTACAAGGTGGGTATTATGGAGTTTTGGTCTGAAGAGGTGACAGACCATAGACAGGGGAACGTACAGAGCTCACCACCACAGGAGGCGGTACAACAGGCAGTGACCAAGCAAGATGATACTACCGGAGATGAGTCAGCACCGCTGTGGCCTCAGCTGGACCCCTTCTCTTCGCCAAAGAAACTCCACCAAGATGCACAGTCGACGGCGCCTCGAGCCCCAAGGCAGCCTAACCCCTCGATCGTGCCCACCACCCGACAGCAGGGTATTGTAGAAAGGTTTAACCTCTCGATCGTGCCCACCACCCGACAGAATGGTACTACAGAAAGGTTTTTCTTCCACAAGAACACATTAGGGCAATTATTTTATTCAGAGTACTTTAGTAGCTCATACCCTCGGTTATACTCCCCCATATCCACCGTTATTTTAATCCAAAATTACTCCACCCACATCTCCACTTCTCTCGGGGGAATATATCTCCAATCACTCAAAATAAGTCACATACTTTCTCGGTGGGCAACAGTACAAAAACATTATTAATATTACCATCTCCACACAAAAGCTACGGGATGCAAACTCCAATTAAATCCCTCGCAGAGAATGAGAATTGCGGCGCCACTATAGCCTCCCTCCACCACATACATTTTTAATATATCAAGTACCCATCATGCTCTCACCACCACCACCCCCACCTCACCTACACCCTCTCTCGACACCTCCACCCCTATCACCACTGCCATGCAGTCTGACTCCAAAATTCCCTTGCAGTATCCAGCCCAAGTATCTGCCTCGAGGTAGTCCTTTCGCCAAACCAAAGCCAAAGCTCAAGCTCTTCACCATCAACAGTTCCGGATACCCCAGCCATCAGTCCGACTATCCTTGCACCCCAAAAGTGCTTAGAATTTGGGAGAAGGCTTAATTGTCATTACCCAAACCCAGAATTATCACTTCAAAATTTTACCCAGATTCTAAGAAGGAGCAAAGGGTAGAAGAACAACAAAGCGTCCAAAAGTGGGACAAACCAGATCTGCTCTCAAAACATCAGAAATTTAAACAAAAGGAGATTTGGGGAATACTCAAAGAGGAAGTATCGGATTCAGATGTAAGCATCGTAGGAATATTCGGGTCGCATCACCCACGTCCTCGAAATAATTCCTAAGGCTCTTGAAGTCCTGAGAGCAACCCAAATTCAACCTCAGTCGTAGATTCTCAAGAGATCAAATCGGAGATTCTAAGAAGGTGATACCCTCCATATTATATCTGTTGCGGATAGACCATCTATGCACTCGGAGCCTCTCAACTGGGGTCAAAAGAAAACAGAATTTCTCCAAGAGGATATGTTGGGATTTAAGGATGTTGTTGGGGTAGCGTTTTTAAGTGAAGCAAAGTAAAGTCAGGATGTTCGATAATTGATTTCCATGGGTTGCAGACTGAACAGAACCGGAGAAGGGATTTGACTGGAAAGTAAGATAGGATTTCGGACCTTATCTGCGTGGGAAGGAAATAATAATGCTCTGAGGAGCAGCGGTCTTCTCTCGGTTGACCCTGTCATGTGTCATCAACTCGAACGAACAACCGGACGGCGGAGGAAAAGAAGAAGAAGACTGTTGGTCAGATCCGCTTGTTTGTGTAGCGGAGAAAAAAGAGACTGTTTCCTTCGATCGTGAAGTTTGTGTAGCGGAAATATGTCTTTCAATGAAACTGTGATGAACAGGATATTGAATCACTTAGCAACAAGGCTGCCCAAAACGCCAACGCATTAGTATAGAGCATTCCAGAACGTGGTTCAATATTTCCTTACTTCTTCATACGTTGTTTTCTTTTGCTGTTTTCTTTCCTTGCTGTTTTTATTTCTTTTGCTTTACACTTTGCGGGAAGGGCTTTTAAGCCATAGTACTGCTTGTGTACCTGGTTTTTACCAGATAATTATCAAAAAAAAGTTGCGGGAAACATGAAATCAAGAATTCAAATAACTGGGTCTGAAAGCTGGTACAAGCATCTAGTAACCAAAAAAACGTGTTTTAATGATAATAATATCCAGATCTGTTAAGATTAAGATCAAACTCCGAAATGTCAACTTTGGCCCGGATTGATGATCGGGGAAACAATATCGACTCTCGAAAGCATTTCAGTATCTCTTCTGCACGAATTCCTTTACTGAACTTTATAGTCATAAGCTCGAGAGCTGGAGAACAACCGAGTAAACGCTCTATCAGCTTCATCTCAACATTGGTACCTGTTGTGCTTTGGAAATCAACTCTTAAGAGATGTTCAAGGTCATGATAAACGTGGTCTTCATTCTTCACTTCACCGGTAATTGCCACGTTGCTATTCTGAACATTCTCATCCTGCAATTTAGCGAATTGGGTGGCAAAAGAAACTGTAGGATGAATAAATGAAGTAAATTTTTGACGCAAGAGGAAGGGCTCCCCACTCACCAGAGAGATGGTAAGGTCAGTTAAGTTTGGAAATTTCCAGATCGAATTCATCACAAACTGGAACTCTTTCACTTATGTAATCCAACAAATGCCAAACTCCTCAGCCGATCATAGCTTGCAAGCGTCAATGAATCACAGTGAAGTGACAACAGTATATATATCGAATATGGAATGTGTGAAAACAACAAACACATCAAAAATGGTGCAGCTAATCACAAACATTGAAAATCAAATTAAATTCACAAATATTTAATAAACCCAACACTGAATTCACCTCCAAGAATCGTCCACCTAGATTAATTTTCCGAAGTTTAGCCATTCCGCTGAAAATTTTTGGAGATAAGGTATGGCGTGCCCTTCCTGATTTGGTAAAACATCCATGTCAATAGACAATATCTCTACAGTTTTCACATGGAAAGAATACTCGTCCTTACCCTCTCTTTGTTGTGGGGAGACATTTTTCTCTAAAACAAATGAGAATTGAATGACCAAATTTCAGTTAAAATGAGTAAAACAAAAGTTACAACAACTAAGTTAAAGACAAACAAAGTTACAACAACTAGTTAAAGAAAAACTAAGTTACAACAACTAAGTTAAAGAAAACAAAGTTATAACAACTTGGTTAAAGAAAAACTAAGTTACAACAACAAAGTTAAAGAAAAACTAGTTACATGTATTCCCCATAAAATTGTGAAATGTCATTGCGTCATTTACAATTTACACACACACACACAAAATCTGTCAAATTAAGACCCTAAGTGAGCTCACTCGTGTCAAATTAAGACACTAATGAGCTCACTCGTGTAAAATTAAGACACTAATTGAGCTCACTCGTGTCAAATTAAGACACAATTAAGACACTAATTGGCTCAATTAGTGTCTTAATTTGACAGAGTTTTGGCTTTTGTATTTCCAATACATGTGGATATTCAATTCTCATTGGTTTATTTCGTTTGGTAGAATGGTCAACATAGCGTTCTTCGGTTTCATATAGCGTTCTTTGGTAGAGTTTGGACGTGGAATAAACGTGTTGTTATACTTTTCTGGATTTATAATCTTTGGTAGATGTTTGGACGTGGAATAAACGTTTTGTTATACTTTTCTGGATTTATAATCTTTGGTAGATGTTTGGACATGGAATAAACGTGTTGTTATACTTTTCTGGATTTATAATCTTTGGAGATGTTTGGACGTGGAATAAACGTGTTGTTAAATGACTGCTGCTTGGAATGAACCCTAACTTTAAATTGTGTGATGCATGGGGTTTGAATTCTAGGATTTTGTTAGGAGTTTTTACATTTTGATATTTAATTATTGTGACATAAACATACGTTCTAACAACTTGGTAGATGTTGGATTATTTGATAGTTATTCACTTTCAATTCTGTGATTCATGGGGTTTGAATTCTAGGACTTTTGTTAGGAATTCTACATTTTGATATATTTCAGTTCTTATGAGTGGTTGATGATGTGAAATATCCTCCCGAAAGTAGACTGCATTAAACAAGTTCAATAGCGACAATACAAGATTCATTTTCCTATTCAATACACGTGCTTTCTCTTCAATCATCACGCTACAATCTTGATGATTTAAAATCTCTCCAGAAGATTAAAATAGATACTAAAAAAGAAAAAGTGAATGTTTTTCGTTTAAATAGCCGATGCTGGTTGATAGTGATGCAAAAGTAAATGAATTCAAGTGACAACAAACGAACATCTAAACGAAATGCAATAGTCTAAAAGAGTCAAAGAAAGATGGAAGTGCAGATAAACATTTAACATAAGTGATTGGACAGAGAATTACATTTAAGAGCAATGAAGAGCAAAAGAAACGGTGCATTTCTGGAAAATTTTGCATAGTTTCCCCTGTTTTTCTTCTCTCCCCGGTTCTAAGAACCTCCACAAAATCAACCAGAATGTCATCAATAAGATCATCAGCAATTTCAGCAATAGTTTCATCATCACCAGTCCACTACAGAATAACTACATCATACTGTATCTTACAACAACAAAAACAAAAACCCTAAACTATGGCGCCCCGTACTGGTGATAGTACGAAATCCCATATAGATAAGGTACTGAAGACCCCATCTATCCCCTGTTCAGTTTGCCTCTGTTCCTCGGGTTGCATCTCCTCACGTAGTAACGCCAGTCCCAGCTACGGTTCCCAGGAAAGTAAGACCTACTAACCTCAGTTGCCTCACTCATGAGTTGTAACATAATATTATAAAGTTAGCCTAGCATTCATAAAATGCTATAATCAACTGAAATTATACAAACAAAGAGATCAACTTACTTAGGCGGGATCCGGCCGATGAACGAAGGTGTTTTCGTACATGTCAGGATTCATGATCTTCGGATGGGAGTGTTTGACGTACCAATCCAGATAATCTCCGTCACATGCATGCAGCGCGCCCGTGTCTTAGTGAACCCGGAGCAGGACCACACTCACGTGTGGTGTCCCACACACTATACATGGGGGGGTACACACATCTATAGGGGGTTCCCTTTCTCCCTCTTTTTTTGGATCTAGTGTTCGGTCTAATAGGGGGAGATGAGATACACTGAACGTACCCAAATTGGCGAAGACAACGCTCGGCATATATGGCTCATTCACGGTCATGTACCGCAAGGTACCCCTGTACCAAGAGCGACCCCTGTTCTCATTCACCTTTTCGCGATCGTAGGGCAACCAATCAATCTACATTGGATCACAGGGAACGTAATCATCAATAATAAAAAATAATGTAAATAATACAAATTGAAATTGTTGTAGCACTTACATTTCTTGCTGTCAGAGCATCTAGATGCTTGCGGTAGTTCTCCAGTGAATCTTTATTTTTCTGCTGGGAGGTGGACCTGACCTATCTCATAGCCCACGGTCTATCATCCCCATCACGCCAGTCAGTACTAACTGCTGGTCTAAGAGTGGGGAAGTGTGCATATATCCAGCACTACATAAATTTTTAAAAAAATTATCCCAACTATAATGTGAGTTCATGAAAATTTATTACACATTGTTGTACATTAAAACACTTACCTCGAGAAGGGTCAAAGAGCCAGCAATGCTATTACAGTCAGCACGAGATGCTATCCCCAGTTGGCGATACAACCACACAAGAGTACCTGCTCCCCATGCGTACCTCTTTAGCTTCGTATGTTTACCCATGGGAGTGACTAACCAGAACGGTAGAGGACTTATGCGTGAATGCCCCTTGTTAGCAAAGATGGTAGTAGCGAGAGCATAGTAGAGCCAACCGCACGCCTGCTTCATAGGTACCTTCGGGCTGGTCGAACACCACTCTATAAGTGGACATGTTTGAATAGCACCAGTATGCCATATGCGTTCTGTCATCTGCTCAACGCCGTTTTCAAAATCTAACAATGTAGCCATCGACTCCTTAAGCTCACTGTTTGACGGATTCCCCACAAGCGAATGACCAACGATTGGGATCCTCAGTATCTGCCACACATCATGAAGTGTGATCGTCATCTCTCCAAAAGGCATGTGGAAAGAATTGGTGTCCGGCTGCCACCTCTCCACAAAGGCCGAGATCAATGACATGTTGTTGAAACCCCATGTGACATCTAGCAGATGATCCAACCCTGAGTACAAAATCATATTCCTTGCCCTTTTGCAAGAAACCCCGCTAAACGGCCAGTTCGTGATTATAGGGTTTCGGGGTTTAAATCCCAAAACACCCCGGTCCTAGACAATTACCACAAATTTTACACACGCATGAAGAAATAATTAAATCTACTTGCCAAACTGAAAGATAAGATAGTACATACCTTAGTCATTGACCAAAGGTCAATGGCGACATGCCCCCCGAAGCTGGTGATGACACTAGTCAGTAGTGGACCACCGGGTACTGGCACTTCAGTAAGCCTCCAAAAACGGGAATAACGGGCTCCATAGCGAGAGCCGCTTCCTCATCAGTCGCGCTCTCCTGATCAGGGTCATCCTTGTGTAGGCCCTCATCCTTAGGTGTCTCCTCTGCCTCCTCCTCCTCATCTATGTCCATGGCAACGGGTGCTGCAACATCTGGAGGGGTCCGGGGGTCATGATAGCTACACCCGGCAGAAGTCTGTGCCTTCGCATGCTCCACACGGTGGTCATGATAGCTACCACCAGTAGAAGTTGTGCCTCCATACCCCACGTGGTGGCTACTCTGACCCTCTATATTGTAACTGGAGCTACGGAGCTCAGCCATATCAGAAGATGACCAACCACCTGCCGAGGATGAAGCTTCAGGCATCCTCCTCCTAGGTATGTGTGCGACTGGGTCAGAATCATGGAATGACTGGGTAAAGGATGGGTCCATGATGGGCTGCTGCTGTGGGTGATATGACGAGTGACGAGGCGAGTCAGCATGATCCTGCTGTGGCTGGAAAGATGAGTGTCGTGCAGGCTCAGCATGACCCTGCTGCGGCTAGAAAGACGAGTGCCATGGAGGATCAACTCCGGCAGCGCGCTCACGACGGAACGAAGCAGTCATTGGCTGCTCCACATTTCTGCCCTTCTTCTTTTTTGGTGTAGACATTCATCATAACATTCTTTAACTTATCCATCACTGCACAAGTTGAAGCAACCCAATTAAGATGAGCTACACAAGTAAGTAATAATAAATCAACAGAACAATCACAATCAACAAGTTAACCAACCAAGTGATGAATCGATGCCCAAAAACTGAACATAACGCACACTTACATGAGCAACAGAAAATCAAACGATAGTTAATTTGTCTTAGGTAATTGTCTTACACTTAAACTAACAGATAACATAACATTATCTCTAAGAAAACACAAAAAACAGACCATAAAACCTCACACATATCGGCCACAACTACGAACAAAGAATAATTTTATGTATTTACATCCTTATGTACACCTTTACACATCTTAGTTTGTAATCTTTCATCACCCAATCACTTAGACTTCCTAACTACTTCTAATCACTTAGATATTTTCCTAAGTCCCCCAAGATGATTTAATTACCTAATTGATCCTTATTTTTGGCCTATTACAGCTTATACCCCTAAATTTCCCAGAAATTACAGTATACCCCCAAAACTTTCCAAACTCATCATTGTAATCCTTAACTCTTATCTAACTTAGCCAAAACTTATAATATAACATAATCATATTTAGGTAAATATTATCTCTAAATTACAGTAGACTTTTGGACCATTACCAACCATACCCCAAACTTTATGAAAATTACCTTTTTGCCACTTGTTTTACTACACTTGTTACTTGCTCACTTAAACTTTATTCAAAATTACTCAAAACTTGTAAAATAAGTTTATAAGTATATTTAGGTCATTATGAATCATTTTATACAGCAAGTACACCCTGTTTCCCTCATTTTACTCTTTAACACCAAAATTTCACAAACTTGTCATTTAAGTACTTAAACCTTATTTTAACTTACTCAAACTTATAATATAAGTTCATAGACATAAATATATCATTATAAACCATTTTATACAGAAAAAATTCGGCCCTATACATAACTAACCCTTTAGTTTTCCAAAATTGCATTTTAGCCCCTTTTTATTTATCCTATTGTACTTATAAGCCCTTTAAGGCATATTAATGCTTTAACTTGGCTGTAAACACATTATAAACTTAAAATATAGTAAATAAAACAGTATGGATTCAGCCTTAATTGTTACAACACCAAAAACCATTAAAAGACATTAAACACTAACTGAAGGAGTTTACCTCCTAATGCCCAAAAGTTGATTTTTCAAGAGGCTTGTAGCTTGACGTTTTCCTTGTTCGTCGGCCCTATTTACAGAGGGGTTTCACTTAGATTATTGGTACAAATTTAAAGCTTAAACAACTCTTTAATTTCAAGGTTTAGAGTTTTTACCTTTACAAAGATGGACTTTTCCACTCTTTTTCACTTGTTTTTCTTGGCAATTTCAAAGGGTTCCCAAGCTCCAATTTCCTGCCATAATACAAGGAAAATGAAAGTTCAAAAAATAGAACTACAACTTAGTAAAATGACTAGGTCATTTATGATTTATATTTATTCTATATAATTGTAACTCTTGACTTTATAATTGTCATTCTCTTATTTAATATTTTACTTGTTTTATTAGCACTTTTTAAATTTAATTTTTCATGATTTATAATTATATTAACCAATATAAAAAATTACAAAAAAAAACCATCTTGCCCCAACAGACGGGGCGAGTCTTCTCCGTTCGTGTTCACAGCGGCGGCGAGGCAGGCGACTTCGCCTTTGCATCGAAGGCGAGCAGCAGGGACACGCCTTTGTCGGCGCGGTGAGCAGCTGGAGCTCGTGTCGATGGCGAAGGCGAGCAGCAGGGACACGCCTTTGTCGGCGCGGTGAGCAGCTGGAGCTCGTGTTGCTGGCGAAGGCGAGCAGCAAGAGGGTGCCTTTTTAGGCACGGCGAACGGGCGCAACTCGTGTCGACGGAAGAGGTGAGCAGGCGCCAGCAGTGTCCAAGGCAGAGGCGACTCCATTGTTGGAGTTTCAAGCTTTTTTTCCAGATTTTTATTTTGTAGATCTAGGCTAATTTAATGTGTGTTTCTAAATTCTAACAACATATTTGAAATCACCACATCAAGATCTATAACTTGCAAAAAAAAAATTGAAAAACTCACCGAAAATTTTTCCGGCGGTGGTCCGGTGATCAAGAAGAGAGGATTCCGGCGAGGTAATTTGGAGGAGAGATGGTGGTGCGTGAGAAATAAAGATACCGAACACGTCCCATTTATATATAACGTGCGCGTTTTGGAGCGTTTTTTCAAAAAATGCTCGTTTTCACTCGTTTTCTACATATTAACGTCATTTCATACTAAATGCAGTAAAACTTCAATAACTTAGCATAAAATCACAATTATAACATCCAAACGCAAAAAGAACGGGTTTAACGGTTTTTACTACAAAGAGAGCGTTTTTGTACCCGAAATTGGCATTATCAACTACGTTTTCAATACGACGTTTCTGAAATTGTGACAATGTCTGTAATTTAATCAAACATAACGTAAAACCGCATTTACCAATGTCAAGCCCCAATTATAACATTCGAACGCAATAAAAAAGGGTTTAACATCTTCTAATACAACGAGAACATTTTTTACAGTTCACGGTGATGAAATGATTTTTTTTGAAAAACAAAATTTACAACACGATGTCACTACATGTTTACAACGTTAATATGATTTAAAAAAATTGTACTGCGGTGATTAGTAATTTTGTTTTGCGGATAGCAATCCAGTTTCATTATAATCATAAGTAAGTCTACAGTGTAGGAATGCATTCTTGTTGTTTTAGTCTGTTAGTTAAGTGTATGCATACCTTACGACCAGGCGTGCAGTTAATTTTACCTTATTTATTTTTTGAAAATTTCATAAAATTGCACTATATTTTTGCACAATTTGTAAAATATGACTAAAAAGGTATGAAATACTACTATAATTTGACTGAAGAAAGAAAAAACAAAAATACCTATGCTAATTTACAAATTACTTAGAAGTTCACTATGTCACTCCGTATTAAAAATTCAAAACAATTCATCAAATTTCATATACTATAAAAATACTAAAATATTATAAAAATGTTAAAATATTTTAATAAATAATATAATTATTAGAATTTCTTTTTAAATTATTAAGTATCTTAAAATATAATATGATTTTTAGGGACATAATAGCACTAAAATAATTTGAAAAAAGCTAATGATAATTTTTTTGTTAAAATGAAAAATATACTCAATTATTAAATAATATTTAGAGAAGTTAAGATCTTTCTGTAAAGTGCCATAAATCTAACCACATTGTTTAACATCTGTATACAAATCAGCTTAACATCTGCTTGTTGAGCAGACATAGAACGCCAGCTTCACATCCTTAGTGACACATATTAACAAGTATTGGAAGCAACACATACCTTGCTCCAATAAGAACATGATCGAGAAACAATTTGCTCAATTTTTGTCAAGCCATGTGAGTAATCATATGTTGCCCGGAAGATATAATATAGATCAAATCATGACAGCGTGGATTGAATCCACGTTGTCAACTTGATTCCATTGGACATAATATGGTGACTCTATAGAGGGAACAATGATTCCATCAATATGATCATAAACTTGGCAACCATAAAACATCGGAATAAACAATTCACGACATAAGAAGATGATTGCTATAATCAAGAAGCTCAGTAACAATAGATTTGATATTGGACATGGGCAAAGCAGGATGCTTTGATGACTTTAGACCTTGGTATTTTAGTAACAAAATTTTTCCAGTATCACGCATGTTAAAAAGCAAACTATACCGCACCTGAAGACCGATAAAGGAATGCACACAAATTTAGGACCAATGATCATATCGATCTTCTGTGTGCAAAAGAAAATAGAGAACATGGACGGTGGATCTCGCTTTAGTCAATGGAAGAAGTAATGACAGATGAGTAGTGGCTCCTCTTTCAGAGAGCTCCCATGTCGCATCAATAACAAACACAAGTATTCTCTCTTATGCTGAAAACATGCACACATACAATGGGGAGGGTTCACTTGAAGGAGGCTGAGGTGGGGTTTGAAGGATGGGAGGGGGACGGGAAAGGGGAGAGGCGCTCAGGGCGTATTGCCATGGAAGAGAAAGATGCATGACAACGCACCGAAGAGTGCCCCAACAGGTCATAAGAGGAACAAGAGACTGACTCCCACTCATAAACAACTTGCTAGATGATGATACCCCTAGGGTACAAAGATCTTAACTTCTCTTATGATGTATTTGTTGAAGTCAACTTCAACCAATGCTCTAGCATAAGAGATGCTAGATTTATCTTTCGTGGATTGGTCAATGTGAAGCGGGGATCTAAGCCCTGCGCCATTTTTTTTTAAATTTGTACAGATCACGCTATTGCATTTGCTCAAGTTTTTGAAATTTGTACATCTCAAATGTATAAGTATAACACACGTACCACTTACAGGCACCACACACAAAAATATAGTGAAAGCATCTGTGTGTGAAGCACTGATAAGTAGCTCAAACATTCCAGCTGGTGTGGCATCTCCAAGCCTTTGAAAAATTACAAATATGCATACCTAAACAGTTAAAAGAGATGAGTGTTCATAGACAGTATAATCTCAAACCTCAAATCCCTAAGGTGAAAAATTAACTATATAGTTTCTCTCCTCATATAACTTATCAATTAATATCAATCATAATATATCTTGGCTTTGTAATTTTCTTCTTCCGAGACAACAGTGAATAAGAGTTCCCTTCCTAGCCTAGAAACAACATAAGTGATAACCTACATCACTACTAAAAACACAGAATTAGCGACGGACAAATCCGTCGCTAATCCGTCGCTAATTTTTTTTTTAAAAAAAATTATTTTTATTTGTTTTCTAGTCAATTCCACCTAATAATAATCACCAGTAATATATATTTTTATCCACCAGTAATACTTTAAACTAAGATTTGCTCATAATATTTGACAATAAAATGTTTTTGTACTAACTAAATTCAAACTGATAGTTAAATTCATACAATCAGCGTATCACACAACAATTAAAAATAAAACATAATGTTTTAATGTAACATAAACCATAATAATCTATCTATCTACGCCCATGGTCCCAACCATGACCATCACCCGGACGATACCCCAACTGATCACCTGTACCGCTTGGATCACCTGAGCCACCACCTGCACCTCCCCACAAACCCCATCCCGGCAGACTAGGAGTCTGAGAGGGAAACATCTGCCCTCTCAGTCTCGCGGAGAGCATTCCACTCTTCATCACGGATCTGATCTCTATAAGTATCACCCAACTTCTCAAGCACATTTCACTCAATGTTTGACTGGATCGACTCAATCATACTCTGATCGTAGCCAGTACAACGTGAGCTGGTGCCAGCGGTGTGAAATGAGTCAGGGAAATAGTCAGGTGCTAACTCGCCCACACCATAGACCCTCTGCTTTCGTGATTTTCCTTTGACAGCCTTGTAGAATATTTGGTTAGGGTCAACAGGTGTCCCTTGGACTGATGAATCATCTAGGTTTCGTGCCTCTTGAGTTAAGGCTTCAACAAGATGCTCATATTCATACTATGTAATGATAAAACAAAGATAAATGATGTTATTCATTATTCAAACAATTTAAATGTAATGAAAACACTTGTATAGAATAGATGTATAAAAACACTTACAACAATATCCTCCACCTTTCGCACAGACTGGCACACTATTACCATGCTCATCCTTGCTCGAATGGGTGTGGATAAACAGAGTGTACGCATCAGGCACTACACTGTTTTTCTCAGTCTAAAAAACAAAGTGCTTATTAAGATATAAAATAAAAATTCTATGAAAATTTTGACATACCCTCCCCTGTTTTTTAACATTTTGCCCACATTTTTAACAGATCCAGATATCATAGGCAGAAAACAATAACAGTTCACAATCCACAAACACATTCACACCCATAATCATACCTGCAGTCACACCCATATATTTCCTAAGTATATGTTTAAGTAAATGTAAAACAACACTATCAAAGAAACTTACCAAGACCTTCTTATACCCCTTCATGGAGTGTGATCCACAAGCATGGGTGGAGATACCGCCACCAGGTGTGTGCTCACTTTTTCTGTTTTTGGAGTTGATTTGGCTTTTTGCTTTGTACTCGTCAGTCTGCCACTGTCTCTGCCACTCCTCCCATATGTCATCTCTGACTTTCCTTTTTGCTCTCCCTGATTTCATCTTGTACAATGTGTCAGAATACCTCTGTCTACCCTTATCACAAAAATTCTCATACACTCGTGTCTCAAATCGAGGATCCCAACGAAAACGCTTCTGCATATGTTAAAAAAGTGGTTTAGGTGAAATAAATAAAACTAAAATCATACACAAATTGGTTAAACATTAACAGTTACATACCTTGAACTCCTCAAAATAAAAACGATGGCCATCTGGACCCAGTGCCTCCCAGGTATAGCCATGGGCAAACCATCTCGTCTCGAAACAGGGGATTAGTGAACGAGCAACATACATAACTAGGCTCTAAATCCCTATAGTTTCAAAGACAAATGTCACATAATTAGCAATGCTCGGTAAACAAACTTTATTGAAACAATATGAAGTTGTGTAATCACAAACGTGTACTTACTTTCTGTCGATGGTGATAAAGGTGCGACGGTCAACACCGCTAGCAGCTTGCGACGAGTTTGAGCTACGCGGTGTGTCCGCAGGAGAAGGTGAAGCTGTATCGGTCGGTGTGTCAGCCGGTGTGTCATCAATTGGTGTGTCATCAATTGGTGTGTCAGTAATCGGTGTGTCAGCAGGTGTGTTGGTAGGTGGAGAGTAGTGCTAAACAGCAGGCTGAGAAGCAGGGACTAAAGTGGACCCTAGATGAGCATGGGGATGGGTATCAAAGTACGGGGTCCCCATTGGTGCTCGTCCTGAGACAGTGTGAGAACGAGTAAGTCGTGGAGCACCTGACTGAGACCCCTCGCCTGATCCTGCATCATCTGCAGCTTGATGAGAATCTCTTGATGTAGATGATGAACTACCCCTACCAAGCTTTCTAGCGAATGACCACCCAGATTTAAAGAAGCCTCTACCATCTGTCATCACTTTGAAGCAGACACGTGGTTCAGTGATAGCAATAATAGTAGGAATTAGTATTCTTTATGTGTATAAAAATAATTAATTCTTGATAATATTGTGTTTTTAAACTTCTAATAAACTGTCAGCTTGATATCTTGTTGTATATTATATGTTTATGCGGCGACAACTGTAGTGTGAAACTAGCAGGAAAGAATATGCCAGACAAAAGATATGTTAATAAAGAGACAGAGCTAGCAGGGATGGTGGTTATTGGGCTCATAATAATGTCCTTTGACAATATGGAAAACCTACCAAATCAAACAACCAGACGATTAATTAGAGTTTCCGTCTTTAAGATTTATGCGTGTACCTTGCCCAGTCAGTGGCCTTCAACGACAATAGCTCCAAAAGTGGCTCTAGTGTTGCCACAAGGAATTCAGGATCACAGCTTTTAAGCCTAAACAGACAACAATAGGGAGTCTCCATGGGATTGTCCAACAGATGCATGTAGAAGAGATATAGCTAGGCATACACAATACAAGGAACATGTACTTCAAAACCCTTCTCAAGTATTGCCATACATTTTTAGCCAAGACGTCATCATTTATATTAATAGTGTTACTATTACAATGCTGCCAACATATTATTGCTATACTAGTATTGTAAACTTATGTTTACTACTATTTTACTAAAACTGCCTATTTTTACTAAATAGTAGCTGATGCAGTTCTTGCAAATTATGGAATAATTAACCACTATGCACTAAATCAAAAATTGAGAAACCTAGAATTGTAGGAGTGCAGAATTTAGCTTCCATTTATAGAAACATTAAGCACATATTCTCATGACAGGAACAGAATTTTGTTTCCATACCCTTGAATCTGGTGATCTACTGAGGTACCAGGATGCAAACTCACGGTCTGAATACCCAAGGATTTCAAGGGCTTACATACTGAGCGCACCTGAAAAGACCAACTACAGTCAAAATGCAATCAACGAAATGCACAGAAGTTTAGAAATGAATCTATGAAAACATAAAAGATTCAAAAAGTCTACAAATAAACAGCAAACCTTGGATGCACATTGTTGCGATGGGACAAGATACAAAAGAAAAGGGCTAGAAAGGGATTCGCCTTCGTTCTCCTTCTTTGAAATATTATTAGGAGCAGTAGAGACCATCCAAGCCACTTGTTGCAGCGACGGACGTGTTCCACTAGTTTCCAGTACCTTGAATGATGGATGGATGAATCACACATATATGATATAGTTTTTCTATGTTTTTCTACTTGAAACCGCTAGATCAAGACCGTTCTCTAAATAAACTAGGCGAACTCGATGAGCCAATACAAACACATAAACTGTATTCGATACTTTCGATTATTGTTTCTTCCGTTGATCAACAATGGGTTCTGCCTTCTTTTCTATGATACTTTCGAATGTACATCACAATTAAGTTTGCATATTTAACAATCCCTCAAACAATTTGAATTATTTATTTCCCAGACACAGCCGTTCGGTGATTGAATAGTTTCAATTACAAGCCTCTTTCCGGTTGGCTTTGGGGAGCATGTGGGTTATGACATCAAAGCGTAAATAACTACTCCGTGTTATTCTAACTCTGTTTTAATATAAGTACTATAGTACACCGTTTCTGTGACACAACCAGTTAGGTTACACACAAATGGTTCAGCAGAAAAATCTCACTAGTATCATGAATTGCTGCAATTGAAAACATCGAATAACAGGTTCTTATGGGTTTCAAAAACAAGTTCTCATCTTTAGAAGAGACTTAATTAACTGTGTTATTCTCGATGTTACAAAATTCTACAAGCTCAAATGGATACAGTACACCACACAGACCCAGAGCATTTGCCTGCGTAACGCAAAACAGAATGCCACTTTCCTTATCCATTTTTTTCTTTTTGTTTTTTAACGCCAGATTCCTTCTCCAATTTGATAGTTATAGTAGTGGCTTGACCTCACTGTGTACTCTCAGCAGGACACCATATTCACTTAACATGCAGAATTTTGTTTTCCCCAATTTAATTTTCGAAATAAAAATATTAGGGTTTTAGAGACATACCTGTGTGGTCTTCTGTCGCCGGTGGTGTACGATGGTCGCCGGTGGTGTACGGTGGTCGCCAGTGGTGATTGGAAGTCTTCTGTCGCCTATAATCTGGTCTTGGGAGCGAATATTGGTCGCTGGAAATCGCCTCTGTCGCGACTGGCAGAGAAAGGATGGGAAAGGAGGAAGAGGAAGAAGAAGGTCGCGGGCGCGACTTAATTTTACTAAATATTTAGCGACGGACAGGTCTGTCGCAAGGCCGTCGCTAAATTAAAACCAAACGACGCCGTTTTGATTAGTAAAATTAAACCACGGGCGGTAACAAAAGGTGTCAAAATGACGTCGTTCGTTTAGCGACAGACGAGTCCGTCGCTAAGTTTTCTTTTTTTTCTTTTTTTTCTTTTTTAAACAATAGCGACGGAAATATGGTCCGTCGCCAAATAGAGACGGAAATTTCGTCGCTAGTCCGTCGCTAAAAGAGGCGCCGATGCCCTAAAATTTGGCGCCACCGGACCCGCCCACATTTCGTCGTCATTCCGTATCCATTCCGTCGCCAAAAAATCCGTCGCCAATCCGTCTCTATTCTGTCGCTAATTAGCGACGGAATAGTGCCCGTCGCCAATTCCGTCGCTAAACGCGTGTTTTCTAGTAGTGCATATTATGAATAACAAAGTGTAGAGAGCCTCTGAGAGAAACTTTGTTCTAATAACGTGGAATGACAAAGATGATTCAAGGACCGAGGAGTACTGCATTAAAAACAAGTGTGAATAAAAGTGGAAATCGATAATCAAAATGATAAATCAAAACCTTTCTCGTTGTTTCCAAGAGGTAAACCACAATCCAAGTTGACCAAACAGCAACTGCAACTATATTGAGCAAAGAAACTGATGGAGCAGTGCATATAGCAAAAATGATACCTGCAACAGTAAGTATATATGGTCCTATTTGGAATTGCATAAATTAGAATAGTAAATTAGTAACATGTCCATATGATACTATGTTATGTGTTGGATATTATTTAATTATTGCACAACATTAGAAAATTAAGACATACTTAGCAGCATACCGTCAATGTATTCTCTTCAAAAGGTATTAAAACAGAAGAGATTCTATTCATCTGTCTAAACAATTTTCTTCTCCCAAGGGCACTTGTAGTTGTCATGCCAATTATGGTGACCTTCTGTATAGGTTATATATATATATAGCAAACTACCATAAATCTTAACGAGCATACACACTTATCTGCTTGTAAATGACAATGTCTATCTTGAATGTATAAAAATGAGGAGAACCATACTCAACCACAAGAAGAGAGACACGAAGAGCATATAAGTTGAGGACATAGTGAGCCCAATTCCATCCTATATTATAAAAAAAATGAGGTTTTGCTAATGAAGGGTATACCATTTTGGAAGTCCTTTGATTGAATTTGAAGCACTTGGATGATGCTTATCAAGTCTGCTAAAGGAATGAGCAATCAATTTAGAGTCATCCTAGCTAGCTCACAAGAACTAATACCAATGAATTTAGATATTTTGCTACCTATGTACAGATTAAAAAAATCAAAGCAACCATTCCACTCTTGTTAACAAAGAGAAAGCTAACTTTGAAATGTTTCTTACATTAGAAGACATATGCATCATAGTGATCACTTTGCTCTTAAACTTTCCCTTTAGACGACTCAGCAGCTAGCTCCATTAGAAAACCGACAACTGCAAGTGAGACTGCAAATGATCAACCTATTAAGGTTAATGAGAAAATTAGAGAATAAAATTAACATGAACTACAACAAAAATGACACTCACATGGCCCTAGATGTGTGGCAAACTGTGTCTGCGCGCGTGTGTATGTGTGCGTGTGTTGTGTGTGCGCGCGTGTGTGTGAGTGTGCGCGTGCGTGTGTGTGGTTTATATTTAGAATCAATAAAGAGGAGCACATTCAATTGGTTCTTAACAAGGGCCCCTGGCTCCTCAATACCCCCCATGTTTAGAATCAATAAAGATGAGCACCTTCAATTGGTTTTTAACAAGGGCCCTTGGCTCCTCAACCACCGTAAAATTAATGCCAGTGAAAGAGAACAAAAGTAGCACAGAGTTGTATGTTCCTTGATGTCAGTTGCAAAATTACTATGAGCATTCACAAGGTGCAAAATTACCGGTCCTACTGATTTGTCTCTAAGTAGAGGTACAAACAAAAGAAGATATTAAGACAATGAAGATTAAAGACGCAGAGGATGAATGTTCCTTGTTCGCTAGTTAGGGTTGCAAAATTAGCGTGAGTGAAGAGAATGAACAAAGGCGCGGATTGCTTGTTCGCCATTTAAGGTTGAAAAATTACCGTGATTTTAGAGAATGTATTATATATGTGTGTATGTATATACTACAAATTAAAATACATTCAAGTGAAAGGGTTGAGTGGAAAACTGTCACCTGACCCGTTTCACCCGTCACCCGTTTTCACCTATTTTTTATGGGTTTTCACCCATTTTGACGGGTCGGGTGGTCGGGTGATGCGGGACCTATTAAGAATTTCCATTTGGGGAGTTCCCCAATCCCGGTTTGTCCTGCCATACGATTGAGTTTTTACCAAATCAAACAAGTGGAGAGGTAGATGATTGGAGATGGGAACACAGTAAGCTTGTTGGATATATGGCATTTGTCAAAAGTTGAGGGGCAGCCTTATCCTTGGAAGTTACCTGATGAGGTAAAGTTTGTTGGGAAGGTTTCTTGGTTGATAAATCAAAATGTGTAAACTTGGAGGATTGCCTAGTTAGGTAGTGGTTTGTTGATGTGGATGTGGCACAGATTTTGAATCTTCCTTTTGATAGCAACTTCACTAGGGACGGGTCTGGGGTAGTACGAAAATCAGGGAATTTCATAACACACGATCTACTTATTGTGAGCCTCAGTTTTTGAACCACTATCCTATGTTAATTCAGGTTGACTAAGATTTGATCGGATTCTATGTAAACTTATAACTAAAGTTTAACAACTAAGTCAAATAACATTAATTATTAAATCCTACGTTATCTCACTGGAACCTAATTAGAGTTGCCACCTAATTTTAACCTACGGTATACTAGAAAAGGATAGTTCAGGTTCAAGGGCTTGATATTCAACTTTTCCAGATTCAAATTACTTTCACTACCCTTCTAAGTCGTTTTTCCTTTAATTATGTTATTTATGACTTATTATGAGGTCGTTTAACCTAAGTGCGTGTGATTCTGATTTTTTTACTCAAAATTAAAGTGAAATTGAAATTACCTAAACTAGAGTTTTGGAACTCAAATTTGGCCAAATTTAATTATGTCTGTGGCCATGGGCCTATTGTCCGAACCACGGACCTTAATTAACCTAAATAAACAGAAAAGTTGAAATTACGAGAAACAAAATTTTGAAAAGTTCATGGGCCTGGATAAGTTGAAAAACCCAAAATTTTGAAAATAAAAAAATCTCGCCACCATCTGAGAGCGTCCAGGCTTACGGACAGGGCGTCCAGGACCCCGGATGTAGCGTCTGTGGTTGCGGACCACCCTTGGACGACAGCGATTGGGTTGTTCACGGTGGTGTTTTTGGCTCAAATTTTATGGGTGTGTAGCCTACGAGATTATGAACACGTTAGTACTTGAAAAAATTCAATTTGATTACGAATTAAGGCCTAAAATTGATGAACAAGTAATAGGGCAAAAACAAAAACAAACAACAATTCGGAAGCTGGTAAAGGTAGATTCACACTCAAAATTTAACAGAAGACTAATGAAGTCGAGGGGAGTTGGGATAGTAAAATTCTAACCTGTTTTACCTTCGGAATTGACAAGGTTCTTCAAGTCGGGAATCTTTCAGAGCTTCATCGGAGTCGGTTTCAGATTAAGTTCAAACCTGGCTTCTGATCCTTGCAAATTGATGTTGTTCTTCACGTTTTCATGGTGATTTGGTGGGGGGTTTGATGATTGTTGAGGTTGTGGGAGTTGAAAATGTGTTATGTGATGATTTTGAAAGATTTTTTTATGGGATTTCGGTGCTGGGGAGTTGAAAAACGTGAGGGTGTAGAAATGGCTGGGTTCTTGAGAGTTATAGGGTTTTTGGTGTGTGTCCCTTATCATTAGATAAGGTCCCATCTATAGGCATCACTAAAGATAGAGTAAACTCAGTAAAAACTGAAGTTTACCGGGGGGTTTTTTTGGTGACTTCCCAATGAAAATTAGGCCATAAAATTTTAACCACATGTGAGGACATTTTTCTGATTTTTATAATGAGAATTAGAATTTTTAGATATTGGAATATTTTTAAATTAAATTTCTTGTTAGATTCACTCACAAATTACTAGGAAATTAATGAAAATTCAAAAATTCTAAATTCTAAAACCATTATACTCTTAATGTCATCCTTTATCATGTATTAAAATTTCAAGGCATTCGGGTTTATTTCAGCATTTTTGGAGGAAAGAGAAAGTTTTAATGATGGCTTAGTGCCCTGAAAATTATGAAAATGCCCCTCGTGATGACCGAGCTGTCACCTATGCCTCAAAACGCACCAATCGAACCGAGATTCCGTGTCCCTTGACCAAGTTATCCTTTATAGCCCTCATGCCTTAGAGACTCTCTTCTCGGGAGTCAAAGGTTTGGGTATAACAGATTGCCCCCCCCCCCCCCCGGTCAACTAGACTTTGGAACAAAAGTGAAAAGACTAGTTGATGCTTGAGTGATATCCCAAAACTTTGCCCGACTTTGGTAAGCCTACCCCTCGGTTTCAAAATGCTACCAAAGATTCTGAATGTGTCGAGCTATCATAAGGGGCTAGCTACCTAGATTTTGTCAAGCTATTCTAAGGCACAGATAACCTAGAAATGATAAAATGCTGTCGAGATGTTCTAAGGCGCTGACTACCTAAAATACTGAAATATAGTCGAGCTGTTCTAAGCCGTTGACTACCTAAAAGTGATAAAATGTTGTCAAACGTACCTAAAATGCTGAAATGTTATCGAGCTTTTCTAAGGCGCTAACTATATAATATGCTGAAATGTTATCGAGCTGTTCTAAGACGCTGATTACCTAAAATGTTGAATTGTTGTCGAACTGTTCTAATGCACTGACTACCTAAAACGAAAGGAAAATATTGAACATTCTAAGGTGTCGGGAACCTGTAGTGCAAATGTGGATATGCGAGTTGTATGAAGATGATATGAAAATGATGTTCGGTGGATATGGGGACCGAAACCCATGTTGTTTCTCCTGATTGGACCCATTGTGAACTTATTGTCATTGCCCCCCAAACCGGTGTGCAGGGATAACTCCTACTATAAACCTTGGGGACTTATTGCCTTCGCTCACCATTCATTAATTACAAATTAAATAAGTTGACATAACACAGGAGGATTTATTGCCATCGCCTCGCTAACTTTTAGCCAGGGCTTATGATGAGCCTAAGTAATGCAAGAATGAATGATATGGATGTTTCGTGGTGTAATGTGTTTGAATGACATGACCCGGGTGCATCTAGGGACCAGAACCTATTCCAAAGTGTTTGCGATGCAAGTTGAGAGTGCCAAACATGGTGAATGTTAGATAAGATATTAGAATCTATGACAAGCCTATATGAATGCAGGTTGGGCTAATGACATGCCTAGATGAATGCGGGTAGGACTTATTACGAGTTTGTAATGCAGGTAGGGTTATGACGAGCCTAGATGAATGTGAGTAGGGCTTATGGCATGCCTGGATTAATGTGGGTAGGACTTATTACGTGCATGTAATACCAGCAGGGCTTATGACGAGCCTAAATGAATGAATGTAGGGTTTATGACGTGCCTATATTAGTGTAGGTGGGGCTCATGACGTGCCTAGATGAATGCAGGTATGGCTTATGATGAGCTAAGATGAATGTGGATATGACTTGTGATGAGCCTATGTGAATGAGGGTGGGACTTATTAAGAGCCTAAATAAAAAAGGATATGACTTATGAAGAGCCTATGTGAATGAGGGTAGGACTTATTACGAGCCTAAATGAAAGTGGATATGACTTATGACAAGACTATGTGAATGTGGGTAGGACTTATTATGAGCCTATATGAAAGTGGATAGCACTTATGACAAGCCTATCTAAATGAGGGTAGGGCTTATTACGAGCTTAAATGAAAGTGGATAGGACTCATGATGAGCGTATGTGAATGTGGTTAGGACTTATTACGAGCCTAAATGAAAGTGGAAAGGACTTATGACGAGCCTATGTGAATATGGGTAGGACTTATTACGAGCCTAAATGAAAGTCGATAAGACTTATGACGAGCCTATGTGAATGAGGGTAGGGCTTATTATGAGCCTAAATGAAAGTGGATAGGACTTATGACGAGCCTATGTGAATGTTTTGTGGAGGTAGGAGCTTGTGAAGGGCTTAAACCACTTTAGGTTTCAATTGGTGTTGTCATTACAATTGTTGGAACCAACAATTGTCCCCAGTATTTTTCATTAAGGCAATATGAGGTAGAGTTCGAGGCCCGATCGATTGCCTAAGTATTTTCTTTGATGATTTGCCCAAAACAAGTCTCGCTCTCTGTTGGGATAAAACTACACGTTAATATATATAGATTTATAGCAAACTAATAGGCACGTGCACCTATTTGTAGTAGTAAAACAAGTGTCGTATCCATAGGGAAATTGTTCAATTATCCTAGTCTTGGTAGTTAATAAAAACTGTAAAAAGGGGTTTAGCCGGAGGCAAGCTTGATTTGTTGTTGGATTAGTACAGAAATAATAAAAACAGTAAAAACAGGTGAATTAAGTGATATGGATGGAAAAAGGTATCCTAGGATAGCGGGGGAATTGCCTAAATTACTTAAACTGATTTATAACCATGTCTCAATTATTTATTGTCTATTAGAGTTAATAATTGTCAGTTACGAACTCTTAGTAATAGCCTTAGTATTTTCCTGCTCAATCCGGAGTGTAAATACCAAGATTAATTCCTTTGTGGTACTTAGACTATCTCAAAATCATATGTTGATAGTTACCATAAAAATGCAGTTGTTTGTCACGCAAAGCATTTAACAATATTGCTGAAAGGAATTAAAACAAGTTTAACACGTGAGACAGGTGATAAATACTGTTTTACGTAATATTAGAATCAAACCCCCATCCTAGGATACAAAAGAAATTACTCAGACATTAACGGAGATAAGAAGATAGCACAGGTAGATTTTGACATTATTTCAGAGAAAGAACGGGTATGTTCTCGCTCTCACTGCTGCTCTTCTATTTCTTTTGTTTCTGCTGAGTATGTATGGAATGTTGTGGTGTTACGGGAGAAAATGAATGGAAGAGAATGGATGAGTGTGGTGAATGATTTCTTCAGTCTCCCGTCGTGGTGCTGGGTTAATATAGAGGCAGAGGATGGTTGATGATAGAGCTGGAGAGGAGACAGAACTGAGGTTGATTGGAGACAGACGCGTGAGGGAATTAAGGTACGCGCCTGATGTTGTTGATGAAGCAGTTCGACATGTCTGTAGGCGCCGCAAAGAAGAAGCAACTTGGGGAAGACAGTCGGCGAAGAAGAAAACTGTCGCGTTAATTTCTGGATCTGTGTTGTATTTACACACGTCCGCCTTGTGTCCACGTTTGTGTCCAGCCATTTCTAGGCGGACAGCTCATGTCCACGTTTGTTTGGGCGGACACATTACTCACGTCCACGTTTGTGTCCACGCTTGTTTGGGCGGACACAAGCCACGTCCGGGTAAAGTTGGGCGGACACAAGCCACGTCGGGGTAAAGTTGGGCGGACACAATTAGCCATGTCCGGGTAAAGTTAGGCGGACATATTTAGCCTTATCCTCCCTTAGTTGGGCGGACACAGCCATGTCCTCCCTTAGTTGGGCGGACACAACATGGACGCGAGACTTGCGAACTTTGACTGGCTCTAGATTCTTCGTTTGGACTCCGTTTTTTGAGCCGTCTGCGCCTATGCGTTCGTCTCTTCGTGTACTTTGCTCCTAGCTTGGTTTTTCCTCATGTTTTAACCAATAAATTTGTGAGATAACCAATAAAACATAAACTAGAGGAAAAACATACGATAAGTGAGAAATGAGGAGCAAAGTGCTGATAAAATATATGAAATACACCCATAAAACATGCTCATTTAGACACTTATCACACCCCCACACTTACCTTTTCCTTGTCCTCAAGCAAAACCATGTACCCAAGCAAGTAGGGAATGCTCAATATTAACAAATACTATTATGAAGGGTAGGATAAAGAAGTCAATAGTACATGATCTTAAACTTTTTAGAGGAGTGTGATCCATCACCTACTGGTGGCATAGGTGTACTCAGGGCAAAAATAAAAATTAGAGTTTCGGGGTATGATCCGGAGTACTTCAATGCTTCTTGATTTAAGGTGACTTTGAGAACTTTTACCATGGCCAACTTCTCTCAAGAATGGGCATTGAGGAGAAAACAAAAGGAAAAATAGATTTATGCATTTGTTTCACTTTTGCATAAGAGATGAGAAGATAATATGTAAGCATCAAGCTTTTGTATTTTAAGAACACTCAACTCTCTTGTTGGTTACCAATGGTGTCTCGCAAGTCCCTTATTTATTATATTTTTTTTCTTTTTTTTGACAGAGAAGCACCCCTTAGCAATCCCTAAGAGAGAGACAGAAAGAACCCCTGAGTAATAAAAATCCATCCATTTCAGATCATTTGGTCACACCGCATAAAAAATGCTCCTCAAAAGTAATCAAAATTTTAAAATTCTTGTATCATTTATCCCACAATTCATAACAGTATTTATTCTTAAAGAGAACAACCCACATATAAAGGGTCCATGATATTGAATTTGGACAAACGCAAGATAAGCAAAGAGATTAAACATTTTAGCACAAGATGTCACCGAAAAGGGCACAGTCCCCCACACTTAAATTGAACAATGTCCTCATTGTTCACCAGAAAAACAAGGGAAAGTTTCAGAAGACCTTCTCGGTAAGTGGATAAAATAGAGAGAACACAAAGCTCACGAATAATCATTTAAGCACATAAACTCTCCTCTGCATATTTTATTTAAATAAAAGCATAATTAAAGAAATTGGTACTCCCCTGAGATTATTTTTGCTGGCGTTATAGGAGTTCCCTCACACTTGAGCTTCAGTCTCAAGTAGCGTAGCTTGGTTGCGGTGTGGAACTGAAGTTGCACCTGCATAACACACTAGAAGCAGCCATACTATAAACGGGGTTAAAAGTTAGCAAAAACAAAATTTAAAAAGAACCTGAAAATTAAAAGAGCATAAAAGCATATAAAAGATAAGTTCATCCGGGTTGCCTCCCGGGAAGCTGCCCTTCTTTAACGTCTTTAGCTAGACGCTTTGTTGTTAGATCAAACCTGGGGGGTGGTTATGAGGAGGAGATCCAAAGCATGACTCGATGGTATTTCTGAGTGTCCACCTGGATGCATGTTTTCTTTTCTTATCCCGCTCTTCATCAGGGATTGGTGGTGGTATCTCTGTAATAGAAATTCCGTCTGGAAGGGTGATAAAGAGAAGTGGAGATGATGGTGATTGAGTGTCCCTTACAAATTTGAGATCCTTAGATTTGTTATCTGGAAACCGTCCTGATGCAAACTCCAGTTTTTCATTATAAGCGTGAAGGGTGATTGTCCCCTGGGCTACCCAAATGTGCACATCGGCTGTGGCAAGGAATGGTCGTCCAAGGATGAGAGGTGTAGTGGAGTTCTCTTCGATGTCCAAAATGACAAAATCGCATGGGAAGTATAAGTGCTCCACTTTGATGATAACATCCTCCACCACTCTGCTTGGGTAAGTTACCGAACCATCTGCCAGTTGAAGGGTCATCTTGGTCTTTTTCATATCTCCAATTCCCAGCTTTTTGAAAGTGGAGAGGGGCATCAAATTTATGGAGGCACCCAGATCGCATAGGGAGTATGGAAATGAGGTGCTACCAATTGTGACTGGAATGGTGAAGCTGCCTGGATCATTGCATTTCGAAGGTAGTGGTTGTTGCAGAATAGCTGAGCAAGCTACATTGAGAGGTACCGTACCGACTTCAGCCAATTTAGTTTTGTTGGAGATAAGGTGTTTGAGGAATTTGGCGTAAGTTTGGCATTTTGGCAATGAGGTCTACAAACTGTATGTTGACGTTTAGCTGTTTTAGCATTGCCAGAACTTACCATATTCATTATCCAATTTCTCTTCTAGAGTCGGTGGGGAAATGGTATAGGCGGTTCTTGTGGAGAAGGTTTTGAAGTTGATGGAATAGTGAGAGTGCTGGGAGATGTCTTTTCTACTGGGGCCTCAGCTTTTTCTTCACTATCCTCTTTGGATTCTTCTGACCTTTGCGGGATGTGGATCTCATTGGTTTTTCTAACCGCTTCTTAAGGTTATCACCTTAACCTCTTCTTTATCTTCTTCAAAGTCGAGCTTTTCATTTTCATAGCCTGCCACCAAGTCCTGAGGTAGGTATTCTCAGATAGAATACGATTTTTATAGACTGTGGCGGTGCTTTCTAGTTCAGCTACATTCTTTTGGAAGTCTCAATTGCCACTACCCACTCTTGAAGGGAAGGTTGAAGTTTTGGAACCTCAACTGTTTTAAGCCACCTCCTTCTTTTCTTCACTGTGTTCCTTCACATAGATGCATTTGGCTTGCTCTCTTGGATTTGGCTCTATTTGGCTTGGGAGAGCCCCTGGCGGTCTTCGAGCAAGATGTTCTGCAATTTGATTGAATTTACCTTCGATTTTTTAGTTGAAGGCTTCTTGCGCAGAAGCTGGTTCTGAGTCATAGACATGTAACCCTTCATCATCTCTTGAGTTCTGCGTTTGGATCAACAGATGATGAGGATGGTTGTTGTTGTTGCTGGAAACCTGGAGGCACCTTGTGCTCTATAAACCCATATTAGAGTTTGGTTGGGGTCGGTTTCCTTGATATTTGGAACTGTTGTTCAGCCCTCCTTGGTTCTGATCATTGTTCTTCCATGAGAAATTCGGGTGATTTCTCCATGGGTAGTTGTTGATGTTATTGCTGTAGGAATTACCGGGGCGGTTTCCTATGAATTGTACATATTTGTACTGGTTTTTACCTTCGCATTGATGAGTTTCATGAGGACCGGCGCATATGGCACATCCTTCTGGTGATGAATTTGTAGGTGGGGAAGCTATTGTCTTTACAATTTCGTTTTGAGATGTTGTTAGCTTTTCCACCATCTTTGCAAGGGACGAGATCTGGGCAGATAAATGATCCGTAGGCTCACATGGAGTAGCTTGCTGCTCGTGGCGCTCTTCCTTTGGATCTTGTCCACTGTCTTGTATTGCTCGTCATGGTTTCGAGAAGGTCCATCCCTTCTTTAGGAGATTTCATCATCATGAAACTTCCTCCTGCAGAGGAATTTACGAGTAGTCGGTTCCATCATCCAGGCCATTGAAGAATGACAGGCAGAGGGATTGATCGTCGAGACCATGATGGAACACTTCATTAGCATATCTTTGAATCTGTCCCATGCGTTCGTACAATGTTTCTCCAGGCTCCTGACAGAATGTGTTGCTTTCACCGATCAATTGCCTCGTTCTACTGGTTGGGTAGTATTTGGCAAGGAACTTCTGGGCCATTTGCAACCATGTAGTGATTGATCGGGAGGGAAGCTTCGGTACCACCTGTTCGCTGAATCTGACAACGAGTGAGGAAATAGTTGTAGACGGATTCTTTCTTGACGTTGCCGGTTTGACCAAAGGAATTGCAGAAGTCTAGGAAGAGACTCAAATGATTTGGGGCTTCATCAGGATTTGCTCCACTAAATTTGCCTAGATCCCGGACGGCGGTGATGTAGTGGGTTTTGAAGCCCATCGTCCGGCTTCTTGCGGTGTTAGTTCGGGAAGAACTATGGTTGATGCCCTTCCTCTCGGTATCCGGTTGGTGGTAGTCAGAGAGAGCACGGTGTTCTGGTTGATTTGGTTGATCTGGTGATTTTCATGGTTCATTTCTTCATAATTTCGTTATTGGCCATGTATAGATTTCGCAGGTTTCTTCTTGCTTGTAATAAAGTGAGCTCGGGTTCGGGTCTCGGACTGATTGGTGGAGAACCTCGGGTTCGAGTATTTGGCATGCACAGAAATAACTTGTGGTAAACGCGAAATTAATTAGTAAATAGAGAAAGAAAAGCAAACATATTGGTTCGGCGGATAAGCTTTTTTTAGACAACACTTATATTTTGTTGTTTTTTTTTATTTTTTTATTTTTTTATGATTATTAATTTTTTATGACAAGCGTAAAAAGAAAAGAACAATAAGTGAAACACAATAAGTGCAGTTTAAGTAAACAAATAAAATTAAAATAAGAAAAGGACATAATTAAATTGCGGGAATTGAAATGACAAGGGAAAATTAAATGACAGAAATTATAAGTTAGTAGTTAGATGACAGAAATTATAAGTTAAGTTAGATTACAGAATTTAAATGACAGAAATTAAATGACACAAAATTAAATGTTAGGAAGTTAATTTACTGGAAATTTAAAGGACATGGAAATTAAATGACTGAAAAATAATGACAATAAAATAAGAGCTGAAATTAAATGGCAGAAATTAGATGTCCGCATGTCCGAAGTTAGATGTCAGAAATTAAACAAACAACAAAATAATATAAACAAAATATTACAGTATAGCAAGTGAACTACCGGAAACTAGGGAAATTGATGGAATCAATTTCCCCGGCAACGGCGCCAAAAACTTGTTGGGATAAAACTACACGTTAATATATATAGATTTATAGCAAACTAATAGGCAAGTGCACCTATTCGGAGTAGTAAAACAAGTGTCGTATCCACAGGGAAATTGTTCAATTATCCTAGTCTTGGTAGTTAATAAAAACTGTAAAAAGGGGTTTAGCCGGAGGCAAGCTTGATTTGTTGTTGGATTAGTACAGAAATAATAAAAACAGTAAAAACAGGTGAATTAAGTGATGTGGATGGAAAAAGGTATCCTAGGATAGCGGGGGAATTGCCTAAATTACTTAAACAGATTTATAACCATGTCTCAATTATTTATTGTCTATTAGAGTTAATAATTGTCAGTTACGAACTCTTAGTAATAGCCTTAGTATTTTCCTGCTCAATCCGGAGTGTAAATACCAAGATTAATTCCTTTGTGGTACTTAGACTATCTCAAAATCATATGTTGATAGTTACCATAAAAATGCAGTTGTTTGTCACGCAAAGCATTTAACAATATTTGCTGAAAGGAATTAAAACAAGTTTAACAAGTGAGACAGGTGATAAATACTGTTTTACGTAATATTAGAATCAAACCCCCATCTAGGATACAAAAGAAAATTACTCAGACATTAACGGAGATAAGAAGATAGCACAGGTAGATTTTGACATTATTTCAGAGAAAGAACGGGTCTGTTCTCGCTCTCACTGCTGCTCTTCTATTTCTTTTGTTTCTGCTGAGTAGTATGGAATGTTGTGGTGTTACGAGAGAAATGAATGGAAGAGAATGGATGAGTGTGGTGAATGATTTCTTCAGTCTCCCGTCGTGGTGCTGGGTTTATATAGAGGCAGAGGATGGTTGATCATAGAGCTGGAGAGGAGACAGAACTGAGGTTGATTGGAGACAGGCGCGTGAGGGAATTAAGGTAGGCGCCTGATGTTGTTGATGAAGCAGTTCGACATGTCTGTAGGCGCCGCAAAGAAGAAGCAACTTGGGGAAGACAGTCGGCGAAGAAGAAAACTGTCGCGTTAATTTCTGGATCTGCGTTGTATTTACACACGTCCGCCCCGTGTCCACGTTTGTGTCCAGCCATTTCTAGGCGGACAGCTCATGTCCACGTTTGTTTGGGTAGACACATTACTCACGTCCACGTTTGTGTCCACGCTTGTTTGGGCGGACACAAGCCACGTCCGGGTAAAGTTGGGCGGACACAAGCCACGTGGGTAAAGTTGGGCGGACACAATTAGCCATGTCCGGGTAAAGTTAGGCGGACATATTTAGCCTTGTCCTCCCTTAGTTGGGCGGACACAGCCATGTCCTCCCTTAGTTGGGCGGACACAACATGGACGCGAGACTTGCGAACTTTGACTGGCTCTAGATTCTTCGTTTGGACTCCGTTTTTCGAGCCGTCTGCGCCTATGCGTTCGTCTCTTCGTGTACTTTGCTCCTAGCTTGGTTTTTCGTCATGTTTTAACCAATAAATTTGTGAGATAACCAATAAAACATAAACTAGAGGAAAAAAATACGATAAGTGAGAAATGAGCAAAAAAGTGCTGATATAATATATGAAATACACCCATAAAACATGCTCATTTAGACACTTATCACTCTCAAAAGGGGTGAAGGTTTGATTTGGTGTGGTGTTATACCCAAAATTTCAACCCCCCGGTGGAGAGTCTCTTCTAATAGGCTAGTAGTGAGGGTTCCCAGATCGATCGGCACATTTCAGAGTGCTAGGGACAGCTTAGTCATCTCCAGGGCCATTTTCGTAATTTTTCAAGGCTCCTAAGCCCCCTACAGGCTTTCTCTCTCCTCCAAATAAGGGTCAAATCAATTCAAAATGCTTTGAAATTTTTACCCAAGATAGAGGATGACATTTTAAGCATAATGGCGTTGGAATTTTGATTTTTCGAATTTCCAATAATTTTCTAGCAATTTCTGATTGAATCTGACGAGAAATTGAATTTAAAAATATTCCAATATCCAAAAAATTCGATTCCACTTTAGAAAAATCAGAAATATCATCCTTTACCCATGTGTGAAATTTCATAATCAAATTCCTTTTGGAAGCCCTTGAGCTAAAACGTCGGTAAATCTCGGTTTTTACCAGATTTTTCTATCTTTAAAGAGGTCTATATAAGGAACCTTATCCCATGATCAAAGAGAACCTCAAGAACCCTAAGCAACCAGAAAACCTAGCCGTCTCATTCTCCTCACGTTTTTACACATCCAAGCACCAAAATCACATCAAAAATCTCTCGAAATCACCACCTAAACACACTTTTCAACTCCTAACACATCAACAATCATCAAACATCAACCAAACCACCTCCAAAACGTGAAGAACATCATCAACAATCAACAACCAGAAGCCCGGGTCGAACTCAATCCGGAACCGGCATCATCGGAGCCTTCGAAGAATCCCAACGTGAAGAATCATCTTGAATTCGAAGGTAAAACAGGTTACAATCCCACTTTTCTGATTCCCCACGACCTTGTTAACTCTCTGTCAAAGTTTGGGTTCAAACCAACCTGTTTACGCTTCTGTATTGACGTTTGTTTAAGCTTCTGTCCAATAACTTGTTTACAAAGTTTCGTGCTTAATTCGAGTTCAAATTGAAAACCTTCAATCACTAACGACTTGTAAATCTTTCAGGCACACCCATAAAATTTGAGCTCAAAACACCCTCGGGAACCTTCTGAAAACCCCTGTCCGTGGGTGGTCCGTGACCTCGGACCTATGGTCCGGGACCTCGGACGCGTTGTCCGAGACCACGGACACCCACGGACGGCGGCGGGATTTTAAAAACTCAAAACTTAGGTTTTTCTAACGATGTCCGGGCCCACGGACAGCCTGTCCGTGGCCCCGGACTTTGCAAATTTTTGTTTTCCTTCAATTTCGACTTTTCTGCATATTTAGGTTAACTGGGGTCCGTGGTCTCGGATTTGGTCCGTGGCTACGGACGTAAGCAAAATTTGACCTAATTCTGCCTCCGAAACCCTAGTTTAGGTAGCTTTCAATTTCACTTTAATTTTCTGTCAAAAAACGCTAAAAAACACAAAAAAACAGAAGCTCGCGCACTTAGGTTAAAACGACTCGTAATAAGCCGTAAATAAACTAAGTAGAGGAAAAACGACTCTTGAGGGTAATGAAAGTAATTGAACCCTAATAAGTCGAATACCAAGCCCCCGAACCGAACTTCCTTTCCTAATTTATCTAGGTTAAAATTAGGTGGCGACTCATAATAGGTTCCAGTGAGCTAGCTTAGGTTTTAATAATTATTGTTATATGACATAGTTATTAATCTTAGGTTATAAGTGGACCTAAAACCCGGTTAGATCCTAATCAACTTAATCAACATAGGATAGGGTTTAAAATCGAGGCTCACAGACTGGCGACTCTGCTGGGGAAAACTCTTAATTTTAACTTGTTTAATTTTAAGAAAGAGGGCTTAACTCGAAAATGTTTATTTATGGCTTTATATATTGTTTGTTTACTTTCGTGCGCACTTTAATTTTTGCACCTTGCATCATATGAGAGCGAGGGTCCACACAAACCATTTCACCCCGGGACCCATTTAGGGTCCCCTGTCAGGGACTCACACCTTTTAGGTGATGTGAATAAGCGGGGGAAAAGAGGAGGTGTCGTCTAACCACCCCCTTAATACCTGGGCTTAGCCCCAAGCGTTTCCTGGCAGTGCCCTTACCTAGCCCATTGTTTGGTCAGTCAAAGACCCGACCGTAGACGCACACCTTCAGGTGATGTGAAAAAGTGGGGAACCCAAAGAGAATAGCGTGCAAGCCCTATTCCTTTGTGGCGACCTGGGCCCGCCCCAAGCACCTCTCCGGATCGATCCATACCCTTGATTTAACGTCTAGTGAGGACATGTTGAATTTGTGTGGGCCTTGTTTGCTTGTATGATCGGCCCACTACCAGCCTAGAGATTGATAGGAACTTCTCCTACATAACCTAGCCCAAACGAATTGGGCTCTATTTGTTTGCGGCCCAGAGGCCCTGTTGGGTTTAACATGTGAGTCGTTCGGGCTTCGGCCCAAAAGCTAGACTTAGGTGATTTCTCTTCTGGCCCAATTTGAATAATCCAATTAGTTATAGGCCCAAAAAAAGAAATTCACCTGAACTTAAATACCACAAGTCTTCTTCTGCTTAGCAACCATCTTCTCTGGCCCAAAGAAAGTTAGGCCCATTTGTGATTTAGGGACCATTCCAGCCCATGTGCCTACTCAGGCCCAAACACATTCCGGCCCAAGGGCTCATTCTAGTCTAGTAGACTTCTCATGCCCTACCCAAAACCCTAGTCTAGGTGTCACCTCGCAGGCCCAATCAAAGCCATCTGTTTAGATTTCAGTCCAAAGTTCCAGTTCATGAAAGATACTCCAGCTCAAACACCTCATTCTCTGGGTATCCTGGCCCACTTGCTTTCAGCCTAAGTCTGTTTCGATCTATCTGTGAAGCTCATGTTTCAGCCCACTTCCTTTTGTTAGCTAATAATGGACACCTTGGACACAGGTAGACTCAAGTCCTAAGTGCGGTCCAATCGACATGGAAGCCCAGCTCGCAATTTTGGAACAAAAAACATGGCCACCATTGAAGCCATGGAACAGAGGCATAGTGCTGCCATGGACGCCGTGGAATCTAACTACGTTGCTGTTATCAAAGAGTTGAAAGAAAAGGCTCTTTCCCTCGAGTCCGAACGTCAAGCTCGGGATGAGTTAGTGGACAGGCTTCTCAACACCCTTTATGACTGCATTGAAGTTGGCTCTGTTAGGGTCCGAGGATCGAAGGGGAATGTCAAAGAAATTGCTACGGAACTCAGGAAAGTGATTAGGCAACCGGGAGCAGCAACTTGCATCCAAAGCTGCACTCGCAAGAGAACCAGGCGACATGAGGAAGTCAGTGATCAACAGTCAAGAGGACCTGGTTGGAGCATTGGGACAGTAGAACCACCCCGACGGAATTCTCGACAGAGAGAGTTTACAGACATCGGTCGAACACCAAGACAAGCACTTGAAGAGCTTCGAGGAAGATATCCGATGCAACCGCTCACCCTAAGGCCAGGAACTACTCATTTGGGGAAGGATCTTAATCAATTTTGTCACTTCCACCAGCTGCCCGGTCACGACACTGACCACTGCAGGGCCCTACAACACAGAATCCAGGATCTAATTGACCAAGGGCTCCAATTCTAAGAACATGGTGGAGAGCGCAGAGCACGCTTGCCCAAGCGTCATCAAAAATGTTGCATTTCTTTTCTTGATTAGTTGTCTTTCAACTTTTGTAGTAGTTAGTTCCCTTGACCATTTTCGGTAGTTTTCCTGAGTTTGTAATTTCCAACATTATTCTTCTTGTTGAATAAAACATAGTTCCATTTTCATAATCTTTGTGCAAAGCATTATTCATTAATTTGAAAAACTAAAAAAAAAAGAGTACTCACGTTTTTCAAGGATCACGAAGTAATCATTTTCTGACTATGCAATGGAATACAAAGACTTACATTTTGTTTCTGAAAATCTGAACATGCCTAACCAAACACTGCAACTCACAACCCACAAAGAGGTTCAAGGTCCACATCTATTGAATTGTTGTCGCAAACCCCAAAATCAATACTAGGGGCAATCTAAGTTTAAGTTCGTCATCTTTTATCTTTTGTTTAAATGTGCGAACGAGTTTCAGAGTGAAAATCTCGCGAGAATGTCTTGAGTGGAAAAACCATGAGCGAACGAGCGTGTCATTTTTACACGACTCCGGTGAGACCACATTCAAAGGTGAGGTAAACAGCGTAACTCCGACCGAAGGAGATAATTTGTAGATTTACACTTAGACCTGCGAAAAGTAACAAAGAAATGATACACAACTATTAGGGATGACGAAGCACCTAGGTACAGCACCACACATCCAAAAGCTTGTGAACCCTGACATCACACCCTAGGCACCCCCGCTGAGCTTTTGATATATGACCTCTTTTACAACACTACAAACTCCACAGAAAGCCAGCCAATGGTGAATACCTGACCCGGTGACCAAAGGATGCAAGGAGCCCGACTTCTGAACAGCAACTTCACAAGTCCAAAGAAGCAGAACTGCTACCAGCATGACGGAGTGATCCGCAAATGGCCCCAAAGTGGCACAGGATCCAAATGCGCTAACATCAAAAACAGCTCTCAAAGTTCAAAACCGGGAAACACAAGAACCCCGGAGGAAAAGAGATGCAAAGAAAGGAAAACCTGGAAAGCCTCGAAGTAATCCAAAATCAGTAGAAAGAGAGAAGGCGCAAGGAACAACCTAAAAGTTCTAAGTTCCAAGCTCATAAGCGAAGTCATCACGAAGTAGCCAAACGACTTCAAGGCAAAGAAGACAAGTCCGAGAGAAGGTGAAAGTTGCAGCTTTGGTCACCCTTATAGCTCCACATACCTGAAATATCCCTCCATGGTCCCGTTGTCTTTCATCACACCCCATGGCCATGTTATAAGCTTTAAAGACTTCCGACTTGATAGTTGTGTATCTAATCACGTGAAAGTAACAGATCGAATGCGTAAATTCATCAAATATCGAATTCAATGGTCTAGAAGTTGTGACCGTAGGGGAGGAACGAGTGCAAACACCAAACACGCCGAGTGTAGGTTAGGAAACACCACGTGAAAACATAAGCCTTGACCCTGTGAGGACGAGACTCGTTCGCACGTTTAATAAAAGAAAATACTGGGGGCAATCGATCGTTCCGATCGATTGCCATGAACTCTAGCTCAGATTGTCTTAAGGGAAAATACTGGGGGCAATTGTTGGTTCCAACAATTGCTATGACAACACCAATTGGAACCCAAAGCCCTTACCTCCACACCACCACTACACAGGTCCACAAAAGCCTTTACCTGCACACCAAACACCACAAGCCCACATAAGCCTTTACTTTCACACCATACACCACACAGCCCAAACCACTACACAGGCCCACATAAGCCCTTACCTTTACATCATACACTATACCCCACCGATGGCATGTTCATCTCCTAGGAGATAAATTACAAGTCCGAAATCTATGGTCAGGAAATGATAATTTCACCTTCCTTTTCAGTAAACAGAATTTTCTTCAAACACTGCCACGTTTGGCACCTTTTCCAACAAATTCCTGTTTTGGACGAGTATCTTTCATATATTTTGATTGTGTACATCTTATCATCATTGCCATGTTTGGCACTCCAGTGATCAGTTTTTACCATTTGCACGAGACCATTATCATTCCGATTCATTTTTAGTTCGAGACCCATCATTTTCAAGACTTTAGTACGAGACCCGGCATCTTCATTCAGCGCGAGACCCAGAATCAATGCGAAATCCGACTTTTTCTTCATCCATTTAGTATGAGACTTCAGTGCGAGACCATGCATCTTCATCAGTGCGAGACCATGCATCTTCATCAGTGCGAGACCATGCATCTTCATCAGTGCGAGACCATCATATAGTTGCGAGACCATGCATCTTCGTCAGTGCGAGACCCATACCTTCGTCAGTGCGAGACCGAGCGTCATCATCTAGTGCGAGACCAGTACGAGACCTAGTATCATCTTCAGTGCGAGACAGGTACGAGACAGAGCGCGATCTAAGTTGGCGGGGCAGAGGCAATAAGTCCCCATCTTCATGTCACTTCTTGGGAGAAACAACTAGTGGGCAGTGGCAATAAGTCCCCTTGGTAATCTAGAAGTTATCCCACCCCAGTTGGTGGGCAGAGGCAATAAGTCCCCATAGTATACCAACAAGGAGCATTGGAACGGGTTTCGGTCCCCAGAAGCATCCGAATGTCATTTTTATATCATCCATATCATTTGCATCACTTTCAACATGATCATTTGCATAAAGTTTACCTTGAATCCGTCCGTACGAAACTCCTCATCATAGACCAGAGATACAGATTCTCACCGAAGATACAGATTCTTCAGAGATACAGATTCTCACCCCGAAGATACAGATTCTTCAGAGATACAGATTCTCGCCCCGAAGATACAGATTCTTCAGAGATACAGATTCTCGCCCCGAAGATACAGATTCTTCAGAGAACAGATTCTCACCCGAAGATACAGATTCTTCAGAGATACAGATTCTCACGATCAGAGATACAGATTCTCACCACGAGAGATACAGATTCTTCAGAGATACAGATTCTCACCCGATCAGAGATACAGATTCTCAGTTGAAGATACAAATTATTCAAGGACACAGATTCTTAGCCGAAGGTACAGACTCTTCAGATACAGATTCTCAGCCAAAGATTCAGATTCACCAGAGCAGCAGAACTCACTAGAGCAGCAGAACTCACCCGAATAGAAGAACTTGACCCAACACCAATTTTCAATCACTGATAGGTAGTCAACGCCTCAGAATAGCTTGACATCATCTCATTCATGATAGGTAGTCAACGCCTCAGAATAGCTTGGCATCATCTCATTCGTTATAGGTGGTCAGCGCCTTAGAATAGCTTGACATCATCTCATTCGTTATAGGTAGTCAACGCCTTAGAATAGTCTGACATTATTTCATTTTTACCTTTAGGTGGCCGACGCTTTAGAATCGCTCGACATCCTTCCACTTTACTCATAGGTAGTCAGCGCTTAGAACAGCTCGACACAACTTGTTGGTTTTCAATTGCATGAGGGGTCTTTTAAGATCCAAAATTTTGGGGTATCACTCAAGCATCAACTAGCCTTTTCATTTCCATTACAAAGTCTAGTTGACGGGGGGCAATATACCCAAAATTTCAACCCCCCGGTGGAGAGTCTCTTCTAATAGGCTAGTAGTGAGGGTTCCCAGATCGATCGGCACATTTCAGAGTGCTAGGGACAGCTTAGTCATCTCCAGGGCCATTTTCGTAATTTTCAAGGCTCCTAAGCCCCCTACAGGCTTTCTCTCTCCTCCAAATAAGGGTCAAATCAATTCAAAATGCTTTGAAATTTTTACCCAAGATAGAGGATGACATTTTAAGCATAATGGCGTTGGAATTTTGATTTTTCAAATTTCCAATAATTTCTAGCAATTTCTGATTGAATCTGACGAGAAATTGAATTTAAAAATATTCCAATATCCAAAAAATTCGATTCCACTTTAGAAAAATCAGAAATATCATCCTTTACCCATGTGAAATTTCATAATCAAATTCCTTTTGGAAGCCCTTGAGCTAAAACGTCGGTAAATCTCGGTTTTTACCAGATTTTTCTATCTTTAAAGAGGTCTATATAAGGAACCTTATCCCATGATCAAAGAAGAACCTCAAGAACCCTAAGCAACCAGAAAACCTAGCCGTCTCATTCTCCTCACGATTTTACACATCCAAGCACCAAAATCACATCAAAAATCTCTCGAAATCACCACCTAAACACACTTTCAACTCCTAACACATCAACAATCATCAAACATCAACCAAACCACCTCCAAAACGTGAAGAACATCATCAACAATCAACAACCAGAAGCCCGGGTCGAACTCAATCCGGAACCGGCATCATCGGAGCCTTCGAAGAATCCCAACGTGAAGAATCATCTTGAATTCGAAGGTAAAACAGGTTACAATCCCACTTTTCTGATTCCCCACGACCTTGTTAACTCTCTGTCAAAGTTTGGGTTCAAACCAACCTGTTTACGCTTCTGTATTGACGTTTGTTTAAGCTTCTGTCCAATAACTTGTTTACAAAGTTTCGTGCTTAATTCGAGTTCAAATTGAAAACCTTCAATCACTAACGACTTGTAAATCTTTCAGGCTACACACCCATAAAAATTGAGCTCAAAACACCCTCGGGAACCTTCTGAAAACCCCTGTCCGTGGGTGGTCCGTGACCTCGGACCTATGGTCCGGGACCTCGGACGCGTTGTCCGAGACCACGGACACCCACGGACGGCGGCGGGATTTTAAAAACTCAAAACTTAGGTTTTTCTAACGATGTCCGGGCCCACGGACAGCCTGTCCGTGGCCCCGGACTTTGCAAATTTTTGTTTTCCTTCAATTTCGACTTTTCTACATATTTAGGTTAACTGGGGTCCGTGGTCTCGGACTTTTGGTCCGTGGCTACGGACGTAAGCAAAATTTGACCTAATTCTGCCTCCGAAACCCTAGTTTAGGTAGCTTTCAATTTCACTTTAATTTTCTGTCAAAAAACGTAAAAAACACAAAAAAACAGAAGCTCGCGCACTTAGGTTAAAACGACTCGTAATAAGCCGTAAATAAACTAAGTAGAGGAAAAATGACTCTTGAGGGTAATGAAAGTAATTGAACCCTAAGTAAGTCGAATACCAAGCCCCCGAACCAGAACTTTTCCTTTCCTAATTTATCCTAGGTTAAAATTAGGTGGCGACTCATAATAGGTTCCAGTGAGCTAGCTTAGGTTTTAATAATTATTGTTATATGACATAGTTATTAATCTTAGGTTATAAGTGGACCTAAAACCCGGTTAGATCCTAATCAACTTCATTCAACATAGGATAGGGTTTAAAATCGAGGCTCACATGTGGTGCTACCCAACCTACACTCGATATGTTCGGTGTTTGCACCCGTGTCTTTCTTTTTAGTTACAACGTCTCGACCATTGAATTTGATATTTGTTAGATTTACGCGTTCAACCTGTTACTTTCACGTAATTGGATACACAACTACTAAGTCAGAAATTTTTAAAGCCAATGTCATGGCCATGGGGTGTGATGTATGACTACGGGACCATGGAGGAATATTTTTGTTGCATGTGGAGCTATTAAAGTGACTAAAGCTACAACTTGCACCTTCTCTCGGGTTTGCCTCTTCTCGTCTTGAAGTTGTTTGGCTACTTCATGTTGACTTTGCTTTTGAGTTGTCCTTTGCATCATTTTCTCTCTTCCAATTTTTGGATTTATTTGAGGCTTTTCATATTTGCATTTCCTTGTTTTTTATTTCCTTTCGGGGTTCTTATGTTTTCCGAATTTGGACTTTGAGAGCTGTTTTTGATGCGAGCTCTTTGGATTCTATGTCACTTTGGGACCATTTTCAGACTGTTTCTTCACACTGGTAGTGATGTTGCTTCTTTTGGACCGATGAAAATGTTATCCGAGGGTCGGGCTACTCACTTCCTTGGTTACCGGGTCGGATATTCATTATGGGCTAGCTTATTTTGTGGAGCTTATAATATCTAAAAGGAAGATATATGAAAACCTCATCGGGGGTGCCTAAGTTTTAATGTTAGGGGTCACAAGCTTTTGGATATGTGGTGTTGTACCTAGGTGCTTTGTCATCCCTAATGATTGTGTATCCGCTCTTTGTTACTTTTCACAGGTCTAAGAGTAAATATACAAATTATCTCTTTCGGTTGTAGTTATGCCGTTTACCGTACCTTTGAGTGTGGCCTCACCGGAGACGGATATAAAAAGACACGCTCGATCTCTCTTGGTTTTACCGTTCAAGACACTCTCGTGTAATTTTCACTTTAAGACTTGCTTGCGAATTTAATATGAAATAAGTAAATGTCGTTGCTTCTAAACTCATATTACCCCCAGTATTAATATGTGGTCTCTTGACAAACCATTTGAATACCCTTTTGTGTGGAGGTGAATTCTGGTGAATTGTTTATGGAATGACAATTGTGTATGAGGGGTTGGGTTGCTGGTGAGTGTTTGTGGATAAATAACTTTTTTTTGTTTCTTTGTGAGTAAGTGTGCGGTGGTGAATTGCTTGGGGATGGACAATTTTGTGTGAGAAGGTGTGTTGTGGTAAATGATTTGTGGGTGGATGGCGCAGGTTGTGGTGGTTATATGTTTGGTGGAGTTTGCTTTGGATGATTTGTGATGACGATTCTCACAAGTGTGGCTTAGAACCGTTTTGTGGATTTTGTGGAGGTTTTGAGAATGAGTTGTGCTGTTTGGGCAGAGCACTTTTATCTTTTTTTAAACATAATTGTTGTGTTCCATTGCCAGGAAATGAAATCTCATCTTTAAAGACATTTGAAAACTTCGGACTTGAAAAATTCGTTAGCTTGTGAAGAAAATGATTTAGTAAAACTATTGCTTGCTATTGGTGATTTAAAAAGAGTCAACCTTGAGACTTTGTGTGATGCATTTGAGAAATGAATGTCATGGAAGGTTATACAGTATAATGCTTGTGTATCCTAGACTCTCTATTGAATTTGAATGCTGTCGAACTGTCTGACGCCGACATGCTGAAGACTCGAGCTCTTGAACGTCGGGATGTCACTGAGATGACCGTGATCGTTTTCTTCTACTTCTCGTCAATGAATTCCGGGTAGTCTCTTGATAAGTCCAAACTGGGAATGTTTCTTGACTGGAAACGAAGCTCTTGGGCCAAAGATGGTTTTTTGGCTGTTGATAGGTAATTGGGCCTGAATATTTTTGAGGATATGACACTCAGGCCAGAATGTTTATGTACAGACGCTTAAGCCTGAATGATTTTTTGAGATGTAAATTGGCGTTAGGCCGGAATGGATTTGTGAATAGGCGCTTTTGGGCCGGAATGTTATGAGAATGTGGCGCTTGGGCCATAATGCTTTGAGAATGTGGCGCTTGGGTCAGAAAGTGTTTGGATAGAAATGATGCACATGGGCCTGAATGATTTCTGAACCGCATCTAGATGTGTGGGCCTGAATACCCTTAAATTTGGAAGTGAAGCATACGGGCCGAAGGAAACTGCATGGAGTGCGCATGGGCCACTGGACCGAGAGAGAAACTTTGAAGTCCAAGATTCATTTGAATTATTGTTGGGCCTTCGGGCCAGAAATTATTATGAATGAGTTATGCAAACTATCTTGAAGTCAAATGTATTATTGAATGGGCCAAAACCTAGACGAATGGTTTTGATTGAGCTTAAAAGATGACACCTCGATCTAGAATTTTAGGCTAGGGCCCGAACAAAAAGTTTACCTAGACAATGAGCCATTGGGCCGAAAAGGTCTTCAACGGAAAGGCCTCAATGATTTTCAAGTCTTGTGGATTACTTCAAGTTTTAGTGAATCCCTTTTCATGGGCCTAGAACTAAATGGATAATTCAAATTGGGCCGAAAGGAAAATCACCTAAATCTAGGCTTTTTGGGCCAAAGACCAAACAAATGACTCTCATATTTAAACCAAGCAGGGCCTTAAGGCCTCAAACAATAAAGCAGTAAATTTAGGTTAGGCTGAATTTGGTGTAGGAGAATTTCCTATCAATTTCTAAGCCTGGTGGTGGACCGATCACACAAGCAAGAAAGGTTTGGGCCCAGATCACCGTAAAGGAATAGGGCTTGCACGCTATCTATTTGGACTTCCCCACTTTTTTCACAACACCATGAGGTGTGCGTCTACGGTAGGGTCTTTGACTGACCTAACAATGGGCTCGGTAAGAATACTGTCAGAGAGGTACTAGAAGTTGTAGCCCAGGTATTAAGGGGATGTGGTTAGACAACATCCTCATCTTTTTTCCCCACTTATTCATATCACCTGAGAAGATGTGAGTCTCAAACAAGGGTCGCCTAATACGGAGTCCCAGGGTGAAATTGGTTTGCATGGACCCTCGCTATCGAATGATGCAAGATTGCGGAAATTTAAATCGCGCATAAAATTAAACAAACAACATAATAAATGTCGTAAATAAACAGTTTCGAGTTAAGCCCTTTTCTTAAAATTAAACAAGTTAAAATTAAGAGTTAATCCCCAGCAGAGCCGCCATTCTATGAGCCTCAATTTTTGAAGCACTATCCTATGTTGATTCGGGTTGACTAGAATCTGATCGGGTTCTAGGTCCATTTATAACATAAGTTTAATAATGAAATACCCCAAACCTTGATATGTGGTTTAAATGTTAAACTATGGTATTTAAAGGCTAAAAAGTGCCTTAGGAACATCGGTGAGCAGTTTAAACCATAGTAAAAACACAATATAACACTAAGACACAGTTTGAGCAAAAACGTGCTCTAAGCTTGGAGTGGACTTGGTTAGGACCCAAAGGGCATACCAAGACTTTATAACATTCAATTATGATTTAATAAGGCTAACTAAGTCCTTAGGAGACTTTGGTAGACAATGAAACCAAACAAAACACAAGAAAACACCTTAAAGTCAAATTAAGCAAATACTTGCTCTAGACTTGGTGTAGCCATGTAAAATACCTAAAGGTCATTATTAGACCTTATAAATATGTTAATGAACATATTAAATCAGTTACCAAAGAAAAACCAAGCTTGAAAACAAGTTAAAACACAAAATGTGCTTTAAGGAGTCTTAAAGCACATTTTTGAAAAATTGTCTTTTAAATGAGTTTTGAGTGGCTAAATGTCCATCATTACTCTTTAATTAATATTTGTACTACTTTGTAACACATTTGGAAGTCTAGATCAATGAGAAATCAAAACTTTCACATCTATGTGCCTTGTTTTAGTGAATAGTAACTAAAATAAGCTAGATTAAACATATGTCAACATAAGTGAGTTAGTTGGTCAACAAAGACCAAAACTACCCCTAAGTAGAAGATGGGGGCCGGTTTTTATTATGGTGAGTCACCACCATGTAAAAATCAATTAAAGAAAGGAAGGAAAAGTAAGTAAAAAGAAGAAATTTACTTTATTACATAAATATCTTCTAAAAGTAGACTTCAAACTTCATCCTCTATTTCCTTCACTTCCCACCATCTTCCACCTTCCTTCTTCCTCTTTTACGATTTGATATAGTACCACACAAGAACTCCATCTTTGAATGCTTGTAACTCCTAGCTCCATGGTCCAAATTCAATTTCAAGACCACCATTCTTCTAGTTGGAGCAAGCTCTACACTTCTATCTTTTTAAATCTTCAAAAGCCTCATTTCGGTGCCATGGAGATCACCATTGATGGAGCTTGACCTCACATTTTACACTTGTTGTTCTCCTTTGCTTCAAGGTAAGGAAAGTCAAAGAGAATCAATGTTTCCTCTTGTTTTTGGTGTGACCGAAAATCACCACTTATGGTGCCTTTCTCTTGCCTTGTTCTAGCTTCATTCCATCTTTCAGGGGCTGGTGGAGTCCTCTCTTGATGCCTATTCAAGCTCTCTTTTGTTTCCAAGGTAAAACAACTATCCTAATGTGTTAAGACAATAAGTATAACCTAGGGTTTAAAATGAGTTAGGCATGGAGCTTTAGTGTTCATTGGTTTTACTTGTGTATTGATTAGAACATGGACAAGTAACCAAGTCCTCTTGCCGATTTCCAAACAAGGAAGAACAAGAGTGTTCAAGTAAAAATCTTGAAGAAAAGAGGTAAACAAACTATCTCAATGTAGTTTAAATGCCTTAGGAAAAATGAGCTTGATTTGCTTAATAAATACCTAAGGAGCCAATGGTGAATGACCTAGTAAAATGCTCTCAAGGAGTTTATTAAGGGCATGTGTATTGTTGGGTGTATTTGCGGGTCAAAGGCAAATATACATGTGGAAATTCAGTGTTTAAGGTTTATGCAATTTAAGGGCCTAAGAGCCATGTTATTTAAGGGCCTAAGTGCCAAGCAATTTAAATTATGCACATTGTGATGTAGTGTAATTTTGGTGAAGATTTGTGTGTGATAGTGTTCTTGATTGATTTAGGGTTCTTGAATGTTTATGGTAAAAACTATGAGTTTGGAGTAGTGATGAGTGCTAAGAGAACCCATGGCAAAATTTGTATCATGTATAAAGAGTTTAAGTGTTAAATGAGTTTGGTGAATAGGAAGTGTTAGGAATGAATAGATGTTTACTATGGAAGAAAAGAAAAACATGTATTAAGGTGTTCTAAAGTGCTACAAGGATTTAGGCATTAGTTTGGAAGTTTTAGAAATCCAATGGGTGTTTTTAGGATGTATTAAAGTCTTGGAGAAGTTGTTTAAGGTTTAGGTAATGTGATGAATAAGGAGGGAATATGTTTTGGTAAGGTTTTGAGAAGGAATTTTAGGAAGGTGTGAAAAAGAAGATTTGGTTAGTAAGAGAAGATGCTTGGGAGTGATGTTATAATGGTGAGGAAACATCTTGGTATAGTGGTCATTTAGGTGAAACACCATTAGGAAGCCAGAAGGGAAAATGTTGCAAGTGTAAGAGATTTGTAAGAAAATTGGGTAACAAGTTGGATAATGTTTTAAGGTGAATCAAAGTGATTTTGGTATTAGAATATGCTAGTTCATGTATGAAGTTTGGGTAATCAATGGATGAAGAGAATAGATGAAAAAGACTTGAAAATGTCAAATTTGGGATTTTATAGTGGTCCGGGACTAGGTATTGGATGATGTCCCGGACCATACACAAAAACAGGCCGAGAGTGCATCACTGACTTGGTCTGGGACTTGGGATTGGTACAAGGTCCCGGACCAGTGTAGTTTTTCCACCCGAGAGTTTCTGTAAGTGTTGGCCGGGACTGAAGGTAAGGACCAAGTCCCGGACCACTTAAAAAGGTTGTTTAAGGTGTGAAAATGATGTGTAATGATGGGGATTGATATAGTAATGATGTTGTAAGGTGTTTAGGACATGTTAAGTGAGTTATAATGAAATTTGGTGGGTGACAAGTTGTAGTAAAATGAAAGAGTAAACAAGTTAAAAATGTAAAGGTATTTAACTAGTAACGGGGGTTAACCATGGGCATTCGACGTTACACAAACATGTTACCCCAATGTTAATGAAAGCAACTTTAATGTACAGTTGTTCGAGAATTGTTCGAGGAACATAAGTGGACATGGTAGAGTGGACTCCGGTGACAGGTATGGTTTCTTGCAACCTGTGTCCTACCGGATTACACGGCTTGTATGCCAAGTGTTTTTCTGTGTGTTTGCCACTTGTAAGAAAACATGTAATGAGTTATTGTAATTCATTTTCGTGGCGTATTTAGTCTCGATACCGTTTAACCTCAAATATGTGTTAAACTTAGCTAACCAAATCTAGGTACACATGAGAGATCGGTATTCGGATAACGACCCAAACATGGGAACGTTCTAACCAGGATATGCGTGAGTTTTAGTTGTGTGTTGTGTTGGGTGCAAGTGTGTGAACTACTTGGTGTTTAACCCGGTTGTGATACGAATGGTGTGTGGATGTGATAGGTTCCATAATGGAGCTCTAACTACTTATTATAAGTATATATGTACTAATGGGGGGTGAGGAGTCCGGTCTGTTCCGGCCGCGTGTGAGGATGGGGGGGTCGTTGTATTTCTGGTTCGATCCTCTTTGTATGTTAAGGTTGATGCCTTTCCCGGTCTTCCATCTCCCACAAGCTTACTCCAAAGCGTTCCTATTCTGACTTATGTGGGTCTAGGGTGGGAAAATGGTTTGTGGGTGTGTTCGGTCACTAAAACCCGACCCTTTAAGTAAGTACTCGTTCGACTAATAGGACGGTACGAGTGTTGTAACGAGTTATTATGAGTTGGCAACGTTCTCTGGGCTCTACATGAATAACTAAGTTGGGTCGGTTCTAAAGAGACCGTACCCGTTACACTATGTTTTTGTTGTACTGCAAATCTATGCGAGTGGTGTATAAGTTGTTAAAGTATGGAGTATAGGATTATGGATATGAATTCCGGTTATAATAAGAGGCGTTTAAGGAAAACCCGATTTAATGGGTAAGTGTCGTCTATTAAGGAAGTAGCTCCGTTAGAGGAGAGCCACTCTAGGGTTAAAGGAATCAATGAGTTATTTCTTTAAGTGTGGATGTGTTGGATGTTTTGTTGAGCCCTATGTTGGGTGTATGTAATGTGTTAAGTGTATATGTTTGCATGCATAATTTAAGTGTAATCAACCGCATGCCCAGACGACAATTAGTTGTGCGTGGCCCGGTAGCATGCGGGCTGCGGATTACCATACCAGCAAAGGTGCTGAGCCCCTTGGGGGCCACCCTTTCCTTCTTTTCTATTTCAGGTACAAGGAGCTGGAAGCCGTTCGAGAGTAGGACGGGGTAGCTGATTGTACATGGGTAGCCATTTAAATTGAGTATGTACTGTAGGTGTAGTAAGACCGAATTTGTTGTCGGCATTGGTTTATAAATACTCGGTACGGTGGGAATGTATGTGTATAATAATTGTTGGAAATGGAATGAGATCGTATTGTGTAGTTGCTCGGGAATCTGGTTCATCAGACCGATACAATGTAAATGTATTAGCCTTGTTAGCCACGTGGGTGGTTAACGGCGTGTAACACCAGTAAGTCGAGTAATGTGATGTGTAAGTTTTCTCGCTGCATTTTGTTGTTAATGTATGGTGGTAGTTGGGGTGTTACAAAAAGTGGTATCAGAGCGAAGTATCGCTCTGATGACTGAATTACCGAGCTTAGGAAGTACCAGTTAGATTTTAGTACTTTGAGTGATAGCGTGAGAGATACGCTAGTTAGGAATCACCAGTGTGTACTGGAAACCTACAACATCCTTCCCGCCCTCCACAATCCCTATTTTATAACTTGGGAAGGAACGCCAGAGAGATGAAAGTCCTCTCATACTCGGGAAACCCGATCTGGTTGTTATTAAGTACTTCTGTGAGTACGAAGAACCGTCACACAGTAGATCCCGAAAAGTGGGAATCCCGGAGACGGTTCCCATCTGAACAAGGATAACCGCATTTAATAGCGGAGAATTGAAGAACCCTATAGTAGGAGAATGAAATTTCCGGCAACCTGGGTCGACATGCCGAGCAGTCGAGAACAACCAGCTTGCAACGCACCAACCGTGTAATAGGCAAGAAGTGAAGTAATAGAACCCGAGACGAGTGTCTACGGGACTACAAATGTTAAATAATGACACCAACGGTATACCAACCGGCAAAGGAACTGCAACGTAGTACCCAAACAAGAGACAAGTCTCAGTAACCACGACAAATGCGTGGAAAGGGCTACGAAGAAGATACAGTAATAAGTAAAAAGGGGTCTCCAAGGATGGGAAACACCCTAGTTAATGATTGTTATGTGAAGACAGTGAGAAGTCACCCAGAAGATTAATTACCAAAGTAGAGAGTAAAAGTAAGGGCCAACAAGGCCACTGATGACAGTGCGGGAAGAACAATACCGCAACCGGTGTGTGTGATTAACCGATAGCCAGTTAGCATGGCGCACTTGCCATGGCAAGTGCTGCTATAACAGGGCTGTTCGGGAAATTTTTAACAACTACAAAGTACTTAGTAAGGTACCATGAAGTTAAGTGAGATCATCATAACCGTGGAAGGGCTTAACAGCCTAACCAATGTATGTGGGAAAAAACCAGTCAGCATGAAACCACGAGAATTTTTCTTTCAAAATCAGATTTATTTCAAACTCTTTTCTTTCAAAACCAATTTTCTTTCAAACCAATACTTCCTTATAACCTTCTTTCAAAACCAACCAGGAGACCTACACCGGCCACAGTGCCACACGGTAGGTAAGTTATACACGGTTTACTTTTGAATAGCCGGACGGAAACCAGTAAACCCAAGGGTAACGACCCGAGGGGATGGATGGAGTTCATATGATGCAACAGTGGATAAACCTTCCCTTGATTAAGTTCGGGAAGCAGGGAATGCATATTGTCACAGGACAATATAAGGGAGTTGACAACAGAATACTTCACTTAGGCGTGTGACGGACACTACGAGTGTACCAACTGAGATGTGGGACGACCGCACTCCGATAGGAGCTTGTGGACCTGACGGACCTACTTATGGGTTAGTCGGGTAAGTAGCAATGTATCAGTAGGGTACCCCACATATGTATACGAGCAGAATCCAGAACACGGGAAGTAGTCGACTCCATACTACAGTCGCAGTAAAGTCAAGTAAGAGCTAAGGATTACCACAAATGGTGGAAGTAAAGGAACTCAGTTAAGTTAAAGAGACTAAAGGAATTAGTGAATTTGTTCAAGGAAATATTTAAGAGTCGGGAGGTGCGAAGTGCATTGACTGCTATGTAAAGACATCGGATATGTTTAAAGAACCTTCAGGAATAAAACATGATAGCTGGAACCAATACCCAACTAAGAACGTAAGAAGGCATAGTTTCCTGAATATACCCATAACTGCAAGCCAATGTAATGGCATACCGTAACAACCCAGGAGCAATCCTTGAAGGGTGTTTGGATAAGCATTGTTGGATGGAGCAATGTAACAGAAACGCAAGAGTTGAAACAATTACTCGGTTTAAAACACCGAAGGGAACCCAATTAACAATGGGACCCTAAGTTGCCAAATAGACAACTTGGAAGGAATCGTGATGCGACGACCTTCTTAAACCATGTAATGTTGTGCAGAAAAGTAAATGTGTGGGAATAGCCTATAAGAGCAGAGCTTGAGGCAGTGGCGTATAAGCCACAAACAAGATGTGTTATGTAAATTTGATCGAATGCAGAAGTGTATGCTCTACAAGTAAATAGAGCGGTGAACGAACCACTGCTTTAAGAGTGCGGATACCTCTCGATATTGAAACCGCGAGAGCGGTAGTTGTGTGAACCAAGTTCAAGGAATATGTGGAGGATGGACCATGTTGTTATTACCCCAGGATGATTTGAATAAAGTAATACGAAAAGAAGTGTTTGTACAGTTGTGTACACCGGAAGAGTAATAAGTCTGATAGCAACCACCATAGGTGTGTGATGCTAAATATGTTGTGAAACAACGCTCGAGGAGCATAAAGACGAGGAATAGCGTATTCAGCAATCAACCAAATAAGTGGCGAAACACAGTGTAATGACGGAAGCTAATATAATAGCGGATGCAGTGTAAGTTGATGTTGTATAATGAAAGAGGATACGGTGCGCAATAAGCGACCGTTGTATAAGTATTATTAAATAATAAAATGGTGAATGAGCAGAGTTATGAGTTAGACCCAATGGAGATACAACGGTAAGTGATAGCAAATAAACAAGGCAGTAAGCCAGTAGCCAGTATTGAGATGAGAATCTCAGTGAAACACAGTGTGAATTCCTATTGCAATCGCATGAGAGATTTACTGTCAAGAGTTTACGCCTCTGCACTCTGTATGACTGAGTGTTTTGGTATTACGCTTGCGCGGTAATGATCGAGTGAGATAGCTAGGAAGTTGGGAAGATGTTAATTGTGGTAGGACAACAAAAAAAAAAGACTTAAAACGTTATAAGACCGAGGCATAGGAAATGCAGGTCGTACCAGTGAAGGAGTACTGGTACGGAACCAAATGTGGAAGCATGATTAGTAATAAGTGACTACAGTAACCGAGAGAGCACACTTTAGGTGGTAGCTCAATCTCAACCGACAGTAAGTCGGTAGAAGCAAGTCAATCATTGTGAATTACATAGGAGTATACACAGTAAATTATCATGGAAGTAGATCGGAAGTTGTGTAACTCACCGAATTTGTGCATGGTAAGAGACCACGTATCGGTTGAGAAACAATTATTACCACGATAAAGGTGATAAATGGGAGATGTATAATACAGTAACAATAACGAATGGCGCAAACTAAACTCTAGGTTCAGAGTTCTGCAGTAGAGGCCAATGAACCCACTTTCAAATACCGGATATGCATTATGTATACCAATAATGGTTAGTTATTAACGACATGAAGCCTCACAGACCAGAATTGAAACCGGTGCTGAGTTAGATAAACTCCAATGAGAATTCTTGGTTTAGGGACTAAACCGCCAATATGGTTAAGATCCTCTAACCAGAACGCATTGTATACCAGACCGCGTGGAAGTTAAAATACTTCACGACGGCAGAACATTTTAAGCCAATGTTCAGTGATTGATTACGTGGGCGTAATCCCTTTTAAGGGGGGTAGAGCGCAAGCCGCTTAGTGTTTTTACCGTACAAGTGTACGTGAACTATGTTGTGCATAGCACAAAAATAATTTTTTATGATGGTTGGCGCGTGTGTTATACAAACATACGCATTCATTAATGGTTAAATTGTGGTAATTGCGCACAGAAGATGCGAATACCATTGTGATAAGTGAGTATACTTTGTTAACAATTGTGTGGTGTTAGTACAAGTGTAAGGGAGTTAAGAAACTCCTGGGGAACTAAAACCCCGACAGTGTATAAATGTAAACCATGTATTGTATTTTGATAAAATATATATATATACATACAGTGTGGTGATTTATGAAGGGGTATGAGACCGACATAGAACCTAGTGAGAATTAAATTCCCTAGGTAACTTGAATTAAGTTGGATTTGGATGATGATTGATAGACTGAGTTCTATCCCTTGGAGATGTTTTGATTATGACTAGAAGGATTAAAAGATAGAAAATGGGATATGCTCAAATTAGTTGTTGGTTGAAAATGAAGTGGGAGGTGAAACTTGATTTCATGAGGTCAAAGGAAGCCGAACACAAATTGGGGTGGAAGGATAGTTCAACACTGATGCTGATCACATCAGGGTTGGATGACTCTTGAAGCTCCCTTTAAGTGGTCACAATTAACCACGCCAAGAAGAAACAAGAGCATAAGTTGAACTTGGAGTTGTGTTGCGTTTTCAAAAAGGATTCTCTTATATACTTAACCTAGTAAAGAATATTTTTGTGGTACTTGCTCACAAGCCGAGGACGTATGAGCCTTTGTCTTCGGACCGGTGACATGAGAAGTATATTTTAAAAATGTATGTGATTTTTTGACCTCCCAAAGGAACGGGGACCAGAAGGTGTCCATCGCGACCGGGTTCTGCGGGATCACATGCATAAGTACTCAATGGGACTCGAGCCCATGGAGAGATGGAAAAGGTATTTCTGTTTGTTATACATGCTAAGTCATGTTGTGTGGAATGTGTAATAAATATTATTTTTACCTTGAGTTCTAATGTGGATGGGTTCTGAATTGATTATGTTACCCGGGCCTATGAGTCCAAATGTTATTATGTTACCCAGACCTAAGAGTCTGAGGGTTGTTATGTAAGTACAAGTGTTGTTAAGGTACCCGGACCGTTAAGTCCGAGGTTACCATGAGTATGATATGTTATGTATGGATGTGGATATGTTGCCCGGACCGTTAAGTCTGAGGCTGTGATGTAAAGTGTGTATGGTTACGGAAGTTTATTTTGGAAGTAATTCCCGTATTCTAATCCAATGAATGTGGGAATGTGAACTTCGAGGACGAAGTTCTTTTAAGGGGGGTAGATTGAAATACCCCAAACCTTGATATGTGGTTTAAATGTTAAACTATGGTATTTAAAGGCTAAAAAGTGCCTTAGGAACATCGGTGAGCAGTTTAAACCCTAGTAAAAACACAATATAACACTAAGACACAGTTTGAGCAAAAACGTGCTCTAAGCTTAGAGTGGACTTGGTTAGGACCCAAAGGGCCTACCAAGACTTTATAACATTCAATTATGATTTAATAAGGCTAACTAAGTCCTTAGGAGACTTTGGTAGACAATGAAACCAACAAAACACAAGAAAACACCTTAAAGTCAAATTAAGCAAATACTTGCTCTAGACTTGGTGTAGCCATGTAAAATACCTAAAGGTCATTCTTAGACCTTATAAATATGTTAATGAACATATTAAATCAGTTACCAAAGAAACCCAAGCTTGAAATCAAGTTAAACACAAAATGTGCTTTAAGGAGTCTTAAAGCACATTTTGAAAAATTGTCTTGTAAATGAGTTTTGAGTGGCTAAATGTCCATCGTTACTCTTAATTAATACGTGTACTACTTTGTAACACATTTGGAAGTCTAGATCAATGAGAAATCAAAAATTTCACATCTATGTGCCTTGTTTTAGTGAATAGTAACTAAAATAAGCTAGATTATAACATATGTCAACATAGTGAGTTAGTTGGTCAACAAAGACCAAACTACCCCTAAGTAGAAGATGGGGGCCGGTTTTTATTATGGTGAGTCACCACCATGTAAAAATCAATTAAAGAAAGGAAGGAAAAGTAAGTAAAAAGAAGAAAGTTACTTTATTACATAAATATCTTCTAAAAGTAGACTTCAAACTTCATCCTCTCATTTCCTTCACTTCCCACCGTCTTCCACCTTCCTTCTTCCTCTCTTTACAATTTGATATAGTACCACACAAGAACTCCATCTTTGAATGCTTGTAACTCCTAGCTCCATGGTCCAAATTCAATTTCAAGACCACCATTCTTCTAGTTGGAGCAAGCTCTACACTTCTATCTTTTCAAATCTTCAAAAGCCTCATTTCGGTGCCATGGAGATTCACCATTGATGGAGCTTGACCTCACCTTTTTACACCTTGTTGTTCTCCTTTGCTTCAAGGTAAGGAAAGTCAAAGAAAATCAATGTTTCCTCTTGTTTTGTGTGTGACCGAAAATCACCACTTATGGTGCCTTTCTCTTGCCTTGTTCTAGCTTCATTCCAATCTTCCAAGGGCTTGGTGGAGTCCTCTCTTGATGCCTATTCAAGCTCTCTTTTTTTCCAAGGTAAAACAACTATCCTAATGTGTTAAGACAATATGTATAACCTAGGGTTTGTACATGAGTTAGGCATGGAGCTTTAGTGTTCATTGGTTTTACTTGTGTATTGATTAGAACATTGACAAGTAACCAAGTCCTCTTGCCGATTTCCAAACAAGGAAGAACAAGAGTGTTCAAGTAAAAATCTTGAAGAAAAGAGGTAAACAAACTATCTCAATGTAGTTTAAATGCCTTAGGAAAAATGAGCTTGATTTGCTTAATAAATACCTAAGGAGCCAATGGTGAATGACCTAGTAAAATGCTCTCAAGGAGTTTATTAAGGGCATGTGTATTGTTGGGTGTATTTGCATGTCAAAGGCAATATATACATGTGGAAATTCAGTGTTTAAGGTTTATGCAATTTAAGGGCCTAAGAGCCATGTTATTTAAGGGCCTAAGTGCCAAGCAATTTAAATTATGCACTATATTGTGATGTAGTGTAATTTTGGTGAAGATTTGTGTGTGATAGTGTTCTTGATGGATTTAGGTGTTCTTGAATGTTTAATGGTAAAAACTATGAGTTTGGAGTGATGATGTGCTAAGAGAACCCATGGCAAAATTGGTATAATGTATAAGGAGTTTTAAGTTTTAAATGAGTTTTGGTGAACTAGGAAGTGTTAGGAATGAATAGATGTTTACTAGGGAAGAAAACATGTATTAAGGTGTTCTAAAGTGCTACAAGGATTTAGGCATTAGTTTGGAAGTTTTAGAAATCCAATGGGTGTTTTTAGGATGTATTAAAGTCTTGGAGAAGTTTGTTTAAGGTTTAGGTAATGTTGATGAATAAGGAGGGAATAATGTTTAGGTAAGGTTTTGAGAAAGGAATTTTAGGAAGGTGTGAAAAAGAAGATTTGGTTAGTAAGAGAAGAGCTTGGGAGATGATGTTATAATGGTGAGGAAACATCTTGGTATAGTGGTCATTTAGGTGAAACACCACTTAGGAAACCAAAGGGAAAAATGTTGCAAGTGTAAGAGATTTTGTAAGAAAATTGGGTAACAAGTTGGATAATGTTTTAAGGTGAATCAAAGTGATATTTTGGTATTAGAATATGCCTAAGTTCATGTATGAAGTTTGGGTAATCAATGGATGAAGTGAATAGATGAAACAAGACTTGAAAATGTCAAATTTGGGATTTTGTTACAATGGTCCGGGACCTAGGTATTGGATGATATCCCGGACCATACACAAAAACAGGCCGAGAGTGCATCGCTGACTTGGTCCGGGACTTGGGATTGGTACAAGGTCCCGGACCAGTGTAGTTTTTCCACCCGAGAGTTTCTGTAAGTGTTGGTTCGGGACTTAAGGTAAGGACCAAGTCCCGGACCACTCTAAAAAGGTTGTTTAAGGTGTGAAAATGATGTGTAATGATGGGGATTGATAAGTAATGATGTTGTAAGGTTGTTTAGGACATGTTAAGTGAGTTATAATGATAATTTGGTGGGTGACAAGTTGTAGTAAATGAAAGAGTAAACCAAGTTAAAAATGTAAAGGTATTTAACTAGTTAACGGGGTTAACCATGGGCATTCGACGTTACACAAACACGTTACCCCAATGTTAATGAAAGCAACTTTAATGTACCAATTGTTCGAGAATTGTTCGAGGAACATAAGTGGACATGGTAGAGTGGACTCCGGTGACAGGTATGGTTTTCTTGCAACCTGTGTCCTACCGGATTACACCGGCTTGGATGCCAATGTGTTTCTGTGTGTTTGCCACCTTGTAAGATTAAAACATGTAATGAGTTATAGTAATTCATTTATGTGGCGTATTTAGTCTCCGATACCGTTTAACCTCAAATATGTGTTAAACCTTAGCTAACCAAATCTAGGTACACATGAGAGATCGGTATTCGGATTTAACGACCCAAACCATGGGAACGTTCTAACCACGGCTATGCGTGAGTTAGTTGTGTGTTGTTGTTGTGCAAGTGTGAACCTCCCTTGCGTGTTTAACCCGGTGTGATACCGAATGGTTGTGGATGTGATAGGTTCCATAATGGAGCTCTAACTACTTATTTATAAGTATATATGTACTAATAGGGGGTGAGGAGTCCGGTCTGTTCCGTCCACGCGTGTGAGGATGGGGGTCGTTGTCATTTCAGGTTCAATCCTCTTTGTATGTTAAGGTTGATTCCTTTCCCGGTCTTCGATCTCCCACAAGCTTACTCCAAAGCTTTCCTATTCTGACTTATGATCGGTCTAGAGGGAAAATGTGTTTGTGTGTGTGTTCGGGTCACTAAACCCGATCCTTCTTTAATGTAAGTTACTCGTCCGACTAATAGGACGGTATCGAGTGTTGTGTAACGAGCTTATTATGAGTTGGCAACGTTCTCTGGGCTCTACAGTGAACTAACTAAGTTGGGTCGGTTCCTAAAGAAACTGTACCCGTTACACTATGTGTTATTGTTGTACTGCAAATCTTATTGCGATGTGGTGTTATAAGTTGTTAAAGTATGGAGTATATGGATTATGGATATGAATTCCGGTTATAATAAGGGGCGTTTAAGGATAACCCGATTAATGGGTAAGTGTCGTCTATTAAGGAAGTAGCTCCGTTAGAGGAGAGCCACTCTAGGGTTAAAGGAATCAACGAGTGATTTGTTTAAGTGTGGATGTGTTGAATGTTTTGCTGAGCCTATTGTTGGGTGTATGTAATGTGTTAAGTGTATATGTTTGCATGCATGATTTAAGTGTAATCAACCGCATGCCCAGATGACAATTAGTTGTGCGTGGCCCGGTAGCATGCGGGTTGCGGATTACCATACCTGCAAAGGTGCTGAGCCCCTTGGGGGCCACCCTTTCCTTCTTTCTATTTCAGGTACAAGGAGCTGGAAGCCGTTCGAGAGTAGGACGGGGTAGCTGATTGTACATGGGTAGCCATTTAAATTGAGTATGTACTGTAGGTGTAGTAAGACCGAATTGTTGTCGGCATTGGTTTATAAATACTCGGTACAGTGGGAATGTATGTGTATAATAATTGTTGGAAATGGAATGAGGATCGTATTGTGTAGTTGCTCCGGAATCTAGTTCATCAGACCGATACAATGTAAATGTATTAGCCTTGTTAGCGACGTGGGTGGTTAACGGCGTGTAACACCAGTAAGTCGAGTAATGTGATGTGTAAGTTTTCCGCTGCATTTTGTTGTTAAGTGTATGGTGGTAGTTGGGGTGTTACAAATAACTAAGTCAAATAACATTAATTATTAAATTCTAAGCTAGCTCACTAGAACCTAATCAGAGTCGCCACCTAATTTTAACCTACGCTAAATTAGAATAGGAGAGTTCGAGTTCGGGGGCTTGATATTCGACTCTTCCGGGGTCAAATTACTTTCTGTAACACCCCTAATCCTAAACCTGTAATAACGTCGCAAGTCGTAGCATAATAAATAACGTTCGCAGCGGAAAATAAAACTATCTATCCTCTGTGTTACACGCCGTTACTCACCCTTGTGAGTAACAAGGCATCCTTACTCCTTCCAACAACTTCAACTCCTCACGCTGTGATGAACAGATACTGAGCACTCTCAATATTACAAACCAAATCCAAACCAAATGAGCAACTAACCGAATACAACAAACTCCTTAATACAATACATAATAAAACTTAAAAGTGTCTCTTGAGAACACATCAGCTACCGAGTTTCCCCGCACTCCGGCTTTGTGTCTTCTTCAGTAACCTGAAATGTTTTGCCCATTGAAGGGCTCAACAATCGAAATGCTGGTATGCTAAATGTAGTCCTAAGTCATCTAGATTCCTTAAGTCGTTTTAGCCATCTTGATATTAGATTCTTTACATGATATAAGGTGTTACAATAATAATAGTAATAATTGTAAATATTAAACAATCACATAACAGTTCACCTGCAAACTTAATAGTAAACAACAACCAATAATCACACACCAATAATCCATAACAATAACCAAACAAGATACGCGTATTAATTAACTGTATTTGTTAGCAGGTCACAAGACCCTTATCCTTTTAAACCAACCACTTAAACTTTTCCAATTAAATTCCACCTCAGGTGTCATGTCAAGACAACCCTTAATAACTTATCAATGGACAGTAGTCCCCTGGGTTCCATAGGAACCGTTACCAGCTGACCTTATGGCCCTGGATAATTATTTTGACCGATCCGGTCGAACCTGTGCACCAACGGTAGTGCCCTCCGCCATCGTCGAATGTGGACAATGGATTCCCTTGAGTGACTCCCCATAGAAGTCCCTCGTAGTGATCACGATGCGCAACCAGAAAGTCGAAATAGTCTGGATTCCTCTCTTTATAAGTTAGCCCTTTAGTCAGTGAACAATATCCAATCCTTGAGTTAAGACTAACAGTTGACCATCAGTTAGGTTCTTGTAAAACTAAAGGACATCTAGTCTTGTTCCAGTTTAGATGTATAAACTTTCAGTCATAAGACGTTCGCGTAAAATAAAACGCAATGGTGTCGGGCAATACAGTATACAATATCATATACATAAATCACAGATATCGCTCTTAACAATTAAACACACAACGTCTGGACCTTAGGAAAATCCTTAGGACATTCAGACCACACAATTAACATACCGTTCACCGTGTAACTTGCTAGCTTGACAAATTCACGTTCAGTAATTCCTTCCCAACGCTGTTATATATACATGCAATACCGGGTAACATTAATACAACTATTCACTAAGCATTACCGTACTGTCACTACAGAGCTAATACTCGTAGTATACTAACCCCGTATGTTCTTTATTTTCCCCTGTTACTTTACAGTAGTTCTCGAGGTAGTTTAACAGTCCATTTTTTAGTATTCACATGTGATAATGAATTTCCATTGTACTATATATCTTTATTTCATTAATCATTTATCCATAATTATTTTCACTTAGTCCATATGCTAATATGATTTGGTTATTTTTATTATAACCACCATTATTTTATAAACTTTACATTATACTCCATAATATACCATAATACATTATATTACCTAGTTTTAATTCCTTTCTTTATTAAATTACAAAACCAACCTTAAAATTTGATAATTACATAATGAACATTAACTTTTATAATTCACCAAATGACCACTTAACTTTCGGTATTTATAAAATGAATATACTAATCTTTATACATTACTAAATGACCACATATATTTTCGGTCTTGTCATATATCTTTCTTATATTTACATTTTAACCCCAAAACTTTATATAAGTAACATATTAACTTATAAACTATAGTTTTAATATTAAATTTTTCATAAATACCGAAAAGACCCATACATTTTTATTATTTATGTTTTCGCCCCTAAACGAATTCGGTTTTATATTTACTTTCAAATAAATACTTTTCACCCAAAACTTTTATAAACCTAGTATTTTATGTCATAAATCATTTTAACCCAAATATTTTGGTTAACACTTTGACCAAGACTTAATTTCATAATTAATACTTTAATATACCCGAAAAACATATATGTTTCGGTTTTATATCAAACTTTCCATAACTTACAAACCCCAAAACTTTATAAATTTTATTTTAACACTTAAACACTTGTTTAAATTCACCAAATTCATAATATTAATTCCTACCTTATATTATATCATAAATATAACAAATAACTCCTTAAACTCTCGGCAATTATAACTAATATACCAATCTTTTCAAAATTTACAATTTAGCCACATAACTTTATAAACTAGCCATTTAAATACTTGTAGCTATTTTTAATATTCCCAAAATTTATAACATAAGCTAATATACTTATATATTCTGAAAATCACCAAATAAACTCTTTTGCTCTCAGTTTTAACAAACTTTTACCATATGGTTTTAAAACTTGATTTAAACTTTATAATATGTATATATAATGTATATAGCCATATAACACTTCTAAAAATTATGCTAATGACTTAGAATGATTATAAACTCAACATAGAACATTTTATCCCTAGACAAATCGGTTTAATTATATATGTACCATATTTAAATTTTGTGACACAAGTTTATACCTTAAGGTAATAATCTTACCTTATATGTTATAAATTATTTTCTTGACATTATAACCCATAGTATTTCGGCCTTAATATACTAAGGCTTATACATAATTTTTATACCAAAGTTTGAAGCTTAAATCAAACTTAAACTTAATAAACCTTAATTATAGAAACTTACTCCTTAAATCAAGATAATTCTTGTACTTGATTTCTCCTTGAATTCCAAGCTCCTCCAATGGTATTTTGTTGAAGAACTTTCGGCCTCCATGTATATGTTTAGGAGATCCAAGTGTTAGACTTCTAACAAGGATTTATAAATAAGATTTGGAGTAGTTTACAAGAGTTTACCTTAGGTATTTAACAAGGTATTTTCGGTACACCTTGGGATGGTTGGAGATCCAAATTTCCTTCATGAAATAATGAAAAAAACATAGGTTAGAAGCTCTAAATTTTCGGACATAGCTTAAGGAATTTACTTAGGATTTTCAACATGAAAATGTACCTTAACTTGCTCTTGTTGTTCCTTGTGTTGTTGTTGAATCAAGAAGACTCCTTGGAACACTTAATCTTGGTGAAATCTTGTGGGTTTTCTAGGATGATTTTTGCTTCAAGACTTAGTAGATTAGCTAGGAAAATTACATTAAACTGGTGTTAGAACTAATACACCATTAATGGAGCTTTGAAGCTCTAAGGAATAACTAGCAAATGAAGAAGAAAAGATAGGGAAAAGAGCCTTACCAATCGGCTGAATGAAAGGGCAAGGAAGAATGAAACCTACGTATGGCTTAAAGAATGAAAATGGAAGGATTTCTCTTTTGATAAATTAATGTCAAATTTGTCTTGCTTTCTTTGTTTATTATTTAATTGTTTGGCTCCATAAAATGCCTATATTATTGCTTGCTTTCGGCCACATGACAAGGAAGAAAAGAATGGCCTTGTTTGACAATTGAACAAGATGACAAAGACAGGTAGGCAAGGTAATTCTTTAGCATTTTAATTGTTGATGTCCTTGTTTTCCTCTTGTATTTTACGGTAATGTATGTGTACATAGGCAACTGAGTTCTTTGTCTTTTGAAACATGAGAACATGCTAGGTTGGTAGATGTCTTAGTTTAATTTTTATAAGGCAATCAAGCTTGCTCTTCTTGCTTGAATTCGGTGACTAGGGCTGCTACTAGACAATTGATTTTTGTTTACATTAAACATAGGAATGTGCATTGTTAGGTAGCTGTTTTATTTGACTAACATTTATCAATCAATCTAGCTTTCTCTTGCAGGAAATCGACAGCCATGTGCTAGGGGATGGGCTGCTCAATTATCATGAAATAAACTAGTATACACCATGTGCAAAAGTAGATCTAGCTTTGTTCTTTTGCATTTTAATTTCATTGCTTTTATAAAAGCTAACCTTTTTTGTTTTCCTGCAGCTTTCGGTAATGACACAATATAACATGGCATGTGCAAGGTGAGTCATTATCCATAAGGCAATTTTCTAAGCTAAAATCTAGTCTAAAACACTCAAAATGGCGCCCACAATAGCAGCCATATGGGACTGATTTGTATTTTTATTCCTGACACACTATATTGTATTAAGACCATATTGTAACATGTTATAAGTCACAACATTTAATTGGTACATTTATACCAAGGTAAAAGATGAAAGTTCTAAGGTAAAAATGCTGATTTTTGGTACCTTTTTTATCATAATTTCGGCCCTATTTATGCTATGAGTTTAGCACTGGAATTAATTGATTTAGATGGTAAACTTATCCCCATTTAGGAATCCCAAATCGTGGCTCCTCAAAAACTTCAAGGTAATAGCGTAGAACGCGTTTTTATGACACCCGAAGGTGCGTTTTTGTGCTGTAAGGATATTTTGGATTATAAGTAGTCGCTACAGTTCCAAGTGTTTATAAACATTGTTTATAGTCAATAATAATATGTTAAGGTGTTACATTGAGTTATATGGGGTTATATCAACTCAAGACATAATTTCCGGGCTACCAGGACACTCCCGAGGCAAAATGGGAGCGTTAAGAAATTCCCTGAGGATCTTGTTGAATTTTGAAAAAGTAGCTCGAGGGATCTCTTTACAATGATGAATAATAATGTTAGGAACTCTAAGAATGAATTATATAGGACTTTATGCCACCTCGGCACTTCTCCGGGGCATTCCCGGGGGTTTATGGGGCCCCCATCGGGAACCTCCGAGCGCTTTGCGTTTAATTGAAAATCCACTGTGAGGACTTCATCTTAAATGTTTAATAAAGTGTTATGGTGCATTTGGAATGAAGTGTAATTCTTTACACCATCCTATAAAGTATTTCCAGGACTTTCGGGCCCTTAAGGGGAATCCCGAGCATTTTGCGTTTTTACTCAGTTTTAGATGAGGTCCTGTTCTAAGGGTCATATAATGATCCTTGATTAACTTCATATGAGGTTTATAGCTTATATAACTTTGGTTAGCTTAAGGTCCGGCTTAATGCTCGTTTTTGACCTTAAGGAGTTTAGGTGTGTTTTTAACGCTTAAGTGTTTATATGCTTTCTCAGGGTTTAATAATCCCCTAGATAATACTTATTTACCGTTAATTAATTATTTCAAGGTTAGGGGTATTTCACTTTCACTACCTTTCTAAGTCGTTTTTCCTCTACTTATGTTATTTACGGCGTATTACGAGGCCGTTTTAACCTAAGTGCGCTTGATTCTGATTTTTGAAAAAAAAAACTTTGATAGAAAATTAAAGTGAAAATTGAAATTGCCTAAACTAGGGTTTCAGAAGTCGAATTAGGTCAAATATTAATTATGTCCGTGGCTACGGATCTATTGTCTGAACCACGGACCCTAATTAACCTAATAATTATAAACGTCAAAATTACAAGAAAATGAAATTTATAAAAGTCTGGGGCCACGAATAGGGCGTATGTGGGCCTGAACATAAGTTGAAAAACCCTAAATTTTGAAAAACTAAATATTCTGCCACTGTCCGAGAGTGTTCGGGCGTCCGAGACCCCGGATGTAGCGTCCGTGGTGCGGACCGCCCTCAAACGGCAGCATTTGGGCTGTTGCCGATGGTGTTTTTGGCTCAAATTTTATGGGTGTGTAGCCTAGCCTACGAGATTATGAACACATTAGTACTTGAAAGAATTCAGTTTGATTACGAATTAAGGCTGAAACTTAATGAACAAGTAATAGGGCAAAAACAAAAACAAACAACAATTCAGAAGCCGGGAAAGATCGGTTCACATTCAAAGTAAAAAAAAAAAGACTAATGAAGTCAAGGGGAGTTAGAAATGTAAAATTTCAACCCGTTTTACCTCTGAAATTGACAAGGTTCTTCACGTCGGGAATCTTTTGATGCTTCATCAGAGTCGGTTTCATATTGAGTTCGAATATGGATTCTGACCCTTGCAATATGATGTTGTTCTTCACGTTTTTATGGTGATTTGGTGGGGGGTTTGATGATTGTTGAGGTTGTGGGAGTTGAAAATTGTGTTTATGTGATGATTTTGGAAGATTTTTGATGGCATTCCGGTGCTCGAGAGTTGAAAGACATGAGAGAGTAGATACGACAGTGTTCTTGAGAGTTCTAGGGTTCTTGGTGGGTATCCCCTATCAAGAGATAAGGTACCTTATATAGGCATCACTAAAGATAAAGTAAACTTGGTAAAAACCAAAATTTATCGGGGTTTTGGTTAGGTGACTTCCTAATGGAATTAGGCCATGAAATTTTAAACACATGTAGAGGAAGATATTTCTGATGTTTCTAAAGGGAAATTAGAATTTTCAGATATTAAAATATTTTTAAGTTCAGTTTCTTGTCGTACTCACTCAAAAATTACTAGGAAATTAATGGAAGTTCGAAAATTCAAAATTTCAAAGCCATTTTACTATAAATGCCATTTTTTATCACATGTTAAAATTTCAAGGAACTTTGAGTTGATTTGAAATGTTTTCGGAGGAGAAAGAAAGTTTACGTGTTGGCTTAGGAGCCCTGAAATTACGAAAATGCCCCTCGTGATGACCGAGCTATCACCAATGCCTCAAAATGTGCCGATCAAACCGGGATTCTGTGTCCCTTGACCAAATTATCCTTTATAGCCCTCATGCCTTAGATACTCTTTTATAGGGGAAGGGGGTCAAAACTTTGGGTATAACACTTATTTTCTTGCTTTGGGTTGTATGAACCAAGATGCTTGTTGTAGCTCCACTATGTGCTAGGTTGGTCTTGCTCTAACACGAGTCTGGAAATTAAGTTTGCCAAATCATGTTAAGATTTTTGTTGGCACTTGTTGAGTAGTATGATTCCGTGTGAAGGGCTTATTGCTTACCAATGTGAAGAGGGTTATGATTTAGCATGTTTTTGTGGTAGCTTTAAGAGAATTTGTCATCTTTACTTGAGCTGTACAAATGTTGCTGTGTTTTGGGATCAAGCCTAGTAGCATGTACCCATGACTTTTACTTTTCATAGTGCTACTATTCATTGGTTTTTGAATCAGTGTTTACATATGGATTTAACACTGCTCGAGCGTATCGAATCTAGCATGGTGAAGTGTGCTCTAGGGAGATGGGATGGCAGCAGGCAGAAGATGAAAGATTTCGATGAACAACAAAGATTCAAAGGATAGATTCAATCAGAGAAGAGGAGAAAATCCAAGAACACTGCATCATTTTTCTCCCTCACAATTCTAGCTCACCATTTACTGATAGCTTAACTTAAACATAAACCGAACTGGACAGACCCGGTTTACCAACCCCACAAAGCCAACCGGTCCACTATCACCATCAGACCAACCAATCAATTGTCCATAACATATTATAACATAAGCTTGAAATATATACGCATAACTTAGTGCATCAGTTCTTAGAATACTAACAATTATCTTGTTGAGGCTGGTGTTGTTGGCCTGTGAGGAGTGAGGGTTGTCTCATGAGCAACGGATCATCATTCAGACCTAGTTGACATCCAAGTTGATGGAAGTATGGTGGAAGACATTTCATTTGGTGTTGTAACGGTTTTTCGGGATAGTGCAGGTCATGTTATGGCTGATGGAGTCAAGGGAGGTCAAGGTCGAGAGCTGGGTTTAATCAGGTTTGTTTTTGGTGATCAGAATGTAAGTCAAATGTTGACTATGTAAATGGCTCTAATGATGTCTCCGTAGAAGTTAGGTTAGTTCTAGATGTTGTCCTTAGGTTAACTAATGGTTTTGATAGGTAAAGTGGAACTATGTACAAAGGATGGGAACTTGGCGCACATGCTAGCTAATATAGGGCGAGGGCAAAAACGGAATGATAGCTTTTTGGTGCAACACAATCCCACAATAGTCAATATATAAGGAATCTATGTGATAAATAATGGAGGTAGTTTTTTCTTTTCTTGAAGAAGCAATTGGAGGTGGTGGGAAGCTTGGAGAAGATGAACCTTTTCTTCTCTTCTTTTGCTCCCCAAAATCGCCTCTATTTTGTTTTGAGTTTTGGAAGTGCGGAAATGAAAGTGAGGAAGTAAGTGCAAAAATCCCCATTTTGAAACAGATGTTCTAGGCAAATGTCCGTTCTGACCGACCCACATGGGTCGGTCAACTTTCTGCAGATGATGGCAGGTGAGCAATTTTAGTTGTGACTGACCTAGATGGGTCGGTTCATTCTAGTGGCTCATGGTTGAGTCCGACCAACCCACATGGGTCGGTCCCCCTGGGTTAGCCCAATCCAGAAACTTGGAGACGAGCTCGACCGACCCACACGGGTATGATTGGTCCCCTTGGGTTGGTCCCCTTGGGTTGGTCCATTCTAGAAACTTGGATACGAGCTCGACTGACCCACATGGGTTGGCCGCCTAGGTTGGTGTGCTCCTTAAGGCCATTTGTCTACTGAAACTTCCCAAAATGCTCCGTAGTTCTGGATCTGCTTCCCACAGTGTTGAATCTTGGCCAAAGGATTTCTTTAACCTCAAAAACACCTGATAAGCTTTTACCTATATCATAACCAAAATTGTATATGTTCACCTATACTAAAGAAATGTTCTATAAAGTGGTGAAATAGGTCAACAGTTACATGAAATGAATGGGTATAAAGACCCTATAATTAAATTATTTCATCACTTACCATGTATGCATCTCCTTTCATGCTTCTTCCAAAGCACAACGAGCAAGCGTAATAAGACATTTTATATAGTTAATTTTGGAAATTAAATTGAATACCAACACAATTGGAAAATTTTAAACGGTGGAAAACATAATGACAAAAAGAAGCACTAAGAAAAAAATGTATGATTTAGAGTACATGGATTCAATACAGTAAAAGAGTGTACCTAAATTAACTTTGTTTAAATCTAATTGTAATGTTGAGAAAAATGAAAGAATTAAAACATCAAAGGGTATAAGTGTAAGACTAAGTAAAAGCACTCAAATAAACTTGTTCAACAACATAAGAATTATTTTTCCTTTTTGAAATGTGGCACAACCTACTCTAAGCAGTTCTCATCATTTTTCTAACACGGTTTGAGTTTTCACTACTTCGTTGTTTTCCCAGAGAAATATCAAGTTGCTCGTATATGAACGAAGGAAAAACACAAAAGTCAAAAATTAAATGAAAATGTAGTAAAAAAAAAACAAAATATTAAAACAAATCTATACAGTACATGTCTCTACATTAGCTACGCTAAAACTATCTGACTGACTATAAGAAAGCGAAAAGCTTCCAAAGATTTCTGCCCGTTACGCTACAACGCGCCTCACGCGCAGGGAGCTTCGGCGATTTTCTTCCCCATCCTCCCCGTCTTGCTCTACCACCGTCTTCCCCGCTGGATCTGCTCCGCTGCTCCGCCCCCTGAGCTTCCAAAGATTTCTGCCCGTTACGCTTCAACGCGCCTCACGCGCAGGGAGCTTCGGCGATTTTCTTCCCCATCCTCCCCGTCTTGCTCTACCGTCTTCCCCGCTGGATCTGCTCCGCTGCTCCGCCCCCTGAGCCGCCGCTTGACATCCCGCCGCGCCGCCAGGCCCCCGCCTGGTGGCTAGGTCCTGTCTTCCGGTCGGTGCCCCCCCTCTCCCCCAGTCTCCCTGCTCTTCTACTCTTGGTCTCTGCTTCAATGGGTCGCAAGCAACCTGCTACGCGTGCCACGCCGGTGGTTTCCCCAGCAACTGCCTCCCCGTTGACGCCTGGCTCTGTCCCTTCTCCTCTCCAATTCCCGGTTCCATCTTCTGGGGATAGTGGGCTCCTGCCTAATGCGGATTCTCAGCCCTGTGATTCGCCCAATGTTATTGTAGGTGGTAAGCGCGCATCGATGGGAGGTGAATCGCTCCAAGTGCCTGCGAATCGCTCCAAGCCCTCTGAATCGCAGAGCCTCCTTGAACAGGGCTCTAGTTCTGGTGCGGTTAATGGTGCGAGCATTTTTGCGCCGGTTTTGTCCGCCTCTGAGGCTTCTACAGCGGCGGTAATTGTCGAACCAGTTGGACTCTCCAACTGCCACGACGTCGTGTTTGATAAGGCCAAGGACGGTGAAGTTGGAGTTGACCAGTGCGGTCCCCTCTCCAATTCTGGTGTTGAATGCGTTAATATTCCTCTGCTGCCTGTCGATAGTGCCTCAGCATTTCTGTCGGTTTCTATCGATGGAATAATTGAGCCGATTTTAGATCCTTCTCTGCAAGAAATTTTGGGTGCAGAGGGTGAGTTTCCAAGTGGTCATAACAATATGCAGCTTTCTGCAGTACTGAGCGGAGCTGAATTACTTATGACGAGTGGGGAAATTTATCCCGAGACAGATTCCATAGCGGACTGCTGTGTGTCCACAAAGAGTGGCTCCCAAGTCATAATCCATAAAAACGGGAGTGCCCAGGTCGTTGCTGAGGAGTTCCCTTCTTCGGTCCCTGCTTTGGACCTGGTCGTTGAACTGTCCGGCCCCCCAACTGACTTGGCGCTGCAACAGTATCTCAATCAGCCAGACGTGGGGGCCAAAGACTTCCCGCTTCTCTCCAAGACTCTAGGACCATTAGCTCCCCCGCAGGGAGGCAAGGTTCCAGTTGATGGGCGTGCCGCCTCCGCCAAAGGAGCTCCTCGCCCAATCGCCCCTAATTTAGGAAGTGTAGCGCCACCTAGCGAGCGGACTGCCTGGGCTAAAAGAACTCCCCGACCCACCCATCCCCTCTAGCAAAGCACCGACAGGTACAAAATCTAATCCCTCATTCCTTGATATGCTTCTTGCTAAACAAAAATCGAGTTGTGGCATGTCTTTGCGATTAGATAATGATGACACTATAGACAACGACAATCCTTATGTTACTATTGAGGAGAATGATATCTTGCCTGAAATTGACTACTGGAGGAATGCTCTTGTCGGTCATATCTGGGGTAAAAAATTCGGGTTTAATATAGTTAAAGAGTATGTGAAAAGAGCCTGGAGCTTTGTGGCAACCCCTCAAATTCTCCTTCATGAAGAAGGGTGGTTCTTATTCCGATTCGACAAAGAGGAGGATCTTCAACAAGTCCTGGACAAGGGCCCCTGGCTCCTCTACTCTCTCCCCTGAAGAGATGGTCCCCGGATTTTTCCTTTAATCCGAAGGACCTTAATCGCATCCCTGTTTGGATTCAGCTCCCGGGCCTCCATACTAGCCTCTGGTCACAATCTAGCCTCAGGAAAATCTGCTCTAAAATTGGCTCTCCTCTCCATACTGATCAATCCACAGCCACAAAAACTAGAATCTCCTTTGCTAGAGTCCTCGTTGAAGTGGATTTCAATCTTGACCTGGTTAGAGAAATCGAGATCCGTGCCCCCAGTGGTTCCGTGGTTCAGCGTGTTGTCTATGAATGGGAACCTATTACCTGCTCTTCGTGCAGCCTTCTTGGGCACTCCTCTGCTCGCTGTCCAGATATCGTTCGTCCCGAATCTACACATCAGGGCGTCCTCTAGTTGCTAGACCCCCCTCCCGCCGCTCCTCTCTTTCGGCTTCTGGCACTGCCCCAAGATTGAGCTCTCAATCCGATTTAAATCAGCCCGCCCAAGCTGTGGGGACGTACCTCAGTCTGCCTCTACCCACCCTTCAGGATCCCAGTCAGTGAGGTTGACCCCTCAGCCCTCTTCCCCTACCGCTCAGCCTCCCTTTGTTCACCCTCCGCCAAATAATTCTGAACTGTCGTTGTCCCCCTCCCTCCAGCTTGTGCTCGCAGCCAAGGTGTGGAACCCTGGCAGGAGGTCCACGCTAAGGGAAGGAATCCCCCAAAAAGACTCTGGAGCCCATCCCCGAGGATCTCTCCTTCCAGCTTGCTAACTCTTTTGCTATCCTTGATAAGAGCGATGCTCTTTCCGCCCTCTCCTCTACTCCCTCCCAATGAATCTGGCAGTTTGGAATGTTAGGGGTTGCAACGATCACCCCAAGCTCCTTGAGATCCAAAAATTTGTGGCTAACAACAATCTTTGTGCGTTTGGCCTCCTTGAAACCCATGTTTCAATCCATAATCACCAATCTATTCTTACTCGCTTCTTTCCCGCTTGGAGTTTTGTCCACAACTATGGGGCGCATCATAGTGGGCGCATCTGGTTTCTCTATAACCCTTCCATTATCACCATTACCCCCTTCCACTGCTCTGACCAAATCCTCTGTTGCAAGGCTTCTATCCTTGGCACTTTTTACTTTACCATCTCGATTGTTTATGGGAGAAATGACCCTTCCCTCAGGGCCACTCTTTGGGAGGACATCAACAACCTCTCCCAAACCATTATTGGCCCATGGGTAGTGGCGGGGGATTTCAACAATATCCTCTACGCCCAGGATAGGCTCAGCAATCGCAATCCCCACCCGAGAGACTACCGTGACTTTGCTGAGTGTGTCTCCAGGGCCGATTTGCAGGACCTCCGCTTCTATGGGCGGTTCTTCACCTGGTGGAATAATCAATTCGACTACAGGCGCATCTTAGGGAAAATTGACCGAGTCTTGGTTAATGAGGAATGGATTCTAAATTTCCCCACCAGCTTTGCTACCTTCCTCCCCCCCTCCCTGGTCTCGGATCATAGCCCTATGATCATATCTTTCTTTCCCGCTCCCGTCCCTCGTAGGAGAAGCTTTAAATTCCTCAATATTTGGACCATGGACCCCTCCTTCCTCCCCCTTGTTCGGGATGCGTGGAGCATGCCCCTTAGGGGGAGTCGCCTCCACATTATTGTTCAAAGGCTTCGTCATCTTAGATCCGGGTTCATTAACCTCCATAAAAAGGAGTATGGATCTATTGGGGACAAGGGCCATAACATCAGGAAGGAGCTCTCTGATGTCCAAAAAAATTTGGACCTGGACCCATGGAACCCGACCCTAATCGCCCAAGAAAAGCTTTTGAGGCACAATCTCCTTACAAGGGATTCTCATGAGCTTCTGTTCCTTCGCCAGCTCTCGAAAACCCGCTGGCTTAAGCTAGCGGACTCTAATACTTCCTTTTATCATAGAGCCATAAAAGCGAGAAGGAACAAAAACTCCATTGCATCCATTACAAATGATCTTGGGGAAGTCCTTAACACCCCTCCTGACATCGAGAAATGTCTGGTTGACCATTTCCATCAATCTCTAGGCTCTAGAGCTCCCCCCCGCCTCTCTCTTGCTGATCTTAGCTTGGACAATTGTAGAGTGCTGGACCAGACCTGTTGGGCCCCCCTAATTCGGCCGGTCGATAACAAAGATATCAAATCAGCTCTCTTTCCATTGGTGACGATAAAGCGCCGGGTCCAGATGGTTACACTGCTAAATTCTTCAAAGCAGCCTGGACCATTATTGGGGAGGATATTTGTGGTGCTATTAAAAGCTTCTTCCATAGTGGAGGCTACTCAAAGAAATTAACGCCACTCTCATCACGCTTATCCCTAAGTCGGAAAATGCTTCTTCCCCTGGGGACTTCAGACCTATCTCCTGCTGCAATACCCTTTATAAAATCATTAGCAAAATTCTCGCTGAGAGGCTCAAGAACGTCCTTCCCTCACTTGTGAATGCTAGCCAAGGAGCCTTTATCAAAGGCCGTCTTATCTCGGATAATATTCAGCTCTGCTCTTGCCTGATGAAAAACTATCAAAGAGCTCATATCTCCCCTAGATGCACAATGAAGATGGACATTAGGAAGGCCTTCGACACTGTTGACTGGATATTCCTCCAAGACACCCTCTCCTTCCTAAACTTCCCACCGGAATTTAGGAACTGGATTTTGCAATGTGTCACCACCACCTCCTTCTCTATCAGCATCAATGGCTCCCCCTCAACTTCTTTTAAAGGGGAGCGTGGATTGCGTCAAGGAGACCCTCTTTCTCCGTATCTCTTCGCGCTTGTTATGGATATGCTCTCCCGTCTCCTTGACCAGCTGCACTATGCTCCAAGCTTCCATTACCACCCTTCTTGCAAACTTCTACGCATCTCCCATTTGTTCTTTGCTGATGATGCCCTTTTATTCTGTAGAGGTGATCATAGCTCTATCACCCTCATGCTCAACAAAATCAATCTCTTCTCTGAAGCCTCGGGGCTTATGCCTAATCCCTCAAAATCTGACCTATTCCTCGGGGGGGTTACCCCCGCGATCGCTGATTCTCTCTTCCAGCTCACGGGATTTAACCATGGCTCATTTCCCTTTCGCTACCTGGGCATCCCCATCACTGCTAGGAAGCCTAGAGCTGCTGATTTCAACCCCTTAATTGATAGCATCCATAAAGCTATCACTTCTTGGGGCAGCAAGTCCCTCTCTTTTGCGGGCCGACTTTCTCTTATCCAAAGTACCCTTTTTGGAATTGTAGGCTTCTGGGCCTCATGCATATCTATTCCTAAGCTTGTGATTAAAAGGGTCACCAAATGCTTTCGGTCATTCCTTTGGTCAGGAGAGGCACAGTAGCACCGCTAGTCCAGTGGCTTGGAGCTCTGTCACGAACTCCAAGAAAACTGGAGGGCTTGGGCTTAAGGACATCCATAAATGGAACATGTGCTTCATGCTTAAGACTATCTCCGCAATCACCCACGATTCAGAGCGCCTTTGGATCCAATGGATCCATAAGCTATTCCTGCCTGCCTGACTACCATATGGATGACTACAGCTAAAGGGAATGATCCCTGGACCTGGAAAGCCATCCTGCATGCCAGAGACTGGTGGATTGAGCAATGTGGGTCCTGTGAGGATGCCTATTCACTATTCTACTCCTATCCTCCCCGCCCTAGGGTCAGCTCATTCTATAATGATGCCTCTATCCATCCCCAGGCCTTTCCCTGGTACAATGTCTGCTGGAATACTTGGTCAGTTCCCAAAGCCAAATTTATCCTGTGGGTAACCCTTAAAGGTAGACTTGAAACGTGTGATAAGCTCCAATCATGGGGCATTTGTCTTGCTAACAGATGCTGGCTCTGTGAGCGTGCTCAAGAGACTAGCGACCACCTATTTTCATTGCAGGTACTCTAGCAGGGTTTGGTGGACAGTCTGTGACTGGTTGAGTATCCCTACAAACGGAGAAGTCTTCGCAGCTGCACATCCTGGATCAATCGATACTGCAAGAGGCTCCGTCCGATTGACTTGGTGAAAAGAGCGGTGGTCGCTAATGTTGTCTATCATATCTGGATAGAAAGATGCAAGCGTGCCATGACTAGCCATGCCAGGGACCCCACTCTCATAATTTCTGACATCAAGGCGGCCATGAAAGCTAGCATTTGGACGAAGATGAAAACGTCAGACACAGATTTTGATTGGCTTGATAGGATTCTTTGCTCCTAGGAGCTTGTCTGGTTGGCGTCCTTTTGTACTTTCTGGCGCTTCTTATTTTGGTAGTCAGTCTTTTGTCAGCGCTATGCTGTTTCTGTTCATTGCTATAGAGGTTTTTTGTAAAAGCAATCTCCCTAGCTATGATGGCTCCTTACAGTTATCAGATATATGGGCCTCCTATGTATCTAACTTTTATGTAAATTTTACCTTTATATATATTTATCACTCATTAAAAAAAAAAAAACTATCTGACTATATACGTTAAAATTTGTCATTTTAAGCAATCTGCACCTAGCACTTCTCATCAATACAAAATAGATACATTAAACATTTAATGTAGACTTATCAAAACAAAGTTAACCTGAAAAGAACAATATATGACTTGATGCCCTTAAGCTGCTAGCTTGTCATCAACGATGCTTATTATTCAAATTCTATGTTTTGTGAAGAGCAAACAAGGGCAGATTCATAAACTAAGTTCAAAATACGAACCTTGTTGCATTTTCATCATTAACCAAAAAAATACAACAACAAGAAGAAGAAAGAAGAATCATCTTTTTCAACTATAATATTCGAGGTAGTATCCTCACTTCATTGATGAACTGCAAAAGAAGATCAACCAGTGAATAGAAAAATAAAATAAAAAATAGTTAAGAGTGAAACTAATGATTTAAGAAACTAAATGGTAAAATTATATGTGAGCTAAATGAAAATCATTATCAATTTCATAAAGAAGACTCATAATTAAGATCAATTATGAAGCCAATTGTTCCTGAAACAAAGAAAAACAGTAAATAGAAAACCATATCAACACTAGAAATCTAAAATACAAGGTTCTAATACAAATTCACAATTGATTATATTATTTGTTTTTAACTTAATATTTCATTGTATATAACTCATAATCTCATTTGATATAATTACATTGCTATTGAGAAAATTATTAAAAATATCTATTAGTTCTTAAAGAAGGTAACTGATTTTGTTTCAAATTTAAATAAAACAGCATAAATGAGAAAGTTAGTTAAGACATATTTGAAATAGGTGGTGTGTAATAGTGCAACCAAAATCATCAATATGATAATGGTGGATCAAAGCAGAGCTCAATCAAATTCTCTATAGAGCAGATTTCGCTCTTAGATAGAAACAAGTATGAAGTCAAATTGACAAACCTATCCGCCGCCGTTCATCACAAGGGCATGAATAAAGATTAGGTTGATTGCACAAAGTATCTAATGTAATAAATTAACTAATCTAGACATTTATCCAACTTATGATTTGAAATCACAAACTAAACAAGCAAAATTCTAAACAGACTTAATATTCCTAATCGAAATGCAAAACTTGATATTAAAACTAAACAAGCAAAATTCTAAACAGACTTAATATTCCTCAACCTAGTATTTGCTCTCAGCCACAGTTATACCTTCCTTCCTCATTATGGTTTCTAAGCAAATTATTGATCTATATCCGTAAAAGTATATTATTCCCTTGCAGTAGAAAATATTGGTGTAGTAATAAGTATACATTTTAGTCTAGACTAACTGTTAAAAAAAAATGAATTTCATGCTGATAAAAAGTGTACTTCAATAAAAAAAAGGCATTCTACCTTGAAAGTAAGAGTTCTTTTTATGCTCTTTTTGTTTCTACGTTTTTCTCCAATTGATGCCTTTTTTATAAGTCAACTAACTTGAATAGCTGGAGCTCTCCCCTTCAACACCACTCTAGAACCTCAACAAAACAAAGCACAACACGTGACAATATTATTTGACAAACCTACACTGAATGTGGGGTGTTAATGCTGAGATGGTGGAGAAAGCGAAAACTGGTTAGATTGGTGGTGTGCCCATGATCCGCATAGAAATGCCAAACATATGTGGAGATCTACGTTTTGTTTGCTATATATAACATCTGGTCTGCTAGAAATCACGCTATTTTTGAAAATTCAGAACCAAGTTGGGAGACAATAACAATTAACACAAAGCTACAGGTGGTGGAATGGTGTAAACGGGAGGCTGAACATCAAAAGTTTGTTCTGATATGCTATCAAACTGTAACGCGTGAATAGATCATTAAATCACTGCGCCTGCTGTGCTCTGCTGTGCACTGCTAGCTCAGTAGTTCAGTTTTGAACATCAATTTCTGGTCTATCTCCTTGGCTGTACTGGGAAACTAAGTATGTCACTCAGATGTCATTTAGATTATGTGCTATTAGGGCTGTACTATATTCAGCTGGTCTCCTTACCAGTGAAACTGCATCGCTTCAATATGTAGCCCACAGATCAAAAAAATTGTAACCAGGTTAGGAATGGATACTGAAAGTGGAAGCAATACCTATAACCATTTCGGGAGGCACTGATATCAGTCTATAGATAATATAGTCAATTAGGCAGCAACCATTCAAAGAGAATGGTGATAGGTTAAGTCCTATACATATATAGTGTTATGACCATAGACCAGTCAATGGTCACACACCGATAATCATCCTGGAACTCCAAAAACAGATGGATAGAAACATCAGTCCCCCAAACAACGAAAACCAAAAACTCCCCTAAAAACCAAATCAGAACCTACGTACATAAGCTGCTGAATACAAGTACCCTGAACAAATGACAAAATGGGGCAGAAAGGCTTTAGATAATAAACAAAGCAACATCAAAAGAACGGTGCAATAGACAATCAGCAGCCCATTGGAGTGAAGAGAACGCAGCAAAACATCCCCCCAAGATATGTGCCGCACAAGACCAAAAAGAAGCCAAATAAAGTCAGAATTAGAACTAAGCCCAAACATTTGATACATTAAAACACATCATCGTCCATAATCATATGCTTCAAGAACTTGATCTTAGCATTGGGAGATGGTCTGCAAAAACCAGCATATCCTCAATGATAGTAAGCTTCTTACTTGGAGCACCATAAACCTTGATAGACATTAACTCAAGCAGGGGAGACCGGGAGAGTAACAGTTCGATTAGGTTCATCTCACTTTTCAAGCCACTTACTTCTTCGATATTAATTGTACGGAGATTATCAAAGACATGATCTCTAAAACTATCGATAACAGACTGACTTTCAGACGTATCATCATCTTCATAATAATATTGCATCTGCACGTATATAAAACATATACGATAAGATGAGACAGATTGTCGCATTACAGCAGTAAATAAGCACAACTTCAAACATAGAATGAAATACCCCAAACCTAAGTATGCTAAGTAAACATCAGATTATGATGTAGTAAGGCTAGAATATGCCTTAGAAAGATTGGTAGACAATTTAAACCAAGGAAAACACAAGAAAATGCCTTAAGGGCAATTAGGGCAAAAATGTGCTCTAAGCTTGGAGAGACTTGGGTGAGTACCCAAATATCATGATAAGACCTTAGTAATATTCTAATGGTCATTTTAAATCAATTAGCAAAGAAAACCAGCTTGAAAACAAGCTAAAACACAAAATGTGCTTTAAGAAGTCTTAAAGCACATTTTTGAGAAATTGTCTTAGAATTGAGTTTTGAGTGGCTAGATGTCCATCATTACTCTTTAATCAACATTTGTACTAATTAGTATCACATTAGGAGTCTAAATCAATGGGAAACCAAAAATTTCCCGAATATGTGCACTAATTAGTGAATAGTACTCAAATAGTGCTAGTTTTGACTTAAGTCAACTTTAATTAGCCAAATGTCCAAACAAGGCCTTATGTATCTTGTATACCAAGGGGGGGACGGTTTTAATGGTGACTCACCATTAATAGCCAGCACATTAAAGGAAATGAGAGGAAAAGTAGTAAGTTCACTATTCACCCTTTTATAAGATAAATATCTTATTTAGCTTACCTCCTCCTCTCTTCTTCATTTCCCTTCTTCTTCCACGGTTTTCTTCTTATTCTCTCTGTTCTAAACCGTTCCCAAGCAGCCCCATTGTTGTCTCACCTGCCTTGTCCATAACTTGCTCATTTTAGCTCCAAATCAAAAACTAAGCATGGATTTCTCTTAGTTAGACCAAGGCCTTGCTTCCTATCTTTTCAAAATTTGAAAAGCCTCATTTTGGAGCCATGGGAAATCGCCATTGAAGGGGGAAAAATAAGTTTGAAGAGCTCATTAGCTTCTCCATTCTCTTAAGGTAAAGAATATGTAAGAAAAACTAGGTTTCCACCATTCTTCTCCATTACCGAAAATTTATACTCATGGGGCTTCATTTTTATGCCTTGTTCTAGCTTGTTTTCTATTCTCCAAGGGCTAGAGGAGGTCCTTCTTGATTCATATCCAAGCCTACCTTAAGACCTCAAGGTAAAATATTCATTATAAGACCTTAAAACACATTTTTAACCTAGGTTTTTATTCCTTGAGGTTGATGTATTGTTTAGTACTCATATGAGTCATTGAATATTGATTAGAACATTGGCAAGGGGAATTTAAGTGGTGGCCGAGATTCATGCAAGAAGAAGGTCTAAGGAGGAAGTTAAGATAAGCTTGAGAAAACAAGGTAAAATGCTTACCTAATGGTGGATTAAGTTTTAAGGGATGAGATTTAGATAAGTACTAATGTGGCTTAAAGCTTACATTATGTAATTGGTTATATAACCTAAGAAAAGAACTTAAACAAGCTTATGAACTTGTGACTAGGAGCCAAAGGAAATGAGTTAGTAATATAAGTTTAAGATGAGTTTTAAGAGCATTATAACTACTATGAGATTGATGGGTGTATTTGCAGGTGGAAAGCTTTTATTGTGGGAAATTCAGTGTTTAAATTCATGTCATTTAAGGGCCTAAGAGCCATGTCATTTAAGGGCCTAAGAGCTATGTCATTAAGAGCCTTAGTGCTATGCAATTTAAGATTATTGCACTATATTGAGTTATTATGAATGAGTTGATTTGGATGAGAAACTATGATGAGAAAAGACTTGATGTATGTGAGATGGTTGAATGAGGAAAACAATGCATATGGGCATGATAATATACTAGAGAAACTATGGCGAAATTTGAGTAGGAAACTAAGCGTTTAGGGTGTTCTAAGGAGATTTTATGACTAAGGATGTTCTAGTGATCACTAAGGGTTGATTTGGTGAAAATGGATAAACCATGGAGTTCTTGAGTACTAGGAAGACCTAGGAATGTATAGAGGGACTAGGGGTTATAATGGTGAGTTTCATGCACCAAAACCATGGTTAAGGAAGCTAGGAAACTTGTACAAAGTTTGAAGGAAAAATAAGGTATAATGACTTATAAGGATGTAAGCATGTGCTAGATTATATATGACTTTGAGAAGTTTGAGTAAGGCAAATGGGTGTGCAAAATGATGCTTGAGGAGTAGTTAAGATGGTGGTAAAGAAACATAATGATTAGTTGAGGTCTTAGGTAAAGTCACAAGAGGGAAGTGTAAGGAATCAAGTGTTAGGTGTAAGAATTTTCGTAAGAAATTGAGTGCCAAGTTTGGTGATTTTTTAGGTAGATTTAGTGCATGTTTTAAGGTGTTTAAACATGTAGGAAACATGTGGAAAGATTGTGGAATGAGTGGGAAAAGATTGGGGTGAATTTGGAGTTCAAAATGAGGAGAAAAGCACTTTGGAAAATAGGTTCTGCTGTGGACCGCCCCTGTGGGGAGGTCCAGGCAAATCGTGCAGGAAATTAGCTTCTGGTTGGGACCGCCCCTGGGGACCGCCCCAGAGGGGCGGTCCAGTGCAGAGAAAAAGAAAAATTTTTGTTTTTGGCTTCTAATGATGGGGGATTGAATGGTAATGGTTTTAGATGATGTTTAGGCCTTGTTTGGTGACATGTAAAGGCCTTAAGAGGTGTAAACAAGTGTTATGAATTCCTAGTAAGAATTGAGAAAGTAGCTAAGGAGTTTTTAGTGGATGTTTAAAGGTGAGTTTAAGTGCCTAAATGGTATTAGGACACATGGGGGAACTTGTGGAGAAGTTTGGAGTTGAAAAGAGAATTTAGAAACAAGGTTCTGGAGCCGACCGACCTTAGGACCGGACTTGCAAGGTCGGTCGAGCTCAAATTACACTACCAGAGAAAGTTTCTGGAATGGACCGACCTTGGGACCGGACTTGCAAAAGTTTCTGGAATGGACCGACCTTGGGACCGGACTTGCAAGGTCGGTCGGGCATGTATTTTGTACGGTAATAAGTCTCTGGAATCGACCGAACATGGGACCGGACTTGGCAAGTTCGGTCGAGCTTAATTTCCCTCGGGGAAACTCTCGGGAATGGACCGACCTTGGGACCGGACTTGCAAGGTCGGTCGGGGGTAGAATTTTCAAACGATGAAGTGTTCTGGAATGGACCGACCTTAGGTAAGGTCGGTCGGAAGTTCGGTCGGGCCTAAAAATAAAAATATAAAAAAAAAGAAATTCTAAATCCTAAGAAAGGTAATAGGTAATAAGGTATACCTTTGGTAGGGTGGTAATGATTAGGACCCTAGGAACTTAAGGGATTAAGTTAAGTTAAGTTAAGTATAAACTTAAAAGTTTAAGGTTAAGTTGTAAGATTAAGTTGTAAGACTTAAGAGGTGTTAGGTGGGAATCATTAAGGGATTAAGTAAGTTAAGCAAGTTAAGTAAGTTGAATTAAGTTAAGTGATTAACAACCTAAAACTGAATGAATGTTTTAGGACTTGGGAATTGGACTCCGGAAGAGAGTAAGCAACTGAACGACCAACGGTGAACGGTACAGTTCTCTTGTGACCTGCTTGCTAACGAGGTGTCCCTCGGCTTGTGTGCTATTTGTTTTGTGTGCTCACTAAACAAGATAAAGCATGCAACCGGAATATATTATATTTATTGTTTTGTTGTGTGATGTTTGAAAACTAACACAACATACCGTGAGAACTTACTAACCAATGTTTAGTAAGGAATTGAGTGAGACTAAGGAACGCTCCCTAATAAGGGACGATATGAACCGAAAGAGGTTAACCAACAAATATGGTCTTGAGACTACTACTAACTGGAACTTGAGTGAGGAAACCCGGGACCGATCTCCGGTCATGCATGCTAAGGAAAAAGGGGGACGGTATCTGAATCAGATCCACCCTCCGCTTAAGGACTTGTCTTCGGACTTGTAGCCTAGGGCGGTTGCCGGCAGCTACGCTGGACTCCCGTCCAGGGTAGGTGGCATTAAGATGGTGCGGTGGGATCACCTAAATCCCAGTTTTGGACTTAAGATACAACCATTCCCTCCAGGAACGGTTTGTATACTGAGAATAAGTTAAGATTAAGATTAAGGTAAGGTAAGATAAGTTGCAACCATTCCTCTTTAAAGGATGGTTTGTATTATTAAGATTAAGATTAAGGTAAGGTTAAGATAAGTTGCAACCATTCCTTTTTAAAGGATGGTTGTGTAATATTAAGATTAAGATAAGCTACATCCACTCCTTATTAAAGGATGGTTGTTTCTAAGATTAAGATAAGACTAAGATTAAGAGGGAACATTACTTAAGGAGTTAAATAATTAACTCTCTAATTAAGGGAACGCATTTAAGTCGTTCATTGTGTGTGTGAACTTTGATTGTTCATATATGGATTGTTGTTTACAGCATTTACTATTATGTTGTGCATTTAATCAACCTCCATGCTATCGACAATTAGTCGTCGTAGCCACGTTAGCTTGGGGGCCATGAGGGGATCGTACCAGCATTCGTGCTGACCCCCTTTGGGGGCTGTTTTTACTACACAGGTACATCAGGAAGCGGTTGTCGCGAGAGTAAGAAGGGGTACAAGTGTTACGGGTTAAGTGTGGCCTACGAGTTGTGCATGTACACTCGTATGGCAATTTGAGTTAGTAAGATGTATAAGATGTGAGGGGGTTATAAGAAGGATATGTAAATGGTTAAGATTGTTGTACTAATGTTCGGTATATTCTGTAGTCAGACCGTGGCAAGGTCCTGGATTGTAAAGAATTCCGCTGTGACATGTTTATATATATACTGTTAAGTTGCGAGACCACATTTGGATTGAGTTGGGGTGTTACAAAAAGTGGTATCAGAGCGTAGTTACGCTCTGAAGACAAGAAATACCGAACTTAGGGGAATATTGAGGTTGAGATTGAGTTATGGGCTAAGGGTTGAGAGATAGAGTGAGAGGTGCGTTAGTCAGGACTTCTCGGTGTTTACCAGATATCCATAGTACCTAGACCCGCCCTCCACATCCCTAACCCTGAATATGTGGAACAAACGCCAGAGAGAAGAAAGCCTTCTCTTACTCGGGGGAACCCGATCTGGCAGTTAGCTAACAGTAAGCAATACGAGAAACATCTTGTTGCATAACAGTTAAGAGAATGGGAGATTTTTAATGGAGCGCATCGGCGAAACAGGCGCTACCAATGGAACCTTACCAGTAAAAGAACGGTAATTACCGGCAACATGGGTCGACATGCTACGCAGTCGAAATAACCGCAATACCAATGATAAGGAAAGCACTACGCGTGCAATGGATAAGGAAATGATAAGAGACATGAGTACCGGACAGCGGTCCGAGTGAGCATAACAGCGGGAAAATACAAAGCATGAGGATTGAGATTACTGGAAGGTCCAGTTAAGAACCGGAACTCCAAACCCATACAATGAAAAAGGTTGCAAACCTGCCCGACATAACGCGGACAACGGTGGAAACACATATAAATTGTATACCGAAATAGGACTACGATGTAGTGCCTAAAGGAGAATCATTACTTAGTAACCACAACAAGATGTGTGGAGACAAGAGCGAGGATTAAGACATAAGGAAATATTAAGGGATTCCCTCAGAAAGAGGAACGCCCTAATAGATGACAGTACTGTCAAACAACAAGGAAACTGCCCGATGGTCGGTTATCCAAAATAAGAGATTATCGGAGGAGTCCCGAGGACTACCAAGTACATGGAAATTAGAAGGAAGTATCACTACCAATGTACCTTGTACCAATAGCCCATCCTGCATGGCGCACTTGCCATAGCAAGTGCTACACGGTTAAGCCACACGAAAAGCCATCAAGACGAAATAGGAGAACGCTATAGTTGTAACACATAATAGCACCGGATTGTAAAACCATAAGAACAGGAAAATAAGACCTTGGAAGGCCCGACGGCCTGACCAAAATGAGATAAGGTGACACGCCAGTCAGCCAGGAGTGGAACTTGGACATAATACTAAACCATATAAAATTAGCAACGGTATATACCCACTACAACAAAAACCGACAGTACGGTAGAACACCAACCTCAAACTCCACAAGGAAAACTATAAGAGATCGCAGTGATCCGAGCAAAACAATATGTAAAGAATAACATACTAGGAATGTACAATAAGACACCATTGAGACCGTTGACATAAGTTTTCTAAAAGGGCGGCATAGTCGAGCGAAAACTGATGAATGACAGTTAACACTGTTTGTTTTTAACTCATTAACACCCAAGTATGAGGACCATCAACGGTGGCATAGTCAACGGAAGTTGAACGAAGCGTTGAGATGAAAGTATAAGACGACAGGATGATATCCAACTTGGACACCGAAGGCAACGCCTAATACGAACCTAACCTGACTATTAAAAGACATAAATCTTGTAAATGACAGTATTGTCAAAGAACACTAAGTAACGCAGATCACTGAATAAACTTCCATAGCAGGAAGCAGGATTGCAAGCAACTTACATGAAATCGATACTACATTTAGTATGAAAACCACGGTGGATAGTTGCTCAAAGAAACCAGGAATCTTATAGGGATGACAGCGTGAGTTAGAGTACAAATAATGAATGAGAAACATAGCATTAAGAGCCTACGAGCCAAGGATGTAACCACATCAGAGCCGAGGCGCAGTAGTTATAAGAGAGCGGTGAAATACCCCAAACTTAGATATGGTGTTTAAATGATAAAACAAGATATAAGACGGCTAAATAATGCCTTAGAAACAGTAAGAAACATTTCTAATCAAAGAAAATATAAGGAAACACCAAAAAGAGCAGTTTAAGCAAAAACGTGCTCTAAGCTTGGAGAGAGACATGGGAGAGTACCCAAATATTGTTCTAAGACCTTAGTAATATCCTAATGGTCATTTTAAGTCAATTACCAAAGAAAACCAAGCTTGAAAACAAGTTAAAACACAAATGTGCTTTAAGGAGTCTTAAAGCACGTTTTTGAAAAATTGTCTTGTAAATGAGTTTTGAATGGCTAAATGTCCATCATTACTCTTTAATTAATATGTGTACTATATAGTATCACATTGGAGGTCTATATCAATGGGAAATCAAAAATTTCACAACAATGTGTGTTTTTGATGAATAGTGAATTTATTAAGCTAGTTTATAACATAAGTCTATATAAGTGAGACATTTGGTCAACAAAGACTAAACTACCCTCATTCACAAAAGGGGGCCGGTTTCTTTAAGTGTGACTCACCACACTTATCTAACTAAGTAAAGAGAAAGCAAATAAGTAAGTTATAAAGCATAAAACACTATTCACCTTTTAGATAAATATTACTTTTGCTTACCTCTCTCCTCACTTCTTCATTTTCCCTTGTTGCCCACGATTTCTTGCTCTCTTTCTCTTCTCCATTCACGTAGAGCTCACCTCCATGAAAGCTCCACCTTCTCTTGCACACCACTTGCTCATTTAAGCTCCAAATCCAAAACAAAATACATATTCTCTTAGTTAGCTCAAGCTCCTCTTCCTATCTTTTCAAAACTTCAAGAGCTTCATTTTGGTGCCAAGTCAAACCACCATTAGAGGAGGAAATTCAAGTTTGGAGACTCCATTGGCATCTCCATTCTCTTAAGGTAAAGAAAGTGTAAGAAAATCTAGGTTTCCACCATTTTCTTCACTTGACCGAAAATATATACTCATGGGACTCCATGTTTATGCCTTGTTCTAGCTTGTTTCTACTCTTCAAAGGAGAGAGGAGGTCCTTCTTGCTTCACATCCAAGTTGTCTTGAGAACCAAGGTAAAACAATCACATTAATACCTTAAAACATATTTTTAAACCTAGGGTTTGTTCCTTAGGGTTAATGTGTTATCTAGTACTCATTGGAGTCATTGGATATTGGTTAGAACATTGGCAAGGAGAATCACATTGGTGACCGAGTTGAACAAAGAAAACCTAAGGAGAAAAGCTTTAAGCTTGTGAGAAAACAAGGTAAATTACTTACCTTAAGGTGTCTTGTTGTTTAAGGGAATGAGATGTGGGTATATGATGAGTTTAGTGTTAGTTTATATTTGGAAGGTGCTATTAAAACCTAGGAGAAACAATGTCTATACTTGTGAACTTGTGACTAAGGAGCAAATGAGAAATGAGAAAGATAGTTTAAGAATATAAAGGTGAAGTACAAGAAGCATTTTATTTCAATGGGAGCCTTGTTGAGTGTATTCGCAGGTTGAAGGCATATATATGTGGAAATTCAGTGGTTAAGATTATTGTCATTTAAGGGCCTAAGTGCCAAGCATTTTAAGTTTAAGCATTATATGATGATGTGGTGAAGTTTTAGTGTAAATTGGGTGTTAAAGTGTGTGTGATGAGAATTTGTGTGGTATTGGTTGTTTGATGGAGAAAAAACCATGTGTTAGGAAGTATATATACTAGAGAACCCATGGCAAATTTAAAGGAGAGTTTAAGTGTTTAAGATATCCTAAGGGAATTAATGACTAAGGAAGGAAGTACTAGGAATGTTCTAGGGGTTGTCTTGATGAAAAAGGGGGAAGTTAAGATGTTTAATGACTTATGATGACTTAGGTATCACCATGGAATATTTAGGAATCAAAGAATGTATTTGGGTATTTAGGACTTAGGCAAATGTTGATGCACACTAGGAAGGAAGATAATGTGATGATGATGGGAGTTTAGACTTGTTAAGGAACTTAAGTAAATGTTTAAAAGAGTTTAGATAGAGAGAGATGCTTGGGAGATGATGTTATAGTGGTGAAGAAAACATTTGGCATAGTGGTACACTAGGTATGAACCACCACCTAGAAACCTAGAGGAAAACATTACAAGTGTTAGCATTATAAGGAAAATGCATAATGACTAAGGTGGATCTTTGGTGGATGATTTAAGGTATTTTAAGGAGGGGCTTAAGGTGTATTTGAGGTGCCCAAATGAGGTTATAACATATTAGGATATATGAGGAGAAGTTTGGAGTTGAAAAGGAATTTAGAAACAAGTGTTTTGGAGCCGACCGGCCTTAGGACCGGACTTGCAAGGTCGGTCGGGCTCTGTTACACTACCGGAAAATGTTTCTGGAATCGACCGGACTTGGGGGCCGGACTTACAAGTCCGGTCGGGCTTTTTTGTGAGAGGAAAATGTTTCTGGAATGGACGGGACAGGGACCGGACTTGTCAAGTCCGGTCGGCATGAATTTGTACGGGTATAAGTCTCTGGAATCGACCGGACATAGGACCGGACATGTAAGTCCGGTCGGAGTGAATTTTCAACGGTAAAAGGTACTGGAATGGACCGGACTTGGCAAGTCGGTCGGTAAGTCCGGTCGAGCCAAAAAAAAAAAAAAAAAAGAAATTTCAATTCTAAAAATGGAATGGGTAATGAGGTATGCCCTTGGTAGGGTAGTAATGATTGGGACCCTAAGAACTTGAGGAATTAAGTTAAGATTAAGTATAAGTTTTAATGTTTAAAGTTAAGTTTGTAAGACTAAGTGATAAAGACTTGAGAGGTTATTGAATGGAAGTCCTTAGGGACTAAGTGAGTGAGTAAGTGAAATCAAATAACTAATACCATAAAATGAATGGTTTTAGGTTTGTGAGTTGGGACCCCGAAGAAGATTAGTAAACAAACAACGATCGACGGTGAACGGTACAATCCTTCTTGTGACCTGCTTGCTAACGAGGTGTCCCTCGGCTTGTGTGCTATCTGTTTATTTGCTATGACTAAAACAAGATAAAGCATGCAACCGGTTATATTGTTCTCGTTGTGATTGTGTTAATTTACACTAACCCGAGGACTTGAGATTGTACTAACCAAGTTTAGTACTTACTGAGTTAAGGTTGAGAACTAAGTATCGGTTGATTGTTGGTTTTACCCGTCAAGGTTTAACTAACACTTGGTAATTAAGGCTTTCACTAACATAACTTGGGGTGGGAGTGAGGAATCCGGAATGGTACCGGCACATGTGTATTGGGGGAGGTCGGTATCTGAATCAGATCCGACTTCCAAATAAGACTGGTCATTAGACTCGTCGCCTAGGGTCAACAAATCGACCCGACCACCCGGGCTACTGTTTGAGGTGGGAGGCACATTAAGGAAGGCGTGGAGGGATCAAGCCTACATCCCTAATAAGTTAAGGAAGGTAGCTTATCGTCGGATAGTGCACTGCTCCGGCTAGGGTTAACCAAGCCCTACAAAGATAAGCAACCAATAAGGGCTAACCAATCTAATAGTGGAGAGGTTGGCAAGTATAAGATTGAGATTGAGATTAAGATTAAGGTAGGTAAGGAACTGAGATTAAGGAAATGAGAACTAAGGAGGGGTTACTAACCCACTTGTTAAGGGAACGCTTGAGTCGTTCATTATTTGTGAACTATATATGTTCATCTGTGGTTATTGTGTTGCACTTCATATTATGTTGTGTATGTAATCAATTTCCATGCTATCGACAATTAGTCGTCGTAGCCCCGTTAGCTTGGGGGCCATGAGAGGGTGTACCAGCATTCGTGCTGACCCCCTCGGGGGCTATTTTTACACTTGCAGGTAAGAGGCCCATGAGGACGCACTACGAGAGTAGGAGCGGTTAGACTTAGGTAGGAGGGGACATTTATTTTGATTCGGGTTGCGCCTGTGCACCCGACTGTTATATTAAATTGTTGTGAAGTTTGAGATACTAGTACTCGGTTGGTTGTGGGATTGTGGATGTTGATGTTTTGAGTTGGATAAGTATTTTGGTTAAGTATTGTAAATGTTAAGCCGGTATATTCTAACGATCAGACCGTGGCAAGGTCCAGGTGTTGTTATTTCCGCTGCGACGTATTCGATTAAGTGTTCAGATTGCGATAACCACGATAGGCTTTGGATGGGGTGTTACAAAAAGTGGTATCAGAGCGTAGTTACGCTCTGATCAAGAAATACCGGATATAAGTAACCACCGAGTTAGGATACAAGTTAAGGAATAAGTGTTGGGTAAGGGTGTGAGAAGTTAGAGTGAGTAGAGTCAGATGACCACTAATAAGTGTGGATTGTCTTTACCGTCTACGGACGTTATAAATTTACTAACCAAACAGTGGTGAATGTGAATCTAATGTAAGTTATGCTTGTTCAGATGGCAGGACGCCCTAGAGGAGGCCGAGGTCGCGGCCGGGGTGAGGATATTCCAGGGATACCTGGAGGGCAGACGATCGCAGAGATCGTAGCTGCCGCTTTAGGGCATATGGGCTATCAGCCTGGTGTGGGTGCACCACCTCCACCGCCACACCTAGGGAACCAAACTGGGTGAAGAGTCTACAGATCTTCGACCCGCTCATTTCAAGGGGGAGACCGATCCCGCCAAGCTTGAGGCGTACATCTCCGAGCTGGAGACCGCCTTCGAGACCCTTGATGTCCCTGCTGGGATCAAGGTGCGCTTAGCTGCTTTCTACCTGAAGGGGGCGGCGGGCGATTGGTGGAAGCTGGTGAGGGCCGAGCATGTGGCCAACCAGAGTTCGGCTGGGAGCAGTACACCGCCTTGCTACGGGCAAAGTACTACCCGCCCATGTCCAGACGAAGAAGCGCTTGCAGTTAGATGCGCTTAAGCAGTCGGACAAGATGACGGTGGACGAGTATTACTCAGAGTTCACCGCCTTGCTCCGTCTTCTGCCAGGTCTAGGGTATTCTGACCAGATCTTGGTAGACCGCTTCTATGGCGGGCTTAGCCATCGACTCCGCTACGGCATGGGGCCGACGAGTTACACTACCTTGCAGGTAATAAGAATGATTGAAATTTGAGTAAGTGGTGAATAAGATTTAGATTATGAGAAATAAGTGAGACTAATACTATGGAAAAGCAGGGAGTGCTATCATGCCGCTGCTAAGGTTGAGATTACCGTCCAGCTGAGGGACGAGGAGAATGCAAAGAGGAAGAGTGCTGGGAAGAGCTCAGAGAGTCAAGGGCAAGGAGGGTACAAGAAACAGAAGTACCAGCCTCAGGCCCAGAAAAATCAGAACCCGAAAGGGAAGGAGGGAAAGGAGAAGGCTCGGAAGAGCCATTGAAGCTGACATATGCTTATGCAGCTACACCCCTGCGCTCTAAGGCGCCAAGGGTAGGAATTGGTATTACATAGTTAAGAAACAATAGTAACCATTTGAGATGTGAATTGACAATGTGAATGATCAGGATCTGAGACTGAGAAAGGAGCCGGTGGTGGCTACCATCGACGCTACATCTGTAGATGGTGTCACAAGGACCACCCCGGGCTCGACTGTAAGGGGAACAAAGTAGAGTGCAACTTCTGTGGAGTACTTGGACACCGAGCATATGAGTGCTACGGGAACCCAGAGAGAGAGTAAGAATTTCAGACCCAGTTTCAAGGTTAAGGCCAAGGCTGATCAGGGATCTGGATCTGACGGTCAGAGGAGGGGGCAACCAGCGGCAGACAAGAACCCAAGGGCGACCCAGAAGACGGGGCCCACTCTACACATGGTGGACCGGGACGATGAGCCTGAGCCCTCATCGAGGCCAGGTACCACTATAACCATTTAGTAATAAAACTACCTGCTTACCGCATTATCATGCATGTTTGGTGAAATATATGAGTTAAGTAAAATAAGATGAGATTAGAACCTAAGTAAGATATAACCTACTACCACTTTAGGAAGATTCAACATCTGCTACCCTATACCATCTACATCTAACCCGGAGCACACCGACATCGAAACCATACACTTTCCAACCGAACAATGTCAGGTTATCCGCCCAGGTATGATTTTATTAAGGGGATACCTGACACCCGACGCACAAATAGCCATCATCAGGAGATGCAATCAACTAGGAATGGGACCGGGAGGTTTTTACACACCGGAGTACCCAGGGGGAGCAAGGATGAAATTAAAGATGATGAGCTTGGGCAAGGATTGGAATCCGTATGCCAAGAATTACCAAACCACAAGGGAGCAAGATGGAGTCTCACCACCGGGAATACCCGAAGAGTTCCATCCAGTTATTACACAAGTCATGGAAATCGCTCAGCAGTTGGAAGCTGAACCGATTCCAGACATCCAGCCAGACATTTGCATTGTAAACTTCTACGAAAAAGATGGGAAACTGGGACTACACCAGGATAAGGACGAGACAACGGAGTCTCTCGAAAGAGGGATACCCGTAGCTGTCTTGGTCCATGGAGATGATGCGGTTTTTTATACGGCAAGCAGAAGTGTGCGGACCGTGCAGATAAGATAGTACTTAAGTCAGGTGATGTATTAATTTTGGGAGGAGAATCAAGGATGTTGTACCATGGGATTAAGAGAATCAAGCTGAATACAGCACCGTCAGCAGTAATCAATGCGACGCATATGAGACCAGGAAGATTAAACCTAACCTTTAGACAATATTAGCCATGTAATGTTAGATGAGATGAGAAATGAGATGTAAGATTGAAGCACATGTTGTAAACAGGATGGTCATGAATAAAATAACAGTGTTGTTCATATAAATTGTTACGACTCTTGTTATACCATCAATACTCATGGAGCTTGTTAACACAATTAGGTCATGGACTCGGTACGGAGGTGCACTAAGCATACTCACAGAGGCACAGGCCGACGCTAGCGGTACTATCCTCACCGGCACCTTTCCGATCAATGGGATTGAGGCATCAGTTCTCTTCGACTCAGGGGCCTCGCATACCTTTGTCTCTGCATCATTTGCGAGCAGGTTGGGGCTAGACGCTGATGAGCTACCCGACTTCACGGTTACGCTCCGTCTAAGGAGAAGGTTCGTTGCACTCGTTACTACCGAGGAGCCACCATCAGAATTAAGGGGGAAGACTTCCCAGTCAGTTTCATTGAGTTCAGTAAACTAGGATTTGATGTTATCTTCGGGATGAACTGGTTGGAGCGGCACAAGGGACGTATCTCTGCGCCGAGCATAGATTGCTGCTCAGGAGTCCGTCTGGGGTAACAATATCATACCGCCAGAGGCCCAGGGAGCCTTCGACTAAGATCATCACCGCCATGGCAATGTACAAAGAATTAAGGAGAAAGGAAGAAGTATACCTCTGCTATGTACAGGACATAGAGAGAGACCCTGAGTTCGACCCCGACTTACCGGTAGTGTCGGAGTTCCCCGACTTATTTCCACGGGAACTGCCCGGCATGCCACCCACTCGGGAGGTAGAGTTCACCATTGAGCTGCTACCTGGTACCGGACCGATAGCCAAAGCACCATATCGTATGGCCGGTCGGCAGAAATGACTGAGTTAAAAGAACAACTGAAAGATTTGTTGGATAAAGGATTTTAGACCAAGTGTGTCACCATGGGGAGCGCCAGTCCTCTTCGTGAAGAAGAAGGATGGTAGTCTCCGCCTCTGCATCGACTACAGAGAGCTGAATGCAGTGACAGTGAAGAATAAGTACCCACTACCCCGCATTGACGATCTGTTCGATCAGTTGAAGGGAGCATCTGTGTTTTCCAAGATTGATCTCAGATCGGGGTATCATCAGATAGCCATTAAGGAGGGAGACATTGAGAAGACGGCATTCCGGACACGATACGGCCACTACGAGTTTACAGTGATGCCGTTCGGTTTGTCGAACGCGCCAGCGAAGTTTATGGATCTGATGAACCGCTTGTTCCGGGAGCAGCTGGACAAGTCGGTGGTGGTTTTTATTGATGATATTTTGATATATTCAAAGTCTAAGGTTGAGCATGAGGAACATTTGAGGAGGGTGTTGGAAATATTAGGGAGAACCAGCTATATGCTAAGTTCTCCAAGTGTGAGTTTTGGCTTGACCAGGTCTCTTTCCTAGGTCATGTCATCTCAGATGCTGGGATCGCAGTGGATCCAGCAAAGATTGATGCCGTACGTACCTGGCCAAGGCCGAAGACTGTTACCGACATCAGGAGCTTTCTCGGTCTGGCAGGCTACTACAGGAGGTTTGTTAGAGATTTCAGCAAGGTCGCGAAGCCGATGACCAGTCTGATGAAGAAAGATGCACCATTTCTATGGACAGTCGAGTGATGAGAGATCATTTCAGCGCTTGAAGGACTCACTGACCACTGCACCGGTACTGACCATTCCAGACGGTACAGAGGGCTTTGAGGTTTATTGTGATGCATCCGGCAGAGGGCTGGGTTGCGTGCTCATGCAACATGGCAAGGTGGTGGCATATGCCTCACGCCAGTTGAAGAAACATGAGGAGAACTACCCCACACATGATTTAGAGCTGGGAGCTGTAGTCTTCGCTTTGAAGATATGGCGCCACTACTTATATGGGGTTAGTGTCACGATCTACACCGATCACAAAAGTTTGAAATACATATTCACTCAGAAGGAGTTAAATCTTCGACAGAGGAGATGGTTAGAATTTCTGAAAGACTATGACATTGACCTCCAATACAAAGAGGGAAGGCCAATGTTGTAGCAGATGCCCTGAGCCGTCGAGCACACTCACTCCATTCGCTAGTTTCTTTCTCCAGCTTGGTTGATGAGGTGCGAGAGGCTCAGAGGACTGATGGTATATGAGAGAGGTCAGACAGAAGCTGACAGATGGTACCTTTGAGAGTCAGAAATACGACTTCAGACTTCATGATGATGATCTGATCAGACTTAAGGGCCGATTATGCATACCCGAGGTAACACGGATCTGAAAGACCGTATACTTAGAGAATCACACTGTTCTTCAGTTTCCATCCATCCGGGAGCCTCTAAAATGTATAAAGACATGAAGAGATACTTCTGGTGGTCGGGGATGAAGACAGATGTTACCGAGTTCGTCTTGAGGTGTCTCACATGCCAGAAGGTGAAATTCGAGCACAGACGACCGGGCGGAATGGTACAGTCGATGCCAGTTCCGGAGTGGAAGTTCCATGATATCTCCATGGACTTCGTAGTTGGACTTCCACCTGCTAGGGGAGGTCTCAACATGATATGGGTGGTGGTGGATCGCCTTACCAAAGTAGCCCGATTCATACCGATGAAGGATACTTGGAAGGTGACCAAATTAGCTGAGTTATTTGAGAAAGAAATCATGAGACATCACGGCATACCAAAGACCATAGTGTCAGATAGAGATACCAGATTCCTTTCGAGGTACTGGAGAGCTACCAGAGAAGCGTTGGGTACAGAACTCAAACTGAGTACCGCGTTCCATCCTCAGACAGATGGTCAGACTGAGCGTACTATTCAGACACTCGAGGACATGATGAGAGCATGTGCCTTAGACTTCCAGGGCAGTTGGATTGACAGATTGCATCTGATCGAGTTTTCATACAACAACAGCTATCACGCTTCGATCAAGATGGCACCTTTTCAAGCGTTGTACGGTAGACCATGTCGTACACCGCTCTGCTGGGATGAGTCGAGTGAGACGGTCATTATAGGACCAGAGTACTTAGAACAAGTTAAGGCTGAAGTTCAGCAAATCAGGGAGAACATGAAAGCTGCTCAAGATAGGCAGAAGTCGTATGCTGATGTTCGACGACGAGACCTGGAGTTCGCAGTGGGCGACCGGGTATTTCTGCGAGTATCACCGATGAAGGGTGTATTCAGGTTTGGGCAGAAGGGCAAACTAAGCCCGAAATTTGTTGGTCCTTATGAGATTACGGAGCGGGTGGGCCCGGTTGCTTACAGGTTGAATTTACCTGCTGAGCTGGGTAAAGTGCATGATGTCTTTCATGTTTCACAGCTGAAGAAATACATGCACCACCCCTCCCATGTGTTAGAACCTGAGAGGTTGACTTTAGAACCAAATATGAGATCCGTGGAGACTCCTCAGAGAATCTTGGACAGTAAGACTAGGGACACTCGCCACAAGTCAGTGAGACTGGTGAAGGTTCTCTGGTCTAACCAGGATGTCGAAGAGGCCACGTGGGAATTAGAGGATAAGATGAGGGCGAAGTACCCTTCTTTATTTACTGACTAGATCGTCTGTATAGGGTACGGGGCGTACCCCTTTTTAAGGGGGGTAGAGCTTCCTCGCTTTTGAGTTAGGAAACGATCATGTTTGTCGTTTGTTTGGTTGTTTAAGATGTGAATTTGTGTAAGTTGCTACACTTCGGTGTAAGTTTGAGTTATGTATGATACTTATGTATTGTATTTGAGATTGACCTTTGAGTCTTGAGATGTGAATGTGAATATAAGATGTGGTATTAAGATTAAGAGAACTGTGTACCGTGAATGGTTAAACACATGTGTGAACTTTGAGGACAAAGTTCTTTTAAGGGGGGTAGATTGAAATACCCCAAACTTAGATATGGTGTTTAAATGATAAACCAAGATATAAGAAGGCTAAATAATGCCTTAGAAACATTAAGAAACATTTCTAATCAAAGAAAATATAAGGAAACACCAAAAAGAGCAGTTTAAGCAAAAACGTGCTCTAAGCTTGGAGAGACATGGGAGAGTACCCAAATATTGTTCTAAGACCTTACCAATATCCTAATGGTCATTTTAAGTCAATTACCAAAGAAAACAAGCTTGAAAACAAGTTAAAACACAAAATGTGCTTTAAGGAGTCTTAAAGCACGTTTTTGAAAAATTGTCTTGTAAATGAGTTTTGAATGGCTAAATGTCCATCATTACTCTTTAATTAATATGTGTACTATATAGTATCACATTTGGAGGTCTATATCAATGGGAAATCAAAAATTTCACAACAATGTGCCTTGTTTTTGATGAATAGTGAATTTATTAAGCTAGTTTATAACATAAGTCTATATAAGTGAGACATTTGGTCAACAAAGACTAAACTACCCTCATTCACTAAAGGGGGCCGGTTTCTTTAAGTGTGACTCACCACACTTATCTAACTAAGTAAAGAGAAAGCAAAATAAGTAAGTTATAAAGCATAAAACACTATTCACCTTTTAAGATAAATATCACATTTGCTTACCTCTCTCCTCACTTCTTCATTTTCCCTTGTTGCCACGATTTCTTGCTCTCTTTCTCTTCTCCATTCACGTAGAGCTCACCTCCATGAAAGCTCCACCTTCTCTTGCACACCACTTGCTCATTTAAGCTCCAAATCCAAAACAAAATACATATTCCTCTTAGTTAGCTCAAGCTCCTTCTTTCTATCTTTTCAAAACTTCAAGAGCTTCATTTTGGTGCCAAGTCAAACCACCATTAGAGGAGGAAATTCAAGTTTGGAGACTCCATTGGCATCTCCATTCTCTTAAGGTAAAGAAAGTGTAAGAAAATCTAGGTTTCCACCATTTTCTTCACTTGACCGAAAATATATACTCATGGGACTCCATGTTTATGCCTTGTTCTAGCTTGTTTCTACTCTTCAAAGGAGAGAGGAGGTCCTTCTTGCTTCACATCCAAGTTGTCTTGAGAAACCAAGGTAAAACAATCACATTAATACCTTAAAACATATTTTTAAACCTAGGGTTTGTTCCTTAGGGTTAATGTGTTATCTAGTACTCATTGGAGTCATTGGATATTGGTTAGAACATTGGCAAGGAGAATCACATTGGTGACCGAGATTGAACAAAGAAAACCTAAGGAGAAAAGCTTTTAAGCTTGTGAGAAAACAAGGTAAATTACTTACCTTAAGGTGTCTTGTTGTTTAAGGGAATGAGATGTGAGTATATGATGAGTTTAGTGTAGAGTTTATATTGGGAAGGTGCTATAAAACCTAGGAGAAACAATGACTATTCTTGTGAACTTGTGACTAAGGAGCAAATGAGAAAAGAGATAGTTTAAGAATATAAAGGTGAAGTACAAGAAGCATTTTATTTCAATGGGAGCCTTGTTGAGTGTATTCGCAGGTTGAAGGCAAATATATGTGGAAATTCAGTGGTTAAGATTATTGTCATTTAAGGGCCTAAGTGCCAAGATTTAAGTTTAAGCAATATGTGATGATGTGTGAAGTTTTGGTGTAAATTGGGTGTTAAGTTGTTGTGGTGAGAATTTGGGTGATGTTGGTTGTTTGTTGAAGAAAAATAATGTGTTAGGAGGTACTATATACTAGAGAACCCATGGCAAAATTTAAAGGAGAGTTTAAGTGTTTAAGATATCCTAAGGGAATTTAATGACTAAGGAAGTACTAGGAATGTTCTATGGGTTGTCTTGATGAAAAAGGGTGAAGTTAAGATTTTTAATGACTCATGATGACTTAGGTATCACCATGGAATATTTAGGAATCAAAGAGATGTATTTGGGTATTTAGGACTTAGGCAAATATGATGCACAACTAGGAAGGAAATAATGTGATGATGATGGAAGTTTAAACTTGTTAAGGGACTTAAGTAAATGCTTAAAAGAGTTTTAGATAGTGAGAGATGCTTGGGAGACGATGTTATAGTGGTGAAGAAGGAAACATTTGGCATGGTGGTTACACTAGATGTGAACCACCACCTAGAAACCTAGAGGAAAACATTACAAGTGTTAGCATTATTGTAAGGAAAATGCATAATGACTAAGGTGGATCTTGGTGGATGATTTAAGGTATTTTAAGGAGGGCTTAAGGTGTATTTGAGGTGCCCAAATAAGGTTATAACATATTAGAGTATATGAGAGAAGTTTGGAGTAAAAGGAATTTAGAAACAAGTTTTGGAGCCGACCGGCCTTAGGACCGGACTTGCAAGGTCGGTCGGGCTCTGTTACACTACCGGGAAATGTTTCTGGAATCGACCGGACTTGGGGACCGGACTTACAAGTCCGGTCGGGCTTGTTTTTGAGAGGGAAAATGTTTCTGGAATGGACCGGACATGGACCGGACTTGTCAAGTCCGGTCGGCATGAATTTTGTACGGATTATAAGTCTCTGGAATCGACCGGACATAGGACCGGACATGTAGGTCCGGTCGGAGTGAATTTTCCAACGGAAAGGTACTGGAATGGACCGGACTTGGCAAGTCCGGTCGGTAAGTCCGGTCGAGCCTAAAAATAATAAAAAAAAAAAGAAATTTCAAATTCTAAGAATGGTAATGGGTAATGAGGTATGCCCTTGGTAGGGTAGTAATGATTGGGACCCTAAGAACTTAAGGAATTAAGTTAAGATTAAGTATAAGTTTTAATGTTTAAAGTTAAGGTTGTAAGACTAAGTGATAAAGACTTGAGAGGTTATTGAATGGAAGTCCTTAGGGACTAAGTGAGTTAAGTAAGGTGCAAATAACTAAACCTAAAATGAATGATGTTTTAGGTTTGTGAATTGGGACCCTGAAGAAGGTTAAACAAACAACGATCGACGGTGAACGGTACAATCCTTCTTGTGACCTGCTTGCTAACGAGGTGTCCCTCGGCTTGTGTGCTATCTGTTTATTTGCTATGACTAAAACAAGATAAAGCATGCAACCGGTTATATGTGTCTCGTTGTGATTGTGTTATATTTACACTAACCCGCGAGACTTGAGATTGCTACTAACCAAGTTTAGTACTTACTGAGTTAAGGTTAAGAACTAAGTATCGGTGATTGTTGGTTTTACCCGTCAAGGTTTAACTAACACTTGGTAATTAAGGCTTTCACTAACCATGACTTGGGGTGGGAGTGAGGAATCGGAATGGTACCGGCACATGTGTATTGGGGGAGGTCGGTATCTGAATCAGATCCGACTTCCAAATGAGACTGGTCATTAGACTCGTCGCCTAGGGTCAACAAATCGACCCGACCACCCGGGCTACTTTGAGGTGGGAGGCACATTAAGGAAGGCATGGAGGGATCAAGCCTGCATCCCTAATAAATTAAGGAAGGTAGCTTATCGTCGGATAGTGCACTGCTACCGGCTAGGGTTAACCAAGCCCTACAAAGATAAGCAACCAATTAAGGGCTAACCAATCTAATAGTGGAGAGGTTGGCAAGTATAAGATTGAGATTGAGATTAAGATTAAGGTAAGGTAAGGAACTGAGATTAAGGAAATGAGAACTAAGGAGGGGGTTACTAACCCACTTGTTAAGGGAACGCTTGAGTCGTTCATTATTTGTGAACTGTATATGTTCATCTGTGGTTATTGTGTTGCACTTCATATTATGTTTGTGTATGTAATCAATTTCCATGCTATCGACAATTAGTCGTCGTAGCCCCGTTAGCTTGGGGGCCATGAGAGGGTGTACCAGCATTCGTGCTGACCCCTCGGGGGCTATTTTTACACTTGCAGGTAAGAGGCCCATGAGGACGCACTACGAGAGTAGGAGCGGTTAGACTTAGGAGGGGACATTTATTTTGAATACGGGTTGCGCCTGTGCACCCGACTGTTTATATTAAACTGTTGTAAGTTTGAGATTACGTTTGAGATACTAGTACTCGGTTGGTCGTGGGATTGTGGATGTTAATGTTTTGAGCTGGATAAGTATTTTGGTTAAGTATTGTATATTAAGCCGGTATATTCTAATGATCAGACCGTGGCAAGGTCCAGGTGTTGTTTATTTCCGCTGCGACGTTTCGATTAAGTGTTCAGATTGCGATAACCACGGTAAGCTTTGGATGGGGTGTTACAAGTTCACTTTCGAAATTTTGAAGGATTAAATATTTAGGCTTTAGATTATAAGTTATTAAGATACTAAATAAAGTTTTGGAGTGAAAATGTAATTAAGGAAAAATAAATGACATAGCCGAATTACTTTGGGGTTAGTTTGGTAATTTAAGAATTATATTATATATATTCGGCATTTATGGAAATTAAATTAAAACTATATTTTATAAGACATTATGTAAAGATTATAAGATTTGTGGCTAAATTGCAATTATAGAAAGTATATAAATATATGCCGAGATTTTGAGGGGAGGGGCTAAGATGTAATTCTTGAAAGTTATAATATTTATAAGTTATGTCCAAAAGATTAGTGGTAGTTTTGTAATTTAATTAGATGAGGAATTAAAACTATGTTATATAAAGAGATTAGAATTTAAGTGTAAGTTTATGAATTAATGTGGTTGTTTTGTAAATAACCGAAATACAAGTTTAAGAATTTAGATTTAAATAAATATAGGTCCTATATGGATATTTGGAGGATTTAGAAGAAAGAATTTTGATTAAAGGAATTATGGAATTAAAGCTATGGCTTACATGGTTTAAGGAATTAAAAGATAAACAATAAATATTATTTATGGTTAAAAGGAGAATAATAAAACTATAAGAATTTTATGTCTATGTATGACATATAAATATAGTTAAGAAATTATAAGTTGTTATGTCACCTAGACAAATAAAATAAACAACAAATGCAATAAACACATATATGTGCATTAAAGGATTTATAAATAAATCAAAAGGAATAACAAATAAGTTATACATTAAATCATGAGGTAATTAAAAGAAATAAACCTCACATGAAATAACAAATACGAGATTTGTTAAGTGATCCAATAGAATTATTATATAAGGGTAACATAAATTAACCCTCTCAGTAAATCCTATTCTAGGACTCTGTTTGACCAGACGTTGACCGGGGGAATTAAACGAGTACAGTCTACGGTGAACGGTATGGGATTCTTGCAACCTGTTTTCTACCGGATTACACCGGCTTGTGTGCTATCTGTTGTTTGAATAACGTCCAAGATAATTAATGTAAAATGTTGTTTTACTCTTGTGCGCTGATGTATTATTTTATGTGCGTGAATGATGCTGACTACAACGTGTATGTCCCACGCATACAAACACTACTATACCAGTGGATTAAATACCTGCGCTTCAGTATACCGAGGACTTGTACTCAAGTCCCTCACTAACTTCACTTTATAACAAACGTCATTATCCTAAACGTGATAATTGACATTATACATTGGGTTCTTGTCAACATCTTTATATGACACTAACAACTCTATATTACAAGAATGAGGAGCCCAGTTGGATCTGGCCATGCATGCTACAGGAGCTGTACCTGTCTCAGGTCGTCTCCTATCTACGTCGCGACGGAACATTCAGTTGGGAGGAAGACTCTATTCCTCCCGGGATTCAAATGCCCTTCAGTTTGAGGAAGACTTTATTCCTCTAGTGGGATTCTATTTCCACGCCACTCAGTTCAGGGTTTAACTACGTTATCTCCTGGGGTTTTTATACCCAACCTTTCTCTATAACGAGGTCACTATACCTCCACTATATTGATATACTTTTATACATCTGTCAGTCCCACTGTGTGGACCCGACAGCTATCAGACATTTCAGTTCAGCTAACTCGACCTTCTGTGTCTTGTTCTATGTGACATTATTGTCCTTGTATGGATACTTGTTATCATCAGACTATGCTTGTTTACAGCTTTATAAAATGAACTGCATGTATTCGACAAAAGTAGTTGTGTGGCCCGGTAGACGATGGGCTGCACGTTTTCCATACCAGCATGGTTTGCTGAGCCCCTTTGGGGGCCCCCATTTTTCAGGTACCTGAAGTTAAGAAGATTACCACACCGAGTGTAGGTGGGGTAGATTCAAGCTATGGGAGTCTTCCTTTAGACATTTGTTTTACTTAAGTATTTTACATCTGAGTTTGATTCCTAGTATCTCGGATTGTATCTGTATTCCAGACCGTGACATTTGAGGATTGTATTTGGACTTAGCCTTGTTGGTCACAAGGGTGGCCAACGGCATTGTAATACCGCCCGGTTGTTGTATTTATTTCCGCTGCAGTAGTATTTATTTGGGAGTGATCGCCGTTCAGTTTATTGGATTTCGGGTTGGGGTATTACAAATTGGTACATTTATATCATGGTAAAAGATGAAAGTTTTAAGGTAAAATGCTGATTTTAGGTACCTTTTTGACCCAAAATCGTGCCCATTTTTTACTATGAATTTAGTACTGGCATTAATTTATTATATGTTCAATTATCCCCTTTTAAGATTATCAACTCGTGGCTCCTCAAAAACTTCAAGGCACTTGCGTAAAACGCGTTTTTGTGACACCCGAAGGTGCATTTTTGTGCTTTAAGGATTTTCTGAAAAATAAGTAGTCGCTATGAGTTCCAAGTGTTTATTGACATTTTTTATAGTCAATAATAATATGTTAAGGTGTACATTGAGTTATATGGGGTTATATCAACTCAGAACACAATTCCCGGGCTAACCGGGCAAAAAGGAGCGTTAAGAAATTCTCCCGAGTACTTTGTTTATTTTTGAGCAAGTAGCTCGTCCAATCTCTTTAGAATGATTAATAGTGATGTTAGGAACTCTAAGAATTAATTTTATAGGAGTTCGTGCCACCTCGGCACTCCTCCGGGGCATTCCCGAGGGTTTATGGGACCCCTTATGGCATCTCCTAGCCCTTTGCGTTTAACTGAGAATTAGCGTGAGGACTTCATCTTATATATCTAATAGAGTGTTATGGAGCATTTGGAATGAAGTGTAATGTTTTACTTCATCCTATAAGGTATTTCCGGGACTTTCGGGCCTTAAGGGCCTTTAAGGGAACTCCCGAGCCATTTGTATTTTTATTCAATTTTAGATGAGGTCCTGCGTTCTAAGGGTCATATAATGATCCTTGATTATCTTCATATGAAGTTTATAGCTTTATAACTTGTTTACTCAAGGTCGGACTTTAACGCACGTTTTTGACCTTAAAGAGTTTAGGTGCGTTTTTAACGCCTGAGAATTTTATACTTTCTTAGGCTTTAATAATCCCCAAAATAATGTATATTTACCATTATTTAATTATTTAAATGTAGGGGTATTTCACCTTGTGATGATTTAGGAATGATCTAGTTTGTGTAACCTTCATGGTATTGAGTGGATTTGAGTGATGGGATGAAAGTTGTCTAAGAAGGGTATAGCATGGTTAAGGTAAATGAAGAACAATGTTAAGGGTTAAAAGGATGGCAAGAAATATATAGGTATGTACAAGTTTAGAATGATGAGTAGTAAGTGTAAAGGAGAGGAAGTTACGCATGGAGATGCAATATGACTTTGAGAACTTTGAGAGGTTTGAGTAAAGGAAATGGGTATGCATAATGATGCTTGGGGAGTAGTTAAGATGGTTGTGAAGAAACACTATGGTTAGTTGAAGTTGTAGGAATAAGTACTCCTTAGAAACCTAAGGAAAAATGTTACAAGTGTTAGGAATTTTCGTAAGAAATTGAGTGACAAGTTTGGTGATGATTGAGGAAGGTTTAGTGCATGTTTTAAGGTTTTTAAACATGTAGAAAACATGTGGAAAATTTGTGGAATGAGTGGGAAAGAATGGGGTGAATTTGGAGTTCAAAATGAGTAGAAAAGCACTTTGAAAAATGGGGTTTGTTGTGGACCGCCCCTAGGGACTGCCCTTGTGGGGAGGTCCAGTTGAATTCTGCAGGACGAGTGTAGTTTCTGTTGTGGACCGCCCCTGGGGACCTCCCTAGAGGGGCGGTCCAGACTGGAGAGAATTTTTTTTTAAAGGCTTCTAATGATGGGGGATTGGATGCTAATGGTTTTAGATGATGTTTAGGCCTTGTTTGGTGACATGTAAAGGCCTTAAAAAGTGTAAACAAGTGTTAGGTTGGATGTGAGAGTTGTGAACTTAAGATCACAAGAGTAAAATTAAGTATAACGGGATGACGGGGTAACTATGGGCGCATTAGTTGTTAAACAATCATATTACCCCGATGTTAATGGAAGCAATTGTAATGTTACCAGTTGTTCGAGAATTATTCGAGGAAATAAGAGGACACAATAGAGTGTACCTTGGTGACAGGTATGGTTTTCTTGTAGCCTGCTTGCTAACGAGGTGTCCCTCGGCTTATGTGTATTTGTTTATGTGTGCCAACTAAAAAAGATAAAGCATGCAACCGGTATATGTTGTTGTGTGATTGTGATACACTAACACAACTTACCATGAGAACTTACTAACAATGTTTAGAAAAGATTGTGTGAGAATAAGGAACACTCCCAAATATTGTTTTATTAGTAACCGAAAGTGGTTAACTAACAAACATTAACTTTGAGACTTCTACTAACTAGAACTTGGGGGGAGTGAGGAATCCGGAATGGTTCGGTCATGCATGTGTTAAGTAGGAGGTTGGTATCCTTATCAGGTTCCGACTTTCAAATATGACTTATCTTTGGACTCATCGCCTAGAGTCGACATAAAGACTCGGTACCTCGATTTCTGTTCGAGGTGGGAGGCATTACTGAGATGGTGTGGTGGGATCTACCTAAATCCCAACTAATTTAACAAATATTGTTTATGTAAACCAATGGAGCTGATAACTCATTGGTTAGGATTACTTGACCCGATAAGATAAACAATGAATTAAGGAACAACCATTCTAATTAAATAACGGTTGTCTTAATTGAGATAAGATCTGAGATAAGATTTGAGATAAAGTACAACCAATTCTAATTAAAGAACAGTTGTCTTAATTGAGATAAGACCTGAGATAAGATTTGAGATAATGTACAACCAATTCTAATTAAAGAACGGTTGGTACATTGAGACTGAGATAAGGATTAAGATTGAGGTAAGATAAGAATGGACTGAGATTAAGAGGTATCATGTTCTAAGGAGTTAAAAGACTAACTCACTTACTAAGGGAACGCTTTTAAGTCGTTCATTGTGTTTGAACTTTGATTGTTCATATGTGGCTTGTTGTTTATTGCACTTTGTATTTATGTTGTGCATCTAATCAACTTCATGCTATCAACAATTAGTCGTCGTAGCCCCGTTAGCTTGGGGGCTATAAGTGAAATACCCCTAACTTTTAAATAATTAAATAATGGTAAATAAATATTATCTGGGGGATTATTAAACCCTGAGAAAAGTATATAAACACTTGGGCGTTAAAACGCACATAACCTCCTTAAGGTAAAAAACGAGCGTTAAAGCCCGACCTTAAGCTAACCAAGTTATATAAGCTGTAAAGCTCATAGTAATCAAGGATCATTTTATGAAATTTAAAACACAAGTCCTCAGTTAGAACTGGGTAAAAATACAATATGCCCAGGAGTTTCCTTAAGGGCCCCTAAAGGCCCGAAAGTCCCGGAAATACATTATTAAATAAAGTAAAGCATTACACTTATTATAAATGCACTATAACACTTTAATAAACATATAAGATGAAGTTCTCATGCTAAAATCTCAGTTACATACAAAGTGCTCGGAAGTTCCCGATGGGGGCCCCATAAAGGCCGGGAATACCCCGGAGGAGTGCCGAGGTGGCACGAACTCCTATATAATTAATTCTAAGAGTACCTAAAATCATTATTCAACATCCTAAAGAGGATTCTAGAGCCACTTTCTCAAAAATAAACAAAGTTCTTGGACGAATTTCTTAATGCTCCTTTTTACCCCGGGAGTGTCCCGGAAGCCCGAAAATTGAGTTCACAAAAATGCGTTCTACGCAATTACCTTGAAGTTTTTGAGGAGCCACGAGTTGATAATCTTAAAAGGGGATAAATTGAACATCTAAATCAATTAATTCCAGTACTAAATTAATAGTACAAATGGGGCAATGTTTGGGACAAAAGGTACCTAAAATCATCATTTTTACCTTAGAACTTTCATCTTTTACCTTGATATAAATGTACCAATTAAATTCTGGAACCTATTACACATATTAGTATGATCTTAGTACAATATAGTGTGACAAGAATAAAATTAAAAATCAAACCCATCTGGTCCATATTGTAGGCGCCATTTAGGGTATAAATTGACTAGTTTTAGTTCAAAAATTGTCTTATGGAATGATGAATCATCCTATCATGTATTATATAATAAGGTATCAAGTAATTGCTGTCAAATAGAGCTCATCCACTGTATGACCTGCAAGAGAACAGCAAAGGAAATAGATTAAGAAAAGAAATGAAATTAAAATATGCTACTAGATCTAGCTCTTTTGTACTAGGCTATAAACAAATGAAACAGCCATGTTACCACCCTTGTGCTGCCGATTTGGACCAGGAAAATAAGGAGCTTGATGGCTATACTTTAGTCAAAAGATACACCACCTAACTAGCATGATCTCTTGCCTAATATAAACAAAAACCAATTGTCTTGTGGCAGCCTTCATTACCGAATTCAAGGAGAAGAAAGAGGAATTGTTTGCTCTATAATTAATCAAATAATACACTAACCTAGCTAGCATGTTCTCTTGTCTCAAATCAAACAAAAATCAATTGAAATGTACATCCTATGCAGCCGAGAATCATAAGGAAAAGGAAGAAAGATTAGCATGTTAATTGCCATAGAAAAATCAAAAGAAGACATGTACCTACCTTGTCTTGTCTTCTTCTTTCAATTATCAAACAAAGTTATTCCAATCACCTTGCCAATCAGCCGTAAGTTTGTCTAATGGAGCGACTTTTGTAGTCAGATTTTGAAGTCAAATTAATCATAAACAAGTCATAAAATAATATCTTGAATCATACTAATTATTCACCATTTGATTCTTTGCCTTTCTTGCCTTAAGACCTCATGCAGCCTTTCATTTCCCTTTGCCCTCATGCACCGAATTGGTAAGCATTCTCTTGCTCTCTCTTTTCTTCTTCTTCCTTAGCTAGTTTATTTCCTTAGAGCTTCAAAGCTCCACTAATGGTGTTCTAAGTTCTAACACCATTTTAATGTAATTTTCCTAGTTTAAATCTACTAAGTCTTGAAGCAAGAAATCATCATAGCAATCCTTGCTATTTTCGCCAAGCATAAGTGTTCCAAGGAGGTTCCTAGATTCAACAACAACACAAGGAACAACAAGATCAAGTTAAGGTATATTTTCATGTTGAAAATCCTAGCAGAAATGCCTAAGTCATTTCCAAAAATTTATGAACTTCTAAACCTATATTATTTTCATTATTTCATGAAGGAAATTTAGATCTACAACTATCTCAAGGTCTACCGAAATGTAACGCCCCGATTTAACCCATCAATAGTCCGAACGATGCGTCAATGATGACTTAGCAAGACTAAGCAGCGGATTCACAACTTCTACTCGGGTGTCACAGACGCCAACCACCCACGTGGTTGACACAACAACAACATCAACACCAAGCTGCGGTCCGAATGACTGGAATTAAACCACAATCAAATCCAAGTACAACAGAAATTACAGACCAAGTACCGGGGAAACTACAACATAAGTTCTTAGTTCAACATCATAATCCGAAAGTCAAACTAGGGTCTAATAATACAAAGTCTTAACCCATACATTAGCAACATACTACTAAAAAGTCCTACCCGTACGGACTACCCCTATGGTAGTCACCCGTGCCTACTCTCTGTCTGCCTCTCGATTCATACCTGTAAAAATAAAGGACTCAGCAAAACTATGCCGAGTATAAACGTGTGAAGCCCGCATGTTACGGGCCACACGACTACTTGGTCGAATATTATTAAGTTATATACATGCTATACAAAGCAGGAAAGCATACCACAACACATCATAATATCATACACACTGCAAAGTAGCAAAGCATTAGAAACAAGCACCAAGCACAACAAGTTGCTAGTATAGCGACAGTAATCATGTAACTAATCAAACGTGTGCATAGGTATATTATACCAACGATCCTCACTAGGGGATCATTCGAGCGTTGTGTGTTTTCATTCCTTTTTACTCTTGTTTTCATAAGAGTGCATTCTCTTTCTCTCCTCTTGCACCAGGTCTGGGGATGTAGTTAGGTCCGTGACCATATCATGTAGATGCCAATCTTTCCTTGATTAGTTAAGGTTTATTTGTGAATTCTCTTATCACACGTATTGAAGAGCATCTCCACCATAGTCAATCCTCCATTTCCGGCGTCATGCGTCGAGAACGTGGGGTCACTTCAATACCCCGTATGGGTTCCTTCAGCTGGTATTTTACTATTCATTATTGTTATAAGTTTGACACCATAGTGGGTGTCATTAGAAGTCCTCTATAGTTTAAGAGGAGTGTTCCTTATATATCGTTCCTTGTTTGTTCACATAATTCGTTGTGTTTCATCTCAAGGTTTCATCGCGAGAAGGGACTACACTACTGTGTGCGCGCAAGATATGCAGCAATGATATATGTAACAAGCATATAAACAAGTCATAGCAAGCAGTCCAATTTCATGCTAGTCTTAAGGTCATTGTCAAACAAGGCACGCAGCACACAAGCCGTGTAACGCGGTAAACATATGAACCACACATGTCCATACCTTATTTGAAAGCACAGTAGTCTTACGCTCGAGTCCCGTTCTGAGCTCGCTACGGTCCTAGAGTTAATTTAAAACAAGGCGTCAGTTTATTATTTATGTGGTGACACTCTATAATGTATGTTATCCCCTAGGTATGTTGTTAGATGCTTAGTGTATATAAATTCCTAGAACTTCACATGCACTTACTGTAGGCTTATCTTACTCCTAGGCCACTCACAACTTGTTGGTATGTTAACCAAGTCTTTTGTTCCTTAGGGTGATGTTTAAAAGTTTTTTAAGCGCTAGTTTGTAACAAGTTTATGTAACGTGTGTATAACATAGGTAAGTAATATCTTAACACTCGTATAATGGTATTATAGATCCTAGAATACCCCTAAAGTCCTTTGTACAGAAGTTCCCATGTTTATGAAAGTCACGTAGACCCGGTTTTGAATCACACTTAACCCCTCATTTAATGTATCAAAGGTGGCTTATTTTATCTCAAATGTTTTATCAACTACATTAGCTCTGGTTTGGGTCCTTTAATAAGCTATCACCACTCTCTGGTCCCTCTAGGATTTCAGTTACACCGAAAATAATAACAGTGGGATCTGGAACAAATTCTGCACTAACCTCCTTATTCACTTCTTTTGTCATCAGTTACTTGCTTCCTACTTCACAAGTGATTATGCCCAATTAGCTTACTTCTTTAACATCGTTTCCTAGCCCATGCTAAGACAACATATCACCACTAATACCTCAGTAATCTGGTAAACAGAAACAGATACAGAAAGAAGGAAAATCAGAAAACCGAAACTGCACACTATGACCCGATACCCCCTCCTTGATTCTCTTCCTGTTTAATCCCGATCCTTTCCTTCAAATTTCTCCCAAGGTACTTACTTATCTAACTGACTATTATGCCATGAATTTAGACCCGAAAATCACTCCAAACAGCCCACTGTCACCACTTATACAGAAGGCAATTCCTTCAGAAAACGACCCTCAAGCTGAAGCATTATATCATATCATCTATCCTCTTATTCCATTCTGTTATTTGCCAATTTGTCACTAAAATTTCTTCCCCATGTACTCCTTATTCAATCACGTGTCTATTACCTCTTTTGAACCCAAACCACTCCACCACTACTCCATTACTTCCCTGTTCAGAAACAGAAAACAGTTTTCCAGAAGCAACCATAAACCTGAAAACAGACCCTGGAATGTCTCGTCTATATTTCCCTCCCTAGTGTAACTACACCTCGGTTTCTATGAACAAGACTTTGATTTAAAACAAAACCAAACCACATGAACACTCCTCTGAATAACGTTGTACAGGCTTAACAAACTGACACTAAAACAGAAAAAACCAAATCTATAACTTAAACTGGCAGATTGATGTTTCTCTTATTTTCCTTTGCTGTTTATCCTCAGTTACCGGGTTCTTAGATCCTCGAATGACTTGCCAACTTAATTTACATCTGTTACGGGTTTCTAGTTCATACCTAAGACACTATAACCTTCCTAATATCCAGCCAGACTGTTACAGAGAGCAGAAACACTTCCAGCACCAAACAGGACTGAAAACTGAACTTGACACAATCTGTTATCCTCTTCTGTCATTGTTTTCTGTTACAGTGTAGGTCTTCTTTGCTTCTACTCAGGCGTATCCCATTTACCAAGTGTGTTATTAGGAGTTTTAACCTAGAATTGGCTCACGAGAACAAGACTACCACCTGAAGTTAATATACACAAGTATCACATTTCAGAAACTGCCACCCACCTGTTACACCTCCTTCTACTTCTCTTTTTTACCGATCTATCTGTTTTTTCACTTCCCTGATGTTTCCCACCTGGTTTAGCTACTGGTTAGGTGTTTACTTCAATATGAGTCTCCAAACAGAACCAGGGCACAGGAAACCAAAATAACTTTCAGAAATCAGTTCCTGAACTGCTAACCTGATAACCTTTATTTCTCTAAAATTTATTTTCTTACCCTCGGGTCTGGACCTCCTATTTCTCCAACGGTTATCAAATTTAGGCAGGTAATTTAATACAACTTTGAGCTCCCAACTCTCCCACTACAACTCCATAGAACCCTCAGAAAGCACTCACGCAGAAACTCCAACCTGTGAGATTTGGGAACATGAGTTTACGAATTTTAGTCTCTTTGTCTTCCTTTTTAGTTCCTCACCTTAAGTTCTACTTCCTCAATCTATTTAACCCTTAGTTGTGAGTCTTCGTGTCGGTTCAAATCTTTAACAGACTCAAGGCAATAATATTATGTTTCTGAAAAAGAGAAAACTACTACACAGCACCCCATACCGAAACTGATGTAGTTTTCTTTTGATGTTTTCTTCCTGTTCTTAGTTCCATCGGGTTTCTAATTATTTCCACGAGTGCTTATCCAGTAGTTAAGGGTTACTCAAGGTTTAGCTTTGAACAGACCCAAGATAGTACTTGCTATGTCACAAAGCATGTAAACTTCCCAGCAGCTGGACTTTATCAGGATCAACATAAAAGAGACTGTCGTATCAGTATCAGTTTCCCGTTTTTTTTTTTTGGTGATCTGTTTCTACTTCTTTATCTTCAGAGTTCTCTAGTTGCTTAGTTGATTTAAGTTCCTAAACAAACCCTACTCCCCCCCTGCAATACTCTTGGGCAGTTACTATACGTAGGCTATTGTTTACAGAAGACATGCAGTACAGATTTGAGTAGATCTAGCTTTGTTTCTGGTTATAGACCTTGGTTATGAATGCTCACCTCTTTATCCTGGCTGTTTCTCCTGTGAATCTCCTTGATACAATGCAGACTCCCATCCTCTTAGCGCACTGTCTCACACTGGAAGAGAACCTCAGGTGTTACTTCGAAGTCATTGTCGGTAATGTGACAGAGAGGAAGGTGGAACCAAGAACTAAGTTTTCCTTGTAATGTCTTACTTTGGCAGAGGAATAATTGCCTCGGTGTTTTTCTTCAGACACTACTCTTATTTAGCATGTATGGTTCTCTACGTGAGACAGTGAGAAGAGTTAGAGGAACTCATGCATGGGTTATCGGCCAAACCAACAGGGGAAATGCATTATCATTTAGAACTCACCGTTAGTTCCTCTCCAGGTGTTTGAGCTCAAGTTCGACAGACAGACAGGAAGGGGGGTGCTTGGTTTTATGATGAAACAAGAAAGAAGGCAAAGAGCAAAGTGTCAGTCCCTCCTTTCGAACTGAAACAACAAATTAGAGGGGATTCAAGAGTGCCATGGAAACTGGTTCATTCCCACGCATGAGTAAACAGCGGCTTACCTGAGGGCTTGTTGGCACCGCATGCAAAGGAGAAAAGGATAGTCAAGCAGGGTATTAATTAGAGGACTCAAGGTAGGAGGAAACCGTTGGGTGTTTTCGACAGGAGACAGTCTGGGGAATTGGAGAGCACGCACGAGGTAGAGAGGGGGGCGATTCTCATGTCTCTGAAACAGGGAATTATGGGTTAGTTGAGCTCCTCAGTTGCAAGGGTTTATGGAGAGTGTTAATCTCGATTTAATGTCGTGGAAGTTAGGGAAGAATTATTCTGCTGTGCAAGTCTCTAGGTCTGTGTTTTTTTTTGTTTCTCTACTGACGTCTAACACGACACAGGTGGCGGTTGTGGAGTTCACCCTCTGGTGCACGCCCATACTCCTCTGTCCAGTTCCTCAAATTCAACAATCGATGACAGCATGTATGTCCCTGTTACATTCTTGTTCAATCTGGTGCTTCGCCAAGGAAGGAGAAGGAATTGGCGCTACAGGGAGTACGTGTTTGACTCTTCTTGTTTTTTTTTTCGTTTGTATTTAGTTTACCCGACTGAGTACCAATATTAAGTTGTTGAGATATGTTACTGAAATTGATCGCAGCTCACCCGGTTAAGCACTCGGAACAAGTATGGGACGTCTCGGGTTCGAGCCTCAACGGGAGCGTCTTTGCTCCCTTTTTCCTTTCTTTTTATTTGACTAAGTTATATATATGTTTACTTATATATATGTGACTATATATTATTTCGTGTTGTTATTACCATTATTGTTTCCTTTCGTTACGAGGCTAGGTGACGACATTGTCACATATTTCCAACGTTACGTTATATGTGCGACGATACATTATATCGTGTTATTATAAATTTTGTAACAAAGTTATGCGACGTTCATTTTTATTACATGTTACGATACCATAACGTTACGTACATATGTTTTCGTGTTCGTACATATATATATGTACTAGTTTTAATCGTTCGAATTATAAAACGTGTTATGTTTTAATATGTTAAATATTTAGGGGTATTTCAGCTTACCCCCCTTAAAAGAGACTTCGTCCCGAAGTCTTACATCCTAAACTTATATTTTCCACTTCTGGTAATCTTAGGGATCCAGTCCCGCATTCATTCCCGATACACAAAGGATTAAGTTACTAATTAAAATTCTCAGTGCTTCTAAGCACCATGCCACATCAGTGGCTTCACACGAGTTCTCATGATAAACCAAGATGCTAGCAATGAGTATAACATGTTAAAGTGCCAGCCAAGACACACAATAGTCCTTCGTACCGAGCATACATATACGTACATAACATTTCCACAGATATACGAACGCAGTTCACACATATAGCATCCAAACATAGCACATCATACGAGCAACAAAAATAGCAAAAGCGAAACACGCCTACCCCCCCTAAAAATGGATTACGCCCACGTAATCATTTTTATACCATCCTAGAACCTTGGTTCAAGATGTTTTAACTTCCATGAAGCATTCCAGTTCCTATGCAATGTAGTTTACATTATACCCTCATCAAAGGCCTTGATCCTGTTAAGGGTTTAGTTTCTGTATCCAAAAGACTCCTAACGGTAGTCGTACTGATCTAGAAACGGATTCGGGTTTAGCCTCTCTAGGTTTAAGGTATTGGCCGATAGGTCACTTGTTACTCAACTGGAAGATGTGCGATATGGTCCACCAGCTTCTGCTGCGCGCCTCTGATTACCTTCGGGTTTAGCTTTCCCTTACTAAGTCTTTCAAGGTAGTGGATGGTTTAATTGTTTCCCGGTCTCTGTGGATTGTATTTTGTCTATTCAGTTCCTTTGGAGACTGGATATTCATGCTTTTGGTGCGCTTTTTAAGCGTTTAGATTTTTTTTTTTTGTTTCTGGCTGCCCCTTTTGGGTGTTAATGATTTAGTTCTTGTTTGATTGACGTGTCACTGTTACCATGATTGGTTTAGTTTTTTTTTTCGTCTCTGAGTATCTTTATTTTCCAGCCCAAATATGGCTTTGGCCCTGTTGGTTGACTTCGATTGGTTTCAGTCAAAAGGTTACTAAATTATATATGTTTGGTGTTTCTGTGGTTGCAGCCTCTAAATTTCGAATTATATATCAATGTATTCTCTCCGTTTGTATTATCTACATCGATATCGCCTCCTTCGTATTTTGTAGTTCATGTGTTCACTTGTAGGAGGTTTCGGGAGTTATCCAACCCTTACGTGGTCAGCGTAAGTGTTGAACTATCCTTCCACCCCAATTTGTGCTCAGTATCACTTGACCTGACCAGGGTCAAGTTCAACCTCGCACGTCCAACAGACAATCATTCAATTTAATCTTTCCAACTATGTATATATCTAAATGTATACATATATACTTTATCTCATTCTTGTGTCCATAATATGTGTACTTATGTGTTATAAGTTCCAAGGTTGTATTTGAATTATACTACCATTTTGTCTTAAATACGCACATATGGTTGTTTCCATTAATTAAATGGTATATTGGTACATACATTCGTACCCTTCTGATATTATCATTTCTTTTCATTCCAAGTTCTCATATAGGGAGATGTAGTATGGATATAGGTGATCCATCCGCACCGTATTTATAGATATGGATATAGGTGATCCATCCGCACCGTATTCATAGATATAGTATGGATATAGGTGATCCATCCGCACCGTATAGATATAGTATGGATATAGGTGATCCATCCGCACCGTATAGATATAGTATGGATATAGGTGATCCATCCGCACCGTATAGATATAGTATGGATATAGGTGATCCATCCGCACCGTATAGTTATAGTATGGATATGGTGATCCATCCGCACCGTATAGATATAGTATGGATATTGGTGATCCATCCGCACCGTATTCATAGTCTCCCCATATGATTAGGTTCTCTTAATCTTCTTGCCTTATGTTTAACCCCAGGTGTTATAGTGAATAATTTGTCCCCTTTTTGTCATGGTTGTTATACTGAATAGGAGAATTAAGTTATACGATATTGTATAATTGAATTTAAATCATAAGGTTGGAAATTGCTTGGCTAAGTAATATTCTTGGCAAACATTTGAAATAAGAAGATGTATATATATATATATATATATACTTTCACATATACAGTTGGTATTAAAGTGGATAATACGTGTATAAGTAAGACTATTCACCTAAAACAATTGCGATAATAATGAATAAATGAGCTTACAAAATAATGAGTAAAAAGAATAAACTTTTAAAGTTTATTATGGTATTATACAAATGTTACATGATATCAAGATAGGAATCTCAATATAAATTTGTATAATATATTACAAACTAGTGAGAATAATCGCCTTACATAAAATAATGACATGTAGCATCCAATAAAGGGAGTTTTATAAGTTATATATATTTGTACGTGCACAAAGGCGTGACAATATTTGTGGGAAAATACGTATAAAATTTGGTTGAGAACCATGCAATATAAATGATGGGTGTTATGAATGAATAAGGTTGATAAACTGTAATTTATACAATCCAGGTAGCATATTGCAAAGTACATGCATTATTTAATACGTTTTATGATTAATGTCGTAAACTAAAGTACTTGGGTAAAACTAGTCAAGTCAACATGCTTGACTAAGTCAAAATTTGACCAAGAGGTCAGGTTGACTAATTCATACCTTGAATAGGAGTTTAAGAAATAATACTGTCACAATGCATTGCACTATATGTTATGTGATTAAATACAATAGAAATTGCATGTATATAAACATATATGTGTAAAACCAAAAATGTATGTATATATCTATAAGTATATATGATAGGGTTTTATTAAAATGAGTATGTGGTATGTAATATATGGTATAATACCAAATGGTTAAGTAATACTATCATATAGCGTTGGTGCTTGAGCATTGAATGTCATGCGAAGTACATTGCAGGTGTGGTCACTTCTTTCATCACCAGAGTTAAGATATACATATGATCCAAAGGTTTTATATTTTTATAATATTGAATTCCACGGTTACCGTTGCATTGCTTGCGGTTGTTTTAATATGCTTCTTTTTCGGAACTTGTTCCTCCATGATCGGAAATAATTCTCTATGGCCCACAACTCCTTTTATTTGGTCTCCTTGAACAAAATATTTGATAGATGTTTGAACCTAGTGGCGGGTTCATTGCCATTTTTCTTATTTGGTTTGCCTTGTGTTGGGGTAGGGAATTAATGAATTCCGTAATATTATACTTCAGTGTGAAAATTTGTGCCAATGCTTTATTAAGCATTATAGGGTGTACCAATTTTATGGTGTAATTTAATCTCGAACTTATCCTCTCATTTCATGGTTTACGGGGTTTACTAAGATTAATCTCTCGAGTGTACGAATTGAAGAATTATCTCAATACCAACCTCGGCTTATTTAATTGCTTACGTAAGCTTTATTTATTTCCTAAATTTTAAGGTGTTTCGGCCCTCTTCGCTTGTAAGGTAGGATCCTGTCGACTGCTAAGCATGTCGACCCAAGTTGCCTCAAATATAGTCCCTCAATGGGTGTTATTATTATTATATATTTGTTTTGTTTGTTTGGTACTAGTAACCTACCAGATTTCACGCATGGTCTACAACTTGGCACACAAAGATTTAGTCATGCTTTACAATCATTTGAGGTTTTAGGTTTTACCTGTAGCTGAAGGGGTGTCTGGACCTTCGGTGCGTCCATGAGGTTTAAGGCCGCCTCCCTGGCCTCGGAGTAGATGCCTTCTGGGGATCTTGGATCCCGCTCCCCTGTCACTTCACACCATAACCGGGTTATAGCTCTCGCGCTCCGGGATTCGCGTAGCACTCAAGGCCCTGTGCCCGCGCTTGCGGCAGTAGAAGCACTTTACGGTTCGCCCGGCAATCACCCGGGGTGGTTCTTCGTGCATCGTCTACATTAAATCGGCGCACGGTCTTTTTGCTTGGGCCGGCTCCAGACCCTGAGTATTTGATTTAATTAGTCAACAATTGGTCAGGACAACTGTAACGGTACTTAAGCATTAGCATTTGGTTCACTTACCCTTGGATGGGTAGGAGCGTAGCGGCTTAGCCGCAACAGCCGGGTGGTCTAGCTGAAGTGTCTCTGTAGGCTTGCTCCCATGGTATTTCACTCGCCTCTTGCTCGGGTAGTACCTCTTCTTCCCCGCACCTTTCCTTTTACGGACCTCTGAGTCACCACCTTTCGACTCCCTCTTCTGGGCGAATTCCTCGTCCCGCCTCTGAACGGTGATCTCGACCTGGATCGCTGCATGGTAATAGTCCCGGGTCGGGGCATCATGGTCTCGTCCTTGACCTCGTTGCTCGGCCATCTAAGAATGTCATTTGTTAGTTTAGAACATACATAAGAATCTTACTGCAAGTTGTTATCGCCCTTGCTGGCGGTTTAACAAGGTAACGTCGTGCCTCACATAACTAACCCTTACCCCGTTTCCCAAATTTAGGTTTTCCTATTCCCGGTACTTCTCTGTTCCAGTCATCAGAGCGCAACTACGCTCTGATACCACTTTCTGTAACGCCCCGATTTAACCCATCAATAGTCCGAACGATGCGTCAACGATGACTTAGCAAGACTAAGCAGCGGATTCACAACTTCTACTCGGGTCACAGACGCCAACCACCCACGTGGTTGACACAACAACAACATCAACACCAAGCTGCGGTCCGAATGACTGGAATTAAACCACAATCAAATCCAAGTACAACAGAAATTACAGACCAAGTACCGGGGAAACTACAACATAAGTTCTTAGTTCAACATCATAATCCGAAAGTCAACTAGGGTCTAATAATACAAAGTCTTAACCCATACATTAGCAACATACTACTAAAAAGTCCTGCCCGTACGGACTACCCCTATGGTAGTCACCCGTGCCTACTCTCTGTCTGCCTCTCGATTCATACCTGTAAAAATAAAGGACTCAGCAAAACTATGCCGAGTATGAACGTGTGAAGCCCGCATGTTACCGGGCCACACGACTACTTGGTCGAATATTATTAAGTCATATTACATGCTATAACAAAACAGGAAAGCATACCACAACACATCATAATATCATACACACTGCAAAGTAGCAAAGCATTAGAAACAAGCAACCAAGCACAACAAGTTGCTAGTATAGCGACAGTAATCATGTAACTAATCAAACGTGTGCATAGGTATATTATACCAACGATCCTCACTAGGGGATCATTCGAGCGTTGTGTGTTTTCATTCCTTTTACTCTTGTTTTCATAGAGTGCATTCTCTTTCTCTCCTCTTGCACCAGGTCTGGGGATGTAGTTAGGTCCCGTGACCATATCATGTAGATGCCAATCTTTCCTTGATTAGTTAAGGTTTATTTGTGAATTCTCTTATCACCACGTATTGAAGAGCATCTCCTCCATAGCCAATCCTCCATTTCCGGCGTCATGCGTCGAGAACGTGGGGTCACTTCAATACCCCGTATGGGTTCCTTCAGCTGGTATTTTACTATTCATTATTGTTATAAGTTTGACACCATAGTGGGTGTCGTTAGAAGTCCTCTATAGTTTAAGAGGAGTGTTCCTTATATATCGTTCCTTGTTTGTTCACATAATTCGTTGTGTTTCATCTCAAGGTTTCATCGCGAGAAGGGACTACACTACTGTGTGCGCGCAAGTAATATGCAGCAATGATATATGTAACAAGCATATAAACAAGTCATAGCAAGCAGTCCAATTTCATGCTAGTCTTAAGGTCATTGTCAAACAAGGCACGCAGCACACAAGCCGTGTAACACGGTAACATACGAACCACACATGTCCATACCTTATTTGAAAGCACGAGTAGTCTTACGCTCGAGTCCCGTTCTGAGCTCGCTACGGTCCTAGAGTTAATTTAAAACAAGGCGTCAGTTTTATTATTTTATGTGGTGACACTCTATAATGTATGTTATCCCCTAGGTATGTTGTTAGATGCTTAGTGTATATAAATTCCTAGAACTTCACATGCACTTACTGTAGGCTTATCTTACTCCTAGGCCACTCACAACTTGTTGGTATGTTAACCAAGTCTTTTGTTCCTTAGGTGATGTTTAAAAGTGTTTTAAGCGCTAGTTATGTAACAAGTTTATGTAACGTGTGTATAACATAGGTAAGTAATATCTTAACACTCGTATAATGGTATTATAGATCCTAGAATACCCCTAAAGTCCTTTGTACAGAAGTTCCCATGTTTATGAAACTGTCACGTAGACCCGGTTTTGAATCACACTTAACCCCTCATTTAATGTATCAAAGGTGGCTTATTTTATCTCAAATGTTTTATCAACTACATTAGCTCTGGTTGGGTCCTTTAATAAGCTATCACCACCTCTCTGGTCCCTCTAGGATTTCAGTTACACCGAAAATAATAACAGTGGGATCTGGAACAATATTCTGCACTAACCCTCCTTATTCACTTCTTTTGTCATCAGTTACTTGCTTCCTACATTCACAAGTGATTATGCCCAATTAGCTTACTTCTTTAACATCGTTCCTAGCCCATGCCTAAGACAACATAGCACCACTAATACCTCAGTAATCTGTTACACAGAAACAGATACAGAAAGAAGGAAAATCAGAAAACCGAAACTGCACACTATGAACCCGATACCCCCTCCTTGATTCTCTTCCTGTTTAATCCCGATCCTTTCCTTCAAATTTCTCCCAAGGTACTTACTTATCTAACTGAGTGTTATGCCATGAATTTAGACCCGAAAATCACTCCAAACAGCCCACTGTCACCACTTATACAGAAGGCAATTCCTTCAGAAAACGACCCTCAACCTGAAGCATTATATCATATCATCTATCCTCTTATTCCATTCTGTTATTTGCCAATTTGTCACTAAAATTTCTTCCCCATGTACTCCTTATTCAATCACGTGTCTTATTACCTCTTTTGAACCCAAAACCCTCCACCACTACTCCATTACTTCCCTGTTCAGAAACAGAAACAAGTTTTCCAGAAGCAACCATAAACCTGAAAACAGACCCTGGAATGTCTGTCTATATTTCCCTCCCCAGTGTAACTACACCTCGGTTTCTATGTTAACAAGACTTTGATTTAAAACAAAACCCAAAACCACATGAACACTCCTCTGAATAACGTTGTACAGGCTTAACAAACTGACACTAAAACAGAAAAAACCAAATCTGTAACTTAAACTGGCAGACTGATGTTTCTCTTTATTTTCCTTTGCTGTTTATCCTCAGTTACCGGGTTCTTAGATCCTCGAATGACTTGCCAACTTAATTTACATCTGTTACGGTGTTTCTAGTTCATACCTAAGACACTATAACCTTCCTAATATCCCAGCCAGACTGTTACAGAGAGCAGAAACACTTCCAGCACCAAACAGGACTGAAAACTGAACTTGACACAATCTGTTATCCTCTTCTGTCATTGTTTTCTGTTACAGTGTAGGTCTTCCTTTGCTTCTACTCAGGCGTATCCCCATTTACCAAGTGTGTTATTAGGAGTTTAAACCTAGAATTGGCTCACGAGAACAAGACTACCACCTGATAAGTTAATATACACGAAGTATCACATTTCAGAAACTGCCACCCACCTGTTACACCTCCTTCTACTTCTCTTTCTTTTACCGATCTATCTGTTTTTTCACTTCCCTGATGTTTCCACCTGGTTTAGCTACTGGTTAGGTGGTTTACTTCAATATGAGTCTCCAAACAGAACCAGGGCACAGGAAACCAAAACAACTTTCAGAAATCAGTTCCTGAACTGCTAACCTGATAACCTTTATTTCTCTAAAATTTATTTTCTTACCCTCGGGTCTGGACCTCCTATTTCTCCAACGGTTATCAAATTTAGGCAGGTAATTTAATACAACTTTGAGCTCCCAACTCTCCCACTACAACTCCATAGAACCCTCAGAAAGCACTCACGCAGAAACTCCAACCTGTGAGATTTGGGAACATGAGCTGTTACGAATTTTAGTCTCTGTTTGTCTTCCTTTTTAGTTCCTCACCTTAAGTTCTACTTCCTCAATCTATTTAACCCCTTAGTTGTGAGTCTTCGTGTCGGTTCAAATCTTTAACAGACTCAAGGCAATAATATTATGTTTCTGAAAAAGAGAAAACTGCTACACAGCACCCATACCGAAACTGATGTAGTTTTCTTTTGACTGTTTTCTTCCTGTTCTTAGTTCCATCCTGGTTTCTAATTATTTCCACGAGTTGCTTATCCAGTAGTTAAGGGTTTACTCAAGGTTTAGCTTTGGAACAGACCCAAGACAGTACTTGCTAATGTCACAAAGCATGTAACTTCCCAGCAGCTGGACTTTATCAGGATCAACATAAAAGAGACTGTCGTATCAGTATCAGTTTCCCGTTTTTTTTTTTGGTGATCTGTTTCTACTTCTTTATCTTCAGAGTTCTCTAGTTGCTTAGTTGTATTTAAGTTCCTAAACAACCCTACTCCCCCCCTGCAATACTCTTGGGCAGTTACTATACGTAGGCTATTGTTACAGAAGACATGCAGTTACAGATTTGAGTAGATCTAGCTTTGTTTCTGGTTATAGACCTTGGTTATGAATGCTCACCTCTTTATCCTGGCTGTTTCTCCTGTGAATCTCCTTGATACAATGCAGACTCCCAGCCTCTTAGCGCACTGTCTCAACTGGAAGAGAACCTCAGGTGTTACTCTCGACATGTCGGTAATGTGACAGAGAGGAAGGTGGAACCAAGAACTAAGTTTTCCTTGTAATGTCTTACCTTTTGGCAGAAGAATAATTGCCTCGGTGTTTTTCTTCAGTACACTACTCTTTATTTAGCATGTATGGTTCTCTACGTGAGACAGTGAGAAGAGTTAGAGGAACTCATGCATGGGTTATCGGCCAAACCAACAGGGGAAATGCATTTCATTTAGAACTCACCTGTTAGTTCCTCTCCAGGTGTTTGAGCTCAAGTTCGACAGACAGACAGGAAGAGTGGGGTGCTTGGTTTACTGATGAAACAAGAAAGAAGGCAAGAGCAAAGTGTCAGTCCCTCTCTTCGAACTGAAACAACAAAATAGAGGGGATTCAAGAGTGCCATGGAAACTTGGGTTCATTCCCACGCATGAGTAAACAGCGGCTTACCTGAGGGCTTGTTGGCACCGCATGCAAAGGAGAAAAGGATAGTCAAGCAGGGTATTAATTAGAGGACTCAAGGTAGGAGGAAACCGTTGGGTGTTTTCGACAGGAGACAGTCTGGGGAATTGGAGAGCACGCACGAGGTAGAGAGGGGGGCGATTCTCATGTCTCTGAAACAGGGAATTATGGGTTAGATTAGCTCCTCAGTTGCAAGGGTTTATGGAGAGTGTTAATCTCGATTTAATGTCGTGGAAGTTAGGGAAGAATTATTCTGCTGTGCAAGTCTCTAGGTCTGTGTTTTTTTTTTGTTTCTCTACTGACGTCTAACACGACACAGGTGGCGGTTGTGGAGTTCACCCTCTGGTGCACGCCCATACTCCTCTGTCCAGTTCCTCAAATTCAACAATCGATGACAGCATGTATGTCCCTGTTACATTCTTGTTCAATCTGGTGCTTCGCCAAGGAAGGAGAAGGAATTGGCGCTACAGGGAGTACGTGTTTGACTCTTCTTGTTTTTTTTTTTCGTTTGTATTTAGTTTACCCGACTGAGTACCAATATTAAGTTGTTGAGATATGTTACTGAAATTGATCGCAGCTCACCCGGTTAAGCACTCGGAACAAGTATGGGACGTCTCGGGTTCGAGCCTCAACGGGAGCGTCTTTGCTCCCTTTTTCCTTTCTTTTTATTTGACTAAGTTATATATATGTTTACTTATATATATGTGACTATATATTATTTCGTGTTGTTATTACCATTATTGTTTCCTTTCGTTACGAGGCTAGGTGACGACATTGTCACATATTTCCAACGTTACGTTATATGTGCGACGATACATTATATCGTGTTATTATAAATTTTGTAACAAAGTTATGCGACGTTCATTTTTATTACATGTTACGATACCATAACGTTACGTACATATGTTTTCGTGTTCGTACATATATATATGTACTAGTTTTAATCGTTCGAATTATAAAACGTGTTATGTTTTAATATGTTAAATATTTAGGGGTATTTCACGAAAATTCTTTGAAAAATTCCTATGGTAAACTTTTGTAAAACTACTCCAAATCTTATTTATAAATCCTTCTTAGAAGTTTAACAAATGGATCTCCTAAATATATTCAAGGAGGCCGAATTTTCTTCATCAAAATAGCATTTGGAGAGCTTGGAATTCAAGGAGAAATCAAGTACAAGAATTATCTTGATTTAAAGAGTAAGTTATATAATAAGGTTTTAAGTTTAAGCTTGATTTAAGCTTCAAACTTTGGTATAAAAATTATGTATAAGCCTTAGTAATATTAAGGCCGAAAATATTGAGTTAAAATGTCAAGAAAATAATTTATAACATATAAGGTAAGGTTATTACCTTAAGGTATAAATTGGTGTCACAAAAATTAATTAAGATGCATATATAATATAAATTGAATTGTCAAGGAATAAAATGTTTCTATTTTGAGTTTATAACCATTCTAGGTCATTAGCATAATTTTAGAAGTGTCATATGGCTTATATACATTTATATGTATATATTATAAGGTTTAAATCTAGTTTTAAAACCATATAGTAAATGTATATTAAAGCCGAGAATGATATGAGAATATTGGTGATTTTTGAAGTATATAAGTATATTAACTTATATTATAAATTTTGGGAGTATTAAAAATAGCTACAAGTATTTATATGGCTCGTTTAATAAGTTATGTGGTTAAAATGTGAATTTTGAAAAGTTTGGAGTACAAATAACAATTGCCAAGAATTAAAGGGTTAATTTGGTATATTTATTATGTTTATATAAGGTAGGAATTAATATTGTGAATTTTGGTGAATTTAAATAAGTGGTTAATTGTTAAAATACATTTTATAATGTTTTGGGACTAATTTGTAATATTGGAAAGTTTGGGAGTGAAACTGAATTACATAAGATTTTATGGGTATATTAAAGTATTAGTTATGAAATTAAGTCTTGGTCAAAGTGTTGACCAAAAACTTTGGGTTAAAATGATTTATACATAAAATATTAAGTTTATAAAAGTTTAAGGGTGAATTATAATTTAAGAAAGTATATTTATGAAACCGAATTAAACAAGGGGTGAAAGTATAATTTGTAAAAGTATAAGGGCCTTTTCGGTATTTTAGGAAAATTAAATATTAAAACTATAGGTTATAAGTTAATATGTAACTTATATAAAGTTTTGGGGTTAAATTGTGAATAAGGGGAAGGTATATATTAAAACCGAAAGTGTAAGGGATTTAATTGTAATTTATAAAAGTTAGTATATATATTTGTAAATACCGAAAGATAAGTGGTTAGTTAACAATTTATAAAAGTTATGTGGTCATTGATAATTTATAAAGATTAATACAATTGTTTTGCAATTACCGAAAGTTAATATGGATATTAGTAAATTATAAAAGTTTATGGTTATTTAGTAATTTATAAAAGTTGGAGTATTTGAATTGTAATTACCGAAAAGATATATGTGGTTATTTGGTAAATTACAAAAGTTAATGTGTCCAAAATAAATACCGAATTTATAAGGCTATTTGGTAACTTATGAAAGTTATTGTGTCCAACTTATAATTACAGAAATTAATAAGGTTGGTTTTAAAATTTAATAAATAAAGGAATTAAAACTAGGTGATATAATGTATTATGGTATATTATGGAGTATAATATAAAGTTTATAAAATAATGGTGGTTATAATAAAAATGACTAAAGGATATAATATAAAGAATAAGTGGAAACAATCATGAGTATATAATTAAGGAAATGGAAATATACTACAAGTGGAAATTCATTATCACATGTGGAGACCACATAAAATAATGAACTATCTAGAACCACTGTTAATTAACAGGGGGAAATAAAGAACATACAGAGTTAGTATCCTACGAGTATAAACTCTACAGTGACAGTACTGTAATGCTAATGAATAGTGGTATTAATATTACCCGGTATTGCATGTTTATATAACAGCGTACGGGAAAGAACTACTGAACAGGAATTTGTTAAGCTAGCAGTTATTACGGTGAACGGTATGTTAATTGTGTGGTCTGAATGTCCTAAGGATTTTCCTAAGGTCCATACATTGTGTGTTTGATGTTAAGAACGATATCTGTGATTTTATGTATATGTTATTGTATACTGTATTGCTCAAGACTGTTGCGTTCTTTGTTACGCGAACATCTTATGACTCGAAGTTTATACATCTAAACTAGAACAGACTAACTGACCTTTAGGTATTATTGAACTTAACTGATGGTCATCTATTATAGTCTTAACTCAAGGATTGATTATTGTATCACTAACTAAAGGGCTAACTTATAAAGAGAGGAATCCAGACTGTTTCGACTTTCTGGTTGCGCATCGTGATCACTACGAGAGACTTCAATGGGGAGTCACTCAAGGGAATCCATCAGTCCATTCGAGGATGGCGGAGGGCACTGCCGTTGGTGCACAGTTCGACCGGATCGGTCAATATATTATCCAGGGCCATAAGGTCAGCTGGAACGGTTCCTTGTAACCCAGGGGACTATCGTCCATTAAAATGTTATTAAGGGTTGTCTTACATGAGGCCTGAGGTGGAAATTAATTGGAAAGGTTAAGTGATTGGTTTAAAGGATAAGGGCCAGGTGGCCAACTAACTAGTACAGTTTAATACGCGTATCTTGTTGGTTAACATTATGGATTATGTTGTGTGATTATTGGTTATTGTTAAGGATTACTGTGTGATTATTGGTTATTTTTATGGATTATTGATGTGTGGTTATTGGTGTTGTGTACTATGTACATTGATGTTTACAGTTGAATTGTTATGTGAGTGTTTAATGTTTACAGTTATTACTGTTATTATTGTAAACCGACATTCATGTAAAGAATCTAATATCAAGATGGCTAAAACGACTTAAGGAATCTAGATGATTTAAGACTACATTTATCATACCATCATTTCGATTGTTGAGCCCTTCAATGGGCCAAACATTCCAGGTTATTGAAGAAGACTCAAGCCGGAGGCGGCACACGGGGGTAGCTGATGTGTTTTCAACAAACACCTTTGGTTTTGTTTTCTATTGTATTAAGGAGGTTGTTGTATTCAGTTAGTTGCTCATGTTGGTTGGATTTGGTTTGTAATAATTAGAGTGCTCAGTATCTGTTCATCACAAGAAAATTCTGGAAAACGGGCCCGATTAGTGAATAGTATCAAACCGGGTAAAATAACGTGTTTTCTGTAAAAGACGAAAAACGCTCCAGCTAGTATTACAGAGGGGGACTGTTTTTACTGGTGTAAACAGCTCTCTCTCACACACACACAAGTAACAAATAAGTAAATCAAATAAAGCAAAAAGTAAAAAGTACAAAAGTAAATAACCCCCTATCTCCTCTTATTCTCTCATTTCTCTTCTCTCTCTCCAACTCCCTTCCCCCTCTCACGATGGAACCCCTCTCTGCAGCTCTCTTCTTCCTTCCTCCCCTCTTGTTGGCGATTTCAAAGCCCTAAAGGAAGCTCCCATGGCTTCCTCACTTTCTCTCCATGCTCTAACTCCATTTGAGCTCCAAATGTAAATAAAACACATATTGAACTCCCCTCATCCTCCTCTACATTTCTATCTTTCAAAATTCGAAAAGAATGAGTTTCATCTCCATGGGTTTCCCCATTTGAAGAGAAAAGAACCACCATCATGGAGCTAGGAGTCTCCTCTTTCCAACAAGGTAAAAAATCTCCATGAAAGACCTCACTTTTCTCCATCTCTGGTATGGCCGATTTTTGGTCTCTCTCTTACCTTGTTTTTCTCTCTTTGCTTGGGCATTGTTCAACCCTCCAATGGTGGAGTAATTCCCTTCTTGATTCAAGAGTGAGAATCCCTCAAAGATCTCCAAGGTAAAAACCCTAACTTGTGCTCTAAGCCTTTCCATGGGATAGAATTCTCTAATGGTTTAGAAGAGTAATTAAAATGCATTTTTTGTGTTCTTGGGTGTTGGGATGGAGTTTAACAACTCCATTCCCATTTGACCGATGGTACAAGGAGGAGAGGAAGAGAAGAATGGAAAGGAGAAAAAAATATAAGCTCCAAGTAAGAGCTCTTTTAATGCTCAATTTAATGCACTAGTGTAATGGGAATGGGTGAACAAATAAAAGAACCTAAACTATTGTACTAAGTATTGTAGTTATGAATGTTTGAGTATTTGTGAGCAAATATGTGGATTTGTAGGCCTTAGAGCCAAATGAATGATATATGTGTACTAGTATTACTATTTGAGGAAGTAATGATGTATTGGTATGGTAATTGAGGAGATATGGGTGTATTAAGATTCTTGTATGAGTGCTGATAGAACCCTTGTGGTTTGGCTAGAATAGGGATGAAGTTGATGAGAAAAGGTATGTGTGGATAAGTAAGGAAAGTAGGTGAACTATGGCGAAATTTTAGTAGGAATTGTGTATTAAGAATGACTTGGTGAAAGGGAGAACCAAGGAATGTATTGGGGTTAGTAGAGATGGATAATGACCATGGATTGGTAATTGGAGAATGAGGATAAAGTATATAAAAATCTGTAGCAAGAAGTGATAGAAATGTATTGGAAAAGCTAGGAAAAATTAGAGTGCAAGATGTAGTGGAATGGATGTTGGACTTGGGTATAGACATGGTGATTGCTTGGAATTAAATTTGGGATACTAGTAATGGTATTGGTAGTAGAAGTATTGGATGTGAGGATTGAGTTATAAAATCTGTAGCATAAGTGTGACAAAAACTGTTACAAGTGTTGAAGGGAGTGAGGAAAAATTGTGTATATGGATTTAGAAATGAGTAAGGTATTTGGGGGATGAACCAAGGCAATTTTGAGGGCCTAAGTAGTGTTAAAATATGTGGCATTACATGTAGGAAGATTGGGGAAGCAATGGGTAAAGTATAGAACTGAAAACAGAATTTAAAACTGAAGTACTGGGCCGGACCGACCTTGGGACCGAACTTGCAAGGTCGGTCGAGCCCAGAATTACAAAGACGGGAAACCTTCTGGAATAGACCGGACTTGCGACCGGACATGCAAGTTCGGTCGGACCAGAAAATTCTCCCGTCTGAAACCTTCTGGAATGGACCGAACTTGCGACCGGACTTGCAAGTTCGGTCGGCCAGAAAAATTCCGCAGATGAAAGCTTCTGGAATGGACCGAACTTGCGACCGGACTTGCAAGTTCGGTCGAGATAGAAAATGTCCATACTGATAGCTACTGGAATGGACCGGACTTGCGACCGACCCTGTAGTCCGGTCGAGTCAAAAAAAAAATGTTTTATTATATGATTATAGTAATCATATGTATATATATGCCTATACCTATATATGCATATATGTAGTAATACACCATTAATAAGTAGTAATGGTAAAGAAAGTAGTATATGAGTAGGAAAACAAGAGTAGAAAGTAACCAAGTAAGTTGAGGGTATGAGAACGTTAAGTACACCGGGATAACGGGGTAAGTATGGGAGTAGTAATTATTTGTGTATCGTAATAGTATAGTATTAATAATAATATTGGAACATTATCAGTGGAACAAGTGTGAACCAAGGAACGAGGGAACACACGTGTTAAAGCTAACTCCGGTGAAAGGTATGATTTTCTCATGCCCCGTATGCTAACCGAGTTACGTTGATTTGTGTGCTGTATGCCGGCTAATCAAGACTAAAGCATGAAAATGGTTTATTGCCTTCATTGTATGTCTTGATGTATGTTGTGTGAGCTAACCCTTCATGTTTGACCGTGTGGCTTCATTTAGTGTGTAGTACGACTCATAGATGAGTCTTGTTTTGTAGTGACGCGTAGTAAGAGTCACGTTATGAACTAATGGAAATGTAGCAACGCACTAAACTATCGAATCAATAACGATAACGCTACCCAATGAACTCACTAGAATGTGAGGGAGTGTACGGGAGTAATAACCTCCCGATAACGGTAGGAGAACCGAAATGAATGATCCACAATTAATAAGTAGTGGAAGTATACAAATAACCTCTAATAGAGGAATTAATCTTGGTGCAACACATGAACCATGAGTGTAGTAAAGAATGATGAGGGATCTCCAAACCCCTTAGCAATTAGTCGACCCATTATGAGAGGACCCGACTGATGTAAGGATGCCCCGAACGAGAGAGTATTCGATATGTTGGGGAAACCCTTAAATCTGAGGATACTAGACGGTGGTAATTCCCTAAGCTAGCAGAGGTTATCGAGAGAGATACTTCTAGGCTAATCCATGAGATTGTATTATACTCTGAGAGAAGAGTGTTGGGAATTGGAGTAGTCCGGTAAAACGGATATTTGAGTATTTGAGGAGCTAAGCGTATAGCCCTCGCATTGTAGGTCCGGTGGCGAGTCTTCTGTATGACTCCGCCCAGAGACCAAAGTATTGAGTATGAGTATTGCGTATGTATGAGTAAGTAATGAGTACTGAGTAAGAAGTGAGTATGAGTACGTAATGAGTATCGAGTATTGAGTATGTATGAGTAAGTATTGAGTACTGAGTACGTATGAGTAAGTATGGAGTATTGAGTAGCAAGTATACACAAGTATAGTAACGAGTACAGAGTAAGGATCGTGTACGAGTAGGATACCGAACATGGAGTGATGAGTATACAAGAGTAAGGAGTGAGTATGAGTAGAGTAACGAGTAATGCAACGAAAGAGTATTGAACAAATAGCTAGTATGACGGTTGACTATCGAATTGTCTTCCTTAGTAAGTATTGAACCTTGTATGTGTATGTAGGTATTGTGAATGTATTGTTGTAGCATGAGTATGTATGGATGCATGTAAAATGAACTCCATGTATATCCGACCCAAAGTAGTCGGCGTACCGCGGTTAGCATGCGGTATATGCGAATTTCATGTGTAGCGTAAGCTGACCCCCTCGGGGGACCGTTTTTAGTGTGCAGGTACCCGAAGCTGATCACCGTTCGAGAGAGTAGGACAGGGACTGCTACGTAAGCATGGGTAGTTGTATAGTAGGGATTGGTACTTGTATTGTAAGGCGAATTCGGAAGTTTAAACTGTATCGGTAATTTAAGGATTGTAGTGTACTCGGTATAGTAATGTATTGAAGTTGTAATTGGATTTTGGGTAAGTAAGCAATGGGAAGTATTGTATTGTGTAGAGTACTCGGTATGTTCATATTCATCAGACCGATAGTATGTAGTATTGTAACTCGCCTTGTTAGTCACGTGGGTGACTAACGGCATTGTACACCGCCGTTGAGTATGTAATGCCGCCTGCGTAAAACGCGTTTTTGTGACACCCGAAGGTGCATTTTTGTGCTTTAAGGATTTTCTGAAAAATAAGTAGTCGCTATGAGTTCCAAGTGTTTATTGACATTTTTATAGTCAATAATAATATGTTAAGGTGTTACATTGAGTTATATGGGGTTATATCAACTCAGAACCAATTCCCGGGCTAACCGGGCAAAAAGGAGCGTTAAGAAATTCTCCCGAGTACTTTGTTTATTTTGAGCAAGTAGCTCATCCAATCTCTTAGAATGATTAATAGTGATGTTAGGAACTCTAAGAATTAATTTTATAGGAGTTCGTGCCACCTCGGCACTCCTCCGGGGCATTCCCGAGGGTTTATGGGACCCCCTTAAGGCATCTCCTAGCACTTTGCGTTTAACTGAGAATTTAGCGTGAGGACTTCATCTTATATATCTAATAGAGTGTTATGGAGCATTTGGAATGAAGTTGTAATGTTTACTTCACTATAAGGTATTTCCGGGACTTTCGGGCCTTAAGGGCCTTTAAGGGAACTCCCGAGCCATTTGTATTTTTATTCAATTTTAGATGAGGTCCTGCGTTCTAAGGGTCATATAATGATCCTTTATTATCTTCATATGAAGTTTATAGCTTATATAATTGTTTACTCAAGGTCGGACTTTAACGCACGTTTTTGACCTTAAAGAGTTTAGGTGCGTTTTTAAACGCCTGAGAATTTTTATACTTTCTTAGGTTTAATAATCCCCAAAATAATGTATATTTACCATTATTTAATTATTTAAATGTAGGGGTATTTCACCATGCGATGATTTAGGAATGATCTAGTTTGGGTAACCTTCATGGTATTGAGTGGATTTGAGTGATGGGATGAAAGTTGTCTAAGAAGGGTATAGCATGGTTAAGGTAAATGAAGAACAATGTTAAGGTGTTAAAAGGATGGCAAGAAATGTATAGGTATGTACAAGTTAGGAATGATGAGTAGTAAGTGTAAAGGAGAGGAAGTTACGCATGGAGATGCAATATGACTTTGAGAACTTTGAGAGGTTTGAGTAAAGGAAATGGGTAGCATAATGATGCTTGGGGAGTAGTTAAGATGGTTGTGAAGAAACACTATGGTTAGTTGAAGTTGTAGGAATAACTACTCCTTAGAAACCTAAGGAAAATGTTACAAGTGTTAGGAATTTTCGTAAGAAATTGAGTGACAAGTTTGGTGATGATTGAGGAAGGTTTAGTGCATGTTTTAAGGTTTTTAAACATGTAGAAAACATGTGGAAAATTTATGGAATGAGTGGGAAAAGAATGGGGTAAATTTGGAGTTCAAAATGAGTAGAAAAGCACTTGAAAAATGGGGTCTGTTTGGGACCGCCCCTAGGGACTGCCCTTGTGGGAGGTCCAGTTGAATTCTGCAGGACGAGTGTAGTTTCTGTTGTGGACCGCCCCTGGGGACCTCCCTAGAGGGGCGGTCCAGACTGGAGAGAATTTTTTTAAAAGGCTTCTAATGATGGGGGATTGGATGCTAATGGTTTTAGATGATGTTAGGCCTTGTTTGGTGACATGTAAAGGCCTTAAAAGTGTAAACAAGGTTAGGTTGGATGTGAGAGTTGTGAACTTAAGATCACAAGAGTAAAATTAAGTATAACGGGATGACGGGGTTAACTATGGGCGCATTAGTTGTTAAACAATCATTTACCCCGATGTTAATGGAAGCAATTGTAATGTTACCAGTTGTTCGAGAATTATTCGAGGAATAAGAGGACACAATAGAGTGTACCTTGGTGACAGGTATGGTTTTCTTGTAGCCTGCTTGCTAACGAGGTGTCCCTCGGCTTATGTGTTATTTGTTTATGTGTGCCAACTAAAAAAAGATAAAGCATGCAACCGGTATATTATGTTGTTGTGTGATTGTGATACACTAACACAACTTACCATGAGAACTTACTAACAATGTTTAGAAAAGAATTGTGTGAGAATAAGGAACACTCCCAAATATTGTTTTATTAGTAACCGAAAGTGGATAACTAACAAACATTAACTTTGAGACTTCTACTAACTAGAACTTGGGGGGAGTGAGGAATCCGGAATGGTTCGGTCATGCATGTGTTAAGTAGGAGGTTGGTATCCTATCAGGTTCCGACTTTCAAAATGACTTATCTTTGGACTCGTCGCCTAGAGTCGACATAAAGACTCGGTTACCTCGATTTCTGTTCGAGGTGGGAGGCATTACTGAGATGGTGTGGTGGGATCTACCTAAATCCCAACAAATTCTAACAAATATTGTTTATGTAAACCAATGGAGCTGATAACTCCTTGGTTAGGATTACTTGACCCGACAAGATAAACAATGAATTAAGGAACAACCATTCTAATTAAATAACGGTTGTCTTAATTGAGAAAAGATCTGAGATAAGATTTGAGATAAAGTACAACCAATTCTAATTAAAGAATGGTTTTCTTAATTGAGATAAGATCTGAGATAAGATTTGAGATAAAGTACAAACAATTCTAATTAAAGAACGGTTGGTACATTGAGACTGAGATAAGGAATAAGATTGAGGTAAGATAAGAATGGACTGAGATTAAGAGGTATCATGTTTTAAGGAGTTAAAAGACTAACTCACTTACTAAGGGAACGCTTATAAGTCGTTCATTGTGTTTGAACTTTGATTGTTCATATGTGGCTTGTTGTTTATTGCACTTTGTATTTATGTTGTGCATCTAATCAACTTCATGCTATCAACAATTAGTCGTCGTACCCCGTTAGCTTGGGGGCTATAAGTGAAATACCCCTAACTTTTAAATAATTAAATAATGGTAAATAAATATTATCTGGGGGATTATTAAACCCTGAGAAAAGTATATAAACACTTGGGCGTTAAAACGCACATAACCTCCTTAAGGTAAAAAACGAGCGTTAAAGCCCGACCTTAAGCTAACCAAGTTATATAAGCTGTAAAGCTCATAGTTAATCAAGGATCATTTTATGACCTTTAAAACACAAGTCCTCAGTTAGAACTGGGTAAAAATACAATATGCCCAGGAGTTTCCTTAAGGGCCCCTAAAGGCCCGAAAGTCCCGGAAATACATTATTAAATAAAGTAAAGCATTACACTTTATAAATGCACTATAACACTTTAATAAACATATAAGATGAAGTTCTCATGCTAAAATCTCAGTTACATACAAAGTGCTCGGAAGTTCCCGATGGGGGCCCCATAAAGGCCCGGGAATACCCCGGAGGAGTGCCGAGGTGGCACGAACTCCTATATAATTAATTCTAAGAGTACCTAAAATCATTATTCAACATCCTAAAGAGGATTCTAGAGCCACTTTCTCAAAAATAAACAAAGTTCTTGGACGAATTTCTTAACGCTCCTTTTTACCCCGGGAGTGTCCCGGTAGCCCGAAAATTGAGTTCACAAAAATGCGTTCTACGCAATTACCTTGAAGTTTTTGAGGAGCCACGAGTTGATAATCTTAAAAGGGGATAAATTGAACATCTAAATCAATTAATTCCAGTACTAAATTCATAGTACAAATGGGGGCAATGTTTGGGACAAAAGGTACCTAAAATCATCATTTTTACCTTAGAACTTTCATCTTTTACCTTGATATAAATGTACCAATTAAATTCTGGAACCTATTACATATTAGTATGATCTTAGTACAATATAGTGTGACAAGAATAAAATTAAAAATCAAACCCATCTGGTCCATATTGTAGGCGCCATTTAGGGTATAAATTGACTAGTTTTAGTTCAAAAATTTGTCTTATGGAATGATGAATCATCCTATCATGTATTATATAATAAGGTATCAAGTAATTGCTGTCAAATAGAGCTCATCCACTGTATGACCTGCAAGAGAACAGCAAAGGAAATAGATTAAGAAAAGAAATGAAATTAAAATATGCTACTAGATCTAGCTCTTTTGTACTAGGCTATAAACAAATGAAACAGCCATGTTACCACCCTTGTGCTGCCGATTTGGACCAGGAAAATAAGGAGCTTGATGGCTATACTTTAGTCAAAAGAATACACCACCTAACTAGCATGATCTCTTGCCTAATATAAACCAAAAACCAATTGTCTTGTGGCAGCCTTCATTACCGAATTCAAGGAGAAGAAAGAGGAATTGTTTGCTCTATAATTAATCAAATAATACACTAACCTAGCTAGCATGTTCTCTTGTCTCAAATCAAACAAAAATCAATTGAAATGTACATCCTATGCAGCCGAGAATCATAAGGAAAAGGAAGAAAGATTAGCATGTTAATTGCCATAGAAAAATCAAAAGAAGACATGTACCTACCTTGTCTTGTCTTCTTCTTTCAATTATCAAACAAAGTTATTCCAATCACCTTGCCAATCAGCCGTAAGTTTGTCTAATGGAGCGACTTTTGTAGTCAGATTTTGAAGTCAAATTAATCATAAACAAGTCATAAAATAATATCTTGAATCATACTAATTATTCACCATTTGATTCTTTGCCTTTCTTGCCTTAAGACCTCATGCAGCCTTTCATTTCCCTTTGCCCTCATGCACCGAATTGGTAAGCATTCTCTTGCTCTCTCTTTTCTTCTTCCTTAGCTAGTTTATTTCCTTAGAGCTTCAAAGCTCCACTAATGGTGTTCTAAGTTCTAACACCATTTTAATGTAATTTTCCTAGTTAAATCTACTAAGTCTTGAAGCAAGAAATCATCATAGCAATCCTTGCTATTTTTGCCAAGCATAAGTGTTCCAAGGAGGTTCCTAGATTCAACAACAACACAAGGAACAACAAGATCAAGTTAAGGTATATTTTCATGTTGAAAATCCTAGCAAAATGCCTAAGTCATTTCCAAAAATTTATGAACTTCTAAACCTATATTATTTTCATTATTTCATGAAGGAAATTTAGATCTACAACTATCTCAAGGTCTACCGAAAATTCGTTGAAAAATTCCTAAGGTAAACTTTTGTAAAACTACTCCAAATCTTATTTATAAATCCTTCTTAGAAGTTTAACAAATGGATCTCCTAAATATATTCAAGGAGGCCGAATTTTCTTCATCAAAATAGCATTTGGAGAGCTTGGAATTCAAGGAGAAATCAAGTACAAGAATTATCTTGATTTAAGGAGTAAGTTTATATAATTAAGGTTTATTAAGTTTAAGCTTGATTTAAGCTTCAAACTTTGGTATAAAAATTATGTATAAGCCTTAGTAATATTAAGGCCGAAAATATTGAGTTAAAATGTCAAGAAAAATAATTTATAACATATAAGGTAAGGTTATTACCTTAAGGTATAAATTGGTGTCACAAAAATTAATTAAGATGCATATATATATATAAACTGAATTGTCAAGGAATAAAATCTATTTTGAGTTTATAACCATTCTAGGTCATTAGCATAATTTTTAGAAGTGTCATATGGCTTATATACATTTATATGTATATATTATAAGGTTTAAATCTAGTTTTAAAACCATATAGTAAATGTATATTAAAGCCGAGAATGATATGAGAATATTGGTGATTTTTGAAGTATATAAGTATATTAACTTATATTATAAATTTTGGGAGTATTAAAAATAGCTACAAGTATTTATATGGCTCGTTTAATAAGTTATGTGGTTAAAATGTGAATTTTGAAAAGTTTGGAGTACAAATAACAATTGCCAAGAATTAAAGGGTTAATTTGGATATTTATGTTATAATATAAGGTAGGAATTAATATTATGAATTTTGGTGAATTTAAATAAGTGGTTAATTGTTAAAATAACATTTTATAAAGTTTTGGGACTAATTTGTAATTATTGGAAAGTTTGGGAGTGAAACTGAATTACATAAGATTTTATGGGTATATTAAAGTATTAGTTATGAAATTAAGTCTTGGTCAAAGTGTTGACCAAAAACTTTGGGTTAAAATGATTTATGACATAAAATATTAAGTTTATAAAAGTTTAAGGGTGAATATAATTTAAGAAAATATATTTATGAAACCGAATTAAACAAGGGGTGAAAGTATAATTTGTAAAAGTATAAGGGCCTTTTCGGTATTTTAGGAAAATTAAATATTAAAACTATAGGTTATAAGTTAATATGTAACTTATATAAAGTTTTGGGGTTAAATTGTGAATAAGGGGAAGGTATATATTAAAACCGAAAGTGTAAGGGATTTAATTGTAATTTATAAAAGTTAGTATATATATGTAAATACCGAAAGATAAGTGGTTAGTTAACAATTTATAAAAGTTATGTGGTCATTTGATAATTTATAAAGATTAATACAATTGTTTTGCAATTACCGAAAGTTAATATGGATAATTAGTAAATTATAAAAGTTATATGGTTATTTAGTAATTTATAAAAGTTGGAGTATTTGAATTGTAATTACCGAAAAGATATATGTGGTTATTTGGTAAATTACAAAAGTTAATGTGTCCAAAATATAAATACCGAATTTATAAGGCTATTTGGTAACTTATGAAAGTTATTGTGTCCAACTTATAATTACAGAAATTAATAAGGTTGGTTTTAAAATTTAATAAATAAAGGAATTAAAACTAGGTGATATAATGTATTATGGAGTATAATATAAAGTTTATAAAATAATGGTGGTTATAATAAAAATGACTAAAGGATATAATATAAAGAATAAGTGGAAACAATCATGAGTATAATTAAGGAAATGGAAATATACTACAAGTGGAAATTCATTATCACATGTGGAGACCACATAAAATAATGAACTATCTAGAACCACTGTTAATTAACAGGGGGAAATAAAGAACATACAGAGTTAGTATCCTACGAGTATAAACTCTACAGTGACAGTACTGTAATGCTTAATGAATAGTGGTATTAATATTACCCGGTATTGCATGTTTATATAACAGCGTACGGAAAGAACTACTGAACAGGAATTTGTCAAGCTAGCAGTTATACGGTGAACGGTATGTTAATTGTGTGGTCTGAATGTCCTAAGGATTTTCCTAAGGTCCAGACGTTGTGTGTTTGATTGTTAAGAACGATATCTGTGATTTTATGTATATGTTATTGTATACTGTATTGCTCAAGACTGTTGCGTTCTTTTGTTACGCGAACATCTTATGACTGGAAGTTTATACATCTAAACTAGAACAAGACTAACTGACCTTTAGGTATTATTGAACTTAACTGATGGTCATCTATTATAGTCTTAACTCAAGGATTGATTATTGTATCACTAACTAAAGGGCTAACTTATAAAGAGAGGAATCCAGACTGTTTCGACTTTCTGGTTGCGCATCGTGATCACTACGAGAGACTTCAATGGGGAGTCACTCAAGGGAATCCATCAGTCACATTCGAGGATGGCGGAGGGCACTGCCGTTGGTGCACAGGTTCGACCGGATCGGTCAATATATTATCCAGGGCCATAAGGTCAGCTGGTAACGGTTCCTTTGTAACCCAGGGGACTATCGTCCATTAAAATGTTATTAAGGGTTGTCTTGACATGAGGCCTGAGGTGGAAATTAATTGGAAAAGGTTAAGTGATTGGTTTAAAGGATAAGGGCCAGGTGGCCAACTAACTAGTACAGTTTAATACGCGTATCTTGTTGGTTAACATTATGGATTATTGTTGTGTGATTATTGGTTATTGTTAAGGATTACTGATGTGTGATTATTGGTTATTGTTATGGATTATTGATGTGTGGTTATTGGTGTTGTGTACTATTGTACATTGATGTTTACAGTTGAATTGTTATGTGAGTGTTTAATGTTTACAGTTATTACTGTTATTATTGTAAACCGGCATTTCATGTAAAGAATCTAATATCAAGATGGCTAAAAACGACTTAAGGAATCTAGATGATTTAAGACTACATTTATCATACCAGCATTTCGATTGCTGAGCCCTTCAATGGGCCAAACATTCCAGGTTATTGAAGAAGACTCAAGCCGGAGTGCGGGACACGGGGGTAGCTGATGTGTTTTCAACAAACACCTTTGGTTTTGTTTTCTATTGTATTAAGGAGGTTGTTGTATTCAGTTAGTTGCTCATTTGGTTGGATTTGGTTTGTAATAATTAGAGTGCTCAGTATCTGTTCATCACAAGAAAATTCCGGAAAACGGGCCCGGTTAGTGAATAGTATCAAAACCGGGTAAAATAACGAGTGTTTTCTGTAAAAGACGAAAAACGCTCCAGCTAGTATTACAGAGGGGGCCGGTTTTTACTGGTGTAAACAGCTCTCTCTACACACACACAAGTAACAAATAAGTAAATCAAATAAAGCAAAAAGTAAAAAGTACAAAAGTAAATAACCCCCTATCTCCTCTTATTCTCTCATTTCTTCTCTCTCTCCAACTCCCTTCCCCCTCTCACGATGGAACCCCCTCTCTGCAGCTCTCTTCTCCTTCCTCCCCTCTTGTTGGCGATTTCAAAGCCCTAAAGGAAGCTCCCATGGCTTCCTCACTTTCTCTCCATGCTCTAACTCCATTTGAGCTCCAAATGTAAAATAAAACACATATTTGAACTCCCTCATCCTCCTCTATTATCTTTTCAAAATTCGAAAAGAATGAGTTTCATCTCCATGGGTTTTCCCCATTTGAAGAGAAAAGAACACCATCATGGAGCTAGGAGTCTCTTTCCAACAAGGTAAAAATCTCCATGAAAGACCTCACTTTTCTCCATCTCTTGGTATGGCCGATTTTTGGTCTCTCTTTACCTTGTTTTTCTCTTGCTTTGGAGCATTGTTCAACCCTCCAATGGTGGAGTAATTCCCTTCTTGATTCAAGAGTGAGAATCCCTCTCAAAGATCTCCTAAGGTAAAACCCTAACTTGTGCTCTAAGCCTTTCCATGGGATTAGAATTCTCTAAAGGTTTAGAAGAGTAATTAAAATGCATTTTTGTGTTCTTGGGTGTTGGGATGGAGTTTAACAACCATTCCCATTTGACCGATTGGTAAGGAGGAGAGGGAAGAGAAGAATTGGAAAGGAGAAAGAAATATAAGCTCAAGGTAAGAGCTCTTTTAATGTCAATTTAATGCAGTGTAATGGGAATGGTGAAAAATAAGAAGAACCTAAATATTGTACGTTCTTGTAGTTATGAGTTGAGTATTTGTGAGCAAATATGTGGATTTGTAGGCCTTAGAGCCAAATGAATGATATATGTGTATTAGTATTGCTATTTGAGGAAGTAATGATGTATTGGTATGATAATTGAGGAGATATGGGTGTATTAAGATTCTTGTATGAGTGCTGATAGAACCCTTGTGGTTTGGCTAGAATAGGGATGAAGTTGAAGAGAAAAGGTAGGTGTGGATAAGTAAGGAAAGTAGGTGAACTATGGCGAAATTTTAGTAGGAATTGAGTATTGGGAATGACTTGGTGAAAGGGAGAACCAAGGAATGTATTGGGGTTAGTAGAGATGGATAATGACCATGGATTGGTAATTGGAGAATGAGGATAAAGTATATTAAAATCTGTAGCAAGAAGTGATAGAAATGTATTGGAAAAGCTAGGAAAAATTAGAGTGCAAGATGTAGTGGAATGGATGTTGGACTTGGGTATAGACATGGTGATTGCTTGGAATTAAATTTGGGATACTAGTAATGGTATTGGTAGTAGAAGTATTGGATGTGAGGATTGAGTTATAAAATCTGTAGCATAAGTGTGACAAAAACTGTTACAAGTGTTGAAGGGAGTGAGGAAAAATTGTGTATATGGATTTAGAAATGAGTAAGGTATTTGGGGGATGAACCAAGGCAATTTTGAGGGCCTAAGTAGTGTTAAAATATGTGGCATTACATGTAGGAAGATTGGGGAAGCAATGGGTAAAGTATAGAACTGAAAACAGAATTTAAAACTGAAGTACTGGGCCGGACCGACCTTGGGACCGAACTTGCAAGGTCGGTCGAGCCCAGAATTACAAAGACGGGAAACCTTCTGGAATAGACCGGACTTGCGACCGGACATGCAAGTTCGGTCGGACCAGAAAATTCTCCCGTCTGAAACCTTCTGGAATGGACCGAACTTGCGACCGGACTTGCAAGTTCGGTCGGCCAGAAAAATTCCGCAGATGAAAGCTTCTGGAATGGACCGAACTTGCGACCGGACTTGCAAGTTCGGTCGAGATAGAAAATGTCCATACTGATAGCTACTGGAATGGACCGGACTTGCGACCGACCCTGTAAGTCCGGTCGAGTCAAAAAAAAAAATGTTTTATTATATGATTATAGTAATCATATGTATATATATGCCTATACCTATATATGCATATATGTAGTAATACACCATTAATGAAGTAGTAATGGTAAGAAAGTAAGTATATGAGTAGGAAAACAAGAGTAGAAAGTAACCAAGTAAGTTGAGGGTATGAGAACGTTAAGTACACCGGGATAACGGGGTAAGTATGGGAGTAGTAATTATTTGTGTATCGTAATAGTATAGTATTAATAATAATGTTGGAACATTATCAGTGGAACAAGTGTGAACCAAGGAACGAGGGAACACACGTGTTAAAGCTAACTCCGGTGAAAGGTATGATTTTCTCATGTCCCGTATGCTAACCGAGTTACGTTGATTTGTGTGCTGTATGCCGGCTAATCAAGACTAAAGCATGAAAATGGTTTATTGCCTTCATTGTATGTCTTGATGTATGTTGTGTGAGCTAACCCTTCATGTTTGACCGTGTGGCTTCATTTAGTGTGTAGTACGACTCATAGATGAGTCTTGTTTTGTAGTGACGCGTAGTAAGAGTCACGTTATGAACTAATGGAAATGTAGCAACGCACTAAACTATCGAATCAATAACGATAACGCAACCCAATGAACTCACTAGAATGTGAGGGAGTGTACGGGAGTAATAACCTCCCGATAACGGTAGGAGAACCGAAATGAATGATCCACAATTAATAAGTAGTGGAAGTATACAAATAACCTCTAATAGAGGAATTAATCTTGGTGCAACACATGAACCATGAGTGTAGTAAAGAATGATGAGGGATCTCCAAACCCCTTAGCAATTAGTCGACCCATTATGAGAGGACCCGACTGATGTAAGGATGCCCCGAACGAGAGAGTATTCGATATGTTGGGGAAACCCTTAAATCTGAGGATACTAGACGGTGGTAATTCCCTAAGCTAGCAGAGGTTATCGAGAGAGATACTTCTAGGCTAATCCATGAGATTGTATTATACTCTGAGAGAAGAGTGTTGGGAATTCGAGTAGTCCGGTAAAACGGATATTTGAGTATTTGAGGAGCTAAGCGTATAGCCCTCGCATTGTAGGTCCGGTGGCGAGTCTTCTGTATGACTCCGCCCAGAGACCAAAGTATTGAGTATTGCGTATGTATGAGTAAGTAATGAGTACTGAGTAAGAAGTGAGTATGAGTACGTAATGAGTATCGAGTATTGAGTATGTATGAGTAAGTATTGAGTACTGAGTACGTATGAGTAAGTATGGAGTATTGAGTAGCAAGTATACACAAGTATAGTAACGAGTACAGAGTAAGGATCGTGTACGAGTAGGATACCGAACATGGAGTGATGAGTATACAAGAGTAAGGAGTGAGTATGAGTAGAGTAACGAGTAATGCAACGAAAGAGTATTGAACAAATAGCTAGTATGACGGTTGACTATCGAATTGTCTTCCTTAGTAAGTATTGAACCTTGTATGTGTATGTAGGTATTGTGAATGTATTGTTGTAGCATGAGTATGTATGGATGCATGTAAAATGAACTCCATGTATATCCGACCCAAAGTAGTCGGCGTACCGCGGTTAGCATGCGGTATATGCGAATTTCATGCGTAGCGTAAGCTGACCCCCTCGGGGGACCGTTTTTAGTGTGCAGGTACCCGAAGCTGATCACCGTTCGAGAGAGTAGGACGGGGACTGCTACGTAAGCATGGGTAGTTGTATAGTAGGGATTGGTACTTGTATTGTAAGGCGAATTCGGAAGTTTAAACTGTATCGGTAATTTAAGGATTGTAGTGTACTCGGTATAGTAATGTATTGAAGTTGTAATTGGATTTTGGGTAAGTAAGCAATGGGAAGTATTGTATTGTGTAGAGTACTCGGTATGTTCATATTCATCAGACCGATAGTATGTAGTATTGTAACTCGCCTTGTTAGTCACGTGGGTGACTAACGGCATTGTACACCCGCCGTTGAGTATGTAATGTCCGCTGCGAAGGTAAGTATTGTACAGTAATGATGGTATTAGCGGTAGGGGTGTTACAGCATGAGGAGTTGAGATTGTTGGAAGGAGTAAGGATGCCTTGTTACTCACAAGGGTGAGTAACGGTGTGTAACACCAAGGTAGATAGTTTTATTTTCCGCTGCGAATTATTATTTATTATGCTACGACTTGCGACGTTATTACAGGTTTAGGATTAGGGGTGTTACAAAAAGTGGTATCAAAGCGTAGTTACGCTCTGATGAAAGATACTGAGTCAAGAATATGAGCATAGGACATTTGGGAATACGGGAAACGTCTGTGAGGATTCGTGACCTAGAAAATTTAGGAATATCTTTATTGCTAGTGGTTAACTTTCTTGTATATTTGTGGTTGTGTATGTAAAACGGTGTAGCAACCGAGTAGTAATAATAATACACTATAGATGTCGACAAGAGGAAGACCACGTGGAGGCAGCAGTGGACGCGGTGGCGAGACACCAGCGGATGTTCCAGAGGTACCAGGCCTAGCAGCAGCCATGGCGGCCTTCACGCAGCAACTAGGAGCTCAACTTACGGGAGCCATACCCCACCCGCCGCAGCCCAGGGAAACCAACTGGTTGAAGAGCATTGCAGACGCGAGAGTACCGACTTATTCAGGGGAACCGGACCCCGCCGCACTGGAGAAGTTCATTGTGGAGCACCAGAAGGCGTTCAAGGTTGTCAGAGTTCCAGAAGACCAGAAAGTCGACATGCCGCGTACAACCTGAAGGAAGCATCTGACATTTGGTGGCGGTCGTGGAGGGCCACAGTAGAGCTACACCGGACTTTGGATGGACAGCGTTTGTAGAAGTGTTGCGGGAGAAGTACTACCCGAACACCTAAAGCAGGAAAAAGGCAGGAGATCGAGACCTTAATCCAAGGGAGTCAAACAGTTGACCAGTACTATGCACGGTTCACCAGTTTGTTGGACTACATACCAGGAGTCGATTCCGACACTGTGAAGACTCAAAAGTTTAGGGGAAGAGGCGCAGGAAGAAAGAAGAGAAAGAGTACTGAAGGAGATGATGGTGGAGCAACCTCTGGCGGTTACTACAAGAAGGGGAAGATTTTCTTTGAAAAGAAGGGGCGGAAGGATTTCCATGGTCAGAAGATGAAGGAGCAGGTCCCTCATCTGACCGGCCCAGCTATTGATGCTCAGCCATTAAGATCAGCACCACCTAGAGGCAGTAAGCCAACCCAACGTCACTATTATTGTAAACGCTGTGGAAAGGATCACCCAGGAGTAGATTGCTCAGGAAGGAAGGTGGAGTGTCGCTATTGCAGAAAGGAAGGTCACAGGGAGTATGAATGATTTTCCAATCCAAGGAGCCGAGTATACAAGGGAGCTAGAGGTTCATAGAGAACACCAGCTATCGTGGCGGGAGGACCAAGAGGAGACCAGACGCCGCAGAACAACACCTATACTAGAGGACCGGCAGGACAGCCATCCTCATCCGGGAGTCGGAAGGGAAAGGAGATAGTTCCATGAAGAAATACCCTGTACACAGTGGGAACTTCAGGCGCTGAGGCTAGCGCTCAGCGCGAAACCGGTAAGCCTAGAACCTAAACCAAATGCATGATGCTTAAATGTGTGTTATAATTATCAGTCGATGAGACTTGTATGTGTTAGTAAGAATCAAAAATTTAGAGAGACCTAACTTAGTAACCTCTCACCTAATAAGATACTTCGACATTTGTTTTCTCTTACCTATGAGACCGAGGTCACCTGAGCCTATGTGCGAAGGTCGGGAATATCCAGAGGCATAATGCCAAGTACTTCGACCTGGCATGATCTTACTCAAGCAATACTTAACTAAAAATGAACAAATAACTATTGTAAATGAATGTAGAACTTTGGGGATAGGCCTTGGAGGATTTTATATCCCAGGATATGGGAGTGGATCAAAACTTAAATTATATATGATGTGTATGGGTAAGAATTGGGATCCATAGGCTAGGTTATATAGTGAAGTAAGAAAGGTAGATGGAGCACGAGTTCCTAGGATACCAGTTGTATCATTCTCCATAGGAGATGATACTGAGTTTTATACGGTGATAAGAAGAGGATGGATAAGGTGAACAAGATTATTTTGAAGTCAGGAGACGCGTTGATATATAGTGGAGAATCCAGATTAGTGTACCATAGGATTAAGAGTATTAAACCTAATACAAACCGAGATTAGCCTTGGGATACGGGATGTGAGATAGTACAATGAGGAATAGTAAGTTAGTTTTGCTTGGACCACCGAAGGGCGTTATCAACTGTCCAAACTTACAGTAACTACAAATTATGACCTGCCTAAATGACGAGCAGATGTCATGAAAAGGAATACATTAATTAATATAAAATACTTAAGACTACATGAATTGTCAAAAGGGTTTGATGAAGACCTGCACATAAAGAGCAAACACTGAAATTTTATGGGATACCCAGGCACCGAGCTTACCGCTCAGTGCGATACTAGAAAATCTTACAATCCCTTATTAACTTCGCGAGAAGATAGTGCAAAACCTTGAAATATGACAATAGAGAAATAGAATCTCAAAATATATAACTAAACATCCATTATGGATAAGCATGGGTTTTAAATACCTGAGCAAATACCAAGGGTCTCAACTAGTATCAATATAGTGACAGTGCTGGACTCTTAATTAATAAAGGGAAGAGAACAAACTTTGAATCTATATTTTCTGAAGTCGGGAGAACTACCTAATTAGCAATACCAAATGCTACATATATACATATAATTAGGAGGTTGTAAACCTAAAACGTTGAGGAGTATTGATACATTTCAGAGGGCTAAGTATCATTAAATATATCTACCCTATTTTGAGGCTCACGTACTACACTACCCTTATGGTTCTATACGAGCAAATGTCTTCTATGACAGCTCAATTTATGAATGCGAATAAAGAGCGTGAAAATCAAATAAGGTTAACCCCCTATGTAATATAATTTTTAATATAAACATGGTAACGAATAACTCTCATTGACACTTACAATGAAGGTGGTATAAGTTATATTAAAAGTTTGAATTAATATATACACTAAAAGTGAGTGGAAGTTAAATTTAAAAGTAGGAAAACATACCTCTTGGCTTGTAACAATTGTTTTACACATAAACCTTCCTAACGTTATGTACTAATCCCTGTGATTCTAAAACCTCTATTTGATACACCTAATCGACCTATTTTTGGAAGCTATTGAGCTTGTGGATTAACCACGTTTCTAAGAGATAGAAACAAACAATAAGCTTTGATTGTCCTTTTACCAAACCGTAGGATCCAAACTGGAAACCCTTAGTTTGAGATGGTACTGATATTAAGAGATACTTAAGCTAGGCTGAACATATGATTCACTTGATTTATGGAGTTTAGATGGAATAAGAAAAAGTCAAGCTTTAAAGCGGAGGAAATAATACTTTATGGAACTGTAATTGTTGATCGGGTTATGAAAACCTTTCCTTGGAGTCTTATCCCAAATTTAGTAATAACTATGACTGTCTTTGCTCCAAGTGATGATAACCAAAGTATAGGCAATAATCAAGCCCTGATGAGTTAAACATTAGATAAGCCTTTTAAAGAGAAGAGTGTACTCTAAGGCATCCAAGTCCAAAACTGAATTCATTGCTTGTATGATGGGTTTAAGAATTAAAATGATTGATGGATATAATTATTAGACAGTATGTGCCCAGATGTTTTAAGAAGAAATTACCTTTTATGCCAAGAGGAAAGACTGGCTTCCCCGCTTGATGATTTGATCAAAGGAATAGGGTTCCGGGGATTTAGGTAATACACTAGATTCGAGTATAGGTTATAACGGATATTGGATTAGTTGTATAGTGGTCAGGAGAAAATGTAGTACTCACCACGTCACAAAATTTGATAAGATAAAATTTGGAAAAAGACAATTATGTGATTGTTTGATATTTGACGTGGGAGGTCGAACTTGATCCTGGTCAGATCGGGGAAAACCAAACACAAAATGGAGTGGAAGGATAGTTCAACATTGACGCTGACCCCGTCAGGGTTGAATGATTCCTGAGACTCCCTACAAGTGGTCACAAATATCTTTGTGATAAGTAAATATTTATTCCTAGTTTTAATATAAAATTTGATTAATGAAGTATATAAGTTGTAGAAAGTGTAAGTTAAAGAATTAAGTTGTCCAGGTTACCCTGAGGAGATTAAATAGCTAAAAACAACTCCGCGTATGCCGGAAAAATAGTCAATTGTGAGGGAAATACTAACTATTATTATTCCATGAACCATGTTAATAAATTAAATATGAGATCAAGAGACAATTACCTATAATAAAAGTATTCTCAAGCTATCTTCTAAGTTATAGCCAAATTGTCATCTGGAAGGAAAGATCGACTTCCATGTCTTTCTTTATGAATTCAAACCCAATATATTAAATGAGAACCTACCTATAAGCATGGTATTATATAAAGAGTAGAAACATTATACTAATACTCACATAAGTTGACTCACAACCGCAAGAACATGTTCAATTGAGAGAAAACTGTACCTTGTTAGAAACCTTGGCGGGAACCCTACTGTGGTATACCTGATGAACAGACGATAATAGTCGTGTATATACTACCAACAATTGGTGAGTCAATAATATCAAGAAATCTTTCTATATTATACATAAGATGCATGACTCGACCATAGCTCACACTTTACATTGAAAATGAAAACCGAATATGGTGATAGTAAACTCAAATACCAGAATCACAAGATGATGACCTGAAGATCAAAGAGAGATATTTTAAGTAAGCCCCAATATTAATACAAGACCCGAGCGCCGACGATTACAACTACAAGCGGCGATTAATGGAAGTGTGTTACACACGATAGTTTAAATAAGCCATGAGATAATATTGGCAACGTACAAGATAGTAGATCACCTTCACCCATACACACGGGATTCAAATATAAAAGCATACTAATGCATTATGGAACATGTTAGAGAATGCATAGATTCTTGGAGGCTACACCTCGTAGGACAGAAGTCATATGCTGATGCCCGTAGGAGAGACCTGAGTTCGCAGTAGGCGATCGAGTCTTCCTTAGAGTTACACCTATGAAGGGAGTTTTTAGATTTGGGCAGAAGGGAAAGCTTAGCCCGAAGTATGTAGGACCGTACCTTATTACGGAGCGAGTGGGCCCATTAGCCTACAGATTAGATTTACCTGTTGAGCTTGGAAGAATGCACAATATGTTTCACATTCTCAACTAAAGCAATATGTGCCTCACCCGTCACATATCTTAGAGCCCGAGACACTCGAGCTGGATCCTACACTTAGATATGAGGAGACCCCAGTTCGCATTTTAGACTCCAAGACTAGGGAGAGCAGGAACAAGACCATTAGAATGGTTAAGGTTCTTTGGTGAAACCACGACATTGAGGAGGCGACATGGGAGTTAGAAGACTCCATGCGACCAGTATCCAGCACTTTTCTCTTAGTTTTGTGTATACTTGTGGGGGGTACGTGGGCGTAACCCTTTTTAAGGGGGGTAGAGCACCACATGCGACTTGCATATCTGCAGTCTATACTGGTTTTGTATTGGTTGTTTGTGTTTGATTGTTGCGCATGTGTGCAATTGGTTGGATGGTTATGGTTGTGTTCTATGTAACACTTGATTGGTTATTGATATGTCCTATGTGACACTTTGTAACACCCCAACGGGTAATCACACCATTATCTCCTAACCCGTCTCAATTACCAACCATAGTGCAGCGGAATAATAACTACAACCGGGGGTGATACAATGCCGCTAGTCATCCACGTGACTAACAAGGCCAATCCAAACACAAATACTACAATAATTACAATATCAGTCTGATGGGTCTTTTACCGAGTACACTATACAAATCATACTTCCATTACTTAATCGAATCTAAACCAAATACAACTCCAATCCCATATTATACAATACAACTTCAAATTATGATCTATACCGAGTATCTACAATGCCCAAGTCTGTCTGTGCTTAGCTGTCGGTCTCTTACAGTGATCATATTCGCTTCGGTTACCTGCACACTAAAAACGTTCCCCCTAGGGGGTCAGCTTACGCTGAATATGACTTCCGCATACCCCGCGTACTAGCGAGGGTACGCCGACTAATTGGTCGAGAGCATGCGGTTCATTTTATCATAACAACATGCATACAACATACATTATATATGTACATTCACAATCAAGTTCAACATTGAACACAAGCACTAACACACATCAAGGGTTGGTTCAATATGTTCTTTAATTAGGCCTGAGGGTTTCTACCCCACCATGCCTTACTCAACTACTCATGTACTACCCACTCCCTTGGGTACTCTTACTCACAATCTCAACAAGGTCTACAACACTCAACTCAATTCCCCACTCAACTCAAATTCTCAAGTCCCACAAGTCACAACTCAATTCTCAATACTCACATACTCGATTCCATACTCAATACTCAATACTCAAGTTCCCAAAATACCCAATGCTCAAGGTACATGTTAAGTCGATCTCACGACCTCCGGGCAGGGTCATACACAAGACCCACCACCGGGCTCAAATACAATAGGGCTATATAGTTAGCTCCTCAAATACTCAAATGTCCAGTACACAACCGGACTACTCAAATTCCCAAAACTCCACTCTCGGAGTCAATTCACAATCTCAAGGATTAGCCTAGAAGCATCTCTCTCGATAGCATCTAACGACATAGGGAATTCCTCAATATTTAGTATTCTAAGATTTAAGGTTTCAACCCACTTATTGAATACTCTCATGTTCGGGGCATTGCTCATGTTAGTCGGTTCCTCTCATTGGGGTTCGACTATATTTCTAAGGGGTTTGGTGATCCCTTACCATTCATTACTTTACTCAAGGTTCGTATTTTGGACAACTTTCCAATCCTCTGGTTAGAGGTTACTCATATACTTCCACTAATATTTATCGTGTGGGTTTAGTCGTTTCGGTTCTTTAACTGTTATCGGGAGGTTGCTACTCCCGTATGTTTTCTCACGTTCTAGTGCGTCTGTAGGTTTAGGTTACCGCGTAAGGTTTCAATAGTTGTAGTGTGCGTCCACCATTTTATTAGTTCACACTTGACTCCTTCTACGAGTCTCTACTCACACAAGACTCAACTATGAGTCGCACTACCAACCACAATCACAATCAAGCAATTCATTCCCAATCCACATTTCATGAATTATACAAACTTTAATTAATGGAATACAATCCAACCACAAACGATACAATGCAAACGCAAGAGAGTACACACAATCCGATTTGTGCATTTATCTTGTTAGGTGATCACACAATCAAACAAGCACACAAATCGGGGTAACCAAGTTAGGATACAGAGCATGAGGAAATCATACCTTTCACCGGGGTTTATCTTTACTGGGGGTTCTCATGTTCTTTGGCTCACCCTTGTTCCTCGAATCATATTCTTGAACCACTAATTACATGTCAAATGGTTCAATTATTATTAAGGTGTTACGGTATGTACATTATTGCTACTCCCGTACTTACCCCGTTATCCCGTTATTCCGGTTTAACTTAATGTACTTAAACTCACGACCTTCTCAATCACTTCCAACCTTTGTTTATACTTCTTAGCACCTTAAAATGTCACCAAACAACTCCTAAACATCATCTAAAACCCATGCCATTCAATCCCCCATGTTTTAAAGCCTTGAAAACACTTCCTGTTGAATTCTGGGGGTGGTCCGGGACTTGGTCCCTACCTATAGTCCCGGACCAATGCATTGTGAAACTCTCGGGTGAAAATAACATGTGATCCGGGACCTTGTACCTAGGTCAAGTCCCGGACCAAACAATGGTTCTAACTCTCGGCTACATATTCATGGGTGGTCCGGGACCTTGTCCATCCCTCAAGTCCCGGACCAAGTGCTGCAAGAACTCTCGGCCTGTTTTTAGTGGGTGGTCCGGGACTCTGTCCAAGGACTAGGTCCCGGACCCTGCTAAAACCTGCAACTTACATTATTTTCCAGCCCCTAATCAATCCTTTAACCACCCTTAATCTTTCCCTAGTCTTCCCACAAGTTTTCCACATAATTAATCACCCTAAAACATGCTCTAAACCACCTCAAATCCTTGGTTAAATCCCTACTCCAATTCTTGTTCAAATTCAACAATCCAAGTTCTCTCATTTTGCATTTTTCACTCTTTTGCATTACTAACTTCCTTCTTGCTTGTTTTTACCTCTTACCAACCTCACCAAATCCATCAATGACCAGTGCAAACCATTCCTACATAAAAGCACTTCTAAAAACCCAAGTCCAACTCTCATTTCCTAAGTCTTGCACACTTGCTCTTTTCTAGCTTTTCCAAAGCATTTCAATACTTATTTGCTACAGATTTTTACCTCTTCTCTACTAGTTCTCCAAATGCCATTTCAAGGCTACTACTACACTCCAAACAACACTACAAACACCTAGGTTCTCCAATACACTAAGTCATCTTTAAACACTTGTTTTTCTACCAAACTTTTGCCATAACCTCCCCATAAATCTACATACTCCAAACCATCAAATCTCATCAATTTTATTCCTAACCTAGCCACACCCTTACAAGGGTCCTACCAGCACATAATATATCCTCAAAATTATCCAAACAACAATATAACTCTATATTCTCAAATAATACCACAATATAAACACAATTTCAACTCACTTGGCTTATGAGCCCTTAATTCACAATTAAATTCACCAATCCTATCAAAATCCACTAAACACATTCTCCCACATAGATTTAAATTCATAGTTTGGGTTCATTAATTAAATTACCCATCCCAAAGCCTAAAACAATTTAAAACAAGCTTTAAGGTGGATTTCTTACCTTAATTCACAACTTCATCTTTGATTCTCCTCTTCTCAAAATCGGTCAAGTGGGGATGGAGTTGCCAAACTCCACCCCAACATTCAAGAAGCACAAAAATATACTCAATTAATTATCTAAACCCTTAGGAAATCTTAATTCAACCAAAAGGGCTTAGTACACAAAGTTAGGGTTTACCTTTGGAGATTTTTGAGAGGGGTTCTCACCCTTGAATCAAGAAGGGGATTAATCCACCATTGGAGGGTTGAAATGGAGCTCAAAATCAAGAAGAAAACAAGGCATTACAAGGGGAAAAAAATTGGTCACCAAAGGAGGGAGAACCAAAATGAGTTTTTCAATGAAATTTTTACCTTAGGAGAGAGAGAGGAGACTCCAAGCTACAAGATGATGTGCTTTTCTCTTCAAATGGGGGAAAACCCATGGAGATGAAACTCATCCTTTTGAAATTCCGAAAAGAGAGAAAGGTAGAGGAGGATGAGGGGAGTTCAAATATGTATTTTATTTTTGATTTGGGGCTTGTATGTAACTAGAGCATGAAGGATAAGGTGGAGCATCCATGGAGGACTTCAAAATCGCCAGCAAAACCAGAGAGGGGGAGGAAGACGGCTGGTGAAGAAGAAAGGGAGGAAAGAGAGGGAAAAGAGAAATGGGAGGAGAGAGAAGAGATAAGGTGCTTTTGTACTTTTTTTTTCTTCTTTTTGCTTTTGACTTGTTAATTAGTAAACTAGTCTAGTGTGTGTGAGAGGCTGTTTTAAACTGTAAAAACCGCCCCCCCCTAATATTACACAAGCTGGAGCGTTTTTCGTCTTTTACAGAAAATGCTCGTTAGTTTACCCGGTTTTAGCTCTATTCACTAACCGGGCCCATTTTCCGGAATTTTCTTGTTTCTTTAATTTTAATGGCTATTATACTTCCATTACTATTTATTTATAGTTATTTAATGAACTATAATTTTTACGGGTTCGTTTGACCACTCAAAGTCACATTTTCGGGTTTTCTCAAAAAGCGTGCGCTAAAGCTTTATTAGCATTTTAAATTCGTTTTATGAATCCGTTTTCTTCGGGAATTGTTCCCATATATTATTTAGGCATTATTAAGCCTTTTAAATTCATTTAGTACCCTATTTAAGGTTGTATTTTTCCTAGGGTCACTTAACGCTCGTTTTAGCGTTTTTCGCTTTTTAAGCGTTTTTATTATTTCTTTTGGATTTATTCTTTTTACCAAAATTAATTAGGCACTAATAGGCCCTCAATATCGTATTAGAGTAATTTAATCACCCTAATTAAGTCCGGGGTATTTCACACTTGGTTATTGATATGTCCTATGTGACACTTGGATAGTTATTGTTGTGTCCTATGTGACACTTGAATGGTCACTTTGATGGTTAATAAAAGTACACTTATTTACTTTGTGGTATGTTCATTCCTACAATCACACAAGAGATTTACTGCCAAGGGTTTATGCCTCTGCACTCTGTAGGACTGAGTGTTTTGGTATTGTACTTGTATAGTGATGACCGAGTGGGATAGCTAAGAAGTTTGGACACTTATTTGCTTTACAGTATTTATCAAGTTACTTATGCTATGATTACATTTTTTGCCATGAGCAAGGTTATGTTTATGTATGAATTGCATACACTCAGATTACAGATGGAATGTAGAAGTTTCAATATAGTATTGACACCCAAGAATGATAAGTATACAGGAATAGATATGAGGAACTTGATTCCATAGGTTATGTAAGTATAAGTTATGACTTCGGGACGAAGTCCTTTTAAGGGGGGTAGACTGAAATACTCCTAACCTTTAAATAATTAAATAATGGTAAATAAATATTATCTGGGGGATTATTAAACCCTGAGAAAAGTATATAAACACTTGGGCGTTAAAACGCACCTAAACTCCTTAAGGTCAAAAACGAGCGTTAAAGCCCGACCTTAAGCTAAACAAGTTATATAAGCTATAAAGCTCATATGAAGTTAATCAAGGATCATTTTATGACCTTTAAAACACAAGTCCTCAGTTAGAACTGGGTAAAAATACAATATGCCCAGGAGTTCCCTTAAGGGTCCCGTAAGGCCCGAAAGTCCCGGAAATACTTTATTAAATAAAGTAAAGCATTACATATTATTCTAAATGCACTATAACACTTTAATAAACATATAAGATGAAGTTCTCATGCTAAAATCTCAGTTAAATACAAAGTGCTCGGAAGTTCCCGATGGGGGCCCCATAAAGGCCCAAGAATGCCCCGAAGGAGTGCCGAGGTGGCACGAACTCCTATATAATAAATTCTAAGAGTTCCTAACATCATTATTCAACATCCTAAAGAGGATTCTCGAGCCACTTTCTCAAAAATAAACAAAGTTCTCGGACGAATTTCTTAACGCTCCTTTTTACCCCGGGAGTGTCCCGGTAGCCCGAAAATTGAGTTATGAGTCTATATAACCCCATATAACTCAATTTAACACCTTATATTATTATTGACTATAAAAAATGTCAATAAACACTTGGAACTCATAGCGACTAATTATTTTCCAGAAAATCCTTAAAGCACAAAAATGCACCTTCGGGTGTCACAAAAATGCATTCTACGCAATTACCTTGAAGTTTTTGAGGAGCCACGAGTTGATAATCTTAAAAGGGGATAAATTTACCATCTAAATCAATTAATTCCAGTACTAAATTCATAGTACAAATGGGGGCGATTTTTGGGACAAAAAGGTACCTAAAATCAACATTTTTACCTTAGAACTTTCATCTTTTACCATGATATAAATGTACCAATTAAATGCTGGAACCTATTACACATATTAGTATGATCTTAGTACAATATAGTGTGACAATAATAAAATTAAAAATCAAACCCATCTGGTCCATATTGTAGGCGCTATTTAGGGTATAAATTGACTAGTTTTAGTTCAAAAATTTGTCTTATGGAATGATGACTCATCCTATCATGTATTATATGATAAGGTATCAAGTAATTGCTGTCAAATAGAGCTCATCCACCGTATGACCTGCAAGAGAACAGCAAAGGAAATAGATTAAGAAAAGAAATGAAATTAAAATATGCTACTAGATCAAGCTCTTTTGTACTAGGCTATAAACAAATGAAATCGCCATGTTACCACCCTTGTGCTGCCGATTTGGACCAGAAAAAAAAAGGAGCTTGATGGCTATACTTTAGTCAAAAGAATACACCACCTAACTAGCATGATCTCTTGTCTAATATAAACCAAAAACCAATTGTCTTGTGGAAGCCTTTCATTACCAAATTCAAGGAGGAGAAAGAGGAATTGTTTGCTCTATAATTAATCAAATAATACACTAACCTAGCTAGCATGTTCTCTTGTCTCAAATCAGACAAAAATCAATTGAAATGTACATCCTATGCAGTCGAGAATCATAACGAAAAGGAAGAAATATTAGCATGTTAATTGCCTTAGAAAAATCAAAAGAAGACATGTACCTACCTTGTCTTGTCTTCTTCTTTCAATTATCAAACAAAGTTATTCCAATCACCTTGCCAATCAGCCGTAAGTTTGTCTAATGGAGAGACTTTTGTAGTCAGATTTTGAAGTCAAATTAATCATAAACAAGTCATAAAATAATGTCTTGAATCATACCAATTATTCACCATTTGATTCCTTGCCTTTCTTGCCTTAAGACCTCACGTAGCCTTTCATTTCCCTTTGCCCTCATGCACCAAAATGGTAAGAATTCTCTTGCTCTCTCTTTTCTTCTCCCTTAGCTAGTTTATTAATTTCCTTAGAGCTTCAAAGCTCCACTAGTGATGTTCTAAGTTCTAACACCATTTTAATGTAATTTTCCTAGTTAAATCTACTAAGTCTTGAAGCAATAAATCATCCTAGCAATCCTTGCTATTTTTGCCAAGCATAAGTGTTCCAAGGAGGTTCCTAGATTCAACAACAACACAAGGAACAACAAGATCAAGTTAAGGTATATTTTCATGTTGAAAATCCTAGCAAAAATGCCTAAGTCATTTCCGAAAATTTATGAACTTCTAAACCTATATTCTATTCATTATTTCATGAAGGAAATTTAGATCTACAACCATCTCAAGGTCTACCGAAAATTCCTTGAAAAATTCCTAAGGTAAACTCTTGTAAAACTACTCCAAATCTTATTTATAAATCCTTGTTAGAAGTCTAACAAATGGATCTCCTAAATATATTCAAGGAGGCCAAATTCTCTTCATCAAAATAGCATTTGGAGAGCTTGGAATTCAAGGAGAAATCAAGTACAAGAATTATCTTGATTTAAGGAGTAAGTTTATATAATTAAGGTTTATTAAGTTTAAGCTTCATTTAAGCTTCAAACTTTGCTATAAAAATTATGTATAAGCCTTAGTAATATTAAGGCCGAAAATATTGAGTTAAAATGTCAAGAAAAATAATTTATAACATATAAGGTAAGATTATTACCTTAAGGTATAAATTGGTGTCATAAAAATTAATTAAGATGCACATATATATAAACCGAATTGTCTAGGAATAAAATGTTCTATTTTGAGTTTATAACCATTCTAAGTCATTAGCATAATTTTTAGAAGTGTCATATGGCTTATATACATTTATATGTATATATTATAAGGTTTAAATCAAGTTTTAAAACCATATAGTAAATGTATATTAAACCGAGAATGATATGAGAATATTTGTGATTTTTGAAGTATATAAGTATATTAATTATATTATAAATTTTGGGAGTATTAAAAATAGCTACAAGTATTTATATGGCTCGTTTAATAAGTTATGTGGTTAAAATGTGAATTTTGAAAAGTTTGGAGTACAAATAACAATTGTCGAGAATTAAAGGGTTAATTTGGTATATTTATGTTGTAATATAAGGTATGAATTAATATTATGAATTTTGGTGAATTTAAATAAATGGTTAAGTGTTAAAATAACATTTTATAAAGTTTGGGGACTAATTTGTAATTATTGGAAAGTTTGGGAGTGAAACCGAATTACATATGATTTTATGGTATATTAAAGTATTAGTTATGAAATTAAGTCTTGGTCAAAGTGTTGACCAAAAACTTTGGGTTAAAATGATTTATGACATAAAATATTAAGTTTATAAAGTTTAAGGGTGAATATAATTTAAGAAATATATTTATGAAACCGATTAAACAAGGGGCAAAAGTATAATTTGTAAAAGTATAAGGGCCTTTTCGGTATTTTAGGAAAATTAAATATTAAAACTATAGGTTATAAGTAATATTAACTTATATAAAGTTTTGGGGTTAAATTGTGAATAAAGGGAAGGTATATATTAAAACCGAAAGTTTAAGGGATTTAATTGTAATATATAAAAGTTAGTATATATATTTGTAAATACCGAAAGATAAGTGGTTAGTTAACAATTTATAAAAGTTATGTGGTCATTTGGTAATTTATAAAGATTAATACAATTGTTTTACAATTACCGAAAGTTAGTATGGATAATTAGTAAATTATAAAAGTTATATGGTTATTTAGTAATTTATAAAAGTTGGAGTATTTGAATTGTAATTACCGAAAATATATGTGGTTATTTGGTAAATTACAAAAGTTAATGTGTCCAAAATATAAATACCGAATTTATAAGGCTATTTGGTAACTTATGAAAGTTATTGTGTCCAACTTATAATTACAGAAATTAATAAGGTTGGTTTTAAAATTTAATAAAGAAAGGAATTAAAACTAGGTGATATAATGTATTATGGTATATTATGGAGTATAATATAAAGTTTATAAAATAATGGGGGTTATAATAAAAATGACCAAAGTATATAATATAAAGAATAAGTGGAAACAATCATGAGTATATAATTAAGGAAATGGAAATATACTAAAAGTGGAAATTCATTATCACATGTGGAGACCATATAAAATAATTAACTAATGAACTATCTAGAACCACTGTTAATTAACAGGGGGAAATAAAGAACATACAGAGTTAGTATCCTACGAGTATAAACTCTACAGTGACAGTACTGTAATCCTTAATGAATAGTGGGATTAATATTACCCGGTATTGCATGTTTATATAACAGCGTACGGGAAGGAACTACTGAACAGGAATTTGTCAAGCTAGCAGTTATCACGGTCAACGGTATGTTAATTGTGTGGTCTGAATGTCCTAAGGATTTTCCTAAGGTCCAAACGTTGAGTGTTTAATTGTTAAGAGTGATATCTATGATTTTATGTACATTTTATTGTATACTGTATTGCTCAACACTGTTGCGTTCTATTGTTACGCGAACGTCTTATGACTGGAAGTTTATACATCTAAACTGGAACAAGACTAACTGACCTTTAGGTATTATTGAACTTAACTGATGGTCATCTATTATAGTCTTAACTCAAGGATTGATTATTGTATCACTGACTAAAGGGCTAACTTATAAAGATAGGAATCCAGACTGTTTCGACATTCTGGTTGCGCATCGTGATCACTACGAGAGACTTCAATGGGGAGTCACTCAAGGGAATCCATCAATCACATTCGAGGATGGCGGAGGGCACTGCCGTTGGTGCATAGGTTCGACCGGATCGGTCAATATATTATCCAGGACCATAAGGTCAGCTGGTAACGGTTCCTTTGGAACCCAAGGGACTATTGTCCGTTAATAAGTTATTAAGGGTTGTCTTGACATGACGCCTGAGGTGGAAATTTATTGGAAAGGTTAAGTGATTGGTTTAAAGGATAAGGGCCAGGTGGCCAACTAACTAGTACAGTTTAATACGCGTATCTTGTTGGTTATTTTTATGGATTATTGCTGTGTGATTATTGGTTATTGTTAAGGATTACTGATGTGTGATTATTGGTTATTGTTATGGATTATTTATGTGTGGTTATTGGTGTTGTGTACTATTGTACATTGATGTTTACAGGAGAATTGTTATGTGAGTGTTTAATGTTTACAGTTATTACTGTTATTATTGTAAACCGGCATTTCATGTAAAGAATCTAATATCAAGATGGCTAAAACGACTTAAGGAATCTAGATGATTTAAGACTACATTTAGCATACCAGCATTTCGATTGCTGAGCCCTTCAATGGGCCAAACATTCCAGGTTATTGAAAAAGACTCACGCCGGAGTGCGGGACACGAGGATAGCTGAAGTGTTTTCAACAAACACCTTTGGTTTTGTTTTATATTGTATTAAGGAGGTTGTTTTATTCAGTTAGTTGCTCATTTGGTTGGATTTGGTTTGTAATAATTAGAGTGCTCAGTATCTGTTCATCACACGTGAGGAGTTGAGATTGTTGGAAGGAGTAAGGATGCCTTGTTACTCACAAGGGTGAGTAACGGCGTGTAACACCAAGGTAGATAGTTTTATTTTCCGCTGCGAATTATTATTTATTATTCTACGACTTGCGACGTTATTACAGGTTTAGGATTAGGGGTGTTACAATAAGAGAATCGTACCAGCAAAGGTGCTGACCCCCTCGGGGGCTGCTGTTTAAATTTTGCAGGTGAATGTCAGAAGACGACCGTCCGGAGAGTAGGATCGGGTAGAATTACTAGGGGTTGCTTTACTTTTGTTACACGAGTTGTGCATGTACACTCGTTTAGTAAATGGATGAGATGTTAGTATGATGTATTAGGATATAAAATATTTGTACTGAAGATATGTATTGGTTAAGGTTAAGTGTACATTGATGTTCGGTATATTCGGGACCATCAGACCGTAGCCAGATCTTGGAGTATCTAGTATGCCTAGTTAGTCACGTGGGTGACTAACGAGTGTAACACCAACTGTTGTAAGAATTCCGCTATAATGTTGGGTTAAGTAAATGGAGGTTTATGAGATGACTATGTATTTATGAGTTGGTGTGTTACAAAGAGTAATGAAGTAGTCATTCAAGGAATCAGGGAGAGGATGACCTCTACGAATGGCCATGATAGCATCAATAATCTGATTCCCAATGATATTCCAAAAGGTGATATAAAATTTACCATTGAAGCCATCAGGACCGGGAGCTTTGTTGGATCCTAATTGTTTCACAGCAGAATGATTTCCTCTCTGGAAAAAGGCCTACTGAGCTCGGAAACAAAGCTAGAATTTAGCCGACCCTCCACAGCAGCCAAGAAGTCTATATCTGTCTGTGGATGAGAAGAAGAAAACAGATTTTGGAAATACTCCCTGGCAATAACTTCGATCTTATGCCGGGAATATTGCATAGTGTTCCCAGAATCCAAAAGACCAAAAATATCTTTTGATCTTTTAATAGAAAAAGCCCTAGCATGGAAACTGCCCGTATTCATGTCTTCTTCTTTTGTAACACCCCTACTACGCACATGTCACTAAATGAAATCGCAGCGGAATAAATAACTAAACAGTAACTAACGCTTCGGTGCTACAACGCCGTCAACCACCCACGTGGTTGGCAAGGCAGAATAAATACAAGTGTACCGGTCTGATGATCAGACTCCCGAGCATAAAACTAAACCATAAATACATCATATACAATACCGAGTGTTTACATATTCTTCACTGTAACACATCACTGTTAACCGCAACAACCAAATATATATAACGCCACGGGAGCACAAGCGCATCCCGGGCCATCATCCCAAAAGTATACAAAAGTAAATCACATCCTAGGATCTAGACCACTCCGCTTCTTCGATCCTCATCCTGCAGTAAAAGAATATGGATCCCCCGAGGGGGTCAGCAACCCTTGGCTGGTATGGCTAACGCGCAGCCCATCGGCTACCGGGATACGCGCAACTAATTGTCATGATAACATGGCATTCATTTATATACATAACATGTGGCATAGCAACAATAGTGCACAGCACAACAACACATACACAGTGGATCTTCGTTCCACAATAACAAACCACAAGGTCAAATAACCAAGAGCCTAGAGAGTGATTCACTCTCATGTTAAGCTCGTTAAACACACTCATTACCGTTCTGTTAGACGAACGAGTAACTTAAGTCACAGATGGTTCGGATTTAGTGACCCGACACACCACACAAACACATGTTCCCACTAAACCGATCATAAGTCAGAATAGGTAAGCTTTGGAAGAAGCTAGCGGGAGATCGAACGCCAAATTAAGGAGAACAATCTTAACAACATAAGAGTCAAATCTGATTCAGATATCTACTCTTAACTTACATGCATGACCGGACAACCGGATTCCTCACTTCCCAGTTAACACTTGTTTAGAAGTTCATAGTGGAACTTAACAACCAACACACAATAGGTGGTAAGTCATGTTAGACACACACAAGGGAAATGAGTCCAACATAACATCACAATAATATGAACAACTGTAATCTCATTACATGTTTAAGTCTTATAACGTCATAAACACACAGAAAACATACAACACACACAGCGGTGTAAACCGGTAGGCAACAGACTGCAAGAAACCATACCTTGGTCCTTGCCTTGATTTGTTTCCACCGTAGGTCACTCCTATACATGATTCAAGTACGTCGGTTAATTAACTTACTTAACCTCCAAATTTACTAAGTGTTTAACATAATTATTTGACATGTTTAATGTCTAACTTACCCTAGGTTACCTTCATTATATACCCTAGGGTTAACTACATAGGTCACATTCTTTTCTGTTTTTTTTTTTACAAGTTTAGGTCCGACCGACCTTACCAACCGAACTTACCCAAGTTCGGTCGATTCCAGAACACATTTCCGTCAAAATTTTCTACTCCGACCGACCTTGTAAGTTCGGTCGCATGTTCGGTCTTTTTCCCGAGAGTTTCTTCCTTTGAAAATTTAGCCCGACTGAACTTGCCAATCCGGTCCTATGTTCGGTCGATTCCAGTAACTCAATCCGTACACAAATACAAGCCCGACCGACCTTGCAAAGTCTGGTCCCCCAAGGTCGTCCATTCCAGAAGCCATCCTCGCAGGGTAAACTGGGCTCGACCGACCTTGCAAGTTCGGTCGCAAGTTCGGTCTGGCCCAGACCCTTGTTTTCCTTTTTACATTCAACTCCAAACTTCACCCCATATACCCTAGTACACCTTAACCTCATTTAGGCACTTCAAATACACCTAAGACATCCTTAAACACTCATAGAGCTCATTTTCTAATTCCTTAAGCCTTTACTTATTTCCTTGTAAAATTCCTTAACACTTACAACATTTTATACTAGGTTTTCTAAATGGTGTTTCTCACCTATGATAACTACTATCCCAAAATGCTTTCTCCTCATCTCAACATCATCTCTTAAGCACTATTTTTCACAACTAACTCCTTATGTCATTCTTGAAATTCTTTTCCAAGTTTACACTTTCTCTCCTCATTTTACCAAAGTTTGCCTAAGTCTCTATCTAACTAAGTCCAAATGACTTTGGTACATACTAAAATCTCAAGCTCATGCCTAAGTCCTTGTGACATCCCAAATCACCTTAATGCATGTTTCTTACCCAATGACAACACTTAACCAATCTAAACACCTCTTAACTTATCAAACTCATTTTAACTCTTAGAACTTCTCATTTATTACCCTAAATTTCGACATAGGTTCTCCTAGAACATTACTAAACCAAAACACATTGTTTTTTACCAACAACAACCAAGAACACTAAAAATCCATCAAGCACTTATTAAACACAAAACTCCACTCATAAGTACTACTTCACAATATAGTGCATAATTAAATTGCATGGCACTTAGGCCCTTAAATGACATGGCTCTTAGGCCCTTAAGATGCATAAATCATAAACACTGAATTTCCACAATATATTTGCCTTTAACCTGCAAATACACTCAACAACACATATGCCTTTTACTAAGCTCTTGAAACACTTTGCTTTAAGTCATTCACCATTTGCTCTTTAGGTAGTTTTAACAAGCATTATAAGCTCATTTCTCCTAAGGCATTAAACACATTAGGTTAGTAGATTTACCTCTTTTCCCAAACAACTTCTTTCTTGTTTCCTTTAAAAAAACCGTAATGGTATTTGATTCTTTGGCAAGTTCTAAACATATACAACATTATATGAGTATTCAAGCTACAAGCTTCATCTCATTGTAAACCCTAATTTTAACATTGTTTTCAAAAAACATTAATGTAGTTGTTTTACACTTGCTCTTTGAAGAGAGTTTGAATATCTAACAAGAGAGGACTCCACCTAGTCCATGAAGAGTTGGAATGAAGCTAGAACAAAGTCACACAAAGAGCTCCTTCAATATGTATTTTCGGTTACCACACAAAACATGAAGGAAATGAAGTTTTTATTTGAGATTCCTTACCTAGAAGCAAAGGAGAGTAACAATATGTAAAATACAAGCTCAGCTCCTTCAATGGTGGAACTCCTTGGCACCGAATGGTGGTCTTGGAATTCTAAGAAGATAGAAATGAAGAGCTTGATGAGGAAAGATATTGGTGGTGTTTGTTTTTGATTTGAACAAGTGAGCTAGATTTTACAAGAGATCAAAGAAGAGGTTTAATGGAGGTGGTGTGGTATTACTGTGGAAGAGAAGAAGAAGAAGGTGTGGAGCCGTGTGAACAAGGAAGAAATGAGAGAAAGAATAGAATTACTTTTTGAAGATATTTGTAGTAAAAGTAAAAATAGGTTATTTACTTATCATTACTTACTTAATACATTAATAAGAGAGTGGTGAGTCACCACACTTAAGAAAAGGCCCCCATTTATACTTAGGGTAATATAGTCTTTATTTGTCAATTTAATTATTACTATACAACATATGTTACAAATAGCTTATAAAATCACTATTCCATGAAAACAAGGCACATAGAAGTGAAATTTTTGATTTCCCATTGATATAGACATCCAAATGTGATATTATATAGTACACATATATATTTAAGAGTAATGATGGACATCTAGCCCTCAAAACTCATTTACAAGACAATTTTTCAAAAATGTGCTTTAAGACTCCTTAAAGCATTTTGTGTTTAAACTTGTTTTCAAGCTTGGTTTTCTTTGGTAATTGGTTAAATATGTTCATTAGTGTATAAATGAGGTCTTGGTAAGTTCATTAGGTCTTAACCAAGTTTATCCCAAGCTTAGAGCACATTTTGGCTCTTCTTGACTTTAAAGCACATTTGTGTTTTCTTTTTGTTTAAATTTGTTTACTAATGTTTCTAAGACTCTTTTTAGTCTTATACACATATTTAAGTGTCTATACAATATTTAAGGTTTGGGTATTCAATCTACCCCCTTAAAAGAACTTGCCCTCAAGTTCATACTTCCACATATCCTAAATATTAGAACGGGAATACTTATAAACATACTTCCATCATCATTACACACACTTACATACATTGGACACCAGTCCATACAACATAACATCGGGTACATAACATTGGACGCAAGGTCCATACACATTATCCCACATCATTCAGACAGCAACGGTCTGTAACATACACATACATAGACGATGTATTCAAATACACGTCGTACACACATACCGAAACGGCTCTACCCCCCTTAAAAGGGGTACGCCCCGTACCCTATACACATAAGCACTAAAAGTACACAATGACGGGTACTTCGCCTTCATCTTATCTTCCCTCCCAAGTGGCCTCCTCAACGTCCTGTTAGACCAAGAACTTTCACACAGTCCACAGACTTATGGCGAGTGTCTCGAGTCTTGTATCCAGAATCCGTACCGGAGTCTCCTCACTGATCCGCATGTCGGCTCTAAGGTTAGCCTTTCAGGCTGAGCACATGAGACGGATGAGACATATACTTCTTCAACTGGGACACATGAAATACATCATGTACCTTGCCCGCTCGGCGGGTAGGTCTATCTCTAGCTATCGGGCCGATCCGCTCCGTCAGAACATAAGGCCCCACCATATTTTGGGCTTCACTTGCCCTTCTGGCCAAACGAAATACTCCTTCATGGGGGATACTCTCAAAAATACTGATCTGCCCCGCGAACTCCAGGTCACGTCTCGCACATCTGCGTACGACTTCTGTCTATCCTGAGCTGCCTTCATGTTAGCCGATCTTGGCGAACTTCTGCCTGGACTTGTCAAGATACTCTGGTCCCTATAATGACCGTCCTCACTCGACTCATCCCGCATAATGGCGTGCGGCATGGTCTACCGTACAGGCCTGGAAGGGAGACATCTTGATCGAAGCGTGGTAACTGTTTTTGTAACTAAACTCATCAGATGTAACTTATCAATCCAGCTGGTCTGAAAGTCAAGTGCACAAGCACGTAGCATATCCTCAAGTGTCTGATGTGCGCTCACTCTGACCATCGGTCTGTGGGTGAAACGCTGTACTCATTTTCAGTTCAGTACCCAATGCCTCTCGTGTAGACTTCCAATATCTGGATAAGAATCTGGTATCTCTGTCAGATACAATCGTTTTCGTACACCTGATGTCTTACAATTCTTATCAAAGAGTTCTGCCAATCTTGCCACTTTCCAATGTCCTTCATCGGAATGGAATCGGGCCACTTTGGTCAGTCGGTCAACTACAACCAATATCATATCAGAACCTCCCCTTGTAGGCGAAGCCCTACTACAAAGTCCATGGAGATATCATGGAACTTCCACTCAGGCACTGCATTGGCTGTACCATACCACCATGGCCGTCGGTGCTCAAACTTGACCTTCTGGCAAGTAGACACCTCAACACATAATCACTTACATCTTTCTTCATTCCCGTCCACCAAAATCCTTTTCATACTCTTATACATCTTTGAAGCTCCGGGGTGAATCGAAGTAGTATAACATTGGATTCACTCAATTGCCGCTCCTTCAACTCAGCGCCACTCCTAGTATCACATCGGCCCTTCAGCTAATCAGGTCATCATCGTGGAGTCTGAAGTCATACTTCTGACCCTCGATGTGCCGTCAATAAGCTTCTGCCGATCTCCAGCATATACTGATCCGTCATCTGAGCACTCCGCACCTCTTCAACCAGCCAGTATGAGAGACTAGCGAATGGAGAGAGTGTGCTTCGGCGACTCAATGCGTCCTACCACATTTGCCTCACCCTCTTTAATTTGCAGATAATATCGTAGTCATTCAGAAATTCAACCACCCCCTTCTTTTGCCTCATGTTCAACTCTTTCTGATTGAACAAGTACTTTAAGCTTTTGTGGTCAATAAATCGTCACACTTACCCCATACAAATAATGTCGCCATATCTTCTTCAATGCTAAGACAATGGCACCCAATCTAAGTCCGTGGGTAGGGTAGTTTCTCCTCATGCTTCTTCACTGACGGGAGGCGTATGCTACGACCTTCCCGTGCTGCATCTATACCACCCATACCTCTGCTGATCGTCGCAGTAGACCTCAAAACCATCTGGACCGTCTGGTAATAGTCAGAACTGGTGCAGATGTCAGAGCATCCTTGAGACTCGTGAAAGAACTCTCACAGTCGGATGTCCACTCGAATGGTGCATCCTTCTTCATTAAGGAAGTCATCGGCTTCGAGACACTGGAGAAGTCCTTCACAACCTCCCTATATAACCTGCCAGACCGAGGAAGCTCCTGATATCGGTAACTGTCTTCGGCCTAGGCCAGGTGCGCACTGCATCTATCTTTCCGATTGACAGCGATCCCGGCCTCAGAAATCCATGTCCAAGGAAGGATACTTGTCAACCAAAATTCACATTTCGAAAACATTGCATACAACTGGTTCCTCCTCAATGTTGTAACACATTTCTCAGGTGGCTTTCGTGCTCACCTCTTGATTTAGAATACACAAGAATGTCATCGATGAAGACTACCACTGATTTGTCCAACTGATCTTGGAACAAACGGTTCATTAAGTCCATGAACTTTGCTGGTGCATTCGATAGCCAATGGCATAACTGTGAACTCATAATGCCCATACCTAGTTCGAAAGCTGTCTTTTCGATATCACTGTCCGGATGGCAATCTGATGGTATCTGGAACGTAGGTCTATCTTGGAGAATAATGATGCTCCCCTCAGCTGATCAAATAGATCGTCGAGCGTGGTAAGGGTAACGGTTCTTCATTGTAACAGCATTCAGCTCCCGATAATCATACACAGGCGGAGGCTAACCGTCCTTCTTCTTCACGAAGAGGACCGGCGCTCCCCCATGGTGAAACACTACTGGGCGATAAAGCCCTTGTCAAGTAGGTCTCTCAGCTGCTCCTTGAGCTCTGTCATCTCTGCTGGAGCCTACGATAGGTGCTTCGCAATGGGTCCAGTACCCGAACTAGATCAATCTCAAACTCAACCTCTCGTGCTGGCGGCATGCCCGGCAGTTCCTTAGGAAATACATCAGGAAAACTCCGACACTACCGGCACATCTGGGGCTAAACTCAGGGTCTCTCTCTATGTCCTGGACATATAGAGGTATACATCACTCCCTCGTTGTAACTCACGATACAATGGCCATGGCGGTGATGATCTGAGTCGAAGCTCCCTGGGCCTCTGGCGGTATGATATGGTAACCCTAGATGGACTCCGAGAAGCAGTCGATGCTCGGCACAGGATTCTGGGCCCTTGTACCGCTCCAACCAGTTCATCCCGACAATCACATCAAATCCAAGTCCTCGAACTCAATCAAGTCGATCGAACTCTTTCACCACCTCTGATTTGTACAACAGCATCTCGGTGGTAGCGGGTACACCTGATCCGCTCTTTTCGATGGGAGTGACCAAGAATTCTGGCATCTCATCCCATCTAACCCCAGCCTCTTCGCAAAATAGCGAAATAACGTGTGTGTGAGGCTCCAGAGTCGAACAGATCGTGCATCCACGCCATTCCATGGAAAGGTAACCGGTGAAGGATTGTGCCGCTCTGCCGTCTCTGCCTCATTGCAGACACTCAGTGTACCTCCCGTTCCGAGTGCACAGCCTAATTCACATTGGCAAACTAATAAGTACTGGGTAACAACACGGTTTGATATACTTCAATAACTCCACTTTATTCATTACACTTTCTCTTTACAACATTGTTTGGTCTACATTGTTTGATATAACTTACACAGACATAACTTCCTTAGCATATACTGGCTTAACACATTACCGAATTATACAAGGCTTTAAATTGTCTGAAGGTCAAATTCAAAACGTCCGGGTTTCATATGTGTGGCATTGATCACTCGCCGACGGTGCGTATTCAGTTTGATCTTCCTGATGCCATGGTATAGCATCCTTGACTGCCCACCCATGATTAATACATCTCCTGACTTAACATTAACTTCTTGCGAGATCAGCACGCTTCTGCTGCGCCATACACAAATACTGCGGTATCACCAATGGACCAGACACCACGGGTACTCCTTACTTAGAGACTCGGGTGACTCGTCCTTATCTTGGTAACCTAACCGTCCACCTTTCCTGGTAGAAGTTCACAATACACAAATCTGCTTTCACATCCGGAATTGATCCGTTTCAACTGTTGAGCCAATCCCCGGCGTGATTAACGACCGCACGGAACTCCTCGGTTACTTGGTACTGTTGCTCCCATCTTCAGCTCGCACTTCTTGATATGACTTGGTGTAAGGGTTCCATCCTTACCCATGCACATCATCTTCAATTGCATTCTTGATCGTTCGGATATTCAGGTGTGTAGAACCCTCCAGGTTTAGCTCCAAGTTCGTCGCAGGTCGTCTGATGACATGGATTTGTGCTTCCGGTGTCAGGTATCCATTTAAAGTATCATCCTGGCTGGATAACCCTAACATTGCTCCATTGGAAGTCGGTGATGTTGATGGTGGTTTCTTCAGGGTTTGTGTGGGTGGGATTGGATAACATATATTGAAGGTACCTTTTTAAGTTTTAGAATTTATCTAATCAGGTGACTTTCACACTATAACTTTAACTTTTACTCTCATGATGTCACATTGGACTCACTAGTACAAACATGCATGAAATGCGGTATGCAATCACTTATTACATTCGACAGTTTAGGCGGTACCTGGTCTAGAAGAGGGCCCTGGCGCCTCAGACCGGTCCACCACATTCAGGGCGGCCTTGCTAGGTCCCGACCCTTTCCCCTTCTGGGAATCAGTATGCCTCTGATCTGTGGGTGGCTGGTTAGCCGTCTTCGGGCCATCAATAGCTGCTGTGGCCTTACCCTTCCACTGCCCTCTGGGCTTGTTAACTCTGCTGTTGGGGTTCCGGTAACACTCGTGGTCACGGTGACCCCACTTCTCGCAGTATCGACACTGCACCTCATTTCCCTTGCAGTCCTTGCCGGGATGGTCTCCATTGCACCACTTACAGTAATAGTGGCGCTCCGGTCCAGAGCCCGTGCTAGCTGCTAACACAATACACACTCAGTACTTGTTTCACAACTTATCAACATACACTTCACTTATCACACAAGATTAAATAATTACCCTTAGGTGGGTAAGAGCGTAGGGGCTTCGCCGCATAAGCATATGTGAGCTTCAGTGGCTCCTCAGCTGTGGTGGTTTGGGCTTGGCCCTTGTCACCCTGGTGCTGACTCTTCTGGGGCTGGGGATAAGGTTTCTTCTTCTTCTTTCCTCCCCCGTACCCCTGCGGACTCTGGCCCTCGCTCGTGGCCTTGCGCTTGTGCGCATTCTCCTCGTCCCTCAGACGGACGGTGATCTCCACCTTAGCAGCGGCATGATAGCACTCCTGAATTTAGGATGGTCAGTCATGCCCCGCAATACATACTCACAAACTCACATTAATACTCACTTGTAGACTACACATATTCACATCACTCTTTATTTAAATTACCTGCAAGGTAGTATACTCAGCTGGCCCCATCCCATAGCGAAGACGTGGCTGAGACCGTTATAGAAACGGTTTACCAGCACCCGGTTCGAGTATCCCAGGTCCGGTAACAGGTGGACAAGGCCGGTGAAGGCAGTGTAATACTCATCAACCGACACCTTGTCCCCCTGCCTCAGACTATCCAGCTCAAGGCGCTTGGCCTCTTGAACGTGCACAGGGTAGTATTTGGCTCGCAGTAGAGCCGTGTACTCCCTCCATCCAAACTGAGGATCCGCCATCCGGTCCTCCTCACAAGCTTCCACCAGTTTTGTGCCGAACCCTTCAGGTAGTAAGCGGCAAGACGGACCTTAGCCTCTGCGGTACAGCCAAGGTCTCGTAGGCGGTCTCCAACTCGGAGATGTACGCCTCCAGCTTACGTGGGTCGGTCTCCCCATGAAATGAAGGGGGTCTCAAGTCTGCCAATGCCTTGACCCAATTGGTCTCTCGTGGCGGTGGCGGTGGTGGTTGAACTCCGGGCATCTGCCCCTGCTGTATCGCAGCTACAAGCTGGGGTACCATCTGGGCCACAGCGGCTGCTACAGCCTCAGCCATAACCTGAGCCGTAGTGTTCTCGCCCTGGTCACCCGCATCACTAGTACCGCTTCCGCGGCCTCTACCACGCGGTCTACCTGCCATCTGTATTCACATGAATATTCATTAGCAATATGCTTGCACACTTATCGGTCCAACGGTTGTAACGCTTCCCGACAATAAGGTATCTCCACACTTAGTTAGTGGTTAACCTTTCCATAATGTTCACTGAAGTAACTGTAGTTAGGTTTCCTAACTCGGTATATTCCTAAGCTCGGTATTCTAGTCATCAGAGCGATACTTCGCTCTGATACCACTTTTTGTAACACCCCTACTACGCACATGTCACTAAATGAAATCGCAGCGGAATAAATAACTAAACAGTAACTAACGCTTCGGTGCTACAACGCCGTCAACCACCCACGTGGTTGACAAGGCAGAATAAATACAAGTGTACCGGTCTGATGATCAGACTCCCGAGCATAAAACTAAACCATAAATACATCATATACAATACCGAGTGTTTACATATTCTTCACTGTAACACATCACTGTTAACCGCAACACCAAATATATAATAACGCCACGGGAGCACCAGCGCCATCCCGGGCCATCCATCCCAAAAGTATACAAAATAAATCACATCCTAGGATCTAGAGCCACTCGCTGCTTTTCGATCCTCATCCTGCGTAAAAAAGAAATATGGATTCCCCCGAGGGGTCAGCAAACCCTTGGCTGGGTATGGCTAACGCGCAGCCCAATCGGCTACCGGATACGCGCAACTAATGTGTCATGATAACATGGCATTCATTTTATACATAACAATAAAACAACTTGGCATAGCAACAATAGTGCAAACAACAACAACACAATACACAGTGGATCTTCGTTCCACAATAACAAACCACAAGGGTCAAAATAAACACCAAGAGCCTAGAGAGTGGATTCACTCTCATGTTAAGCTCGTAAACACACTCATTACCGTTCTGTTAGACGAACGAGTAACTTAAGTCACAGATGGTTCGGATTTAGTGACCCGAACACACCACACAAACACATGTTCCCACTAAACCGATCATAAGTCAGAATAGGTAAGCTTTGGAAGAAGCTAGCGGGAGATCGAACGCCAAATTAAGGAGAACAATCTTAACAACATAAGAGTCGAATCTGATTCAGATATCTACTCTTAACTTACATGCATGACCGGACAACCGGATTCCTCACTTCCCAGTTAACACTTGTTAGAAGTTCATAGTGGAACTTAACAACCAACACAATAGGTGGTAAGTCATGTTAGACACACACAAGGGAAATGAGTCACAACATAACATCACAATAATATGAACAACTGTAAACTCATTACATGTTTAATCTTATAACGTCATAAACACACAGAAAAACATACAACACACAAGCCGGTGTAAACCGGTAGGCAACAGACTGCAAGAAAACCATACCTTGGTCCTTGCCTTGATTTGTTTCCACCGTAGGTCACTCCTATACATGATTCAAGAACGTCGGTTAATTAACTTACTTAACCTCCAAATTACTAAGTGTTTAACATAATATTTGACATGTTTAATGTCTAACTTACCCTAGGTTACCTTCATTATACCCTAGGGTTAACTACATAGGTCACATTCTTTTCTGTTTTTTTTTTACAAGTTTAGGTCCGACCGACCTTACCGACCGAACTTACCCAAGTTCGGTCGATTCCAGAACACATTTCCGTCAAAATTTTCTACTCCGACCGACCTTGTAAGTTCGGTCGCATGTTCGGTCTTTTCCCGAGAGTTTCTTCCCTTTGAAAATTTAGCCCGACCGAACTTGCCAAGTCCGGTCCTATGTTCGGTCGATTCCAGTAACTCAATCCGTACACAAAATACAAGCCCGACCGACCTTGCAAGTCCGGTCCCCAAGGTCGGTCCATTCCAGAAGCCAATTCTCGCAGGGTAAACTGGGCTCGACCGACCTTGCAAGTTCGGTCGCAAGTTCGGTCTGGCCCAGACCCTTGTTTTCCTTTTTACATTCAACTCCAAACTTCACCCCATATACCCTAGTACACCCTAACCTCATTTAGGCACTTCAAATACACCTTAAGACATCCTTAAACACTCATAAAACTCATTTTCTAATTCCTTAAGCCTTTACTTATTTCCTTGTAAAATTCCTTAACACTTACAACATTTTATACTAGGTTTCTAAATGGTGTTTCTCACCTATGATAACTACTATCCCAAAATGCTTTCTCCTCATCTTAACATCATCTCTTAAGCACTATTTCTCACAACTAACTCCTTATGTCATTCTTGAAATTCTTTTCCAAGTTTACACTTTCTCCTTATTTTACCAAAGTTTGCCTAAGTCTTTATCTAAGTCCAAAATGACTTTGGTACATACTAAAACCTCAAGCTCATGCCTAAGTCCTTGTGACATCCTAAATCACCTTAATGCATGTTTCTTACCCAAGAACACACTTAACCAATCTAAACACCTCTTAACTTATCAAACTCATTTTAACTCTTAGAACTTCTCATTTATTACCTAAATTTCGACATAGGTTCTCCTAGAACATTACTAAACCAAAACACATTGTTTTTACCAACAAACAACCAAGAACACTAAAAATCCATCAAGCACTTATTAAACACAAAACTCCACTCATAAAGTACTACTCACAATATAGTGCATAATTTAAATTGCATGGCACTTAGGCCCTTAAATGACATGGCTCTTAGGCCCTTAAGATGCATAAATCATAAACACTGAATTTCCACAATATATTTGCCTTTAACCTGCAAATACACTCAACAACACATATGCCTTTTACTAAGCTCTTGAGAACACTTTACTAAGTCATTCACCATTTGCTCTTTAGGTAGTTTTAACAAGCATTATAAGCTCATTTCTCCTAAGGCATTAAACAACATTAGGTTAGTAGATTTACCTCTTTTCCAAACAACTTCTTTCTTGTTTCCTTTAAAAACCGGTAATGGTATTTGATTCTTTGACAAGTTCTAAACAATATACAAACATTATAATGAGTATTCAAGCTATAAGCTTCATCTCATTGTAAACCCTAATTTTACATTGTTTCAAAAACATTAATGTAGTTGTTTTACCTTGCTCTTTGAAGAGAGTTTGAATATCTAACAAGAGAGGACTCCACCTAGTCCATGAAGAGTTGGAATGAAGCTAGAACAAAGTCACACAAAGAGCTCCTTCAATATGTATTTTCGGTTACCACAAAAACATGAAGGAAATGAAGTTTTTATTTGAGATTCCTTACCTAGAAGCAAAGGAGAGTAACAATATGTAAAAATACAAGCTCAAGCTCCTTCAATGGTGGAACTCCATGGCACCGAAATGGTGGTCTTGGAATTTTAAGAAGATAGAAATGAAGAGCTTGATGAGAGAAAGATTGGTGGTGTTTTTTTTTATTTGAACAAGTGAGCTAGATTTTACAAGAGATCAAAGAAGAGGTTTAATGGAGGTGGTGTGGTATTACCGTGGAAGAGAAGGAAGAAGAAGGTGTGGAGCCGTGTGAACAAGGAAGGAAATGAGAGAATGAGATAGAATTACTTTTTGAAGATATTTGTAGTAAAAGTAAAAAGTAGTTTATTTACTTATCATTACTTACTTAATACATTAATAAGAGAGTGGTGAGTCACCACACTTAAGAAAACCGGCCCCCATTTATACTTAGGGGTAATATAGTCTTTATTTGTCAATTTAATTACTTATACAAACATATGTTACAAAATAGCTTATAAAAATCACTATTCATGAAAACAAGGCACATAGAAGTGAAATTTTTGATTTCCCATTGATATAGACATCCAAATGTGATATTATATAGTACACATATATATTTAAGAGTAATGATGGACATCTAGCCACTCAAAACTCATTTACAAGACAATTTTTCAAAAATGTGCTTTAAGACTCCTTAAAGCACATTTTGTGTTTAAACTTGTTTTCAAGCTTGGTTTTCTTTGGTAATTGGTTAAATATGTTCATTAGTGTATAAATGAGGTCTTGGTAAGTTCATTAGGTCTTAACCAAGTTTATCCCAAGCTTAGAGCACATTTTGGCTCTTATTGACTTTAAAGCACATTTTGTGTTTTCTTTTGTTTAAATTTGTTTACTAATGTTTCTAAGACTCTTTTTAGTCTTAATACACCATATTTAAGTGTTATACAATATATTAAGGTTTGGGGAATTTCAATTAGGAATGAAGAGGTTGTGTTTTGATGATAATTGATGAGAATGAAGATGTAAAGATTATGGAGAAGTTATGTCAAAATTTCATTGGGAAATGAGTGTTAGATGATGGCTTTATGGATGAGAGAATTTAGGTGTTGATTTGGGATGTTTAATGTGGAAAATAATGGGTGTTGGTAGCTTGTGAAACAAGGATTGAGTGTAGGTTTATTAGGAGTGCAATTCTGGGTAGAATTTGCCTCTGTTAGCTGGATTTTTGGGTACGTCCGGACTTGGAAGTTCGGACATGCCCCGTCGCGTTAAAAATTTTTCGGAGTTGAGTGATGTCCGGACTTCTGTCCGACCTTCGAAGTTCGGACGCGTCTAAAAATTTTCCCAGAATTGAGTCTCGACTTGTGTCCGACCTTAGATGTCCGGACACAAGTTCGGACATGTCGAAATTTTTTTTCAGATTTCTTTTCGACTTGTGTCCGACCTTAGATGTCCGGACACAAGTTCGGACGCCTTGAAAATTTTCCCATAATTGGTTTCGACTGTGTCCGACCTTGGATGTCCGGACACAAGTTCGGACACAGGGTAATGTTGACCAAAAATTTTGTTTAAGGGTAGGAAATGATATCCAATGATGGGGATTAATATGTGATGATGTTATAAGGTTGTTAAGGATAAATTAAGTGAGTTATAAGGTAATTGAGTGGGGAAAAGTTGTAATAAAAGTGTAAAGTTATAAACTACCGAACGGGGTTAATCATGGGCGCATTAGACGTTAAATAATTATATCATACCCCGATGTTGATAAAGATAGTAATAATGTTATCAGTTATTTAAAGATTCAAGGAACATGTGATGGCACACTAGAGTGCACCTTCGGTGACAGGTATGGTTTTCTTGCAACCTGTGTCCTACCGGATTACACCGGCGTGTATGCCAATGTGTTTTTCTGTGTGTTTGCCACCTTGCAAGATAAAGCATTAAATGAGTTTATAGTAATTCATTATTGTGGCGTAATCAATTCCGATACCGCTTAACCTTAATTATGTGTTAAATAATAGTTAACCGACCTTAGGTTCACATAAGAGATCGGTATTCGGAATAAACGTCCCAACCCATGGGAACGTTCTAACTACGGCTATCCGTGCGTTATTGTATGTTGTGACAATGCGTGATGTATGTGACTTGTTTAATATGTTGTTGACGTTGGATACTGTTATCCGTGTTGTTGAAATGGGATATGATTTCCCTTATGTGTCTAACCGAGTTAGTAACACTATGTGATGTATGTAGGTGATAAGTTCCATAAGGGAACCTCTAACTAATAAGTATATGTTATGTATGGAGAGGAATCCGGGTGTCCCGGTCGCGCGTATTGTTTGGGAGTTAATATATATATGTGAATTAACTCCCATCCTGTTATGTTAGGGTTGTTTTCCTTCAATGGATTCCGACCTCCCACTAGCTTAGCCAAAGCTTACCTACCCGACCTCCACATCGGGCTAGAAGGAAATTATGTACGATGTTGGTAGGGTGTTGAAGCCTAAGTTCGCTTCGACTCCCTCTTTGTTATGTTACGGTTGTTCTTCCTCCTTGAATTACAACCACCCACAAGCTTAACCAAGGCTTACCTACCTCATCACTATTGGAGCTAGGGGGAAATTGTGTATGTTGTGTACGGTCCTATATGAGGCCGCCACTCAAGTAAAGAAAATGTATGTATGTTGTGCTCGGGCTTATATCACCCCGACACTCCCTAAGTGAAGTTCATGTACTCTAAGAAGAGTGAAATTAGGTTGTGTATGTTATAAAGTGAAGTGTGTTGTTATGTTGAGTGTGCTAACCTTGTGTCTGTATTCTATTAATGGATGTTTGCTTATAAGCATGATATGTGTGAGTTTGTGCATGTTTGAAATAAATCAACCGCACGCTAAGACGACAAATAGTTGTGTGTGGCCCGGTAGCATGCGGGCTGCGGGATTACCATACCAGCAAAGGTGCTGACCCCCTTTGGGGGCTCCCATACTTTTCAGGTACAAGGAACTGGAAGCCGTTCGAGAGTAGGACGGGGTAGTGTTTGTATGTGGTAGTCATGAGAATTGTGGATGTATTATAGGTGTAGTAAGACCGAAAATGTATCGGCGTTAGTTGGTAATTACTCGGTACAGTTGTAATGTAAGTGTATAATGATTGTTGGACATGGAACAGGATTTATGTGTAGTTGCTCGGGAGTTTAGTCCATCAGACCGGTACAATGTATGTATGTTAGCCTTGTTAGCCACATAGGTGGCTAACGGCGTGTAACACCAAGGAGTTTAAGTTATGTTGAGTTGTGATTTCCGCTGCGATACGTTGCTAAGTGTGTTGTTAGTAGTTGGGGTGTTACATGTATGGACCTTGTGTCCGATGTTATGTAAGTATGTTGTCAATGTTGTTATGGAAGTATTATTTATATGTATTCCCGTGTTCTAATATTTAGGATATGTGGAAGTATGAACTTTGAGGACAAAGTTCTTTAAGGGGGGTAGATTGAAATACCCCAAACCTTAGTATGTTGTTTAAACATTTAATATGGTATATTAAGACTAAAAAGAATCTTAGAAACATTAGTAAACAATTTAAACCGTAGGAAACACAAATAAATGCCTTAAAGTTAATTAGGGCTAAAATGTGCTCTAAGCTTGGGATAAGCTTGGTTAAGACCTAATGAGCTTACCAAGACCTTATTTATATATTAAGGAACATATTAAACCAAGTACCAAAGAAAACCAAGCTTGAAAACAAGTTAAAACACAAAATGTGCTTTAAGGAGTCTTAAAGCACATTTTCGAAAAATTGTCTTGTAAATGAGTTTTGAATGGCTAAATGTCCATCATTACTCTTTAATTAACATGTGTACTACTTAGTATCACATTTGGAAGTCTATATCAATGAGAAATCAAAAATTTCACATCTGTGTGCCTTGTTTTAGTGAATAGTAACCAAAATAAGCTAGATTATAACATATGTTAATATAAGTAATTTAATTGGTCAACAAGGACTAAAATGCCCTAAGAACATTAAGGGGGCCGGTTTCTTAGTGGTGAGTCACCACTCTTATTAGCTTGTTAACAAATAGAGTAAATTACCCAGAGCCCCCTTGAGCATTTGGGATATTATAGTTAACCACCTTGTATTTATCATAATTATTGGTAACCACCTCAAGGTTATGGTATCTTTGACTACGAGCCCCCGAACTATAACTCTGTGGTCAGAAAGTTAACTATGTGTTGACCTATCAGCTTAATCACATTAATAATGCCATGATGGACAACAAAACTGCTTAATCAACATCGTATAACTCTCTCTCATCCCACTTTAGATGCATTTTCAAGGAAGTGTTGACATATTTATGAAAATAACAATGTAGATTAAGTTGTTTTTTGTCCAGCATGACATTATTATATGATTAAGCTGATAGGTCAACATGTAGTAAACTTCCTGATAACAGAGTTATAGTTTGGCGGCTCGTAGTCAAAGATACCTTAACCTTGAGGTGGTTACCAGTAATTATGATAAACACAAGGGGGATAACTGTAATATCCTAAATCCTCAAGGGTTCTGAGTAATTTACTCTAACAAATAAATGACTACTTAAGTTACTATTTGTTTTAACATATAAATATCTCTTAAAGTAAACTTATCTTCATTCTCCCATTTCCTTCTTCGTTTCCCACGCCTCCAAGCTCTCTTCTATCTCTTCTTCATTCTCCATTTACGGTTTTGCAATAGTACCACACACAATTCCATCTTCAACCTTTTATATCTCCTAGCTCACTTTGCCAAATCAAAAACTAAGACCACCATTCTCTTTGTCTCATCAAGCTCTTCATTCCTATATTCTCAAAATTCCAAGAGCTCCATTTCGGTGCCAAGAGGAATCTCCATGGGAGGAGCTTGAGCTCATCTTTTCACATATTATTGTTCTCCTTTGCTTCAAGGTAAGGAAAATCAAAGAAAAATGATGTTTCCCTCATGTTTTTTGTTGTCCGGAAATCACCCTTAATGGTCTCCTTATGTTGCTTTGTTCTAGCTTCATTTCAACCTTTCATGGACTAGGTGGAGTCCTCTCTTGATATATATTCAAACTCTCTTCAAGTTCTAAGGTAAAACAACTATCTTAATGTTTTAAAACCATGTATAATCTAGGGTTTACAATGAGATGAAGCATAAAGCTTGTATACTCGTTTTATCATTTGTATAATGTTTAGAAGTTGACAAGCAACTAAAAGCCTTGCCAATTTAGTCAAGGAAACAAGAAAGAAGTTGTGAGGAAAAGAGGTAAATGTGCTAACCTAATGTGGCTTAAAGTCTTAGGAGAAATGAGCTTATATTGCTTATTAAAATGATCTAAGGAGCCAATGGTGAATGGCTTGGTAAAATGTTCTCAAGGGCTTAGTAAAAGGCATATGTATTGTTGGGTGTATTTGCAGGTCAAAGGCAAATATAATGTGGGAAATTTAGTGTTTATGATTTATGCATCTTAAGGGCCTAAGAGCCATGTTATTTAAGGGCCTAAGTGCCAAGCAATTTAAATTATGCACTATATTGTGATGTAGTGCTAAATGAGTGAGTTTTGTGTATAAGAATGTGCTTGATGGATTTTAGTGTTCTTGATTGTTTAATGGTGAAAACAATGTGTTTTGGTTAGTAATGTTCTAGGAGAACCCATGTCGAAATTTAGATAATGTATAAGAAGCTTTAGCTGTTTAAAATGAGTTTTGGTAAGTTAGGAAGTGTTTAGAATGGTTAAGTGTTCTACTAGTGAAAGAAACATGCATTAAGGTATTTTAAGGTGTAAAAGGGACTTAAGCATTATTTTAGAGGATTTATGATGCAAATGAGTGCTTTGGGATACTTCAAGATCATGGTGAGATTGTGTTTAGGACTTGTGTAATGTTGGTGAATAAGGAAGAAGTGGTTTGTTGCATGGAGGAGCTATAAACTTGTAAAGATGTTCAAGGAGTTTGGTTAGGAAGAAAAGATGCTTGGGAGATGATGTTATGGAGAGGAGAAAACATTTTGGTATAGTGATTATCATAGGTGAGAAACACCATTTAGAAACCTTGTAAGAAATGTTACAAGTGTTGGTGAATTTTAAGAGAAAATCTAGTAACAAGTTAGACAAGGAACTAGGTGTGTTTAAGATGATATTTTGGCATTAGAATATACCTAAGATCATTAGGGAGGTTTATACATTTAATGAGTAAGGAGAACCATTGCAACAAGACTTAGAAAATGTTCAAAATGTAAATCTATAGCAGTGGTCTGGGACTTAGGTCTTGGATAATGTCCCGGACCATGCATTAATAAGGGCCGAGGATTTTTACACAACCTTGGTCCGGTACTTAGGTTATGTAAGAAGTACCGGACCACCCCCTGATTTACCCCCGAGAGAATTTGCCTATGTTGGTCCGGGACCTAGGACCCGTATGAAGTCCCGGACCACCCCATTAAAACAGGCCGAGGGTTTTGTTAAGAGTAGGTCCGGGACCTTAGTTGGGGACCAAGTCCCGGACCACTTTGAAAGTTAGTTTAAGGTTAGATAATGATGTCTAATGATGGGGATTAGTTAGTAATGATGTTATAAAGTTATATAAGGCATGTTAGGAGTGTAATGAAATTTAAAAGGTGAGAAGTTATAACAAAGTGTGAATACAAAATAACTAGTTAAGTGAAGTAAAAGTTAACAATGGATTAGTACATTAATTAACCGACGTTACTAAATGTGTATAGGATTCTTCAAAGGTGGAAACCAGTCGAAGCAAGGACCAAGGTATGGTTTTCTTGCAGTCTGTTGCCTACCGGTTTACACCGGCTTGTGTGTTGTTTGTTTTTCTGTACATTTACAACCTTGTAAGACTTAATTCATGTAATGAGTTTACAATTGTTTATACTATTGTGATGTTATGACGTGACTCATTTCCCTTGTGTGTGTCTAACATGACTTACCACTTGCTTGTGAATTGTTGTTAAGTTCCACTGTTGAACTTCTAACAAGTGCTAACTGGGATGTGAGGAATTCGGTTGTCCGGTCATGCATGTAAGTTTGAGAGTAGATATTTGTATCAGATTCGACTCTTATGTTGTTAAGATTGTTCTCCTTAATTTGGCGTTCGATCTCCCGCTAGCTTCCTCTAAAGCTTACCTATTCTGACTTATGATCGGTTTAGTGGGAACATGTGTTTGTGTGGTGTGTTCGGGTCACTATATCCGAACCATTTGTGACTTAAGTTACTCGTTCGAATAACAGAACGGTAATGAGTGTGTGTAATGAGCTTAACATGAGAGTGAACCATTCTCTAGGCTTCTTGTGTTGTTTAACCTTCTTGGTTTGTTATTGTGGAAAGTGAATCCACTGTGTATGTGATGTTGTGCTATGCAATAATGTTGCTAAGCCATAGTATATGTTATGTTAAAATGAATGCCATGTTATCATGACAATTAGTTGCGCGTATCCCGGTAGCCGATGGGCTGCACGTTAACCATACCAGCCAAGGGTTGCTGACCCCCTCGGGGGCTCCATATTTTTACTGCAGGATGAGGATCGAAGAAGCGGAATGGCTGTAGGTTCTAGGCCGCAGATTTAACTTTGATTATTTTGGATGTTGGGCCCGGGATGCGCCTGTGCTCCCGTGGCGTTATATTTTGGTACTGTTCGTGTTACAGTTGACAGTGGAGATCATGTGTACAGTATACAGTGAAAGTTTGTATTAAATACTCGGTATGTTTATGTATTATATATATATGTGTGGATGTTAGTACCTAATGCTCGGGAGTCTGATCATCAGACCGGTACACTTGTATTTATTCTACCTTGTTAACCACGTGGGTGGTTGACGGCGTTATAACACCGAATCGTTTAGTTATTCTTCCGTTGCGATTTCATTTAATGTTAAGGGCGTAGTAGGGGTGTTACACACTCCGAGTATATTATAAGATTTTAGAAAGAGTCGAAACATCGTTTTGAAACATAAAAGTCAAAATAAATTTATAGAAACCTTAAAAGCTTATTAAGCCTTGCTAGGGTTGACTTTTTGAGAATGGTCAAACCAGCCCATGAAACCTATACCAATAAATAGGTTATGGAAAACCATGAATATCGATAAAAAGAACGTCAAAAACGGATCATCCTAGCCAAAGTTATGCTGGATTGAAGTTTAGAGTCAAAATTTTGAAATATGCCACGTGTCACACTGTCACGGGTCGCCCAACACTTAGCCGTTTTATCTCCTATATTTCCGGTAACAGAAACCAGTTTTTGTCCTAACTTGTGACCTCCATAACTTTCTCCTCTTTTAGAATTTTTGAGTGCCGTCTTTCGCATTATCTTCTCCTTAACCTCCTCTTTCCAACCATAACTCATACATCTTCTAACTCATCCTACATCGACAGGAATATTGATCCAAAGTTGCCACCTTGCGAATTCGTAACCCAGAATTCTGGTTTTCTTTGAAATCAGGTAAACTTCGTCTTGCCATAAATTCTTCGTTTCTCAGCCAAATTTCGTGTTCTTTAGCTCGTTTTGAAGAGCTCTAATCCCTCTACAACTTTCATGTTGATGACCAAGGCTGATTCATAATAGTTTGGAAGCGCTAGTCGTCTAAAGTTCCCTACTAGATCACGGTGGAATTCTTGCCCAGAATTTTCCAGAAACGAAGTGGTAAACTCAGATCTTTCGGGATCCATAACTTTCTCCCTAGTTCTTCGTTTTCAATGATTCTTCCACCAATGTTTAGATTTACATGTCTAATTTAAAATGATGTAGGTTGCGTGGATTGAATCCTTCTCAGTTAGTGCGAGTTGGTCCTTGAAGTTGCCTACCTGAACAGCGCATAAAATACCAATTTTTCCAGAAAACAAATTCGATTTGCCTTGTTGGCGCATCTCTGGTACGATTCCGACCAAATTGAACCAATGATTCTATTCGTTTTTGTGTTCTTGTTCATACCCCTCTATCAATTTAACATATAATGCAGTAGCTTGAGTGAATTTGGCAAATTCGAACTCGGCAACCCTTACGAACCCTAACTTCGAAACTGAATTCGAAAACCAGTGAAACCTGCATTATAGCTAGCGAATTTGGTATCATTAGAACCATAATTGAATTTCGAAACCATAGAAACAAGAATCACTCAATTTGGTTCTGTAGATTGTGAGATATTAGTGATTTAGTACTCGAATCGAGTTGGGGGTGGAGGATGAACTCGGCTTTCAGCAGCCGTTCGATTTTAGTTAAGAGATTTGGACGGCCGAGATTAAAACGTTTCAGAAATAGATTATTAAAGCTTTTATTAATTCCAGTAAATAACCCTAACTTGTTGAGTTAATTTAAATACCTTCCCGAATGTATTTTGACTTGAAATGTTAACCATAGATTACTTATTTAATCTAGTTTATTTTGATGTTAATTAATATGGTTTTCGAGTTTTTAAACGTAAGTTATGATTTTTGCAAGTTACGGGTTTTCTGGAATTATTTGGCTAAATTTAAAAAATATTTTTATGAAATGAAAACTTTATAATATGTCTAAAATGTTATAGTTACTGTATATTAAATTTGGGAATTTTTGGGCAATGGTAAAAGGTTTTAAAAATTGTGTTTATGAGTTTTTCATAAGAATAACTTATAATATAGTTTTTAATGTAACCAAAAATTAACGTATGGTTTGTTAATGAACTTTTTAAGATGGGGAAAATATGGAACACTAAATTAACATTTTATAACAGTAAGTTTATAAATGTTTTGGTATTAACTTTTAAGAGAAGTGAAATTATTTACATATATGTATATATACTTATTTAAGTAGAAACTTATGTAAATCAAGGAATTTAATTATTTTTTTATTATACTATATGGGGGTTAATATTTTTAATTAAACTAAGGAATAAATATATATATAATTTTAGGCATGTATAAAAAGAAATAAAATAGTAACTTAGGTTAAATGAAGGAACTAAATTAATCTACATTTATGTTAATTAAATAATATGGTTGTTAATATACTTAATAGAAACTAAGGAAAATAATTTATTTTATAAACCATATTTTGGATGTAGATATGTGTAAAAGTTAATATAAATAATTAAATACAATAAAACTAAATAAAGAATGTCTTGAGTAAATCCTAGTATACTTATACGATAAATAAATAAATAAAAGACATAAAATACCTTACAACAAATAGAATATGAAGGAATTAATGAGTTAAACTGAACCTATATATAATACTATTAAAAGAATATTATATGAGGTAGTATTGAAATGTGGGTATGGAATTAAGCTTAAAGAGTTATCTTGGATTTCTAATATTTATATAAACCATATTAAAATACATGTGTAATATTATTTGTCAAAGACCAGAATGTAAATCTATATTTGGTTAGGGAATTAATAAGTTGGGACTTAGGAATATTTGTAATTAGATTTTACACAAATAGAACTTACTATATAATTAACAAATAAATGTAATACTTTTACATCTAAATGTTCTTAATATATAAACAATAATAAAATAAATAAATTACTTTTACATCTAAATGTGAGGTGGATTAGTAAGTCTAGATTTAATCATTTCTTGGCATTTATGGTTTTGAAATATAACTTGATGTTTTAAGATAAAATCATTAAAAGGATTATGATATAAAACTATATTAAACTATGATTTGGAAATTTATCTAAATGATAATCCTTAAGTTTCTTGGCATTAGATAAGCCATATGAAATACATTTATAACATTTATTACCAATACTTAGGATGTGAGTTTACAATTAGGCGAGGTAGTTGGTAGTTAGAATTTATAGAAGGTTTATAAATAGGAATTTGATACTTAAAACCTTTGAACCTTTTATGAGATAAAACTAAGTTACATAAGATATTATATTGATATACTTTACGGTAATGGAAAATAATGATATGTTATTTGAATATAAAATATGAGAATTTTCAGGATAGATGATCTTATTAAATAATTGGCCATTTCACTGGTGAATGGGGATTTAATTCTTAGATAAATTTTACCTTATGATAAGATATAATGCTTATCCTAAAACATTAAAGGGAATTAATCTATTAAGTTTTCCTTTGAAACTTTAGGTTTTGTAAATAATTTAAAACGTATTTAAGACTTAAGTTTATTGAAGTTTAGTATAAAAGAAATACATAGTCTATGGAGGGAATGTGTGTAAAAATAAAATATTTAGGAAATTAAATGTAAGCAGGGATACATAAAAGGGTTATCTTAAAACACCTTATCATATAGTTAATGACAAAGCAAATAATATACTCTTTGAATACTAAATGTAAGAGTTCGATAAGTCTAAGTTAGCTATAACATAATTATTTCAAGATGAAAAGTAATTTAACATCTTATGACAAGATTAATAGATGGGTGTACTAAAAGGTCATTCTGAACTAAACATACGGTAAATGAGTTTAGTAGCTCAATTGAGTTATAATTAAATGCATCTACACACTACGATTTCAATATACAAGATGTAGATCTTAATTAAGTTAAGGGAAAGACTTAATCATAATGGGTTATCTAGTAAATATTGTTTAAATACATAATCTTTACATTGTGAGATAATAGTATAGTATTCTGAGATGAGTCCATCATAGGTCATAATACAATGTTTATTCTAAATTAAGAATAAAGGTATTGAGCTTAAGATTATTATTGAAATTCTTAGATTTAATTATATAATATAAACAATTATGTTATAAAGGTCTCAAAAGTCTTGAATGTGAGGATTGTGGTTAAATATGAATAAAGTGGATAGGAGTGGACAGTTAGCAGGTGTTAATAATACATTCCTTGATCCTAAAACCTTGAGCTATACAACCTTCTAAAATAAGTCAAAAGTTATACATAACATTTAAGCGAGGGCTTATAAGATAATTGTGATTTGGAAATAAGAGAAAGGAATTTATTTAAGTTTTACTTAGGGTACAGTTATTGATAGTAGGTTATCTTCAATGTTCCTCAGAGAATTGTTGAATGTTTGCACGAGTTTACTAGAACTGCTACAGCGTTGACCAGGTACGATTTCTCGTACTCCGATATTTTTGCTGATTGACTTATGAGATGTTTGCGAAAAACGCTAACTGAGTTTAAGAGGAATTTCTAAAAGGAAATGGTTGTGTGACTAACTCAGCTTATGTGACTAACTGAGCCTTGAATGTGAAACTCACTTGGGTATTGGTTCCTTCAATTTGGTTGTTCCATTAGACATTGACTGCTTAGGGTTTACGCTTCTGCACTCTGTAGGACTGAGTGTTTTGGCATTGCTCTGGGTAGTTAGTGATCTGGTGGGATTTTGGAAAAGGTCAATTTTGGTAAATTCTTCTTTTGACTCTGGATATCGTTTCATCCATGAGCTGGTTCTTGAGGTTTCGACGTGCGCGCATCTTCAATGGTAACAACAGGGGCTGTATATCCCTCGCCCATAGGGGCATTTATATTTGACAGCAGGGGGCTATATATCCCTCGTCTATACGGGCATTAATATTTGACAACAGGGGGCTGTATATCCCTCGTTCATACGGACATTTATATTTAACAGTAAAGGGCTGTATATCCCTTGTCCTAAGAGGACGTAGAAAGCAGTGAGGGGTTGTATATCCCCTGTCCTAAAAGGACGTACTTGGCGGTGGGGGCCATCTCTCCCAATTGGTTTTTTTCCACTCTTGAGTTATTGGTTCTTGGATCTATCTTATCATTCCTAGTCCTTTGTGACAATCTGAGTCTTTTTACTTCTAACGGGAATTGGTTTAACTAAGGCATTGGATGTTCACTAACACATGGTGTGGCTTTGTTTGACTAACTTTACCTTTCTATTATTTATCTTTATCCTTAACTTGTTATCTTTGGCTTGGTGATTTTAAAGTGCCTTGTTTCCCTGTTTTACTTTCAAGAGTTTAATTTCAAGTTTCTGTTTATTTTGAAGAGTCATGTTTTAAAGATTGTTTTGGAGAATTGTACCAGTTCCATTCCAGGGAACTGACTCACCCCTCCCAGGGTGGGCTGCTGGTTTCATCTTGCAGGTATAAATTGTTTATACAGGTGGCCACGAAGAGCATGAGTGATTGGGATGAGAATTAGGAATTGTGGAGAGTTATTTTGTTTCCTAGTAGTTATGTTATGTTGTTTTTCTCGAGTTCAGACCGTAGCTTTTGTAATTTTATAAGTTGTAATTGGTGAGGTTTGGTGTCGGGTGTTTGGAACCCGATGGTCTGTAACGCCAGTAGAGATTTTATATTCCGCTGTATTTATTGTAAATAGGGGCGTTACAATACATGGAAAAAATAAGGATTATATAATTCAAAGTATTTTTACACATGAATTATACCACATTAAACTTGGAAAAAACAAACCTTAGGAAAATAAATACTAAGGTGAAATGTATAGTATATGATTAAGATTGTACATGCAATACAGTGATAAACTATAATAATATCAAATATATGTATATAAATGATATGAAAATAATAAACGTTTAAAGTTAAGTAATATTAATATACTCAACGTAGTCACGCATGAAATATGACGTTTTTCCAAATCCCGAGTTAAACCGAAAACCCGACAAACGTTAATAGTTAAACAACGGGGAATAAACCGGGATGGATTAGTAACGGTACGAGGTGCCGTAGTGTATTGTTAGTACAAGATGCTGATGCATAGTGTGACGCATATTTATAGATTGTAAGAGGCGTCTCGAGGATCACCAGAGAATTTAGCAGTTTCATACTCCACGGTCTTATAATACCGGTGCACGATATTTATTTATGTGGCTTGATTGTCTCTGAGATTTTCCTCAGTTCAAACATTGTGTGAAAATCTGTGTTAAGATTGAATGTCTACTTGTGTGAATTAATATGCTTGAGTTGTGTATTAATGCTGCTCTATTATTATTACTACTGTTGAACGATAACAGTACCGTTCGTATATATGAACATATTATAAAACGAACTAGCGGCAATGATGCTATCTTATATGTGTAATATAGGAACGTAAGTAAGTAAAATGTTATTAGGATAGATATATATATCTATATATATATATATATATATATATATTATCCGAGACTTATATATGGAGCATTGGCCTCTTTAACGCCGCTCTCGTATCTAACACTGGATCCCAAGTCGACATACTCAGGATTGGACTAACGACCTTGGTCTGCTGTGTTAGGAAAAATAGTAAAACGATGCAATGGTATAGATAAGTTTATCAAGAGGATGTGGCTCTTGCTGTGAACTGTGATCAATTAACGATACCAGGATACCGTGTGGTAACCGTAAGTATCTAGATAAATTTCCAATGGACTACAGATGGTTCGTCGGTCGGGGACTCTACCGCTGGAGTGGCTACTGTCGTGGGTGACCCGCCATAGGAGATGGGTAACTTAAAGACACGTCGTTCTAATGAGACGTTGTCATTAGGCGTGACTGAACAATTACGAACGACTATATTAGCTCGTATATTAGGCGAACGTTATTTGGGCTTGTATGCCAAAGACGGGAAATTATACTTGTTTATAATTCTCGTTGTTTCGCCTTGTTGCTCAGTGGTTATGCTTTGTGGTTATGTGTGGTATGTTGGTGGTTGTTGAAATGAGTCGTTGTACTCATATGAGTGTTGTGAATTGGTTTAATTGAGTCTTTGTACTCATATAAGCGTTGTAACGCTTTCAGTGGTTTATTACGATGCGATGTGTGAAGCCGGGGGCTTGTTTGCTAATGAGTTTACTGCAATATATATTGTTGCTTTACAGTTTTTATATTAAACTACTCGCATGAAAATGGATTGCATGCTTGTAACACCCCGTCCAAGCCAATCGTGGTTGTCGCAAAACTTAACACTTAATCGAATTCGTCGTAGCGGAAATAACAAACACCGGGACCTTGCCACGGTCTGATCGTAGAATATACCGGCCTTATCGATTTACAACACTTATCCAAAATAAACAACCGACCAAACACCACCAACCAAAATACCACCAACCAACCGAGTTTAAGTATATAAGTCATAGTCTCAACTTACATCAGTTTCAATATAAACAGACGGGAGCACAAGCGCAACCCGTACTCAAAATAAACAACCCACCCTAAGTCTAACCGCTCCTACTCTCGTGGAGTGACTTCATGGGTCTCTTACCTGCAAGTGTAAAAAAAAGCCCACAAAGGGGGTCAGCACGAATGCTGGTACTCCCTCTCATGGCCCCCAAGCTAACGGGGCTACGACGACTAATTGTCGATAGCATGGAAATTGATTAAGTACACAAGCATGATATGAAGTGCAATAAACAACTATCCACGGATGAACATACATAGTTCTCACAATGAACGACACAAGCGTTCCCTTATCAAGCGGGTTAGTAACCCCCTCCTTAGTCCTGATTTCCTTAACCTCAGTTCCTTAACTTACCTCAGCCTTAACCTTATTTTAATCTCAGTATACAACCGTTCCTAAAATGGGAATGGTTGTAGCTTAATCTCAAACCTAGGATTTAGGTGATCCTACCGCACCATCTTAATGCCACCTACCTTGGACGGGAGTCCAGCGTAGCTGAGCCGGCAACCGGCCCTAGGAACAAGTCCGAAGACAAGTCCTTAAGCGGAGGGCGGATCTGATTCAGATACCGTCCCCCTTCCTTAGCATGCATGACCGGAGTCAGTCCCGGGTTCCTCACTCAAGTTCCAGTTAGTAAAAATCTTACACACCACGTGTTAGTTAAACCTAAACGGGTATTAACCAATAGTTACCAATACTTAACTCTTATCCTTAACTCAGTAAGTACTAAACTTAGTTAGTAACAATCTCACATCTCGTGGGTTAGTGTAAAGAAAACACATTCACAACGAGAACAAATATAACCGGTTGCATGCTTTATCTTGTCTTGTCATAGTAATTAAACAGATAGCACACAAGCCGAGGGACACCTCGTTAGCAAGCAGGTCACAAGAAAGATTGTACCGTTCACCGTCGACGATTGTTTGGTTTATCTCCTTCCAAGTCCCAATTCACCAATCCTAAAACATTCATTCAGTTTTAGGTTATTATTCAATTCAACTCAACACAATTATTAGCCTCCCTAGACATCAACTTTTACTCATTGTTTTTCACAAAGCCTTATGGTTTTTAACTTAACTCCTAAGTGCATCATTTCCTCATTATCTATTACACTTACTCACCCACTTAATGACCATCACCCACCAAACATGTCCTCAATAGCCTTATAACATCAATACCTAATCATCCTCACCATTACCTAACCTTAAACAAAGTTTTTGGCCAAAACAGCACCGCGTCTGAACTTGTGTCCAAGCTTCCCAAGTTCGGACATAGGTCAAGACTCAAAAAGGGTGCAATCAGACGTGTGTCCGAACATGTGTCCGAGCTTCCTAAGTTCGGACATAGGTCGAGGAAAATTCAAAGGAAAATTTTAAGTGTCCGAACATGTGTCCGAGCTTCCCTAAGTTCGGACATATGTCGAGGGAAATTCCAAAGGAAAATTTCAAGTGTCCGAACTTCTAAGGTCGGACTGAAGTCCGGACACTGGTCGAGACTCAGAAGGTTAAATTGCAACAGGGCATGTCCGAGCTTCCAAATTCGGACGGAAGTTCGGACAGGCAAAATACCCAACTTCTAAATCCTTAAACACTTATCTCATTTCCTAGCATGGTCTAACCTTGTTGGGCATTTAAAACACACCTTAAGCCCTCCACTAAACTCCTTAAATCACTCATCAATATCCATCTTAGTCATTATTTATTTCCTTGCAATAATGTCAACACTTGTAATGTTTCTCTTTAGGTTTCTAAGTGGTGGTTCACACCTATTTAACCACTATGCCAAAATGCTTCCTCACCACTATAACATCATCTCCCAAGCATTATTCTCCACCTAAAATTCCTTTATGCAACTACTTAAAGTTCCTACACAAATTTATGACACCATCATCCAACACATTATTTCTTTTCTACTAGTTTACCCTTATTTGCCTAAGTCCTAAGCACACATGCTCATGCATTTGATTCCTAAATCCTCCATGATCATGTCTAGGTCATTCTAACTCATTATACACCTTAAACTCACCCTTTTTCATCAAGACAACCTCTAAAACTTCCTAGGACTTCCTTAGTCATGAAATCTCCTTAGAACATCTTAAACACTTAGGTTCTCCACTAAATTTTGCCATGGGTTCTCTAGTATATTGTACACCCAAACACTTGGTTTTTCACCATCAAACAACCAAGATCACTCAAATTCTCATCTCAACACCTTAACACACAATTTACACCAAAACTACACCACATCATCATATAGTGTATAAACTTAAAATGCTTGGCACTTAGGCCCTTAAATGACAATAATCTTAACCACTGAATTTCCACATATATTGCCTTTAACCTGCGAATACACACAACAAGGCTCCCATTGAAATAAAATGCTTCTTGTAATTCATCTCAACATTGTTTAACTATCTTTTTTCTCATTGGCTCCTTAGTCACAAGTTCTCAAACATAGTCATTGTTTCTCCTAGTTTATATATAGCCCTTTTTTAATGTAAACCATAAGCTACACTCATCATATACCTAAATCCCATCCCTTAATGCGTTAAACACCTTAAGGTAAGACATTTACCTTGTTCTTTTTCCAAGCTCCACAACTTTTCTCCTTAGGTTTTTCTTGAACAATCTTGGTCACCAATCAAATTTTCCTTGCCAATGTTCTAACCAATATTAATGACTGCAATGAGTACTAAACAACACACAAACCTTAAGGAATAAAAACCTAGGTTAAAATGTGTTTTAAGGCATTAAGTTGATTATTTTACCTTGGTTTCTCAAGACAAGCTTGGATATGAAGCAAGAGGACCTCCTTTATCCTTTGGAGAGTAGAAAACAAGCTAGAACAAAGCATAAACATGGAGTCCCATGAGTACAAATTTTCGGACAAGGGAAGGAAATGATGGAAACCTAGATTTTCTTACATATTCCTTACCTTAAGAGAATGGAGAAGCCAATGAACCCTCCAAACTTGGATTTCCTCCTCTAATGGCGATTTGCCTTGGCTCCAAAATGAGGCTCTTGAAGTTTTGAAAAGATAGAAAGGAAGAGCTTGAGCTAACTAAGAGATATATGTACTTGGTTTTGATTTTGGAGCTTAAATGAGCAAGATGTGGGCAAGAGAAGATTGAGCTAGCATGGAGTTGTCTTCTTACGTGAAAGAGAGGAAAGAGAGCAAGAGAAAATCGATGGGGGAAGATGAAGAAGAAGAAAGGAGGAGAGAGGACTACTAAAGGTAAGATATTATGTTAAAAGGTGAATAAGTTTTTACTTACTTTTGCTTTATTCATTACTTAGCTAGATAAGTGTGGTGAGTCACACTTAAAAACCGGCCCCCTTAGTCAAACAAGGTGTATTGTGGTCTTTGTTGACCATTTAATAGACTTACTTTGACTAATGTCTTAAACTAGCATTATTTGGTTACTATTCACTAAACAAGGCACATAATTGTGAAATTTTGATTTCCCATTGATTTAGACTTCCTAATGTGATACTAATTAGTACACATGTTAATTAAAGAGTAATGATGGACATTTAGCCACTCAAAACCTATTTACAAGACAATTTTCAAAAATGTGCTTTAAGACTCCTTAAAGCACATTTTGTGTTTAACTTGTTTTCAAGCTTGGTGCTTTGGTAATTGGTTTAAAATGACCATTAGGATATTAATAAGGTCTTAACAATATTTGGGTGCTCACCCAAGTCTCTCCAAGCTTAGAGCACGTTTTTGCTTAAACTGCTCTTTTGGTGTTTCCTTATATTTTCTTTGACTAAAATGGTTCCTTAATGTTTCTAAGGCATTATTTAGCCTTCTTATATCTTAGTTTGTTACTTAAACACCATATCTAAGTTTGGGGTATTTCAATCTACCCCCCTTAAAAGAACTTTGTCCCCAAAGTTCACACGTGTACTAAGTCATTCACGGTACTCAATTCTCTTAATCTTAACACCACATCTTATATTCTCATTCACACACCTCAAGACTCAATGGTCAATCACCAATACAATACATAAGTATTATACATAACTCAAACTTATCACCAAAGTGTAGCAACTTACACAAAATCACATCTTACACAACCAAACAAACGACAAACATGCTCGTTTCCTAACTCAAAAGCGAGGAAGCTCTACCCCCCTTAAAAAGGGGTACGTCCCGTACCCTATACAGACGATTTAGTCAGTAAACAAAGAAGGGTACTTCACCCTCATCTTATCCTCTAATTCCCACATGGCCTCTTCGACATCCTGGTTAGACCAGAGAACCTTCACCAGTCGCACTGACTTATGGCGAGTGTCCCTAGTCTTACTATCCAAGATTCTCTGAGGAAGCTCCACTGATCTCATATTCGGTTCTAATGTCAACCTCTCAGGTTCTAACACATGGGAGGGGTGGTGCATGTATTTCTTTAGCTGTGAAACATGAAAAACATCATGCACTTTACCCAGTTCAACAGGTAAATTCAACCTGTAAGCAACCGGGCCCACCCGCTCCGTAATCTCATAAGGACCAACAAACTTCGGGCTTAATTTGCCCTTCTTCCAAATCTGAATACACCCTTCATCGGTGAAACTCGTAGAAATACCCAGTCGCCCACTACGAACTCCAGGTCCCGTCGTCGAACATCAGCATACGACTTCTGCCTATCTTGAGCAGCTTTCATGTTCTCCCTGATTTGCTGAACTTCAGCCTTAACTTGTTCTAAATATTCTGGTCCTATAATGACCGTCTCACTCGACTCATCCCAGCAGAGCGGTGTACGACATGGTCAACCGTACAACGCTTGAAAAGGTGCCATCTTGATCGAAGCGTGATAGCTGTTGTTGTACGAAAACTCGATCAGATGCAATTTGTCAATCCAACTGCCCTGGAAGTCTAAGGCACATGCCCTCAGCATGTCCTCGAGTGTCTGAATAGTACGCTCAGTCTGACCATCTGCCTGAGGATGGAACGCAGTACTCAGCTTGAGTTCTGTACCCAACGCTTCTCTAGTAGCTCTCCAGTACCTCGAAAGGAATCTGGTATCTCTATCTGACACTATGGTCTTTGGTATCCCGTGATGTCTCATTATTTCTCTCTCAAACAACTCAGCTAATTTGGTCACCTTCCAAGTATCCTTCATCGGTATGAATCAGGCTACTTTGGTAAGGCGATCCACCACCACCCATATCATGTTGAGACCTCCCCTAGCAGGTAGGAGTCCAACTACAAAGTCCATGGAGATATCATGGAACTTCCACTCCGGAACTGGCATCGACTGTACCATTCCGCCCGTCGTCGGTGCTCGAATTTCACCTTCTGGCATGTGAGACACCTCAAGACAACTCGGTAACATCTGTCTTCATCCCCGACCACCAGAAGTACCTCTTCATGTCTTTATACATCTTAGAGGCTCCCGGATGGATGGAAACTGAAGAACAGTGTGATTCCCTAAGTATACGGTTTCAGATCCGTGTTGCCCCGTGGTATGCATAACCGGCCCTTAAGTCTGATCAGATCATCGTCGTGAAGTCTGAAGTCATATTTCTGACCCTCAAAAGTACCATCTGTCAGCTTCTGTCTGGCCTCTCTCATGTACTCATCTTCCTCTGAGCCTCTCGCACCTCATCAACCAAGCTCGAGAAAGAAACTAGCGAATGGAGTGAGTGTGCTCGACGGCTCAGGGCGTCCGCTACAACATTGGCCTTTCCCTCTTTGTATTGGAGGTCAATGTCATAGTCTTTCAAGAATTCCAACCATCTCCTCTGTCTGAGATTCAACTCCTTCTGAGTAAATATGTATCTTAAGCTCTTATGATTGGTGTAGATCGTTACACTAACCCCGTATAAGTAGTGGCACCATATCTTCAAAGCGAAGACTACAGCTCCCAGCTCTAAATCATGTGTGGGGTAGTTCTCCTCATGTTTCTTCAACTGGCGTGAGGCATATGCCACCACCTTGCCATGTTGCATGAGCACGCAACCCACCCCTCTGCCGGATGCATCACAGTAAACCTCAAAGCCCTCTGTACCGTCTGGAATGGTCAGAACCGGTGCAGTGGTCAGTGAGTCTTTCAAACTCTGAAATGATCTCTCACAGTCAGCCGTCCATAAGAACGGTGCATCTTTCTTCATCAGACTGGTCATCGGTTTCACGACCTTGCTGAAATCCCTAACAAACCTCCGGTAATAACCTGCCAGACCGAGAAAGCTCCGAATGTCGGTAACAGTCTTCGGCCTTGGCCAAGTACGTACGACATCAATCTTTGCTGGATCCACTGAGATCCCAGCATCTGAGATGACATGACCTAGGAAAGAGACCTGGTCAAGCCAAAACTCACACTTGGAGAACTTAGCATATAGCTGGTTCTCCCTCAATATCTCCAATACTCTCCTCAAGTGTTCCTCATGTTCAACCTTAGATCTTGAATATATCAATATGTCGTCGATAAATACCACAACCGACTTGTCTAGCTGCTCCCGGAACAAGCGGTTCATCAGATCCATAAACTTCGTCGGTGCGTTCGACAAACCAAACGGCATCACTGTAAACTCATAGTGGCCGTATCGTGTCCAGAATGCTGTCTTCTCAATGTCTCCCTCCTTAATGGCTATCTGATGATACCCCGATCTGAGATCAATCTTGGAAAACATAGATGCTCCCTTCAACTGATCGAACAGATCGTCAATGCGGGTAGTGGATACTTATTCTTCACTGTCACTGCATTCAACTCTCTGTAGTTGATGTAGAGGCGGAGACTACCATCCTTCTTCTTCACGAAGAGGACTGGCGCTCCCCATGGTGATACACTGGGTCTTATGAACCCTTTGTCTAACAAATCCTTCAGTTGTTCCTTTAATTCATTCATTTCTGCCGGAGCCATACGGTATGGTGCCTTGGCTATCGGTCCGGTACCAGGTAGCAGCTCGATGGTGAACTCTACCTCCCGAGTGGGTGGCATGCCGGGCAGTTCCCGTGGAAATAGGTCGGGGAACTCCGACACTACCTGTAAGTCAGGGTCGAACTCGGGGTCTCTCTCTATGTCCTGTACATAGTAGAGGTACACTTCTTCCTTTCTCCTCAACTTCTTATACATTGCCATGGCGGTGATGATCTTAGTCGAAGGCTCTCTAGGCCTCTGGCGGTATGATATTGTTACCCCAGACGGACTCCTGAGCAGCAATCTATGCTCGGCGCAGAGGATACGACCCTTGTGCCGCTCCAACCAGTTCATCCCGAAGATAACATCAAATCCCAACTCCCTGAACTCAATGAAACTGACTGGAAAGTCTTCCCCCTTAATACTGACAATGGCTCCTCGGTAGTAGCGAGTGCAACGAACCTTCTCCTTAGACGGGAGCGTAACCGTGAAGTCGGGTAGCTCATCAGCGTCTAGCCCCAACCTGCTCGCGAAAGATGCCGAGACAAAGGTATGCGAGGCCCTTGAGTCGAAGAGAACTGATGCCTCAATCCCATTAATCGGAAAGGTGCCGGTGAGGATAGTACCGTTGGCGCGGCCTGTGCCTCTGTAAGTATGCTTAGCGCACCTTCCATACCGAGTCCATGACCTAATTGTATTCATAAGCTTCATGAGTATTGATGGTATAACAAGAGTCGTAACAATTTATATGAACAACACTGTTATTTTATTCATAACCATCATGTTTACAACATGTGCTTCAATCTTACATCTCATTCCTTATCTCACACTAAAACGTTACATAGCTAATATTGTCTAAAGGTTAGGTTTAACCGTCCTGGTTTCATATGCGTTGCATTAATCACTATTGACGGTGCTGTATTCAGCTTGATTCTCATAATCCCATGGTACAACATCCTCGATTCTCCTCCCATAACTAATACATCTCCAGACTTAAGTACCAACTTATTTGCACGGTCCGCACGCTTCTGCTCGCCGTATAAAAACTCTGCATCATCACCAACGGACCAAGACACTACGGGTATCCCTCTTTCGAGAGACTCCGTTGTCTCGTCCTTATCCTGGTGTAGTCCAAGTCGCCCATCTTTCTCGTAGATGTTCACAATGCAAATGTCTGCTTGAATGTCTGGAATCGGTTCAACTTCCAACTGCTGAGCGATCTCCACCACTTGTGTAACAACTGGATGGAACTCTTCGGGTATTCACTGGTGGTGAGACTCCATCTTGCATTCTCGTGGTTTGGTAGGTCTTGGCATACGGATTCCAATCCTTGCCTAAGCTCATCATCTTTAATTTCATCCTTGCTCCCCTTGGGTACTCCGGTGTATAAAAACCTCCCGATCCCCATTCCTAGTTGATTGCATTTCCTGATGATGGCTATTTGCGCTTCGGGTGTCAGGTATCCCCTTAATAAAATCATACCTGGGCGGATAACCTGACATTGTTTGGTTGGAAAGTCTACAGTTTCGATGTCGGTGTACTCCGGGTTAGGTGTAGATGGTATCGGATAGCAGATGTTGAAGCTTCCTAAAGTGGTAGTAGGTTATATCTTACTTAAGTTCTAATCTTATCTCATTCTTACTTAACTCAATTATTCACCAAACATGCATGATAATGCGGTAAGCAGGTAATTTTATTACTAAATGGTTATAGCGGTACCTGGCCTCGATGAGGGCTCAGGCTCATCGTCCCGGTCCACCAAGTGTAGTGTGGGCCCCGACTTCTGGGTCACCCGTGGGTTCTTGTCTGCAGCTTGCTGCACCCTCCTCTGACCGTCAGATCCAGCCCCCAGATCGGTCTTGCCCTTGCCCTTAGTCTCGGGTCTATAGGCTCTGCTAGCGGGGTTCTGGAAGCACTCGTATGCTCAGTGTCCGTATACCCCACAATAATTGCACTCCACCTTGTTCCCCTTGCAATCAAGCCCGGGGTGGTCCTTGTGACACCACCTACAATGTAGCGTCGCTGGTAGCCACCACCGGCTCCCTTCTCAGTCTCAGATCCTGATCATTCGCAATATTAGTATTCATATCTCAAACGGTTACTACTTGTCTCTTAACTCACTCAATATCAATCCCTTACCCTTTGGCGCCCTAGAGCGCGGGGGTGTAGCTGCGTAAGCGTACGTCAACTTCAATGGCTCTTCCGGAGCCTTCTCCTTTTCGTCCTTCCCCTTTTGGTTATGATTTTTCTAGACTTGAGGCTGGTACTACTGTTTCTTGTACCCACCTTCCCTTGGTTCTCCGTGCTCTTACCGGCACTCTTCCTCTTAGCATTCTCCTCGTCCCTCAGCTGGACGGTTATCTCACCCTTAGCAGCGGCATGATAGCACTCCTGCTTTCCACAGTATTAGTCACTCTTATATTTCATAATCTAAATCTTACTCGTTTACTTACTCAAATTCAACCATTCTTATTACCTGCAAGGTAGTGTAACTCGTCGGCCCCATGCCGTAGCGGAGTCGATGGCTAAGCCCGCCATAGAAGCGGTCCACCAGGATCTGGTCTAAATATCCAAGACCTGGCAGAAGACGGAGCAAGGCGGTGAACTCTAAGTAATACTCGTCCACCGTCATCTTGTCGGTCTACTTAAGCGCATCCAACTGCAAGCGCTTCTTCGTCTGGACATGGGCGGGGTAGTACTTTGCTCGTAGCAAGGCGGTGTACTGCTCCCAGCCGAACTCTGGATTGGCCACATGCTCGGCCCTTACCAGCTTTCACCAGTCGCCTGCCGCCCCCTTCAGATAGAAAGCAGCCAGACGCACCTTGATTCCAGCAGGGACGTCAAGGGTCTCGAAGGCGGTCTCCAGCTCGAAGATATACGCCTCAAGCTGGGCGGGATCGGTCTCTCCCTTAAAGTGTGCGGGTTGAAGGTCTGCAAGACTCTTCACCCAATTCGGTTCCCGGGGTTGTGGCGGTGGAGGTGGTGCACCCACACCAGGCTGATAGCCCATATGCCCTAATGCGGCAGCTACGATCTCTGCGATCGTCTGCCCCTCCGGTATCTCAGTCTCGTCGCCTCTGGGACGGCCTCAGCCTCTCCTTCCTGACATCTGAACAATCACAGCTCACATTAGATTCGTATCCACCACTGTTTCGGTTAACGAATTTATAACGTCCGTAGACGGTAAAGACGATCCACACTTATTAGCGGGTCATCTGACTCTACTCACACTAAAACTCACACCCTTAACCCGTCACTATTTCTTAACTTATATCCTAACTCGGTGGTTACTCATGTCCGGTATTTCTTGATCAGAGCGTAACTACGCTCTGATACCACTTTTTGTAACACCCGTCCAAGCCAATCGTGGTTGTCGCAAAACTTAACACTTAATCGAATTCGTCGCAGCGGAAATAACTAACACCAGGACCTTGCCACGGTCTGATCGTAGAATATACCGGCCTTATCGATTTACAACACTTATCCAAAATAAACAACCGACCAAACACCACCAACCAAAATACCCCAACCAACCGAGTTTAATTATCTAAGTCATAGTCTCAACTTACATCAGTTTCAATATAAACAGACGGGAGCACAAGCGCAACCCGTACTCAAAATAAACAACCCACCCTATGTCTAACCGCTCCTACTCTCGTGGAGTGACTTAATGGGTCTCTTACCTGCAAGTGTAAAAAACCAGCCCCAAAGGGGGTCAGCATGAATGCTGGTACTCCCTCTCATGGCCCCCAAGCTAACGGGGCTACGACGACTAATTGTCGATAGCATGGAAATTGATTAAGTACACAAGCATGATATGAAGTGCAATAAACAACTATCCACAGATGAACATACATAGTTCTCACACAATGAACGACACAAGCGTTCCCTTATCAAGCGGGTTAGTAACCCCCTCCTTAGTCCTGATTTCCTTAACCTCAGTTCCTTAACTTACCTCAGCCTTAACCTTATTTTAATCTCAGTATACAAACCGTTCCTAAAATGGGAATGGTTGTAGCTTAATCTCAAACCTAGGATTTAGGTGATCCTACCGCACCATCTTAATGCCACCTACCTTGGACGGGAGTCCAGCGTAGTTGAGCCAGCAACCGGCCCTAGGCAACAAGTCCGAAGACAAGTCCTTAAGCGGAGGGCGGATTTGATTCAGATACCGTCCCCCTTTCCTTAGCATGCATGACGGAGTCAGTCCCGGGTTCCTCACTCATGTTCCAGTTAGTAAAAATCTTACACACCACGTGTTAGTTAAACCTTAACGGGTATTAACCAACAGTTACCAATACTTAACTCTTATCCTTAACTCAGTAAGTACTAAACTTAGTTAGTAACAATCTCACATCTCGTGGGTTAGTGTAAAGAAAACACATTCACAACGAGAACAAATATAACCGGTTGCATGCTTTATCTTGTCTTAGTCATAGCAATTAAACAGATAGCACACAAGCCGAGGGACACCTCGTTAGCAAGCAGGTCACAAGAAAGATTGTACCATTTACCGTCGACGATTGTTTGGTTTATCCTTCCAAGTCCCAATTCACCAATCCTAAAACATTCATTCAGTTTTAGGTTATTATTCAATTCAACTCAACACAATTATTTAGCCTCCCTAGACATCAACTTTTACTCATTGTTTTTCACTAAGCCTTATGGTTTTTAACTTAACTCCTAAGTGCATCATTTCCTCATTATCTATTAAACTTACTCACCCACTTAATGACCATTACACCCACCAAAAATGTCCTCAATAGCCTTATAACATCAATACCTAATCATCCTCACCATTACCTAACCTTAAACAAAGTTTTTGGCCAAAACAGCACCGCGTCCGAACTTGTGTCCAGCTTCCCAAGTTCGGACATAGGTCGAGACTCAAAAAGGGTGCAATCAGACGTGTGTCCGAACATGTGTCCGAGCTTCCTAAGTTCGGACATAGGTCGAGGAAAATTCAAAGGAAAAATTTCAAGTGTCCGAACATGTGTCCGAGCTTCCCTAAGTTCGGACATATGTCAAGGGAAATTCCAAAGGAAAAATTTCAAGTGTCCGAACTTCTAAGGTCGGACTGAAGTCCGGACACTAGTCGAGACTCAAAAGGTTAAATTGCAATAGGGCATGTCCGAGCTTCCAAATTCGGACGGAAGTTCGGACAGGCCAAAATACCCACCTTCTCAATCCTTAAACACTTATCTCATTTCCTAGCATGGTCTAACCTTGTTTGGCATTTAAAACACACCTTAAGCCCTCCACTAAACTCCTTAAATCACTCATCAATATCCATCTTAGTCATTATTTATTTCCTTGCAATAATGTCAACACTTGTAATGTTTCTCTTTAGGTTTCTAAGTGGTGGTTCACACCTATTATAACCACTATGCCAAAATGCTTCCTCACCACTATAACATCATCTCCCAAGCATCTTTCTCCACCTAAAATTCCTTTATGCAACTACTTAAAGTTCCTATAAAATTTATGACACCATCATCCAACACATTATTTCTTTTCTACTAGTTTACCCTTATTCCCCTAAGTCCTAAACACACATGCTCATTCATTTGATTCCTAAATCCTCCATGATCATGTCTAGGTCATTCTAACTCATTATACACCTTAAACTCACCCTTTTTCATCAAGACAACCTCTAAAACTTCCTAGGACTTCCTTAGTCATGAAATCTCCTTAGAACATCTTAAACACTTAGGTTCTCCACTAAATTTTGCCATGGGTTCTCTAGTATATTGTTACACCCAAACACTTGGTATTTTCACCATCAAACAACCAATAATCACTCACATTCCCATCACAGCACCTAACACACATTTACAACCAAAACTACACCACATCATCATATAGTGTATAAACTTAAATGCTTGGCACTTAGGCCCTTAAATGACAATAATCTTAACCACTGAATTCCCCACATATAATTGCCTTTAACCTGCAAATACACACAACGAGCTCCCATTGAAATAAAATGCTTCTTGTAATTCATCTCAACATTGTTTAACTATTTTTTTTTCTCATTGGCTCCTTAGTCACAAGTTCTCAAACATAGTCATTGTTTCTCCTAGGTTATATATAGCCCTTTTTAATGTAAACCATAAGCTACACTCATCATATACCTAAATCCCATCCCTTAATGCGTTAAACACCTTAAGGTAAGACATTTACCTTGTTCTTTTTCCAAGCTCCACAACTTTTCTCCTTAGGTTTTTCTTGAACAATCTCGGTCACCAATCAAATTTTCCTTGCCAATGTTCTAACCAATATTCAATGACTCCAATGAGTACTAAACAACACACTAACCTTAAGGAATAAAAACCTAGGTTAAATGTGTTTTAAAGCATTAAGTTGATTGTTTTACCTTGGTTTCTCAAGACAAGCTTGGATATGAAGCAAGAGGGACCTCCTTTATCCTTGGAGAGTAGAAAACAAGCTAGAACAAAGCATAAACATGGAGTCCCATGAGTACAAATTTTCGGACAAGGGAAGGAAATGATGGAAACCTAGATTTTCTTACATATTCCTTACCTTAAGAGAATGGAGAAGCCAATGAACCCTCCAAACTTGGATTTCCTCCTCTAATGGCGATTTGCCTTGCTCCAAAATGAGGCTCTTGAAGTTTTTGAAAAGATAGAAAGGAAGAGCTTGAGCTAACTAAGAGATATATGTACTTGGTTTTGATTTTGGAGCTTAAATGAGCAAGATGTGGGCAAGAGAAGATTGAGCTAGCATGGAGTTGTCTTCTTACGTGAAAGAGAGGAAAGAGAGCAAGAGAAAATCGATGGGGAAGATGAAGAATGAAGAAAGGAGGAGAGAGGACTACTAAAGGTAAGATATTATGTTAAAAGGTGAATAGTGTTTTACTTACTTTTGCTTTATTCATTACTTAGCTAGATAAGTGTGGTGAGTCACACTTAAAAACCGGCCCCCTTAGTCAAACAAGGTGTATTGTGGTCTTTGTTGACCATTTAATTGACTTACTTTGACTAATGTCTTAAACTAGCATTATTTGGTTACTATTCACTAAACAAGGCACATAATTATGAAATTTTTGATTTCCCATTGATTTAGACTTCCTAATGTGAAACTAATTAGTACACATGTTAATTAAGAGTATTATGATGGACATTTAGCCACTCAAAACCTATTTACAAGACAATTTTTCAAAAATGTGCTTTAAGACTCCTTAAAGCACATTTTGTGTTTTAACTTGTTTTCAAAGCTTGGTTTCCTTTGGTAATTGGTTTAAAATGACCATTAGGATATTATTAAGGTCTTAGAACAATATTTGGGTGCTCACCCAAGTCTCTCCAAGCTTAGAGCACGTTTTTGCTTAAACTGCTCTTTTGGTGTTTCCTTATATTTCTTTGACTAAAATGGTTCCTTAATGTTTCTAAGGCATTATTTAGCCTTCTTATATCTTAGTTTGCTACTTAAACACCATATCTAAGTTTGGGGTATTTCAATGCTCTTGACCAATTAACTGAAGGTCTGAGGGGGCATGACAGACATGTAGTAACATACTCAGCAGGGGCTGATTCCATACCACAAACAAACATTTTTGCAGGTATGCAGCTTCCGGTGTCGACAAAGAGAGGGACGCGCTGGGTATTCAGTTACATTTGTTTTAATATGCACTGTTGCATTTTGATACGAACTTAGAACATGTATAGGATTGGGATACTTAGAACGCTCACTATGATGTATTTTATATCGGTTTGGGAAGGTTAGATCTATCTCTTGTTGTCACTGTGGGAATATGTTTCGTGTTCATATATATATCAGTAAGCACGTTTTACTCGTATGGGCGTGTGAGAACAGTGACACCCGTAGTGCAATTGTTGAGATTACCGCTGCGATTACAATGTTAAGTAAGATGATTAGGATCCGATTAGAGTAGGGGTGTTATAGAGAGGAATTTTAATATGCCCCAGTGTTACTCAAGACCCAGTGCCGACGATTGCAACTACAAGAGGCGATAAATAGAAGACAATTTAAGACCAACAAGAATACTACACTATATAGCCACGACAACTGAACTACAGTATGCACCAGCAACACCGACAAAGACGATGAACCCCACTAGCAGGACGCTACGACTATCAATGGAGAATATGTGTAGGAAACCTAACAGGTATGGACCCATGGAAAGATGTATGCTTCAGCTAAATGTGCCAGAGCTTATGAACTTGACAAGAAATAGTCCTAAGATGGACAGGTAAGTAATAATATATCATGACGGTACCCCACATGCGAAGGCGACTAGTACGAAGAACACGATAAATAATAAATACGGTAACTAAAACAGCAATGGAAACACTATCAAGAACAGGACGTCTACCTCAGTAACGCTGACAAGAAAAACCTTAATGGAGACACGTGATACGCAGCCATCAAGATAAGTATACCAACGAGTGAAACTCGAAAAGAATTCAACGATAAAGAATCAAAAATCAAGGGCGAACGATATTACAGTATATGCCACGTAGAGAGAAACCTCAGAGTATATTTATCCATAGAGAATACGGGACAATGCATGTCATACACATGAGCATCACAAGCAGGGCAAACCTCACAATATTTTTGGCAGCCCGACGTACATGAATAGAATATACAATGAAGAATATCAAGCAATGCTGCAACTAACAGTTACTGAGAAACAAGATAATCCGGAGCAATGACATAACACGGCATATCGATGAATACATAAATAAACCAGAATGATTGGACATTACTTAATCAAAGTTGCGCAGCAGAAGCATGGTGGTCCCATCAGTTAGAATAATCTACTGAGCTCAAGGGGAATGCACAACGTATTTCACGTATCTTAACCAAAAACATATGCCCCATCCACCTAAGGTCTTACAGCTCGAGAGGCTATCCTTAAAACTAATCATAAGTTAAAGAAAAAAGATGTATGTCTAAGTGAATATTCCTTCACTATTTACCGACTAGTTATACTAGTCTAGGGTACGTGGGCGTACCCCTTTTTAAGGGGGAGAGCCTATTGCATTTTAGCATAGACGTACACTTTCGTTGTACTGTTACACGGTGATCTGTATGTTTACATGTGTGACTCTGTGAATACTCTGTGATTCTATGAATTTTATTTACCGATGGGTATTATGTTACACTGATATGAATGGTTAAGTGTACTGCATTACACTACCCTGAAGTTACTACATGGATTATGTGTACTACGTTACACTATATTGAAGTTACTTTGTGAATGCATGCACTTGTCAATATGTACTGTGCTACGCTACTATGAATGGACTAAGTACATCGAAGCTATTATTGGCGATGACCTTTCATGATCATTACATTATATATTATGTTGAATATATACTACGAACTTAAAAGTAGTGGAACTTGGGATTTGATCCCTAAAATAAAATTGTGTTTTGAATACTTAGTGGAACTGGATTCCCCACAACCATTTGAACTTAGATATGAGACTTCGGGGTGAAGTCTTTTAAGGGGGGTAGATTGAAATACCCCAAATCTAATTAATACCTTAAAACTGTTAAATAATGAAGAATAGACCTTGGGATAAATCATTTTAGTTATGCATGTTAATTTATGCATGCAAACGTTACGTAAATTAATGTTACGCGTGCGCATGCAAACTCATGCACGCAAACGTAACGTAAAAATAGTCGTCTTACCATAAACGCTAACGGGCGTAATTTTACAACGTCGTAACATACTCGTACAAAACGCCCATGTACGTTTATTAACAAGGATTAAATTCCTTACATAACGAGCTCGATAAAGAGAGCGACAACAAGGAAAGATTAATACGAACGTTTATACAGTTCATAAAACGACAACGTTCGCTCCACGAACACTAATATAATGTCATCTTCACGTACGCATATAAACGCTTACGTACGAACATTAACGGACATTAAACCCCTTACGAAACAAGCACAACTAGGAGAGCGTCATCTAGGAAAAATATATATACGAGCGTTTATACAACTCGGTACACAACAACGTTCGCTGTAAAAAACGTGAAAAAATACTAACGAGCAACGTAAATATTTTACGATTGCCTAAGCATTTATAAATGCTAAAATAAATTGATATACACATTTAAACAATGTAACAACTTATGTTACATAATTTTAATATTTAATATATATCGTAAATACTTAGGAAATGTTATAACAATAATTATAACACAAAGTATACATGTCCAAAAATCAGTATATTGATGCCGATTTTATATGGCATATTTGGACATGTTTTATACACTTTTACTTAGTAAGACAATTAACTACCTAGTATACTTACCTTATACATATGTAAATATTATTAAGACAAGATTAAATCTATCTAAGTTACCACTATACTGTTCGGTTGTATATATTGCATATAACCAAATAAAACCTGCATTAGTTGACGTTTGTTCATGCTTATATTAAGCAAACAAAACTGGAGTGGTCACCTAGTAGCTAGCGGTAATGGGTTAGCTTTTAATTAAGCAAAATAAAACTGAGCCAATCATCAAGTAACGGTGGTCTTGCACCATGATTAATAAAGGGAAAATTCTGTAGCAATTCCCACATAGATGTACGATAGTATACTAAGCTATATTTGGTATCTAAAAATCGGTAATCTAATACCACCAAACTACCGGTGGGCCCTAGTCATTAATGGAGCAAAACAAAATCTGAAATGATCACTCTATTTAACGTGGGTGCATGTGTTTTGTAATTGACTAAAAATTCTGTAATCAAATCACCAACTAGTACTAGTTGAATTTAACGGTAATGCACATGTAGTTTATTAGTAATTATCAAAAAAAAAACTTGTAGTTTATTAGTCAAAAATCGGTAGGCATTACCTATAATTAATAGTATGCACATGAGTGTATTATTGACAAAAGCTGTAGCAATAAGTCTCCTTCTTGTTGTAACGTGGGGTGTAGGTGATGGTAGTGATAAAAATCTGTAGTAAATTAACCTATGATCACATTAGCATACTAGTCTTTAATTGGCACTAAATCAAATCTGCACTTACACTACATAAATAATGTGAGTGCATGTTCCCCCAACCCTTAACAATCAACCTATATTAATCATGCTAGACTAAGGGCTAACAATTAACAAAAAATTCAGTAGCAACTAACCATGTCGTCGTTAGGCATTAGTCTTCATTAATCAACAAAAAAAAAAATCGGTAATGAGCTAGTCAATAGTTAGCAGATGAATTTGTACGAACAACACTATGATTATGGTATTGCGCATGCATTTAAGGGAGAATCTAAAGCAATTAGTCTAGGTCTATATGGTAGTGTGTTAGCTTTAATAACCACAAAAAAAAAAAGTCTGTAGCAAGTATTATACCATCTACTATAGTCATGCACTCTTAATTAACATAAAGAAAACAGCACTAAACTATATGATTAATGTGAGCATAAGTGCTAGCAATTAACAAAAAAGTACTCCACTAGCATGGCATGGCATGATTTACGTGAGTGGTTTCTACTATCCAGTTAATCAAATCAACCTATATAAGTCTACCTACATTAATCAACATATATTAGACATCCAAGTTAACGTGGGCAGTTGCTAGTTGCTAGCAAAGAAAAATTTGTTACTCCTTTTGACTTTGTAAATCGGTTAGCATATAAGACAAGGTTAAATAATTCACACAAGCCTTAGCATAACCCATCGGTGGAATTTTTTCCCACTTGGCACAATAATGCCGATTGTGATGTCTAATAAGGGAGGCTTAGTGCTAATTTAACTAATTAAATTAACTAAAATAATCAATAAGAAAATTGACTAACTAATGCTCTCACCTCCTACTTATCAATCGGCAAGTAAGGTTTTCATTTCATGCCTTGCTTGGCTGGTTGGTAAGTCTCCTCCTTCCTCCTCTCATTCCTTTCTTTTGGAATTCCTAAATTAATTAAATGAAGTTCTAACTTATAAATTTTTTTTGGTGTTAATTCCTAGCCTTACTCATCAATCATTCTAGCATCAAATAATCTTCAAGGAAGCCTAATTAAATCTACAACAATTCAAGGAACAACCAAGATCAAGTAAAGGTAAGAAAAATGTCAAGAACAACCTAGTCCTTTACTTCTTCTATATGGCCGAAAATTCAAGGTAAAAATACCTAAGGTAAATCTCTTGAAAACATCTTATAAATATACTTAAGATCTTTGTTAAGATCTAACTCCTAAACCCCTTCCTTCTTATGTGTTAATACCGAAATGTGGAGCTACAATTTCCATTGAAGGAAGCTTGGGAAATTCAAAAGGAGTTCAAGTACTTAATCATCTTTGATTAAGAGTAAGTTTATTAAGATAATTATTAATGTTCTAAGCTTTGTTTAAGCTCATAAATTTTGTACACACCTCCAATAATTAAGGCCGAAAATTAGTAAGTTAATTACCAAGGAAAAATAATTATAGCTTTTAAGCTAAGGTTATAACCCTAAGATATAATTTTATGTCACAAAAAAATTAATTATGAAGAGTTTAATTTATGACGAATTGTCTAGGACTAATTTGCTCCATTTTGAGCTAAAAATACATCTAAGACATTACAATAATTTTTACATGAGATATATAGCTCATATGTATTTATGTATAATTATTTTGAGTTATAAATCAAGTTTTAGAAATTATATGGCATCATATAGTGATGACCGAATTCATTTGGTGAAAAATGGGTTTTAATGAGCTATATATGTATATAAATTCATATTATTAATTTTGGGTAAGTTAAAATAATTACTAGTGTTTAAATGACTAGTTTAATAAGTTATGTGGTAAACCTGTAATTTTTAGGAAGTTATGGGAATATATAGTAATTACCGAGAATAATATGGTCCTTGGCATAATTATAATATAAAATGGTGTAGGAATTAATATTATGAATTTTGGGAGAATTAAATAAGTGTTTAGAAGTTAAAATAACAATTTATAAAGTTTGGGGCTATTTTGGAATTTCTGGAAAACTTGGTGTATAACCGAGTTAATAAAGTTTTTCTGGGTATACTAATGTATTAAGTATGAAATTATACCTTGGTCAAAGTGTTGACCGAAAACTTTGGATTAAAATGACTTATGACATAAATAATAAGTTTGTAAAAGTTTTGGGGTGAAATTGTAATTAATAAAAGTTTATATGTAAATCAAGAATTTATTTGGGGCGGAAGCATATTAAGGGAATTTTATGTACCATTCGAAATTTATGGAAATTAAATATTAAAACTATGGTTTATAAGTGGATATGTAACTTATATAAAGTTTTTGGGGTTAAAAATATAATTTTAGGAAATTATATGACAAAGCCGAAAATTATTGTGGCTAATTGGTGTTTTATAAAAGTTAAGGTGCTCAATAATAAATACCGAATTTTTGAGGAGGTTAGGTGAATTAATTAATTAATAAAATAAACTATGTAATATAATGTATTTTGGAGTATAATGTAAAGTTTATGAAATAAATGTGGTTATAACATAATAACAGAAAAGTATAGTGTATTTATGGGATTAAAATATTTGTAGGTCCTATATGGATATTTAGAAGATTTAGAAAAGGAAATTATGATTTAAGGATGTATGAAATTAAAACTATACGTTATAAAGGTATAAGTAATTCATTTGTAAAGAAATAAGATTTATTGGGGTTAGTTTGTAATTAATAAAAGATATGGGAATAATATGTCCATGTGTGACACGTAAATCCAATCTGAGAAATTATTAAGTTGTTATGTCATTTAGACAATTATAAATATGTATCATAAGTAATACATGTGTATAAATATATACATTTAAGATTTTCAAGTAAATCAAAAGGAAATGAATATAAGGAATTTGATGTGGGAACGCCAAATAATATTTGGAGTTATAGTATATTTAAATATAAAGTTAGAGGAGAAATAATTAACAGGTGACTGATAAATTTCATTAATGAATTATAAATTGTTATGTCGTTTGGACATATACAATAGGTCTTGTGAATAGTACGTATGTATACAAAAATACATTCAAGGAAATTATTTAAGTTAAGAGAAAATAATTGATGCGGCACATAAGATCATAGTGGTAATTAAAAGAAAATTATCATACAATATAAGCCTTATAAGTAAAGACTACGATGGTTTAAATTATGTATGTAAACCTTAACATAAATAAGGTTAAGAGGTTAAAAGGAATTATCTAAGCGTTGAAAATAAACCTCACATGAAATAACGAATACGAGGACATTTCATGATACCGTAAAGTTATTAAACGAGAGTAACATAAATTAACACTCTCAGTTAATCCTATTCTAGGGCTTTGTTTGACCAGACGTTGACCGGAACTAAACAAGTACAAACCACGGTGAACGGTATGGATTCTTGCAACCTGTTTGCTAACGTTTTACACCGCTCGTGTGTTATCTGTTGTGTGAAATAACGACCAAGATAATTGCATGAAATATGTTGCACTTGTGTTTGTGTATTGTTGTGATTATTCTATGCACTGCTGTGTTATTTTATGTGCGTGAACGTTTCTGACTATAACGTGTATGTGCCACGCATACAACACTACATTACCAGTGGATTAAATACCTACGTATTGTTATACCGAGAGCTTGTACTCAAGTTTCTCACTAACTTCCTTATAAACAACTCGTTGTTGTCTTTAAGCATGACAACTGACAATATACAACAGTGTGCTTGTTTAACGTCCTTGTATGACATCTAACATATTCAATGCTACGAGATGCGAGGAGCCCAGTTGTATCTGGCCATGCATGCAAATATGGAGGTTGTACCTGTCGCAGGTCATCCTCAAATACAGTATACGTCATGACGGTGGTTTTGGGTGTAGACTTTGTCCACTCACCGGGTTAATGCCGAACATTTTGGAGTTGAGAGAAGGATCTCATTCTGTCGAGGGTACGATACCCACACCTATATTTAAGTACAGGAGTTGACTACGGGACTTATACCTGACCATTAACGCGAGGTTTTATCTCATCTAAAGGGTTTATCATACCCAATCCAAAAATAAATTTCTAACTTGACCTTTGTTGTCATGTTTCCATTGTGAAGTTATTGACCTTGTATGGTTACTTGTGTGATTTATATTGATGCATGTTTTCAATGTTTGATATAAATGAATTGTATGCTTACGATAAAGTAGTTGTGCGTGACCCGCTAACTTATGGGCTGCGTGGATTCATACCAGCAATTTATTTTGCTGAGCCTTTTCATGGCTAACCATTCACAGGTTTCTGAAGAAAGAAGAGGATACCACCGAGTGTAGGTGAGGTAGAATTAATGTAACACCCCTACAACGCCCCTATCAACTACCGAAATCGCAGCGGAAATAACCAACCAAACATTTTGGTGTTACAACGCCGTTAACCACCCCACGTGGTTAACTAGGCAGAATAAATACAAGTGTATCGGTCTGATGATCAGACTCCCGAGCATAGTAACTAACATCCATATATAAACATAACCGACCATACCGAGTATTTAATTTACAACCCATCTCCAACATAATCATCCAACACTGTATAACAAGGTGTCAAAATGTATGCCTCGGGTGCACAGGCGCATCCCGGGCTAACAACCAACATATCCCAAAGTATATCAACCTAGGACCTAGAGCCACTCTGCCTCTTCGATCCTCATCCTGTAATAAAATATGGAGCCCCCGAGGGGGTCAGCACCTTTGCTGGTATGGCTAACGTGCAGCCCATCGACTACCGGGATACGCGCAACCAATTGTCATAATAACATGGCATTCATTTTAGAATATCCAACATACATATATTTATACCATAGCATAGCAAGGAAATTGCATAGCATCACAACATCAAACATAACACCATAGACTTGGTTCTCACAAGGAACCTTCCACCATAGTTAGTATACCATGAGCCTAGGATTTTTACCAATCCCATGTTAAGCTCGTTACCATCCTCGTTACCGTCCGGTTATGTGGAACAGTTAACTTATACCAAAGGTGTGTCGGATATAGTAATCCCAAGCACACCGAAATAACATACGTATGCCCCTATGGCCCGACGTGAGTCAGTAACTAGCTTTGGATAAGCTAAGGGAAGGTAGAAACCAATTGGAATACCACCTATACATACACCAAGAGAGCCGAACCGGATATGATATCGACCCCCATCCATCACACGCGTGGCCGGAACAACCGGACTCCTCACTCCCCCGGTTAGCACTTGTTAGTGATCACACAACATTTTGTCAAGTCACATACAAGCAAGCATTTAGGTCTTGTTAGACAACCAAGGGAAAGGAGTCATAACCTACAACATCATAATGTAACAACTGTAAACTCTTTTCATGCCTTAGTCTTATAAGGTCGTAACACGCAGAAAAGCAAACAACACCACCCAGCCGGTGTAAACCGTTAGGCAACAGACTGCAAGAAAACCATACCTTGGTCCTTGCCTTGTTTCGTTCCCACCTTGAGAGAATCCTATACACATTAGTAAGGTCGGTTAATTATTTATTTAACTTCACACTTACTAAGTATTCAACATGATTGTATGACATGTTTTAATGTCTACTTCTCACCCCCTAGGTTACCTTCATTATACACCCTAGGGTTAACTACATAAGTCACCTTCTTTTCTATTTTTTTTTTTTTACAAGTTTTAGTCCGACCGGACTTGGACCATGTCCGGTCCGTTCCAGAGAGTTCCTCCCTTCGGAAATTCAGCCCGACCGACTTGTCAAGTCCGGTCCCATGCCCGGTCGATTCCAGTAACTCAATCCGTATAAATTTTCTACTCCGACCGGACTTGTAAGTCCGGTCCTATGTCCGGCCCATTCCAGAAGTTTATTCTCTTTGTAAATTGAGCCCGACCGGACTTGTCCATGTCCGGTCCTATGCCCGGTCCATTCCAGAAACTAATTCTCGCAGGGTAAACAGGTCCCGACCGAGCTTGCAAGTCCGGTCGCAAGTCCGGTCGGCCCCAAATCTATGTTTTCCTTTTTACATTCAACTCCAAACTTCACCCCATATAACCTAGTACTCCCTAACCTCATTTGGGCACTTTAAACACAACTTAAGACACCCTTAAACACTCATCAAACTCATTTTCTAATTCCTTAAGCCTTTACTTATTCCTTCACAAATTCCTAACACTTACAATATTTTCTCCTAGTTTTTCAAATGGTGTTTCACACCTTAGATGACTACTATACCAAAAGCTTCCTCCTCCTTATTCTTACATCATCTCCCAAGCATCATCTCTCACAACTAATTCCTTATCTCCTTCTTGAAACTCTTTCCTAGTGTACACTCCTCCTTGTTTTACCAAAGTTTGCCTAGGTATTTACCTAAGTCCCAAAGTGACTTTGGTACTCACTAAATCTTAAGATCATGTCTAAGTCCTTATTACACCCTAGAGTACTTCCTAGTACATCAAAATTCCTTAAGAACATCATGAACTTCTTATTCATCTCCTACACTTTCTAACTCACCAAACCTTATGTAAACACTTAGAACTTCTTACTTCCTACCTAAATTTTGACATGGGTTCCCCTAGAACATTACTAAGCCAAAACACTTTGCCTTCTCCTTTAAACACACAAGAACATCTAAAATCACCAAACACACTCTCATACAAACTTCACCAAATTTACACTACATCACAATATAGTGCATAATTTAAATTGCATGGCACTTAGGCCCTTAAAATGCATGGCTCTTAGGCCCTTAAGTGCTTAAATCATAAACACTGAATTTCCACAATATATATGCCTTTAACCTGCAAATACACTCAACACACATATGCCCTTTACTAGTCTCTTGAAGAACTTTACTAAGTCATTCACCATTTGCTCTTTAGGTAGTTTTAATAAGCATTTATAAGCTCATTTCTCCTAAGGCATTAAACAACATTTAAGTTAGTAGATTTACCTCTTTTCCCCAAAATACTTCCTCCTTGATTCCTTACAAAACCGTATGATATTTGATTCCTTGTCAAGTTCTAGACAATATACAAACACCATAATGAGTATTCAAGCTTTGAGCTTCATCTCATTGTAAACCCTAATTTGACATTGTTTCAAAACATTAATGTAGTTATTTTACCTTGATCTTTGAAGGAGTTTGAATATATAACAAGAGAGGACTCCACCTAGTCCATGAAGAGTTGAAATGAAGCTAGAACAAAGTCACACAAAGAGCTATATCAATGTGTATTTTCGGTCAAGGTAAAACATGGAGGAAACATGATTTTTCTTTGAGATTCCTTACCTAGAAGCAAAGGAGATCAACAATATGTCAAAATACACTCAAGCTCCTTCAATGGTGGAACACCTTGGCACCGAAATGGAGCTCTTGGAGTTTTGAGAAGATAGGAATGAAGAGCTTGATGAGAGGAAGAGATTGGTGGTGTTTTGTTTTGATTTGGACAAGTGAGCTTGATTTAGCAAGTGGTCAAAGTTGGAACTTCCATGGTGGTAGTAGTATCCCGAGAGAGAACAAGGAAGAAGGAAGAAGAGGAGGGAAACCGTGTGAGTGAAGGAAAGAATGAGAGAATGAAGATAGAAATTACTTTTAAGGAGATATTTGTAGTATAAAGTAAAAAGTAGTTTTACTTAGTTTGCTTTAATTACTTATTACATTAACTAGAGAGTGGTGAGTCACCACACATATAAAAACCGGCCCCTTTATTAGTGTGAGGGCATTTAGTCTTTGTTTGTCAATTTAATTACTTAATACAACATATGTTATAAATAGCTTATAAAAATCACTATTCACCTAAACAAGGCACTTAGAAGTGAAATTTTTGATTTCCCATTAATATAGCCACCCAAATGTGATACTATATAGTACACATATATATTTAAGAGTAATGATGGACATTTAGCCATTCAAAACTCATTTACAAGACAATTTTTCAAAACGTGCTTTAAGACTTCTTAAAGCACATTTTGTGTTTTAACTTGTTTTCAAGCTTGGTTTTCTTTGGTAATTGGTTTAATATGTTCATTAGTATATAAATGAGGTCTTGGTAAGCTCATTAGGTCTTACTCAAGTTTATCCCAAGCTTAGAGCACATTTTGGCTCTTATTGACTTAAAGCACATTTGTGTTTCCTTTTGTTTAAATTTGTTTACTAAGGTTTCTAAGACTCTTTTTAGTCTTAATAAATCATGTTTTAATGTTTAACCAACATACCAAGGTTTGGGGTATTTCAATCTACCCCCCTTAAAAGAACTTTGTCCCCAAAGTTCATACTTCCCACATATCTTACTATTAGAACACGGGGAACATCTTATACACCAATACTTCCAACCATCATTACCAACCTTACCATCATTCTTACACCACAACGGACTCAAGGTCCAAACCACACAATACCACAACGGACTCGAGGTCCAAACCATATAATACCATTCAGACACAACGGTCTGTAACATAACATAGACAATGTATACATATACATGTCGTACACAACCATAACCGAAACGGCTCTACCCCCCTTAAAAGGGGTACGCCCCGTACCCTATACATAAAACACTAAGAAGCAAACAATGACGGGTGCTTCGCCTTCATCTTTTCTTCCAGCTCCCAAGTGGCCTCCTCAACGTCCTGGTTAGACCAGAGGACCTTCACCAGTCTCACGGACTTATGGCGAGTGTCTCGAGTCTTAGTATCCAGAATCCGTACCGGAGTCTCCACTGATCGCATGGTCGGCTCTAAGGTTAGCCTTTCCGGCTGAAGCACATGAGACGGATGAGACATATACTTCTTCAACTGGGACACATGAAATACATCATGTACCTTGCCCAGCTCGGCGGGTAAATCAAGTCTATAAGCTACCGGGCCGATCCGCTCCGTCACAACATAAGGACCTACATATTTCGGGCTCAACTTGCCCTTCTGGCCAAAACGAAATACTCCCTTCATGGGGGATACTCTCAAAAATACCTGATCGCCCACGGCGAACTCCAGGTCACGTCGGCGCACATCTGCGTACGACTTCTGTCTATCCTGAGCTGCTTTCATATTAGCCCTGATCTGGCGAACTTCTGCCTGAACTTGCTCAAGATACTCTGGTCCTATAATGACCGTCTCACTCGATCATCCCAGCATAATGGCGTGCGGCATGGTCTACCGTACAATGCCTGGAAGGGAGACATCTTGATCGATGCATGATAACTGTTGTTGTAACTAAACTCGATCAGATGTAACTTATCAATCCAGCTGGTCTGAAAGTCAAGTGCACATGCACGTAGCATATCCTCAAGTGTCTGTATGGTGCGCTCACTCTGACCATCGGTCTGTGGGTGAAACGCCGTGCTCAATTTCAGTTCAGTACCAAGTGCCTCTCGTGTAGACTTCCAATATCTGGATAAGAATCTGGTATCTCTGTCAGATACATCGTCTTTGGTACACCCATGATGTCTTACAATCTCTTTATCGAATAATTCTGCCAATCTTGCCACTTTCCAGGTGTCCTTCATCGGAATGAATCGAGACACCTTGGTCAGTCGGTCTAACCACAACCCAAATCATATTCAGACCTCCCCTTGTAGGCGGAAGCCCTACCACGAAGTCCATAGATATGTCATGGAACTTCCACTCCGGCACTGGCATTGGCTGCACCATACCACCAGGCCGTCGGTGCTCAAACTTGACCTTCTGACAAGTGAGACACCTCAACACATAGTCATTCACATCCTTTTTCATTCCAGCCCACCAGAAATATCTTTTCATACCTTTATACATCTTTGAAGCTCCGGGGTGAATCGATGTCGTAGAACAATGGGATTCACTCAGTATGCGCTCCTTCAGCTCAGCGCTACTCCTCGGTATACACAACCGGCCATTAAGCCTAATCAGGTCATCATCGTGGAGTCTGAAGTCATACTTCTGACCCTCGAATGTGCCATCAATAAGCTTCTGTCTAATTCCCCCATGTACTGATCCGTCATCTGAGCACTCCGCACCTCTTCAACCAAGCCAGTATGAGAGACTAGCGAATGGAGAGAGTGTGCTCGGCGACTCAATGCGTCAGCTACCACATTTGCCTTACCCTCCTTGTACTGTAAATCGATGTCATAATCATTCAGAATTCAACCCACTTCTCTCTCTGCCTCATGTTCAACTCTTTCTGAGTGAACAAGTATTTCAAGCTCTTGTGGTCAGAATAAATCGTCACACTTACCCCATATAAATGATGTCGCCATATCTTCAGTGCGAAGACAATGGCCCCCAATTCTAAGTCGTGGGTAGGGTAGTTCTCCTCATGCTTCTTCAGCTGTCGGGAGGCGTAAGCCACGACCTTCCCGTGTTGCATCAACACACAACCCATACCCCTGCCTGATGCGTCGCAATAGACCTCAAAACCATCTGGACCGTCTGGTAATGTCAGAACCGGTGCAGATGTCAGAGCATCCTTGAGACTCGTGAAAGCTCTCTCACAGTCGACTGTCCACTCGAATGGTGCATCCTTTTTCATCAAGGAAGTCATCGGCTTCGAGACACTGGAGAAGTCCTTCACAAATCTCCTATAGTAACCTGCCAGACCGAGGAAGCTCCTGATGTCGGTAACTGTCTTCGGCCTAGGCCAGGTGCGCACTGCATCTATCTTTGCCGGATCAACAGCGATCCCGGCCTCAGAAATCACATGTCCAAGGAATGATACTTGGTTCAACCAAAATTCACACTTAGAAAATTTAGCATACAGCTGATTCTTTCTCAACGTCTGCAATACATCTCTCAGGTGGCTTTCATGCTCACCTCTCGATTTCGAATACACAAGTATGTCATCGATGAAGACTACCACTGATTTGTCCAACTGATCTTGGAACAAACGGTTCATTAAGTCCATGAACTTTGCTGGTGCATTTGATAAGCCAAACGGCATAACGTGAACTCATAGTGCCCATACCTAGTTCTGAAAGCTGTCTTTTCGATATCACTGTCACGGATGGCAATCTGGTGGTATCCGGAACGTAGGTCTATCTTGGAGAATACTGATGCTCCCCTCAAGCTGATCAAATAGATCGTCGATGCGTGGTAAAGGGTAACGGTTCTTCACCGTAACAGCATTCAGCTCCCGATAATCAATACATAGGCGGAGGCTACCGTCCTTCTTCTTCACGAAGAGGACCGGCGCTCCCCATGGTGACACACTAGGGCGGATAAAGCCCTTGTCGAGTAGGTCTCTCAGCTGCTCCTTGAGCTCTGTCATCTCTGCTGGAGCCATACGGTAGGTGCTTTCGCAATGGGTCCGGTGCCCGGAACTAGATCAATCTCAAACTCAACCTCTCGTGCTGGCGGCATGCCCGGCAGTTCCTTAGGAAATACATCAGGAAACTCCGACACTACCGGCACATCTGGGCTAAACTCAGGGTCTCTCTCTATGTCCTGGACATAGCAGAGGTATACATCATTTCCCGTCGCAACTCACGATACATGGCCATGGCGGTGATGATCTGTGTCGAAGGCTCCCTGGGCCTCTGGCGGTATGATATAGTACCCCAGATGGACTCCTAAGAAGCAGTCGATGCTCGGCACATAGGATTCTACCCTTGTACCGCTCCAACCAGTTCATCCCGACAATCACATCAAAACCTAGTCCGTCGAACTCTATCAAGTCGATCGGAAACTCCTCATCCCTGATTCGAACAACAGCATCTCGGTAGTAGCGGGTACATCTGATCCGCTCTTTCGACGGGAGAGTGACCACGAAGTCTGGCATCTCTTCACCGTCTAACCCCAGCCTCTTCGCAAATGATAGCGAAATGAATGTGTGTGAGGCTCCAGAGTCGAACAAGATCGATGCATCCACGCCATTCACTGGAAAGGTACCGGTGAGGATTGTGCCGCTCTTGCCGGCTTCTGCCTTATTGCAGACACTCAGTATACCTCCCGTTCCGAGTGCACAGCCTAATTCATTGGCAAACTAATAAGTATTGGGTAACAACACGTTGATACACTCCAAAACAACATCCTTCCTTTATTCATTAACACAGTCTTTACACCACACCATAAATTGGTTACATTGTAGACATTGCTAGATATAGCTCCTTTGTCAAACCACTGGCTTAATACATTACATGATTACACAGGCTCAAAACTGCCTGAAAGTCAAATTTAAACGTCCAGGTTTCATGTGTGTGGCATTGATCACTGCCGACGGTGCGGTATTCAGTTTGATCTTTCTGATGCCATGGTATAGCATCCTTGATTGCCCACCCATGATTAATACATCCCCCGATTTCAAGTAGCTTCTTTGCGAGATCAGCACGCTTCTGCTCGCCATACACAACACTGCGGTATCACCAATGGACCAAGACACCACGGGTACTCCCTTACTTAGAGACTCGGGTGACTCGTCCTTGTCTTGGTGTACCCTAACCGTCCACCTTTCTGGTAGAAGTTCACAATGCATAGTCTGCTTTCCACTTGGAATTGATTCCGTTTCAACTTGCTGAGCAATTCCCACGGCGTGGTTAACGACCGCATGGAACTCCTCTGGTATACTTGCTACTGTTGCTCCATCTTCAGCTCTCGTACTTCTTGATATGACTTGGTGTAAGGGTTCCAGTCCTTACCCATGCACATCATCTTCAATTGCATCCTTGCTCCGTTCGGGTATTCGGGTGTGTAGAACCCTCCTGGTTTTGCTCCGTTCGTCGCATCGTCTGATGATATGGATTTGTGCTTCCGGTGTCAGGTATCCATTTAAGAGTATCATACCTGGCTGGATAACCTGACATTGCTCCAATGGAAAGTCGGTGATGTTGATGGCGGTTTCTTCAGGGTTTGGTGTGGGCGGGATTGGATAGCAGATATTGAAGGTTCCTAAGTTTCAAATTGCCTATCTTTAGGTGTTTTCTCATTATATTCTAACTCTTTACTTATATGTTTATACCCTTAGACTTGCTAACACTCATGCATGAAATGCGGTAAGCAATCACTTTTTCATTTATCAGTTTAGGCGGTACCTGGTCTCGAAGAGGATCCTGGTGCCTCAGACCGGTCCACCACATTCAGGGTGGCCTTGCCGGACCCCGTAGCCTTCCCCTTCTGGGATTCAGTGTACTTCTTGTCAGAAGTCTGCTGAGTAATCGCCTTCGGGCCTTCAGTGGTCGTGGTAGTATTACCCTTCCACTGCCCCTTTGGCTTGTAGTTTCTGCCGTTGGGGTTCGTCCAACACTCAAACTCACGGTGCCCCATCTTCTGGCAGTGGCGGCACCTCACATCATTCCCCTTGCAGTCTTTGCCGGGGTGGTCTCCATTGCACCACTTACAGTAAAAGTGGCGCTCCGGTCCAGAACCCGCGCTAGCTGCTATAACAACACACAATCAATACTCACTTTCCATCTTAACAACACACACCTCAACTAGATACACATGGTTAAGTAATTACCCTTAGGCGGGTAGGAGCGTAGAGGCTTCGCCGCATACGCTACGTGAGCTTCAGTGGCTCATCAGCTGTGGTGGTCTGGGCTTGGCCCTTGTCACCCTGGTACTGGCCCTTCTGGGGCTGAGGGTAGGGTTTCTTCTTCTTCCCTCCCCCATACCCTTGCTGATTCTGGCCCTCGTTGGTGGCCTTGCGCTTGTGCGCATTTTCCTCGTCCCTCAGACGGACGGTAATTTCAACCTTAGCAGCAGGCATAGAGCACTCCTGTATTTTAGGATGTCAGTCATGCCCCGCAAAAACAACTTACCAACTCACATTAACATTCACTCATGGTATAAATTGATTCACAACAAGGTCCTAATTACCTGCAAGGTGGTATACTCAGCTGGCCCCATCCCATAGCGGAGACGGTGGCTCAGTCCATTGTAGAACCGGTTCACCAACACCCGGTTCGAATACCCAAGGTCTGGTAACAGGTGGATAAGGCCGGTGAATGCGGTATAGTAGTCATCAACCGACATCTTATCCCCTGCTTCAGACTGTCCAGCTCGAGGCGCTTGGCCTCCTGCACATGTACCGGGTAGTACTTGGCTCGCAGTAGAGCCGTGTACTCCCTCCAACCAAATTCAGGATCAGCCATCCTGTCCTCCTTCACCAACTTCCACCACCAACTCTGTGCCGTACCCTTCAAGTAGTAGGCGCAAGACGGACCTTAGCTTCAGCAGGTACTGCCAGGTCTCGTAGGCGGTCTCCAGTTCGGAGATGTACGCCTCCAGCTTTCGAGGATCAGTCTCCCCATTGAATGATGGCGGTCTAAGATCAGCCAACGCCTTGACCCAATTGGTCTCTCGTGGCGGTGGTGGTGGTGGCTGAACTCCGGGCTGTTGCCCTTGCTGAATAGCAGCAACCAGATCGGGTACCAACTGGGCTACGGCGGCTGCAACTGCCTCAGCCATAGTCTGTGCCGTAGTATCATCGCCCTGGTTACCCAAATCTCCAGTACCGCGCCCGCGCCTCTCCCTCGTGGTCTACCTGCCATCTGAATTCATATGAACATTCATTAGCATTATGCTTGCACACTTATCGGTCCAATGGTTATAACATCTTCCCGACAACCAGGTAATTCCACACTTAGTTAGTGGTTAACCTTTCCAAATCTGTCCACTTAGGTAACTGTAGCTAGGTTTCCTAACTCGGTATATTCCTAAGCTCGGTATTCTAGTCATCAGAGCGATACTTCGCTCTGATACCACTTTTTGTAACACCCCTACAACGCCCCTATCACTACCGAAATCGCAGCGGAAATAACCAACCAAACATTTTGGTGTTACAACGCCGTTAACCACCCACGTGGTTAACTAGGCAGAATAAATACAAGTGTATCGGTCTGATGATCAGACTCCCGAGCATAGTACTAACATCCATATATAACATAACCAACCATACCGAGTATTTAATTTACAAACCATCTCCAACTAATCATCCACACTGTATAACAACGTATCAAAATGTAACGCCTCGGAGCACAGGCGCATCCCGGGCTCAACAACCAACTTATCCAAAAGTAATATCAACCTAGGACCTAGAGCCACTCTGCCTCTTCGATCCTCATCCTGCAATAAATATGGAGCCCCCGAGGGGGTCAGCACCTTTGCTGGTATGGCTAACGCGCAGCCCATCGACTACCGGGATACGCGCAACCAATTGTCATAATAACATGGCATTCATTTTAGAACATCCAACATATATACATATATACCATAGCATAGCAAGGGAAATTGCATAGCATCACAACATCAATACATAACACCATAGACTTGGTTCTCACAAGGAACCTTCCACCATAGTTAGTATACCATGAGAGCCTAGGGATTTTTACCAATCCCATGTTAAGCTCGTTACCATCCTCGTTACCGTCCGGTTATATAGAACGGTTAACTTATACCAAAGGTGTGTCGGATATAGTAATCCCAAGCACACCGAAATAACATACGTATGCCCCTATGGCCCGACGTGAGTCAGTAACTAGCTTTGGATAAGCTAAGGGAAGGTAGAAACCAAATTGGAATACCACCTATACATACACCAAGAGAGCCGAACCGGATATGATATCGACCCCCATCCATCACACGCGTGGCCGGAACAACCGGACTCCTCCTCCCCCGGTTAGCACTTGTTAGTGATCACACAACATTTTTCAAGTCACATACAAGCAAGCATTTAGGTCTTGTTAGACAACCAAGGGAAAGAGTCATAACCTTACAACATCATAATGTATAACAACTGTAAACTCTTTTCATGCCTTAGTCTTATAAGGTCGTAACACACAGAAAAGCAACAACACCCAAGCCGGTGTAAACCGTTAGGCAACAGACTGCAAGAAAACCATACCTTGGTCCTTGCCTTGTTTCGTTTCCACCTTGAGAGAATCCTATACACATTAGTAAGGTCGGTTATTATTTATTTAACTTCACACTTACTAAGTATTCACATGATTGTATGACATGTTTTAATGTCTACCTCACCCTAGGTTACCTTCATTATACATCCTAGGGTTAACTACATAAGTCACATTCTTTTCTGTTTTTTTTTTTTACAAGTTTAGGTCCGACCGGACTTGCCGACCGGACTTGTCCATGTCGGTCGATTCCAGAGAGTTTCTCCCCTTCGGAAATTCAGCCCGACCGGACTGTCAAGTCCGGTCCCATGTCCGGTCGATTCCAGTAACTCAATCCGTACAAAATTTTCTACTCCGACCGGACTTGTAAGTCCGGTCCTATGTCGGTCCATTCCAGAGAGTTTATTCTCTTTGTAAATTAGCCCGACCGGACTTGTCCATGTCCGGTCCTATGCCCGGTCCATTCCAGAAACTAATTCTCGCAGGGTAAACAGGTCCCGACCGAGCTTGCAAGTCCGGTCGCAAGTCCGGTCGGCCCCAAATCTATGTTTTCCTTTTTACATTCAACTCCAAACTTCACCCCATATAACCTAGTACTCCCTAACCTCATTTGGGCACTTTAAACACAACTTAAGACACCCTTAACACTCATAAACTCATTTTCTAATTCCTTAAGCCTTTACTTATTCCTTCACAAAATTCCTAACACTTACAATATTTTCTCCTAGTTTTCAAATGGTGTTTCACACCTTAGATGACTACTATACCAAAAGCTTCCTCCTTATTTAACATCATCTCCCAAGCATCATCTCTCACAACTAATTCCTTATCTCCTTCTTGAAACTCTTTTCCTAGTGTACACTCCTCCTTGTTTTACCAAAGTTTGCCTAGGTATTTACCTAAGTCCCAAAGTGACTTTGGTACTCACTACTAAATCTTAAGATCATGTCTAAGTCCTTATTACACCTAGAGTACTTCCTAGTACATCAAAATCCTTAAGAACATCATGAACTTCTTATTCATCTCCTACACTTTCTAACTCACCAAACCTTATGTAAACACTTAGAACTTCTTACTTCCTACCTAAATTTTGACATGGGTTCCCCTAGAACATTACTAAGCCAAAACACTTTGCCTTCTCCTTTAAACACACAAGAACATCTAAAATCACCAAAACACTCTCATACACCTTCATCAATTCACCAAATTTACACTACATCACAATATAGTGCATAATTTAATTGCATGGCACTTAGGCCCTTAAAATGCATGGCTCTTAGGCCCTTAAAGTGCTTAAATCATAAACACTGAATTTCCACAATATATATGCCTTTAACCTGCAAATACACTCAAACACACATATGCCCTTTACTAGTCTCTTAAGACACTTTACTAAGTCATTCACCATTTGCTCTTTAGGTAGTTTTGATAAGCATTTATAAGCTCATTTCTCTTTCTCCTAAGGTCATTTAACAACATTTAAGTTAGTAGATTTACCTCTTTTCCAAAATACTTCCTCCTTGATTCCTTACAAAACCGTATGTATTTGATTCCTTGTCAAGTTCTAGACAATATACAAACACCATAATGAGTATTCAAGCTTTGAGCTTCATCTCATTGTAAACCCTAATTTGACATTGTTTCAAAAACATTAATGTAGTTATTTTACCTTGATCTTTGAAGAGAGTTTGAATATATAACAAGAGAGGACTCCACCTAGTCCATGAAGAGTTGAAATGAAGCTAGAACAAAGTCACACAAAGAGCTATATCAATGTGTATTTTCGGTCAAGGTAAAAACATGGAGGAAACATGTTTTCTTTGAGATTCCTTACCTAGAAGCAAAGGAGATCAACAATATGTCAAAATACAAGCTCAAGCTCCTTCAATGGTGGAACACCTTGGCACCGAAATGGAGCTCTTGGAGTTTTGAGAAGATAGGAATGAAGAGCTTGATGAGAGGAAGAGATTGGTGGTGTTTGTTTTTGATTTGGACAAGTGAGCTTGATTTAGCAAGTGGTCAAAGTGGAGCTCTAATGGTGGTGATGGTATATAGTGAGAGAACAAAGAAGAAAGGAAGAAGAGAGGTGGGAAACCGTGTGAGCAAGGAAAGAAATGAGAGAATGAAGATAGAATTTGCTTTTAAGAGATATTTATACTTATAAAGTAAAAAGCAAGTTTTACTTAGTTTTCTTTACTTACTTATTGAATTAATTAGAGAGTGGTGAGTCACCACACTAGAAAAACCGGCCCCCCTATATTATAATGAGGGTATTTAAGTCTTTGTTTGTCAATTTAATTACTTATACAACATATGTTATAAAATAGCTTACAAAAATCACTATTCACCTAAACAAGGCACTTAGAAGTGAAATTTTTGATTTCCCATTAATATAGCCACCCAAATGTGATACTATATAGTACACATATATATTTAAGAGTAATGATGGACATTTAGCCATTCAAAACTCATTTACAAGACAATTTTTCAAAAATGTGCTTTAAGACTTCTTAAAGCACATTTTGTGTTTTAACTTGTTTTCAAGCTTGGTTTTCTTTGGTAATTGGTTTAATATGTTCATTAGTATATAAATGAGGTCTTGGTAAGCTCATTAGGTCTTACTCAAGTTTATCCCAAGCTTAGAGCACATTTTGGCTCTTATTGACTTTAAAGCATATTTGTGTTTCCTTTTGTTTAAATTTGTTTACCAAGGTTTCTAAGACTCTTTTTAGTCTTAATAAATCATGTTTTAATGTTTAACCAACATGCCAAGGTTTGGGGTATTTCATGACGTCATTGTGGGAATGGATTGGTTAGAGAGACACCGAGGTTGTATATTGTGTGCCTGTGGAGGGTGATTTTTCGGCATGAGGGGGATCTATCTAAATGGTCTGACTAAAAAGCCGAGATCCTAGAAATATGCCATTCTGTGGAGGGTAAAAACCCGTTATTATGGCATCCCTCAAATGCCTACTAAATCATCTGTCTTTCCCAGAAAGCATAAGGGAGAGCGCTAGTGAGCACTACACCCGTCTCAATGGGCTCCACGCGGACTTATGCCCTATTGGCGGAAATTAACTAGAGTCGCCACCTAGTTTGACCTAAATGAACTAGGAAGGAAAGGAACAGGGTTCTAATAACCGTTAGTTGACTCTGAAATTGTTGCCTATGGATAGGACTTATCTGGTCATGTAGAGATTCTATTGTGAGTTCGCACTGGGTTACACCCCTTAGAAGTGGCAATGACCACGACTTCGGATTGGTGCCCGAGGAAACCTCGGTCTCCAATTGTTGGGATTGCCTTCTTTCAAAACCTTTTTGGAAATATTCATTTCAAAGAGCCATAAGGATATGATTAGGACAGGAAGAGAGAAGGATGACATGAGGCGAGCTTTTCTGCCAAGCTAGCATCAAGATGAGGGATTGATGAATTTGAATGAGTATAGAGTGAAATATTAGGAGTCTGATTTTGAGAGTTAAAGAAAGGTTTGAGTGTTTTGAGAGGTATTAAGAACACCTTAGAGTGGGAAAAGAATTTTTTATTGGAATGGGGCCCACCCTAGATGGGCTGCCTACGTACTCAACTCCCTGTTGAGATCAGACCTTATGTAGTTCAGGGTTTTTAGGATTTTTGGAGATTTTTGAGATGTTTGAAGTTTCGGAAAGTTTTAGGATTGAAAGGTTAGACTGTGAGACACTCGGGTCTATGAGACATTTAAGATGTTCATGTAGCGGGAGTAATGGGATATCAAGGTCTGTGAGACGCTTGGGTTTGTAGGACAATCAAGGCTTGAAAGGGTTATGAAGTTTGAAGGTGTTCGAGTTTAAGAAACTGAGGTTTTTTAGGTGTTTGAGTTTACTGAGTCTATTGAGATATTCGAGTTTGTTGAGTTGCTGATGACATTCGAGTCTGTTGAGTTGTTGAGACGTTCAAGTCTGTTGAGGTACTGAGACGTTCGAGTCTGTTTAGCTGTTGAGGCGTTCGAGTCTGTTGAGCGGTTGAGACGTTCGAGTCTGTTGAGTTGTTGAGACGTTCGAGTCTGTTGAGACGTTTAGAGATTCGAGATGCTTGAGTTCTCTAGAGTTCGGAGTTTGAAGGAGTTTCAAGTTTTAAGAAGTTTGAAGTTTTCTGGAATTTGAGATTTATGATGTTTGGAGTTATTTGGGATTGAAATAAAACTGAATTGAATTGGGAATGAAAAGAATTTTGAATTGAATTCTGGGCTGAATTTGGAATTGGGTCGGGGTTGGAATTGGGCCGGATTTGGACCTTAAAAATTAGCCAAATTTAAGCTTTTGAAATTGGGCTAAATTTGGGCCTCGGTTTTGGGCCTTAGAAATGGGCCGGATTTTGTCTTGCAAAGCGGGCCAAATGTGAGCCTTGAAAAGCGGTCCAGGTTAGGCCATGAAAAGTGACTTGAGTTAGACCTTGGAAAATGGGCCGGGTTTGGGCCTTGACATGTGGGCTGGGTTTGGGGCCTTGAAATTGGGCCTGTTTGGGTTGTTAAATTGGACTGGATTTGAGGATTAGAAATGGGCTCGATTTGGGCCGTAGAAAATGGGCTAATTTAGGCCTTGAAAGAGTGGGCCGAATTGGGCCTTGGACGTTGGGCGTGATTAGGCCTTGGAGATTGAGGTTGGAAGATAATTTGAATCTATGAGACAATTGGAGTTTGAGAGGAGTTTGTGTTTGGTCTTGGAACTTTTGGAAGCATTCATATACTTTGGAGGTTGAGGTTTTTAAATAGTGTATGGAGATTTGATGTTGGGGTGTGAAGATATTTGATTTCGAACAATTCATGAAAAGTATCTGGTTTTGGAGTATGAGAGGATTTTTTTAGTAGATGAGCTTGAATTTACAAAGGACTTGTATGGTTATGAATTCAAAGAATTTGGGCTTTAAAGATGTGGTTTGTGTATAAGGTGTCACCACCACCAACGATCCACTAAGTGTGGGGGACACTCACTATCCTAAGGTTTGTCCTATGGGCTTTCTAAAGATGACCCAAATGAGGATCATAACAAAGTCACAAGTAAATCAGCTAGAGATAACATACTAAAACTATTCACACGAAGACAATTGTAATAGCCAAGTAAGATACATAAATGCTCATGCAAGAAAATACTGTAAAGGGCTTGGGATGAGTTACGAGAATGAATAGATCCTAAGACTACAACCAAAAGTAAGAATAATGAACAAATTACAGATTAATACAAACATAGACGAAAATCTTAAATAGAGAGATGCTATGGGGGGTCGCATCGACGTCGCCTCACTCGAGCTGATAAGGATCTCGATGATACACCAACCGTTTTTTCATGCTTCAAGGGAGAGCTCCGGTAGACCTAGCCAAGATCCCCCGCTTCCTAGTCCCCGAGCCGTTCCTCGTTCCTCAAGAAATACGTACATGCCATGGAACAAAGACAAAGAAACAAGATTAGTTAGTAATGAAATGTAGAAGGATTGGGGTGTGTGCAATGGGATCATACGACCCCTCTCAATAGGAGGAAAGGGGGCAATTTAATCATGTCCCCACCCCAACCGAGAACATGGAAAGGAGTTTCAAGCTGCCAACGAATGCTAATAATTGTGAGATAAATCAAGCATTGGGGTTGCTACTCAGATTAATTCATCATCTTAAATTAGGACTCAAACCAAAGTGTAGTATCAAGAAGATGGGATGTGAGTCATGTGGGATCATACTTAGGAAGGGTTTATATCATTTCCCTTTAACATGAAGAAATTAATGAGGACCATCCAACCGATGAGTGATTTATCTAACAATTATAGCATAGGGTAACTATCGCTCTATTCATGTTTTTGCCTACGTGCAAGGGACAAGTTATATGCTAGTCTCAAACAATTCCCAAACCCATATCAAAGAGCAAGGAGCAATTAGCTATCGAAGGTAGTTGAATAGTAAAGGTAAAAGGATATAATTTCGAAACCCATAGAAGGTAGGCCCAACGCACAAGGGTATAAGTCCATTTGCATGATATGAAACCAAGCTACAAATTTAGCCAGCACAACTCAAGCCAAGCGAAACCAGCCAAGTCTCATCATTTGTAAATGTACCTCGGTGATGACACAGATAACATAGTAGTGAGCATACTGAATTGAATGACCAATAGTAACAAACAAATGCTTAACTCATATTAAGCTCTCAACCGACATCCATGCGCAAGTTATGTGCTGAGACAAATGATTTCCAAACCAAATTCAATGCGCAAGGGGGGAAATCTCACAATCTGTAAGGTCAGCCAGTCGCTATCCAACCTAAGGATTCCAAATGGAACGAGTCAAACTCATCCCAAACCAGATTGTGTATGTACCTCAGTCGTGCCACAAAGCAAGAGTTGTGAGTAGATTTAAACAATATCGATTGGTAACGAGCATGTGCACGAAGCAAACTAACTTCCAAACCAACATGGATTACACAAGGGTGTTATCTAAAAAAGCCTAAACACATGGTCTTCTAAGCCCTTCGATGAAGATGTAAGGGACAATATTCAACCGCAACTCAAATCCAACATCAATTAGCTGCAAATAAGAAAGAGAATCGAGCTCACCAGCTTTAGCTCGACAAAACAAAATCAATAAACAAATCTGAACTAACCCGCTGAGCTATGAGTATAAATCAATTACCAAGTTAACAACTATATCACACCCGAATCACAGGTAATGCATTCTTAAATCTGAAACCATCAGCAATGAGCAAATTGAATGGATTGCAATTGGTTTGGCAAGGTCCAGTTTTAACCAAGTTCAGACCTCAGAACTGCTCAAACTACCAAAATCACATACTCACGACAATGGCACACCATCGAAACCGTATATGCCCACTGGTAAGAAAATGACTGGATAAATATCTTTTTCACTCATCGTAAGCATGCAGAGAAGGGAAAAATGGACAAGAGGGGCAACTTCCAAAGTCAAACAAGAGAGATCCAGCAATTGAAACATGACTTAATTAAAGGCCAGACTGATTTGAACACTTCTTATGACTCACTCTGATTAACAATAAGCCAAACCCAAAATAGAACGCAAACAACATTGCACTGCTAAATGTAAACAACAAGCAGGTTAATATTAGTCATAAAAGACAGATACCTGAAGTTCATTAGCAAATCGTCAATGGGCAAGCTGTTATACCAGATACTAAACTCGAAGCTTGGCGAATGAAACCCATCAGTTTATTAAGTAGAATAAAATAGCGTAAACAAAACGCATCAGTTAGAGCAAAGCATACGAGCCATGAGATAGATCAAACCACACGAAACCTCGGGAGCTCGAATCCAGCGATTGAAACACCGCCATTGATCAACTGAAGCCAAGCTCTCTTTGAAACGGTAACCGATTTTCCTAACTTCTTTGCTGTTAGCACAACACGCAAGCTTGGGCTGGTCATTAATGACACTGGCGAGAGTGAAGAGATTAAGGCAAGAGCATGAAGGAGGTAAAAATGTTGGTGAATATCCAGTCGAAGATCAGAATTTATGCTCGGTAGGGCTGGTCGAATGAATTAACTCAAGGAGAAGATGAATCTAGTGTTGAGCATAAAGTAGTGGCCATGTGCTCGATTTAGGGTGGAGGACTTCCAAAAGAAATCGAGAAAGGGGGGAAGGATATGTGACGATTGATAGTTGGAAGATCGGGAGCAAAAATGAGGGTTGTTCTTTCGATCGATTGTAGGAGGATAAATCTGGGGATGGAAATCGCCTGAGCGTGAAAAAATTGTGGAAGAAGAGAGGGTGAGATTGGTGTCGGCTATTATCTCCCGGTTACTGTAGGGTTTCTTCAGGGTTTTATTTTAATGCAGGGTCGAGTTTGACCCGAAGTCAAATGGGAAGACCACGTTTGGAGGCAGACTTAACAAAACGAAACAAATTTTTTTGAGGTGCAAGGCGCAACTCGAACCTCTGACCTTTGACTTCCCAATAACACGCACATACCAGTTAAGCTAGAATCGATTATCGATGTAAAATTGTACCACAATTAATCATAATATGGTTCGAACTTGAGATACATGGTATCTTTTATCCTCACACTGACCAATTATGCTACAACAAAGTTCAGAATACAAACGTGAGAAATATTACTAGAGCTCTAATTCGAATTGAATGATATCATAAAAAAAATGCTAGCATTTTAAATGGAAATGTACTGCAAGACAAAGGAGTTCTACCTAATGAAATGAATTGTTTTCCTCTCGAATAGTGATGAAATAATGGAATAAATACAAAACCAAAATAAAATATAGATAAACAACAAAATAATAACAGGTACATGAAATAATGAAATAGTTAACTAGTACGATGGAAGTAAGTAAAATACAAGGGAATACCATAAAAATGGAAATGAATTAGTTATGTACGAACAGCGAAAAATAAGATAGAATAAACAAATAACAAAATAAATGAAGTCAGAGGAAATTTAAAGGAATTAGCAACAAAACCGAACATGCGAATATGCAGAAAATGGTTAAAAATGACACTAAAAATAATAACGATAAAAGTAAATGCTACAAGACAATTAAAGTAGCAATAAATAGGATAAAGTAATAAGTGATAAAATAAAAAAAACTGAATCAGTAAGCAAATAAGCAGTGAAAATAGAATATAATACAATAAAATAGTAAATAAGTAAATAAAATGAAAGGTATGAATTTAAACCGGATTGTCATTGGAAACTCATTTTCAACGACATGTGTTTTTGTGTTTTGTTTGTTTTTTTTCTGAAATGTTTTGGAAAATGATTTAAGAATTTTGTCGTAAAATGATGGTTTCGTTTTGGAACGCACGTTAATACGTTTTGAAAAAAGAAAGGCGACGACCCCTTTTATTTATTCATTGTTTTTGAATTTGATTTATGGGGTGAGAAATTTTGGAGTCTACAGATGGTTCCCCTTGATTCAGTTCTGCAAGCACTTGCAGCATTGGATCAAGGTTGAGAGGGCGCCAAAAATTCTCACTATGACATTGTGGTGCGTTGGATGTGACCGTGAGTGTATGAATACAGGGGTATACCGGGAAAACTATATGATGACCGGATGCACGAGGACTTACGATGAGCCTCAACTGGACCTCTTGACATCCAGCTCTAGGACTTATGACGAGCCTAGAATGCAAAATCGATTTCATGCTAGTAGCGCAATAGCTGCCTTGTGAAGAGAAAATGCGACCACACTAGTAGCGCAATAGCTGCCTAGCAGATGTAAAACAAAAATGCGACCGCACTAGTAGCACAATAGCTGTCTAGCGGGTATAAAACGAAAAAGCAACTGCTACACCCGAAAATGCGACCGCACTAGTAGCGTAATAGCTGCCTAGGGGTGTAAAACAAAAATGCGACGCACTAGTAGCGCAATAGCTCCTAGCGGGTGTAAAATGAAAATACGGCCGCACTAGTAGCGCAATAGCTGCCTAGCGGGTGTAAAACGAAAAAGCGGCTGCACTAGTAGCGCAATAGCTGCCTAGCGGGTGTAAAACGAAAATACGACCGCACTAGTAGCGCAATAGCTGCCTAGCAGGTGTAAAACGAAACAGTGACCACACTAGTAGCGCAATAGCTGTCTAGCGGGTGTAAAACGAAAAAGTGACCGCACTAGTAGCACAATAGCTGATTAGCGGGTGTAAAATGAAAAAGCGACCGCACCAGTAGTGCAATAGCTGCCTAGCGGGTGTAAAACGAACCGCACTAGTAACGCAATAGCTGCCTAGCGGGTGTAAAACGAAAAAGCGACCACACTAGTAGTGCAATAGCTGCTAGCGGGTGTAAAAAAAAAAACGACCGCACTAGTAGCACAATAGCTGCCTAGCGGGTGTAAAATGAAAATGCGACCGCACTAGTAGCGCAATAGCTGCCTAGCAGGTGTAAAAAAAATGCGACCGCACTAGTAGCGCAATAGCTGTCTGGCGAGTGTAAAGCAAAAGCGACCGCACTAGTAGCGCAATAGCTGCCTAGCGGGTGTAAAACGAAAAAGTGACCGCATTAGTAGCGCAATAGCTGCATAGCGGGTGTAAAACGAAAAAGCGACCGCACTAGTCGCGCAATAGTTGTCTAGCGGGTGTAAAACGAAAAAGCGACCGCACTAGTAGCGCAATAGCTGCCTAGCGGGTGCAAAACAAAAAATACGGATTGATTTGTAAAAGAGTTTTGTGAGTAAAAGGCCACTGAGTGGAACGAGGATTAAATTACAAAGTTGAGTGAAATGAATGATTGTATGACGTGAGTGAGTTTTATGATGACCATGCAAATGAGATGAGATGTGAGGTGGTTAACAAATGTTAACTGAATCAAAACTTCCTGTTTGTGGATGTAGATTTTCTGTGAGCTAATGATTCTAGTGTTTGCTTCAAAACTTCCTGTATGTTGATGATTCTGACATGCATAAATGGCTTCGGGTTACGTCAATGGCTCTGGCATGCACTGTTGGCTCCAGGTTATGTCGATGGCTCTGGTATGCACTGATGGCTCCGGTGTATGCTGATGGCTCCAGAGTGACAAATGGTCTCGGGTGGCTGGTGGGTTTGAAATGGTTGGTGGATTTGGTTGGAAATTTTTTATTTGCTTCAAGATTTTTAAGGGGTTTATGGCTCAAATGATGGCTTTATTGTGGTTTGATGGGGTTTTCTTTATGTGAACTTTGTAGTGTGAAGGGCTTTTCATGGTTTTTTTGCTTCAATGAAGTTCTGCTCATGGCTCCGGAATGGCTCCGGTATGATTCTGGGATGCTTCCATTAAACACAGCGAGGAAGAAAGGGAAACTTTACCTTTGAGGTGATCGCCCAATTCCGTATTGAGATCAGGCCATACGTAGTTCGATACTCCGTGAGCAAGGTCTTAATAACAAAATGGCTCTGACAGGGATTTGAGGTGGCTCTCATATTGTTCTCAAACTGTCGGGATGGCTCCCGCTTTGACTTCTTTTGATTGGAAGTTATGCTTTAACGATTACAACTGAGGTCCACTTTCAGTGAGACTATGCATAGTTCTTACCGGTCAGATGTTGATGATATAGTGTGCTGACATTGGGCACTAGATGAGATGCAAAGTGCATATGCAATTTTTTTTGAAGAGAGGGTATGGTCCTATCTTTATTAATATGAGGTTTACGAATATAAGACATCTCCGGTTCGATCTTGAGTGATTGTTGAACTGGAATGCGTGAATCGCTTTCCTCTCACAGAGGGATGTGGGTCAATATCTCGTGAGTATGGTTGTGTGTGCTAAGTGGTGTGATGATACTCTCGATGCTCAGAGCAGTATTTTCCTAAGAATTTCTTATTGAGGTTCTGGACTTTCCGATCCTTACAAATTTTTCACCTGTAGTAGGGTAGGCTATTTATGATTTAGTGCTTAGACCAAAGAGTTACTCTCACTCAGAAGACCTTATGGGTAAGGTCACACTCATTCGCTCATGGTCCCTTTGGTATGACGGGACATGTTGATAACAAGTACGAAGCTTATGATTCATGTTTCAGATCTGATACTTCCAGTTAACACTCATTGACTTACGAGTTAGAGCTCTTTTATTGGGTTATAATGGGGTTGAGGGGTATGGTGTATGTCACATGGGATTGGAGGATTTATTTGGGAGTTGTGGAGCTTTTGTGCAATAGAGGATATGTTTCACCTTCGCCATGGGCAGAATGATTATACGGGTTTTGATAACCTTTTATTAGTTTCTACGGGACATCATTAGTCCTTTGGATTTAGATTTCTTCTTCTTACTTCTTCTGGTGTACGGTTTGAACTTTCTTCTCATTTTTCTTATTTGAAATTGCATTTGGCTCATCAATTTTCTCAAACGCTCTTTGCTTTGTATTTTGGCTTTCAGCTTTGGAGTTGCATTGACTCACTAATCTTCTTGAACAATTTCGGTGTTCTTTTTTGGTGTTTGACTTTGGAGTTGCATTGACTCACTGATTTCTTTGAAAAATTTTGTTTGTTGTTTTTGTGAAAGATGGTGGGGGGGGGGGGAGACCATGGCTCCGGCTCCTTCGAGATCCTCTATTGCAAGGGTAGGTAAAGTATATATGAGTGAGTTGGCATGTTGTGGAGTTCGTAGAAAAAGGCTCACCGTGAAAGGCTCAATGGGGCTCACTAAGGGATTATGTGTAGGGTAGTTAGAGCTTTTTGGTTTTATAGAGATTTTTATTCCTAAGTGACTCATCATTCTCATTAGTTAGTGATTGTTTTCTTACTATTATCGGATCTTGACATGAATCACAGCTTGTGTCTTGTTTATCGACATTACTCTCACTTTAGCATTGTGACCTTTCCATGTGCTAAAGGAATGCACAAGTCACTCGTGGTTTTACCTCGATTGGATCTCTCTACCTTCCCTAGTCGTTCATTGGACTGTCCAAAACACTCACTCAAAATTTGAGAGAAAATACCGCTCTTCACACACTACCACTTGATTTGTGGTGCTGATTTTGATTAGACCCTTGTGTGAATTGAAGGGTGAAATACCCCAAACCTAGTTATTTTGTTTAAACACCTAAATAGGGTGTAATAAGACTAAAAAGAGTCTTAGAAACCTTAGTAAACAAATTCAAACAAAAGGAAACACAAATGTGCTTTAAAGTCAATAGGAGCCAAAATGTGCTCTAAGCTTGTGATAAACTTGGTTAAGACCTAATGAACTTACCAAGACCTCATTTATACACTAATGAACATATTAAACCAATTACCAAAGAAAACCAAGCTTGAAAACAAGTTTAAACACAAAATGTGCTTTAAGGAGTCTTAAAGCACATTTTTGAAAAATTGTCTTGTAAATGGGTTTTGAATGGCTAAATGTCCATCATTACTCTTAAATATATATGTGTACTATATAGTATCACATTTGGGTGGCTATATTAATGGGAAATCAAAAATTTCACTTCTAAGTGCCTTGTTTAGGTGAATAGTAACTTTTACAAGCTAGTTTATAACATATGTTGTATTAAGTAATTAAATTGACAAACAAAGACTAAAATGCCCTCATACTAATAAAGGGGGCCGGTTTTCTAAGTGTGTGACTCACCACTCCTTAGTTGATAATAATAAGTAAGTAAAGGAAACTAATTAACTTACCTTTTTACTTTATAAGCATAAATATCTCCTTAAAGCAAATCCTATCTTCATTCTCATTTCTTTCCTTCATTTCCCACGGTCCAAACACCATCTTCTTCCTTCTTCTTTGTTCTCTCTCGGTAATACTACTACCACCATGGTAACTCCAACTTTGACCACTTGTTAAATCTTGCTCACTTGTCCAAATCAAAAACAAAGACCACCAATCTCTTCCTCTCATCAAGCTCTTCATTCCTATCTTCTCAAAACTCCAAGAGCTCCATTTCGGTGCCAAGGTGTTCCACCATTGAAGGAGCTTGAGCTTGTATTTTGACATATTGTTGATCTCCTTTGCATCTAGGTAAGGAATCTCAAAGAAAAATCATGTTTCCTCCATGTTCTTACCTTAACCGAAAATACACATTGATATAGCTCTTTGTGTGATCTTGTTCTAGCTTCATTTCAACTCTTCATGGACTAGGTGGAGTCCTCTCTTGTTATATATTCAAACTCTCTTCAAAGATCAAGGTAAAACAACTACATTAATGTTTTTGAAACAATGTAAAACTAGGGTTTACAATGAGATGAAGCTTATAGCTTGAATACTCATTATAATGTTTGTATATTGTTTAGAACTTGTCAAAGAATCAAAATACCATACGGTTTTGTAAGGAAACAAGAAGGAAGTGTGTTGGAAAAAGAGGTAAATCTACTAACTTAATGTTGTTTAATGCCTTAGGAGAAATGAGCCTATAATTGCTTATTAAACTACCTAAAGAGCAAATGGTGAATGACTTAGTAAAGTGTTCTCAAGAACTTAGTAAAAGGCATATGTGTTGTTGAGTGTATTCGCAGGTTAAAGGCATTTATATTGTGGAAATTCAGTGTTTATGATTTAAGCACTTTAAGGGCCTAAGAGCCATGCATTTTAAGGGCCTAAGTGCCATGCAATTTAAGTTATGCACTATATTGGGATGTAGTGTGAAATTGGTGAAGTTGTGTAAGAAAGTGTTCTTGGTGTTCTTAGTGTTCTAGGATGTTTAATGATGAAAATAATGTGCTAAGGTGTAACAAAATGCTAGGAGAAACTATGTCGAAATTTAGAAAATGCATAAGGAGTTCAAGGTGTTGTAAAGGAATTTTGATGAACTAGGAAGTGTTCTAGAGTGTAATAAGGCCTTAGGCATGATCTTGAGGTTTTATTATGTACCAAAGTCATCTTGGACTTAGATGAAGGCTTAGGCAAACTTTGGTAAAATAAGGAGGAAGTGTAAGCTTAGGAAAAAGGGATTTCAAGAATGACTTAAGGAGTTTTAGTTTGTAAGAAATAATGTTTGAGTAATGATGTTGTGTGGAAGGAATATCTTGATATAATGGTTAATATAGGCATGAAACATCACTTAGGAACCTAGGGAGTAGATACTATAAGTGTTGGAGGCTTTGGAGAAATTTGGTTAAGTGTTTAAGGTTGTAGAAAATGAGTATAATGGCACGTCCGAACTTCCGTCCGAATTTGGAAGCTCGGACATGCCCTGTTACGCTTACAGTTTTCTGGATTTTAGGTAGTGTCCGAACTACCGTCCGAATTTGGAAGTTCGGACGCACCTGTTATTTCTTAGGGATTATCCTCGAACTGTGTCCGAACTTGGGAAGTCCGGACACATGTTCGGACGTATGGATTTCTGGTTAGGATTTTCCTCGACTCATGTCCGAACTTCCGAAGTCCGGACACAAGTTCGGACATGTGTCTGATTTCTGTCTAAAGTCACGGCTTGTGTCCGAACTTGGAAGCTCGGACACAAGTTCGGACAGGCCACTGTATGGACCAAAAATTGTTGTTTTGAGATGGGAGTTGTTATCTAAAAATGGTAGTAGGTTAGTAATGATATTAGGAGGTTATGAAAGACATGTTAGGTGGGTTTTAAAGGCAATTAAAAGGATGAAAAGTTGTAATAAGTGTAAAATAAAAGTAAACTAGTAGTGTTGAGTAGATAATGTTAACAATGGACTAGTGCGTTAATTAACCGACGTTACTAATGTGTTTAGGATTCTCCCAAGGTGGAAACCAGTCGAGGCAAGGACCGAGGTATGGTTTTCTTGCAGTCTGTTGCCTACCGGTTTACACCGGCTTGTGTGTTGTTTGTTTTTCTGTGTGTTTATGACCTTGTAAGATTAAACCATGTAAAGAGTTTACAGTTGTTAAATATCATTATGTTGTTAAGTATCTCTCTTCCCTTGTGTGTAACAAGACTTGACCTATGATTGTGAATTGTTTGTTGTGTTCAATGATGAACTACTAACAAGGGCTAACGGGGGAAGTGAGGAGTCCGGTCTGTTCCGGCCACGCGTGTGAGTATGGGAGTCGATGTCATAACCGGTTCGATTCTCTCTGTATGTTATGGTTAAGTTTCCAATTTGGTTTCTAACCTTCCCTTTAGCTTAACCAAGGCTATTTTACTGACTCACGTCGGGCCACAGGGGCATACTATGTGTTATTTCGGTGTGCTTGGATCACTATATCCGAGGCACCTTGTGTTAAGTTAACTGTCCAATCTAACCGGACGGTAACGAGTTATGTAACGAGCTAAGTATGAGCATGGCAACATTCTCTAAGCTCTCAATGGGGACTAACCGTGTTGGTTCTCTTCCTAAAAGGAATTGTATGTTTGTGACGTGTGTTATGATGTGTACAATACCCAAGTTATGTTATATATGTATGTGTTGTGTGTTTTTAAATAAATACCATGTCATCATGACAAATAGTTGCGCGCATTCCGGTAGTCGATGGGCTGCGCGTTAACCATGCCAGCCAAGGGTTGCTGACCCCCTCGGGGGATCCATATTTCTTATACTGCAGGATGAGGATCGAAGAGGCAGAGTGGCTCTAGATCCTAGAGAGTAGTTTACTTTTGGAGTAACTTTGGATGTTTGCCCGGGATGCGCCTGTGCTCCCGTGGCGTGTTATATACTTGTTTATGATGGTTCACAGTGGAGTATACAGTGAAGGATTTATGTAAGCACTCGGTATTATGTTGATGTATATATATGGTTGTTAGTTCTATGCTCGGGAGTCTGATCATCAGACCGGTACAATTGTATTTATTCAGCCTTGTTAGCCACGTGGGTGGTTGACGGCATTGTAGCACCATTCGTTTAGTTACCGTTTAGTTGTTTATTTCCGCTGCGATTCCAAGTATAGTTATGTGCGTAGTAGGGGTGTTACAAAAAGTGGTATCAGAGCGAAGTATCGCTCTGATGACTAGAATACCGAGCTTAGGGATATACCGAGTTAGGAAACCTAATCACAGTTACCTAAGTGAACAGTTATGGAAAGGTTAACCACTAACTAAGTGTGGAATTACCTGGTTGTCGGGAAGATGTTATAACCATTGGACCGATAAGTGTGCAAGCATAATGCTAATGTGATGTCCATATAAATACAGATGGCAGGTAGACCACGAGGTAGAGGCCGCGGGCGCGGTACTGGAGGTATGGGTGACCAGGGTGATGATACTACGGCACAGACTATGGCTGAGGCAGTTGCAGCCGCCGTAGCTCAGCTGGTACCCGATTTAGTTGCTGCTATACAGCAAGGGCAACAGCCTGGAGTTCAGCCACCACCACCACCGCCACGAGAGACCAATTGGGTCAAGGCGTTGGCTGATCTGAGGCCGCCCTCATTCAGTGGGGAGACCGATCCCCGTAAGCTCGAGGCATACATCTCCGAGATGGAGACCGCCTTCGAAACCCTAGCACCACCTGAGCAGGTCAAGGTACGACTTGCTGCGTACTACTTGAAGGGCTCGGCACAAAACTGGTGGAAGCTTGTGCGCGAGGGTAGAGTTGCTGACCCGACGTTTCAGTGGAGGGAGTACACGGCTCTGCTGCGAGCCAAATACTACCCTATACATGTGCAAGAGGCCAAGCGCCTGGAGTTGGATAATCTGAGACAAGGGGATAAGATGACGGTAGATGAGTACTACTCAGCCTTCATCGGACTTATCCACCTGCTACCGGATCTGGGTTACTCGGACCGGATCCTTGTGAACCGTTTCTACAACGGACTGAACTATCGCCTACGCTACGGCATGGGGCCTACTGGATATACCACTTTGCAGGTAAAGGAAACTACAGTGTAATGTGAATAAGTGTGTATAATGTGTTAATGTGATGTGAGTTTATTTGGCGGGGCATAACTGACACCCTAAATATAGGAGTGCTATCATGCCACTGCTATTGTGGAGATCACCGTCCGTCTGAGGGACGAGGAGAGTGCGCTCAAGCGCAAGGCTCAGAACGAGGGCCAAGGCACGCAAGGGCAGTGGGGAGGGAAGAAGAAGAAATCATACCCCCAGTCCCAGAAAGGACAGCAACAGGGTGGCAAGGGCCAGACCCAGACCACCACTGCTGAGGAGCCTCTGCAGCTCACCTATGCGTATGCGGCCAAGCCCCTACGTTCTTACCCACCTAAGGGTAATTGTCTAAATCCTGTGTGATAAGTTAGAGTATATGTTAATAAGTTGTGGAGAAAGTACTGATTGTGTATTGTGATAGCAGCTAGCGCGGGCTCTGGACCGGAGCGCCACTATTACTGCAAGTGGTGCAACGGAGACCACCCCGGCAAGGACTGCAAGGGTAACGATGTTCAGTGCCGATACTGTAAGAAGATGGGTCACCGCGATCACGAATGCTGGCAGAACCCAAACAGTAGGAACTACAGGCCCAAGGGGCAATGGAAGGGTAAGGCCACTGCGACCACCGATGGCCAGAAGACGGCGAACCAGCCACCCCCAGATCAGAGGTACACGGAGTCCCAGAAGGGGAAGGGGTCGGGGTCCAACAAGGCCACCCTGAATGTGGTGGACCGGTCTGAGGCGCCAGGGCCCTCTTCTAGACCAGGTACCGCCTAAATTGTTAAATGAAATAAGTGTCAGCATACCGCATTTCATGCATGTGTGTGAGTGAGTTTAAGTAAACAACCATGTGAGTAAATAAATAAAGTATAGTGTGAGATTTACCTAACTAGAGTACTCTAAACTTAAAGGAACTTTCAATATATGTTATCCAATCCCACCCACACCAAACCCTGAAGAAACCACCATCAACATCACCGACTTTCCATTGGAGCAATGTCAGGTTATCCAGCCAGGTATGATACTTTTAAATGGATACCTGACACCGGAAGCACAAATCCATATCATCAGACGATGCGACGAACTTGGAGCAAAACCAGGAGGGTTTTACACACCCGAATACCCGAACGGAGCAAGGATGCAATTGAAGATGATGTGCATGGGTAAGGACTGGAACCCTTACACCAAGTCATATCAAGAAGTTCGAGCTGGAGATGGAGCAACAGTATCAAGTATACCAGAGGAGTTCCATGCGGTCGTTAACCACGCCGTGGGAATTGCTCAGCAAGTTGAAACGGAATCAATTCCAAGTGTAAAAGCAGATCTATGTATTGTGAACTTCTACCAGAAAGGTGGACGGTTAGGTATACATCAAGACAAGGACGAGTCACCCGAGTCTCTAAGTAAGGGAGTACCCGTGGTGTCTTGGTCCATTGGTGATACCGCAGTATTTGTATATGGCGAGCAGAAGCGTGCTGACCTCGCAAAGAAGCTACTGCTGAAATCGGGAGATGTACTAATCATGGGTGGGCAATCAAGGATGCTTTACCATGGCATCAGAAAGATCAAACTGAACTCCGCACCGTCGGCAGTGATCAATGCCACACACATGAAACCCGGACGTTTGAATCTGACCTTCAGACAGTTTTAAGCCTTGTATAATTATGTGATAAACAGTATGTATTAAGGATGTTGTAAGTATGAATCATGGCGACAGTATAAGCCAATGAATGTTGTAAAAAGAGTGTGTTAATGAATAAAGTGGAATTGTTTGAAGCATATCAACCGTGTTGTTACCCAATACTTATTAGTTTGCCAATGAATTAGGTTGTGCACTCGGAACGGGAGGTATACTGAGTGTCTGCAATAAGGCAGAAGCCGGCAAGAGCGGCACAATCCTCACCGGTACCTTTCCAGTGAATGGCGTGGATGCATCGATCTTGTTCGACTCTGGAGCCTCACACACATTTATTTCGCTGTCATTTGCGAAGAGGCTGGGGTTAGACGGTGAAGAGATGCCAGACTTCGTGGTTACTCTCCCGTCGAAAGAGCGGATCAGATGTACCCGCTACTACCGAGGTGCTATTGTTCAAATCAGGGGTGAAGAGTTTCCGATCGACTTGATAGAGTTCGACGGACTAGGCTTTGATGTGATTGTCGGGATGAACTGGTTGGAGCGGTACAAGGGCAGAATCCTGTGTGCCGAGCATCGACTGCTTCTTCGGAGTCCATCTGGGGTTACCATATCTTACCGCCAGAGGCCCAGGGAGCCTTCGACTCAGATCATCACCGCCATGGCTATGTATCACGAGTTACGACGAGGGAGTGATGTATACCTCTGCTGTGTCCAGGACATAGGGAGAGACCCTGAGTTTAGCCCAGATGTGCCGGTAGTGTCGGAGTTTCCTGATGTATTTCCTAAGGAACTGCCGGGCATGCCACCAGCACGAGAGGTTGAGTTTGAGATTGATCTAGTTCCGGGCACCGGACCCATTGCGAAAGCACCTTACCGTATGGCTCCAGCAGAGATGACAGAGCTCAAGGAGCAGCTGAGAGACCTACTCGACAAGGGCTTTATCCGCCCTAGTGTTTCACCATGGGGAGCGCCGGTCCTCTTCGTGAAGAAGAAGGACGGTAGCCTCCGCCTATGTATTGATTATCGGGAGCTGAATGCTGTTACGGTGAAGAACCGTTACCCCTTACCACGCATCGACGATCTATTTGATCAGCTTAGGGGAGCATCAGTATTCTCCAAGATAGACCTACGTTCCGGATACCACCAGATTGCCATCCGTGACAATGATATAGAAAAGACAGCCTTCAGAACTAGGTATGGGCATTATGAGTTCACAGTTATGCCGTTTGGCTTGTCGAATGCACCAGCAAAGTTCATGGACTTAATGAACCGTTTGTTCCAAGATCAGTTGGACAAATCAGTGGTAGTCTTCATCGATGACATACTTGTATATTCGAAATCGAGAGGTGAGCATGAAAGCCACCTGAGAGATGTATTGCAGACATTGAGAAAGAATCAGCTGTATGCTAAATTTTCTAAGTGTGAATTTTGGTTGAATCAAGTGTCCTTCCTTGGACATGTGATTTCTGAGGCCGGGATCGCTGTTGATCCGGCAAAGATAGATGCAGTGCGCACCTGGCCTAGGCCGAAGACAGTTACCGACATCAGGAGCTTCCTCGGTCTGGCAGGTTACTATAGGAGATTTGTGAAGGACTTCTCCAGTGTCTCGAAGCCGATGACTTCCTTGATGAAAAAGGATGCACCATTCGAGTGGACAGTCGACTGTGAGAGTGCCTTCACGAGTCTCAAGGATGCTCTGACATCTGCGCCGGTTCTGACATTACCAGACGGTCCAGAGGGTTTTGAGGTCTATTGCGACGCATCAGGCAGGGGTATGGGTTGTGTGTTGATGCAACACGGGAAGGTCGTGGCTTACGCCTCCCGACAGCTGAAGAAACATGAGGAGAACTACCCTACCCACGACTTAGAATTGGGGGCCATTGTCTTCGCACTGAAGATATGGCGACATCACTTGTATGGGGTAAGTGTGACGATTTATTCTGACCACAAGAGTTTAAAGTACTTGTTCACTCAGAAGGAGTTGAACATGAGGCAAAGAAGGTGGGTTGAGTTTCTGAATGATTATGACATCAATTTACTACAAGGAGGGTAAGGCAAATGTGGTAGCTGACGCATTGAGTCGCCGAGCACACTCTCTCCATTCGCTAGTCTCTCATACTGGCTTGGTTGAAGAGGTGCGGAGTGCTCAGATGACGGATCAGTATATGGTGGAGATTAGGCAGAAGCTTATTGATGGCACATTCGAGGGTCAGAAGTACGACTTCAGACTCCACATGATGACCTGATTAGGCTTAATGGCCGGTTGTGTGTACCCAGGAGTAGCGCTGAGTGAAGGAGCGCATATTGAGTGAATCCCATTGTTCTACTACTTCGATTCACCCCGGAGCTTCAAAGATGTATAAAGGTATGAAAAGATATTCTGGTGGGCTGGAATGAAAAAGGATGTGAATGACTATGTGTTGAGGTGTCTCACTTGTCAGAAGGTCAAGTTTGAGCACCGACGGCCTGGTGGTATGGTGCAGCCAATGCCAGTGCCGGAGTGGAAGTTCCATGACATATCTATGGACTTCGTGGTAGGGCTTCCGCCTACAAGGGGAGGTCTGAATATGATTTGGGTTGTAGTTGACCGACTGACCAAGGTGGCCCGATTCATTCCGATGAAGGACACCTGGAAAGTGGCAAGATTGGCAGAACTATTCGATAAGGAAATTGTAAGACATCATGGTGTACCAAAGACGATTGTATCCGACAGAGATACCAGATTCTTATCCAGATATTGGAAGTCTACACGAGAGGCATTGGGTACTGAACTGAAATTGAGTACGGCGTTTCACCCACAGACCGATGGTCAGAGTGAGCGCACCATACAGACACTGGAGGATATGCTACGTGCATGTGCACTTGACTTTCAGACCAGCTGGATTGATAAGTTACATCTGATCGAGTTTAGTTACAACAACAGTTATCATGCATCGATCAAGATGTCTCCCTTCCAGGCATTGTACGGTAGACCATGCCGCACGCCATTATGCTGGGATGAGTCGAGTGAGACGGTCATTATAGGACCAGAGTATCTTGAGCAAGTTCAGGCAGAAGTTCGCCAGATCAGGGATAATATGAAAGCAGCTCAGGATAGACAGAAGTCGTACGCAGATGTGCGCCGACGTGACCTGGAGTTCGCCGTGGGCGATCAGGTATTTTTGAGAGTATCCCCCATGAAGGGAGTGTTTCGTTTTGGCCAGAAAGGCAAGTTGAGCCCAAAATATGTGGGGCCTTATGTTGTGACGGAGCGGATCGGCCCGGTAGCTTATAGACTTGACTTACCCCGAGCTGGGCAAGGTACATGATGTATTTCATGTGTCCCAGTTGAAGAAGTATATGTCTCATCCGTCTCATGTGCTTCAGCCCGAAAGGCTAACTTTAGAGCCGACCATGCGATCAGTGGAGACTCCGGTACGGATTCTGGACACTAAGACTCGAGACACTCGCCATAAGTCTGTGAGACTGGTGAAGGTTCTCTGGTCTAACCAGGACGTTGAGGAGGCCACTTGGGAGCTGGAAGATAAGATGAAGGCGAAGTACCCATCGTTGTTTACTTCTTAGTGTTTGTATGTATAGGGTACGGGGCGTACCCTATTTAAGGGGGGTAGAGCCGTTTCGGTTATGTGTATGACATGTATTTGAATACATTGTCTGTGTTGTATTGTCATGTTGTTAATGTTACAGACCGCTGAGTCTGAATGATGTTGTGATGTTTTGTTGTTTGGACCATGTGTCCGATATGATGTAAGATGTTGTTAATGTGATATAGAAGTGTTGTTGATATGTGTTCTCATGTTCTAATGTTTAGTTATGTGGAAGTATGAACTTTGGGGACAAAGTTCTTTTAAGGGGGGTAGATTGAAATACCCCAAACCTAGTTATGTTGTTTAAACACCTAAATAGGGTGTAATAAGACTAAAAAGAGTCTTAGAAACCTTAGTAAACAAATTTAAACAAAAGGAAACACAAATGTGCTTTAAAGTCAATAAGAGCCAAAATGTGCTCTAAGCTTGGGATAACTTGGTAAGACCTAATGAGCTTACCAAGACCTCATTTATACACTAATGAACATATTAAACCAATTACCAAAGAAAACCAAGCTTGAAAACAAGTTAAAACACAAAATGTGCTTTAAGAAGTCTTAAAGCACGTTTTTGAAAAATTGTCTTGTAAATGAGTTTTGAATGGCTAAATGTCCATCATTACTCTTAAATATATATGTGTACTATATAGTATCACATTTGGGTGGCTATATTAATGGGAAATCAAAAATTTCACTTCTAAGTGCCTTGTTTAGGTGAATAGTAACTTTTCAAAGCTAGTTTATAACATATGTTGTATTAAGTAATTAAATTGACAAACAAAGACTAAAATGCCCTCATCACTAATAAAGGGGGCCGGTTTTCTAAGTGTGTGACTCACCACTCCTTAGTTGATATAATAAGTAAGTAAAGAAACTAATTAACTTACCTTTTTACTTTATAAGCATAAATATCTCCTTAAAGCAAATCCTATCTTCATTCTCATTTCTTTCCTTCATTCCACGGTCCAAACACCATCTTCTTCCTTCTTCTTTGTTCTCTCTCGGTAATACTACTACCACCATGGAACTCCAACTTTGACCACTTGTTAAATCTTGCTCACTTGTCCAAATCAAAAACAAAGACCACCAATCTCTTCCTCATCAAGCTCTTCATTCCTATCTTCTCAAAACTCCAAGAGCTCCATTTCGGTGCCAAGGTGTTCCACCATTGAAGGAGCTTGAGCTTGTATTTTGACATATTGTTGATCTCCTTTGCTTCTAGGTAAGGAATCTCAAAAAAAATCATGTTTCCTCCATGTTCTTACCTTAACCGAAAATACACATTGATATAGCTCTTTGTGTGATCTTGTTCTAGCTTCATTTCAACTCTTCATGGACTAGGTGGAGTCCCTCTCTGTTATATATTCAAACTCTCTTCAAAGATCAAGGTAAAACAACTACATTAATGTTTTGAAACAATGTAAAATTAGGGTTTACAATGAGATGAAGCTATAGCTTGAATACTCATTATAATGTTTGTATATTGTTTAGAACTTGACAAGGAATCAAAATACCATACGGTTTTGTAAGGAAACAAGAAGGAAGTGTGTTGGAAAAAGAGGTAATCTACTAACTTAATGTTGTTTAATGCCTTAGGAGAAATGAGCTATAATTGCTTATTAAAACTACCTAAAGAGCAATGGTAAATGACCTAGTAAATGTTCTCAAGAGACTAGTAAAAAACATATGTGTTGTATGTAATCGCAGGTTAAAGGCATATATATTGTGGAAATTCAGTGTTTATGATTTAAGCACTTTAAGGGCCTAAGAGCCATGCATTTTAAGGGCCTAAGTGCCATGCAATTTAAGTTATGCACTATATTGTGATGTAGTGTGAATTTGGTGAAGTTGTGTAAGAAAGTGTTCTTGGTGTTCTTAGTGTTCTAGGATGTATAATGATGAAAATAATGTGCTAAGGTGTAACAAAATGCTAGGAGAAACTATGTCGAAATTTAGAAAATGCATAAGGAGTTCAAGATGTTGTAAAGGAATTTTGATGAACTAGGAAGTGTTCTAGAGTGTAATAAGGACTTAGGCATGATCTTGAGGTTTTAGTATGTACCAAAGTCATTTTGGACTTAGATGAAGGCTTAGGCAAACTTTGGTAAAATAAGGAGGAAGTGTAAGCTTAGGAAAAAGGGATTTCAAGAATGACTTAAGGAGTTTTAGTTTGTAAGAAATGTTGAGTAATGATGTTGTGTGGAAGGAATATCTTGATATAATGGTTATATAGGCATGAAACATCACTTAGGAACCTAGGGAGTAGATACTATAAGTGTTGGAGGCTTTGGAGAAATTTGGTTAAGTGTTTAAGGCTTAGAAATGAGTATAATGGCACGTCCGAACTTCCGTCCGAACTTGGAAGCTCGGACATGCCCTGTTACGCTTACAGTTTTCTGGATTTTAGGTAGTGTCCGAACTACCGTCCGAATTTGGAAGTTCGGACGCACCTGTTATTTCTTAGGGATTATCCTCGAACTGTGTCCGAACTTGGGAAGTCCGGACACATGTTCGGACGTATGGATTTCTGGTTAGGATTTTCCTCGACTCATGTCCGAACTTCCGAAGTCCGGACACAAGTTCGGACATGTGTCTGTTTTCTGTCTAAAATCACGGCTTGTGTCCGAACTTGGAAGCTCGGACACAAGTTCGGACAGGCCACTGTATGGACCAAAAATTATTGTTTTAAGATGGGAATTGTTATCTAAAAATGGTAGTGGTTAGTAATGATATTAAGGTTATGAAGACATGTTAGGTGGGTTTTAAAGGCAATTAAAAGGATGAAAAGTTGTAACAAGTGTAAAAAAAGTAAACTAGTAGTGTTGAGTAGATAATGTTAACAATGGACTAGTGCGTTAATTAACCGACGTTACTAATGTGTTTAGGATTCTCCAAGGTGGAAACCAGTCGAGGCAAGGACCGAGGTATGGTTTTCTTGCAGTCTGTTGCCTACCGGTTTACACCGGCTTGTGTGTTGTTGTTTTTCTGTGTGTTTATGACCTTGTAAGATTAAACCATGTAAAGAGTTTACAGTTGTTAAATATCATTATGTTGTTAACTATGACTCTCTCTTCCCTTGTGTGTGTCTAACAAGACTTGACCTATGATTGTGAATTGTTTGTTGTGTTCAATGATGAACTACTAACAAGGGCTAACGGGGGAAGTGAGGAGTCCGGTCTGTTCCGGCCACGCGTGTGAGTATGGGAGTCGATGTCATAACCGGTTCGATTCTCTCTGTATGTTATGGTTAAGTTTCCAATTTGGTTTCTAACCTTCCCTTTAGCTTAACCAAGGCTATTTTACTGACTCACGTCGGGCCACAGGGGCATACTATGTGTTATTTCGGTGTGCTTGGATCACTATATCCGAGGCACCTTGTGTTAAGTTAACTGTCCAATCTAACCGGACGGTAACGAGTTATGTAACGAGCTAAGTATGAGCATGGCAACATTCTCTAAGCTCTCAATGGGGACTAACGTGTTGGTTCTCTTCCTAAAAGGAATTGTATGTTTGTGACGTGTGTTATGATGTGTACAATACCCAAGTTATGTTATATATGTATGTGTTGTGTGTTTTTAAATAAATACCATGTCATCATGACAAATAGTTGCGCGCATTCCGGTAGTCGATGGGCTGCGCGTTAACCATGCCAGCCAAGGGTTGCTGACCCCCTCGGGGGATCCATATTTCTTATACTGCAGGATGAGGATCGAAGAGGCAGAGTGGCTCTAGATCCTAGAGAGTAGTTTACTTTTGGAGTAACTTTGGATGTTTGCCCGGGATGCGCCTGTGCTCCCGTGGCGTGTTATATACTTGTTTATGATGGTTTACAGTGGAGTATACAGTGAAGGATTTATGTAAACACTCGGTATTATGTTGATGTATATATATGGTTGTTAGTTCTATGCTCGGGAGTCTGATCATCAGACCGGTACAATTGTATTTATTCAGCCTTGTTAGCCACGTGGGTGGTTGACGGCATTGTAGCACCATTCGTTTAGTTACCGTTTAGTTGTTTATTTCCGCTGCGATTCCAAGTATAGTTATGTGCGTAGTAGGGGTGTTACAAAGGGTCAAGAGTTTAGTGGTTCAAGCATTGTGTTCAATCAATCTCTCAAGATTTTCCCCAAGATGTCATTTCGATATGAGAGTATGCAAGTGCAACTATCTACAATGCAATCTATTGTGGTAATATGGAATTACTACGTATAGGATGCATGAAGTATTGGCAACGAAAATGACTCATTTTGGATTTTGATTGAATTTTTTTATGCAATGCATGAGTGGTAAGGCTGCACCTAGTCTCGCTTGAGTCGGTTCCAGTTGATGGTCCATGAAGCTCATCCCGTCATTGTAAGCCCTGAAGATGGTTTAGCTATTGGGTGCGATCTGAGAGAAGCCGTTTCAGAATGGTATTTGGCTGGTAATTGGTTCCTAGAGTTTTGGACTTTTATATAGGCTGGGTATTCATTCCAGCTATCATGTTTATCCCTCTAGATTCTTGAGACATATGCGATGTCTTTACTTACTAGTCAGTGCACTTCGCACTTCCTGACTCTTAAACATTTTCTTGAATGAATTCACTAATTCCCTTAGTCTCGTTAACTAACTGAATTCTTTTACTTCAACCATTCATGGTAATCAGTTGCTCTTGTTTGACTTTACCGCTAACCGTAGTATGGAGTCGACTACTTCCCGTGTTTCTGACTCTACTCGTATACATATGTGGGGTACCCTACTGATACATTGCTACCTACCCGAATAGCCTATAAGTAGGTCTGTCAGGCCTGCAAGCTCCTATCGGAGTGCGGTTGTCCCACACTTCATTTTCGTACACTCGTAGTGTTCATCACACGCCTAGGTGAAGTATTCTGTTGTCAACTCCTCTTATATCGTCCTATGACAACACACATTTGGTGCTTCCCAAACTTAATCAAGGGGAAATTTGTCCACTGTCTGTATTTAGTACGAACTTGATTCCTTCCCTCGGGTTATTCAATTGTTGTCAGGTTGTTCGAAAGTGAACTGGGTATAACTTACCTACTGTGTGGCGCTGGGGCCAGTGTAGATCTTCTGGTTTTAGTTTTAAAGAAAATATAAAGTTTGAGAGAAATTTGGGCTTAAAAGAAGGTTTGAAATAAATATGAGTTTGAAATAAAATTTGGGGTTTGAAAAAGGGTTTGTAATAAATCTAAGTTTGAAAGGAAAATTCTCATGGTAATAAAATGTCTGCTCGCCTTGACCGAGTCTAGCTTCTCGCTGACTGGTATATTCTTAAATACAAGGGTTAGGCTGTTAAGCCCTTCCAAGATTTCGCTCTTCAGTTCTTAGGGTTGGTGGTCTTACGATTATTTCATTCAACTTCATGGTACTTTACTAAGTACTTCGTAGTCGTTAAAATTTTCCATAATAGCCCCGTTATAGTAGCACTTGCCATGGCAAGTGCACCGTGCTGACTGGCTATTGGTTCAACACATACCGGTTGCGGTATTGTTTTTACCCGCACCGTATTCAGTGGCCTTGTTGGCTCTTACTTTGATGCTCTAATTTGATAATCAATCTTCCGCATAACTTCTCATTGGTCTTGACATGGAAATCATTAACTAGGGTACTTCCCCATTCTTGGAGACCCCTATTTACTTAGTACTGTATCTTCCTCATAGCCCGTTCCCACACATTTGCCGTGGTTACCGAGACTGGATTCTTGTGTAGGTACTACGTTGTAGTCCTATTGAAGTATGTTTCATGAATACTCCTGTAGTTTTCTGAACTATGGTAATCGGGCATTACCGCCTCTTTGGCGTTGTAGGTTTGGAATTATCCAACCTTGACTAGTTTCTTAGTCGGTTAGTATACAGTTGGTGGTATTATCTAATAACTGCGGTCCGTAGACATGTGTCCTGGGTTTCGTTACTTCACTTCTTCCCGCTTCTTTGTACAGTTAGTACTTTCCTGCTGGCTGGCCGGGTTCCCTCGACTGCTAGGCATGTCAACCCAGGTTGCCGGAAATTTTGTTTTGCTATAGGTAGGATTCTTCAATTCTCCACTATTAAGTGTGTGGAGGGTGATTTTTCGGTATGAGGGGGGGGGGGGGTCTGTCTAAATGGTCTGACTAACAAGCCTAGATCATAGAAAATGCCATTCTGTGGAGGGTGAAAACCCGTTATAATTGGCATCCCTCAAATACATACTAAATCGTCCGTCTTTCCCAGAAAGCATAAGGGAGAGTGCGAGTGTGCACTACATCCGCTCTCAATGGGCTCCACGAGGACTTATGCCCTAAAGGCGAAAGTTGACTAGAGTCGCCACCTAGTTTGACCTATGATAACTAGGAAGGAAGGTCGGGTTCTAAGAACCGTTAATTAACTTTGAGATTGTTACCTATGGATAGGACTTATCTGGTCATTTCAGAGATTCTATGTGGGTTCGCACTGGGTTACACCCATTAGAAGTGGCAACGACCACGACTTCGGATTGGTGCCCGAGGAAATCTCGGTCTCCAATTGTCGGGATTACCTTCTTTCAAAACCTTATTAAAGAGATTCATTTAAAAGCCAAGGATAGGATTAGGAGGAGAAGAGAGAGAAAATGAGAGAGAGAGTGTGGATGAGGCAAGCTTTTCTGCCAAGCTAGCGCCAAGAAGAGGAATTAGTGAATTCGAATGAGTATAGAATGAAGATTTGGGAAAAGTCTGAGCTTGAGTGAATAGACAAGACTTAGAGTCTGATGTGGGAGCCGAAGAAGGTTTGAGTGTTTTGAGAGATACGAGAGCCACTTTAGAGGGGAAAATGGGTTTTTTGTTTGGAATGGGGTCGCACCCTAGATGGGCTGCCTACGTACTCAACTCCCTGTTGAGATCAGACCTTACGTAGTTCAGGGTTTTGAGGGTTTTGGAAGTTTTAATGTTTGTGGAGCTTGAAGATATTTGAGGTGTTTGAGAGGTTAGTTTGTGAGACGCTCGGGTCTATGAGACATTTGAGGTGTTCATGTAATGAGAGGTGTGGGATATCAAGGTCTGTGAGACACTCGGGTCTATGAGACACTCGGGTCTGTGAGACACTCGGGTTTGTGAGACACTCGGGTCTGTGAGACGCTCGGGTCTGTGAGACATTTGATTCTTAAAATGATGGAGAGATTGGGGTGTTTAAGTCCGTGAGGTGCTCGGGCCTGTGAGACTTTTAGAAATTTGAGTTAGAATTTTGGGGATGATTTGAGTTTGAAGCGGTTTAGAATTTCGAAGATGATTTGAGTATGTGTGAGTCAATTAGAGTTTGAATAGAGATCGCTGGGTGTTTTGGGTTCGAGGTTCCAATAGAGTGGAGGTTTTGGGATATTTTAAATTTGGAGTGAGCTGATGATGGGTTGAATTGTTTGGAGGAATGATTGTCAAAATTGTCTCTCTTAAAGTTTTGAAAATCGAAAATTCATTTTTGTTGTAAAAAGGGCGGATAATCCTGAGGGATTACCCTATGTACCCCCTCGAACACGACACTTAATTAATGGTAAGTGTCGAGACTCGAAAGATGGGGCAATGAATTTATGTCGAAAAATAGGATTTAGAGAGAAACACCATGAATGAGATGTTCTCGGTCAAACCCTAATAACGTCTCTAACTCCCGGGTTTAAAACATTAAAAGCCAAAAATACTGAAATCGAGTAGAAGGGAGTTAGACGATTCTAAAATCTCGGCTGCAACTAGGAAGGTCGTTACTTCCCTAGCACCCCGCCGTGTAAAAATCTAGGCTGCAATTAAGGGAGGTTTGTCACCCTAATGCCCCGCCTAAAGAGATCTAGACTGCAACAAGGGAGATCACGACCCCAGTGCCCCGCCTCGGATTTTTATTTTGGAAAGGAAGACAAGTGATCGTCTAACCAGGAAGGAAATGTTTTGAAGGGGTCAGACATTTCTTGTTCCCAAAAATGGTTTATTTGAGTTGAAAAGTAAATTTGAAAACTCTCGAAGTTGTTCAGAATTCTCGATGAGGAAACACTGATTTTGAGAAATGTTTTAGGAGAAAACTTTCTGTATATGTGAGAAGAACTTTCTGGATTTGAGAAGAGTTTTCTGTGATGTGAGAAGAGTTTTTCCTTTAAAATTCCACAAAATGGTTTCTTTGAAATCTGAAAATCTTGATGAAACTTGGATAAAATGATGGTTTGAAATTCTTTTTGGATTTTGGAGTTTGAAAGGAATTTACAAGTTGGGTTTGAGTTGGATTGAATTGGTCGAATCGAATCGGAATGAATTGAACTGAAGATGAGACGGTTTGAATTAAATTTGGGGTTTGAATTGGGCTTGGAATGAATGTGAATTTGAAATGGCTTTGAATCGAAATGAATTGAGTTGAATTGAGTTTGGGCCGAATTCGGATTGAGTTTGGGCCGGGATTGGAAAACGAGCCAGGTCAAAGTTTAGACTGGTCAAAGTTAGATCGGTCAAACTTGGGTCAAAGTCAGCACTCAGTCAAGGTCAAAGTATGGGTCAAAGTTTGATTGGTCAAAGTTCGGGTCAAAGTTTGATTGGTCAAAGTTAGGGTCAAAGTTTGGTCAAAGGTCAACATTCAGGTCAAGGTTTGGTCAAAGGTCAACATTCGAGTCAAGGTTTGGTCAAAATTCAAAGTTCGGGTCAAGGTCAAAGTTCGGGTCAAGGTCAAAGTTCAGGTCAAGGTCAACATTTTTTGGTCAAGGTCAACATTTTTTGGTCAAGGTCAACATTTTTGGTCAAGGCCAACATTTTTTGGTCAAGGTCAACATTTTTTGGTCAAGGTCTAACATTTGTGGACTTCATTTGACTTTTGTGGACTTGGTTTGACTTGTGTGGACTTGGGCCGACTTGTGTGGACTAGGGCCGACTTGTGTGGACTTGGGCCGACTGTGGGCTTGATGGGCCGAGTTGGGCTTGAATCGGGCTTGATGGGCCGATTTGGGCTTGGACCGATTGCGGGCTTGGGCCGATTGTGGGCTTGGGCTAAGTGGGCTTAGGCCGGTTTGGGCTTGGGCTGATTGTGGGCTTGGGCCGATTGTTGGTTATGGGCCAAGTTGTGACTTAGGCCCAATTTGTTATTTGGGCATGTTGAAGAGAAATTTTGAATGAGAATATTAGTCCATATACATATGTATATACATATTTTAGATGTGTGTTTTAGGGTTTAGGGGTGTCACCACCACGAGAATGGTCAATGACCTATCAGTCCAGGGGGACCTCTCTATCCTAATGGCTAGGACCTAAGGATAGTAACTAAGGCTTAGATAAGATACAAGAGCAGAATAAGATAAAGCAATGAATGGGAGACGAAACATTATATTACACATGAAAGAATGAAATAATAATCAGGAAAAACAGCAAATCAAATTGACAGGCCAAATTCTAAAAGGTCTCTTCTGTTTTATTACAACATCTAATGACCATATCGATAAATTACATCCAGAATTATAATCAATCTGGGCTGCACAAAATAGCATAGTAGGTTAAACACATCACTAACTCAACTTTGGTCTGTCATGATATGAAGACTAAAAACCGGTTGTTTTTCCTTCCTATTACCAAGCGGTTGATTAGTAAGTTTCTCAAGCAAACAAAGGTACAACCAATGCCCTTGTCTTGTCTTCCTAAACGTGGTGACAGATTGGAACATGGAGTTTAATAGGACACTGAAACCGACTTGTTACCACCCAGGAATGAAGTGAACTCGCACATGAATGAAACCGCAGAAAGAGCATCCATCAATAGGCAAAATTAACACAACACTGAAAGAGCAACATACGGCTTGAGAGCCATTGAGACATGCTAGATTAAGTAGACACAATTAAGGACAGATTCAGATTGAAGCTAAATACTAAAAGAGGAACGATCAGAGATTTTTGCCGAATGAGTAAGACACAAAAAACAAAAGATTAATCGGGTGAGATTGAATACCAGTGTGAAGACAACCGAAACATCCTGCAATGAAAATAATGAAACACAATAGGAACACAACAAAAACACTAAGATGGATCAGATCATAAAATAAAACTAGATTGACAGAGTAGAGATGAGAAGTCCTGGTCCGTCACGCTAAAATTGATGTCTGACTGAACATAGTGGACTCAGAAGAAGGATGGTACACGCCCTTCTCTTACTTAATCTCTCAGAGTCTTAATCTGAGAACGGTAACGATTTATTTTGCACCAGGCATGAGACTGCCCATATTCTGAAGATGACAGGAGCTAACGAGAACATGGCAAAGGAGAGAGTGATTACCCAGTTTGACGAGAACAACCAGGAACAAGCTCAAATCATAGATCTAGCCAAGGTTTTGAGGTAAACTATCAAGCAATACCAAAGTGTACAGAAGACAAAGTATAATGAAAACTCCAGCAGATCAAAACGAAATATCCTTGAACAGAGCAGAATAGGACATGAACACCAGTTCTCCTTGTTATAACAAACAAATGAGAAGTAAGACGATAAAAGTGAATACGAATCATAACCAAGACTTACCCCCTTCTGGTAACACCAGGGCCTGGATTCAAAAATTTGAAGCGATTCATATAGAGGAGAACAGACGACATAAACACACAACAAAACTCCACCGAGTTCAAATGATATAAATCAGTAGACACAGTCCCTTGCAAAACATATCTCAAACAAAAGAAAAAATCAAGAAGGGCGAGATGGGATCAATGATTTCACGATTTGAATGCTTCCTGAGAGGGTCTGTCAGAAGAATAAACTACAGAGATTTACAAGACAAGACTCTAGTGCTGTGCAGACTTTCTAATCTTGGAACCCAAAATGGGTTCGGAATTCATCGACGTGTTCTCCCATGAGGAAAACGGATGGTGATTTACAAAGTGAACTGGAAGCAATTTAAAACTGTGAGTTGAAGATGTAAATGGGGAATTAAATTCAGGGTTTTAGCCCCTGTGGCCATCATGAACCCATAATCCATAATGGATATGTGATTACTTCAGGCAACCATAGAAACGGTAACAGAAATATAGCAAAAATAAATGACCATGAATTATCGGCAATAACCATTGAACATATACATACTGGAATAACAAAAAATAGAGAGATATTGAAAAGAGGGACAATCCATCGACACCAACACCATTTTTTTTGGTGAAGTCGAGAATCACAAGGTCGTTACCTTGTTCAGGTTCACTTGGCAAAGAGCAGAGAAACGAGACCAGGAGAGGAAAAATCAAATGAAGAAGAACTTAAATCCGCTTCTAATAAGCAAGGTAGAAATTGGGGAGATTCATCAATGGAGAACGGAAGATTAATACAGAAATCTGGGTTTACTTCTTTTGTTGAGAATGAATTTCAGGCCACCGAGAATCGGTTGTGTCTGTCTTTGTTTTTGAATCAGAAGGATGGGGAGAATGATAATGAAGGTGAGGGAGAGACGGTGATGTGAAGCAACCGAGGAGGAATGCCGATTCCAGTGGATGAAGGCGAGTTTCGGGTGGTATAAAAATGACGTTCGTGGTGATTTCTGGTGAGCAAGATGAATGCATCGGAGGAGCTTAGAACATTCGAAGTGTTCCAGGTTCAAGAGAACAAGGCATGTGTATATTCAGGGAAGAGTAGCAGATGTCCTTTGAAGAACAAAACCGTGGGATTGATATTGGTCGGCTAGCATTTTTGTTGCTTCTGGGTTTCGGAATTGGTGGTGTTTGCTGGTGTCGATGGGGTGGGCAAATGTTTTCCGGTGATGGTGGTGGGGTAATTACCGACAACAATGAAAGTGATGGGTCTGGTCTTTGAGGATTTTCGGGTGTGGAGATGCCTCGGGGAGAAGACAAGGATGCGGATTCTTTGGAGGTGAAATTGAAGGGAAGAAATGGATGAGAAAAGAAAACGATCGAGAAGCATGTCCCTGAGCTTGGGGCGGCTACTGTTCCTTTATAATTGAAACTTAGGGTTTTTTTCAAAGAAAAGAGTCAAACTGACTCATAAATGGGTTTATTGTAATGGGCATGGGCTTTATTTTAGGCTGTTGGGTTACAGAAATCGGACCCAACTGAGAGTGGGCTGCATTTGTTGGGTCAGTGAGGAGAAAAATGAAAAAAAACAGGGCTAAATATTACAAGGTATGACTGAAAAATAAAATCCACCAAGCAAGGATCTGAACACAAGACCTGTTGGTCCCCAAATGGACACCCTAACCAACTAGGCTATGTCAAAATTCAATGTATACATGAGAGAAATAATACAAGAGTCTTGGTCCATACTGGATAACTCCTCTAAAAATGCTACTGTTTTAAACGAAAATATACAATAACAAGAGTTAATCTAATTGCATGACATTATGAAATATATATATAAAAAACGAGAGTATAAATCAAAATAATATATAAACGAATGGAATAACATAATAACATGTACATGAAATAATAAAATAGCACTGGTGTAACGGGGATTAAATGTCGGTGGAAAAATAAAATAATAAAATAAAAAACAAATCAATTACGTTAAGTGGCGAAATATAATGTTGATAGAATAAGAAGTAAATACTAGAAGATAATAAAAAGTAGCAATACATATGAAAATAAAAGATAACTTAATAAACAAACAAATAAGCAAAAATAAGTGAATAAAACAAAAGGGGCGGGTCTAAAACCGTATCGTTGTTGGAAATTTGTTTTCGCAAAATCATGTTTTTATGAAATGCTTTGAAAAAGACTATAAAATGATGGTTTCATTCTGGCACGCACGTCGATACGTTTTGACAATGATCGGTGACGACCCCTCTTATTGTGTTTCTTATTCTGGAATTTGCTTTATGGGGTGAGAATTTTTGGTGTCTACAAAGTGCGGTTAACATCGTTCAGACGGAAACCGTCTCCGGGATTCCCAGTTTTCGGAATCTACCGTATGACAGGTTCTTCGTACTTATAGAGATACTTAATAACGGACAGATCGGGTTTTCCCGAGTAAGAGAGGACTTCTATCTCTCTGGCGTTCTTTTCCAAGTTATAAAACGGGGGTTGTGGAGGGCGGGAAGGATGTTGTAGATATCCAGTAACACTGGTAATTCCTAACTAGCGTATCTCTCTCACTATCACTCAACCCTTAAACCCATGTCCCTAATCCTAACTCGGTACTTCCTAAGCTCGGTAATTCCAGTCATTAGAGCGATACTTCGCTCTGATACCACTTTTTGTAACACCCCAACTACAAACACAACACTAAATAAACGATTACAGCGGAATTACAACTCAACATTTAACTTAATCCTTTGGTGTTACACGCCGTTAGCCACCCACGTGACTAACAAGGCTAATACTTGTACAATGTATCGGTCTGATGGTCCAGATTCCCGAGCACTTACACATTTCAAGCCATTCCATTTTTAAACAATCAAATACATTTGTATTCTGACTGTACCCAGTATTTACAATCTATTGCCGATAACAGTTTCGGTCTTACTACACTTATGAATACATAAGCAAATTATACAACTACCCATGTATGAAGAGCCACCCCATCCTACTCTTGAACGGCTGTCAGCTCCCTTGTACCTGAAATGTAATGGGTGGCCCCAAAAGGGCTCAGCACCTTTGCTGGTATGGTAATCGTGCAGCCCGCATACTACCGGGCCACGCACAACTAATTGTTGTCTAAACATGCGGTTGATTATATTTAAATCATGCATGAAAAACTGTAAACGCATATCAAGCTTATGATAAACACATATCCAATCAATAGGATACAAACAATAAGGTTAACACATCAACACTTGTTAGATCACATTATTGTGTTCTTTGACCCTTGAGGGTTCTACCTTAATGGAGCTAATTCCTTATTAGATGACACTTACTCATTTAATCGGGTTATACTTAATTATTCCTTATATTAACATGGGGTTGATTTCGATGATCAACGTACACAAACATAACAGCACACATCACGTAATAACATATACACAACATAACTCGGGAACGAGTCTCGTGAGGCCTCGGTCCAAAACAGGAGTTAGCCAATTTTATAGAGCCTAGGAATATCCTTATTCTCATGTCGGGCTCAATACATAACACATTACCGTTCTTCTTAGAAAACGTACACTTTACATAAGATGTGTCGGATATGATATAGCTCCGAACACATCGTACACAATTACTTTACATAGATGTGTCAGATATAATATAGCTCCGAACACATCGTACACAATTACTTTACTTAGATGTGTCGGTCATAATATAGACCCGATCACATCATACACAAATCCCTCTAGCCCCGAATAATAGTCAAGGTAGCAGAGCCAGCTATTGGCTCGAGGGAGATTGAATTCTAAGAAGGAAAACAACCGAACAAGGGAGAGAGTTGAATCAAATATAGATAACAACTCCCAAACATACGCGCGCGACCAGACACCCGGATTCCTCACCCCCAAATAACACATTGGCTAGAAGCTCCCTCCAAGGGGCTTATTACCATAAATTACATTATAGTTAGTCAAGTTTAGTTAGACACACAGGGGAGGTAAGGTACCATTCAACATACATAAACAAAACAACACTCATTACACAATGACATACTCAAAGGGGGTAAACACATTTACATACCAACAGTACACACCTAACACATGGATAGCCGTAGTTAGAACGTTCCCGTAGGTTGGGTCGTTAAATCCGAATTCCGATCTCTTATGTGATCCTAGAGTCGTTAGCTATGGTTTAACACATGTTCAAGGTTAAACAATATCGGAACTAAATACGCCACATAAATGAATTACTGTAAACTTATTTCATGCTTTATCTTGCAAGGTGGCAAACACACAGAAAAACAGGTTGGCATACAAGCTGGTGTAACCCGGTAGAACACAGGTTGTAAGAAAAGCATACCTATCGAGTTGATGATGGCTAGCCTAACATGAAGATCTCTTAGTCCCAGCTGCCATTTCGACTATTTCGCATTCCTATAATTCATTCAATCGAACGGTTAATTACCGTTCTTACTTTCCGGTTAACTAATTACCTCACATTATATTTTGTGTACTTTCACACTTAAACTTACTCTTGTCCACCCTCTTAATGGTCATTATAAGTCACCAAACATGTCCTAAACATCATCCAATAACATTACCATTCAATCCCCCATCATTAGAAGCCTTTAAAACACATTTTGGACAATTTTTGGTCCGGGACTTGGTCCGGAACCAAGGTCCTGGACCAACACTGAAATGTACTCTTGGCTTGTTTTTGACATTGGTCCGGGTCTTGGTCCTAGACTAAGGACCCGGACCACTTACAAACTCAACTTTCAGGTCATTTTTAAGGGTGGTACGGGACCTTATACAAGGGCTAGGTCCCGGACCCTACTAAAAAGCTGTTAAAACACCATTTTTCAACCCTTAATCCAACCTTAAACCTCACCCAAACTTTTCCTAATCTTTACACAAGTTTCTAAACATGTTATAACACCATAAACATGCACTAAACTTTCCTCAATCATCACCAAACTCATTGTTTAATTTTTGTTCAATTCTGCACATTTCTACTCCCATTTTCAACACTTATGCACACTAGTGCATTACCAACCTCTCTTGGTGTTTCACAACCTTCCACCAACATTACCAACTCACTTATTAGCCACACCTAATGCATCATCAATCATCCTCACCTCCTTAACTCTACTTCTCAAGATTTCCCAAGGTGATATGCTCTAGTTCACACCAAAGTCATTACAAGACATAATACCCCATTTACTACAAAATTTGCACAAGTTTTAACACTTCACATACCATAATTTTGGTGTCTTAAATTCACCATTCTAACCTATAGTTCCTCCTAGACATTCTTAGGTCATTTTAACCCTCAAGAACACCTTAATTTATTCCTTTCCACCAACTTAACTCTTAAGGGTTCCTAGTACATCCTAGGTCACAATATCTCACTATAACACTTAATAACTCTTAGTTTCTCAACCAAATTTTGCCATAGCTTCCCTAGTACATTCTTACACCCAAACACATAGTTTTTCATCCTTAAACAACCAAAGATATTAAAATCCTCATTGAATGTTCTTTACACAACATTTACACCCAAAGTACACCAAATCACAATATAGTGCATAAACTTAAATTGCTTGGTACTTAGGCCCTTAAATAACATGAATCTAAACACTGAATTTCCCACATATATTGCTTTCAACCTACAATTACACACAATCCCAAGGCAATTATAAAGCCTCTTGTAAACAACCTCATGATCATTTCACTAACTCATTTACCATTAGCTCTTTAATCACAAGTTTACAAATATGATCATATCACTTCCCTATGTTTACCTAGTTCATTACATAAGGTAAGCTTTAGGTTGCATTTTGCACTCACGTAAACACCTCTCCATAAAACATTAAACCCCTTAAGGTAAGTCATTTACCTTTTGTTTTCCAAGCTTTTCTCACTTTCCTCCTTTGGTTTTCTTGATTGGATTTCGGCCAAGGACTTTAGTCTCCTTGCTTATATTCTAATTAACATTCAAATAAGATAATGAGTGCTTAGGAACATACCCAGACTCATGAAAATCATTCCTAGGTTTCAAAGATTGCTTAAAGCACTAAATGGATGATTACCTTTGGAATTTGGATTGGACTTTAATAATGAAACAAGGCAAGACTCCTTCTAGTCCTTTGGAGATTGAGTCAAGATAGTAAAATGAGCAAGACAAGGCATCACAAATGGTGATTTTTGGCCATGTACAAAAATAAGAGGAAACTTGATTTTTCTTACCTTGAAGCAAAGGAGAGTAGCAAGGTGCAAGAAGATGAGCTTTTCCCCCTTAAATGGAGTTTCTCCATGGAGTCAAACTTGAGTTCTTGAATTTTTTAAAAGAAGGAAATGAAGGGCTTGGTCTAACTAGCACAAATATGCTCTTAGATTTTGATTTGGAGCTGGATTTGGCAAGCGATTGAAGATGGAGAAGAGAGGTGCTGTAGCATGGACGGTTTTGAGATGGGAGAATGAAGAAGAAGACGGTGGAGAAGCAGGGGAATGAAGAAAAGTGAGGAGATAGGTAGATTTTGTAAGATATTTAACATATAAAGCAAATACTACTTCTACTTTAGTTTCCCTCTTCTTCCTTTAATTGGCTGGCTATTGGTGATGACTCACCAACTTAAAAACCGGCCCCCTTCCCTTAATAACATAATTATGGGCTAGTTCGACCATTTAACTAATCAAAGTTGACTAAAGCCTTAATTGAGCACTATTCAGGCACTATTCATAATTAGTGCACAAATTTGTGAAAATTTTGGGTTCTCATTGATTTAGGCTTCCTAATGTGATACTAAGTAGTACACATGTTGATTAAGGTATAATCTTGGGCATTTAGCCACTCAAAACCCATTTCCAAGACAATTTTTCAAAATCATGCTTTAAGACTCCTTAAAGCACAATTTGTATTTAAACTTGTTTTTGAGCTTGGTTTTCTTTGGTAATTGATTTAACATGTTCATTAGCATGTTAATAAGGTCTAAGAATGACCTTTAGGTCTTAAACACGGTTACACCAAGTCTAGAGCAAGTATTTGCTTAAATTGACCTTGTGGTGTTTTCTTTGGTTTAAATTGTCTACCAATGTTTCTTAAGGACTTAATTAGCCTTAGAAAATCATAATTACATAATTTAATCAACACTTAAAGGTTTGGGGTATTTCATTTACTGAATGGCAAAGGGGGAAAAAGATATGTACTTGTGAAATTATGTCTATCATCCTTGTGTTATGTAATTGAATCTTAAAAAAAACTCTCCTATGGCCCCGTATAAGGATTTTGTTGTTATCATGTTATCGTTCATCATTTGATTATCTGTTTAACTCTTAACAAACTCAGGGGGAATCCCTCTTAAAGGGAATATTCTCACTTCCATAAGCTGTCAAGTACATATGATCAAAATCAATTTTGTATCGGTTGCCATCATCAAAAAGAGGGAAATTGTTAAGTCAAGATCCTTTCGTTTTGATGATAGCAAACCTGTGTTGTTTATCTAATATGTTTGTTGAGCTTTTAATTTAGATAAACAGATTGAGGAGTGGCTTAGCATGCAAGGTTGCAAGCGCACTCTGTTCATGACATGTGCCCAACCAGTCGAGCACCTGTTTAGAGAGCTCCGATAGGACTTCTAGTACAGACAAGATGTTAAACACTACACAACTACATCCCTCACGCATCAGACAAAATAAAAGGACAAAATACATCAAGTGATTCGACAAATTTATGCAGACTTATACATCCACACAAGCAACTAGCTCATGACAAAAGCATAGCTCATTCATGTGTAAGATAACAAAATAAGTCAGGGCTATTAAGAAGCATTCATTACGTAGCCATAATGAAAACTTAAAGAGCATGTATGGAGCATTTATGAAGCAGACAAGATCAGGCAAGTGGAGAGTGCAAGTGGTGATCGACCACCTGAGTGTTTGCCTCCGACATGTCCAATTACAAGGTGACACATGTCTTAACGGCTCTAGATCAAGTTGAAGATTGACCTATATTCAAGCATGGCTATTTTGCTAGGGTTGAAGAAGCAAACGACTCCTAGAGTCTAGGAGATTGTAGGATGTTTGTTATCCATTATAATACTTGTATATATATGAACTATAATGTCTTATGTAAGTATACTTGGAGATATTTGAAAAGGAGAGATAGCTAGAGCAAGTGTGAGTCAAACTAAGTGTGTGTAAGCACTAGGAAGTTGGTGAGCTGGGTAGGACTGGGTTGGTGAAATAATACTGTGTGTATTTGGTAGACTGATCAGTCAGGGAACGGTTGGGGAACCATAGGCCTGCTGCCATATGAGGGTAGAGACTTAAGGATAAAGTCCTAAAATTTCCTGGAGTCCGTAGGTAGGGCGAAGGCAGATTGAGTGAATTTTTGTGTGTAAATTCTCAATCGAAAAGGAGTTTCCAGTTTGAGTTTATCAAGTACTTCCCTCAAATATCAAATAGTTCACATAGGACACAAAGACGTCCACGACCGGTCGAGGACGTATCAGGGGCACTAGCCAGTTTCATTTTTATCATCCAAACAAACTATTAATATCAGATTTTCACACCCAATCAAATACCATAACAGTCCTTAAATTTTAAAGCATTAAGAACCTTAAATTACTCATAAACTTGGCTAAACACGTGGCCTTATTGCAAACCATAAACGTAACTTTAAATAACCATAAAACAACCATATTAACCCATTTACTCTTTGCCAAGTAGGTGTTCATTCTGCCCAAAGTTGTAATTTACATAAAATTACTTAAACTTGTGTAATATGGACTTTTAAGTCCTTAACTCATTGGAAAACATTATCAAATGTTATAATATAGTTGTATGACCTATCCTAGGTCATTTTAACTCATTATTTTAAGTTCATTCTCGGCTATGTTCAACTACCCTCCTTAAAACACTTAAAACTTAGTAAAGGTGCCCTTTAGGGTCTTAAGTCACCTATGAACATTACCTAAGGTGTTGGAATATATTTTAAGTTAATTATTAGGTCATTCATAACCATTTTTTTTACCTTTACCCACGGTTATAATTAATACATAAAAGCAAAACACTTTAAAACACCAAAATGTGTATTAAGGTTAAGTATTAACCTTAAGGTCTCCAATGGAGGTTTAGGAACTCCAACTCTCAAACCTATAGTAAAATGAAAAGGAAGTAAAATCCTTGTACATATCCAAGGGTTATAAGAAGGTTTTAAGCTCTATAAACCATATCTAAAACTTATCCTTTGCTTAGTGTTGTTTCTTGACTTTTCACCTTGTTCTTCTTTGATTTCGGCCAACACACACAAGATAGGTTAGGCCACATTTTCAGACATGTTTATAAGAGTAATAAGAAGAAAATTTAGAGTCTTAAGACACCCAAAGGTGACCATAAGAATAAATAGAATCGTAAAGCACATTTTGTGCATTAAAGAGTAAGATTTTACCTTGGAAGCTTTCAAGGTGAGATTTTTCCTCCAACTTTTGACCAACAATATATGAGTAGTAGAAGGTCAGATATTGTGTAGATTTTTAACTTATAAGGTAGTTTATGCATGGAAAACTCTAGTTTCATGACTTACCTTTAGTTATAAGTATACCTTGCTTTGAGCTTGTTTTTCCCTTGGAATTTTAAGCCAAGGTAAGGGGTTGAAAGCTCCAGATTTTTTAGTGAAAAAGGATGGAGAAAGTAAGTCAAATTAGCCTCATTTTCTAATCTTAAAATCAAGGGCAAAGACTTAAGGTTTTAAATGACATTTCTTATCTTTGTTTGCTTGAACTTTGGCTAGCTTTTCTCTTTGGTTTCACTTCATATTTTCGCCCCAAAGGCTACATATTTTCGGCCATAAAATGATACGGATGAGTGGTGATGTTCTTTCTTGAATAAAGGAGGGGATTTAAGAGGAAAAAGAGTAAGAAAGTTAACTCATCACTGATGACCTACCATGGAGCTTGAAGAGAGCATGACTAAGGAAGAAGATGAGCTGCTTTCAGCCAAAGGGAGGAGGGAGGATTTGTAGCAGCCAACATGTGGAGGAATGAGAGTATGGAGTGTGTAAGAGAGTGTAATGGAGGTGTGAGTTGGGGTTCCCAAGGAGGGATGCCTTTTGTGTTTAGAAAACTTCCTCTCTTACTAGTAAAGTGCTTTTTGCTTTTTGATTTCCCTCCATGATTGGAACCATGTTAAGATATTTTAGGGTGTTTTTTGAATTTTTTTGAACTTGTAACATTAAAGTGTTACATGTGATTTATTTGGACTTGTTTCATGTGTTAGTTTGTGACCAACATGATTACCTTGTCCTAAAGAATGTTGATTTGTGTTTTTGAGTGATTCGTATACTTTACTATTCATTATGGCTACTTAAAGTATGTTCTTTGGTTCACTCTTGATGTTGGTATTCTTAATTCATGTAATAATGTGTTACATGCTACATTAACTTTAGGAGTTGTACTCTCCTGGTCAATGTTCCCACTCTAGTCCATTATTTTATGTGGGGTTCAGTGCCCATTTTGGACTATACATTTTTATTTATATATGTATGTTTAGAGGTTGTAAAAATTCCTTAGTGCACTAGGGTCATTAGCCTTTCCTTTAATAATTAATCATAGATTAAACTCTTTCATTCCATTAATCCCTTACTAATTAAGGTGATTAAAGGTTTGGGGTATTTCAATCTACTCCCCTAAAAGAGACTTCACCCTGAAGTTGTCTTCCTCAAATATCAATTCTAGGAAATTTAAATCCCATTAATATATATCTATCCGATATAACACTAATAACATATATCTATCTGATATAGCATTCCCAAATATCATAGTGTGCTTATACAACACCTAGTTAACATTCGTGGCATTTACTTTATTCATATAATATAGGTGATCCTTCAGAACCCTACTTAATTTCCATGTCAATACCTTAATAATCTCTCCGAGGTGTTCATATCTAATTGTTTCACTTTCAACAACAACGTGTATATATATATCATAGGTATCACAATGGATACACACACATCATAACCAAGTGCATCTATGCACATAAAATCAAACATCAATATCTACCCGCGGGCACACCGGTCTTATGACGAAGGGGCTATGAGGTCCATGACCCCTTGGGTACCATCACATAATCTCCACAACACCTAAGTTCATTTCCTATTCATAAATGTGTCCACCAGTAAGGAGTTTCAAGAATCGTCCAACCTCGACGTGGTCAGCGTCAGTGTTGAACTGTCTTTCAACTCCAATATGTGTTCAGTCTATCTAGATCTGACCAGGATCAAGTTCAACTTCTCGCGTCAATTTCAACCAATCAAACAATTTAACAAGTTCTAATCTTATCTTCCAATAGTTTTTGCCACCTTGTGATTAATCGATACACACAAGTCGCACTAGTATAATAAATTTACTCATAGGCCTAGAGGATTTGTACATATCATAATCTATGGAACTAAGTCCCCTTAACTTACACCCATCCATTTCCTAGAGGATTTAACTTCCACCAGGTGACACATCGGTTTCATACCGATTGAAATATTATAATATTATCGTACTCGATTTCATACCGAGTCACAAACTACAATATCACCGGAGTTTCTACTCCTCCATGTATTCTCACATCGGAGATAGCAAGATTGACATTTTCTATGTCTAGTATTCACATTCAATTGTGCAAAAATTATATGTTTATGTGAACATACATATGAAAATATTTCAAAATTACTTCAAATAATTTAATATAGTCGAATGACTTGTACTATGCATACAATAATCTGCGTATCAAGTAATCCTTATAGTCGTATGACTTGTACTATGTGTACAATAATCTACATACTTGATGTGTAAGATACACGTTAAGCGTGAAATTGCTCTACCCCCTTAAAAGGGATTACTGAAACTCGCAAGCACTCCTGATGCATCCCCGACATGTCGTGGACTCTAATAAAACTTGATAGACGAGAGGCAACTATTAAAATGGAAAACACATTTCGATTGAGAATTTACACACACAAAATTCACTCAACCTCCCTTGCCCCACACACGGACTCCCGGGACAGTTTCGACTTTACCCCTAAAGTCGTCAACCCTCTCCTGACTATCGGCCTACATGTAACACCCCTATAATAATAAAACAACAGCGGAAAATAAACTAAAGGTGCTACAGACCATCGGGCTCCAAACACTCGGTACCAACCTCACCAATTACAACCATTACAATTATCTAAGTTACGGTCTGAACTTCGAGAAAACTTAACATTAACATAACAATAATAAAGTACATTCACTCTCCATAAACCTAATCCCATCCCAATCACTCATGCTCTTCGTGGCCACCTGTAAATCAATTTGCACCTGCAAGATGAAACCAAGCAGCCCACCCCGGGAGGGGTGAGTCAGTTCCCTGGAATGGAGCTGGTACAATTCTCCAAAACAATCTTTTAAACGGAACTCTTCAAAATAAACAGTAACTTGAAATTAAACTCTTGAAAGTAAAGCAGGGAAACAAGGCACTTTAAAATCACCAGCCAAAGATAACAGGTTAAGGATAAAGATAAATGATAGAAAAGGTAAAGTTAGTGAAACAAAATCACATCATGTGTTAGTGAACATCCATTTCCTTAGTTAAACCCAATTCTCATTAGGAGTAGAAAAACTCAGATAGTCACAAAGGACTAGGAATGATAAAACAGATCCAAGAACCAAGAACTCAAGAGTGGAATAGTTTCAACTGGGGGAGATGGCCCCCACCGCCAATCACGTCCTTTTAGGACAGGGGATATACAGCCCCTCACTGTTTATCACGTCCACTAAGGACAGGGGATATACAGCCCCTCACTGTCTACCACGTCCACCAAGGACAGGGGATATACAGCCCCTCACTGTCTATCACGTCCACTAAGGACAGGGGATATACAGCCCCTCACTGTCTATCACGTCCCTTTCTGGGACAGGGGATATACAGCCCCTCACTGTTACCATTGAAGACGCGCGCACGTCAAAACCTCAAGAACCAGCTCATGGATGAAACGATATCCAGAGTCAAAGAAGAATTTCCAAGATTGACCTTTTTTCCAAATTCCCACTAGATCACCAACTACCCAGAGCAATACCAAAACACTCAGTCCTACAAGTGCAGAAGCGTAAACCCTAAGCAGCCAATGTCTAATGGAACAACCAAAAAGAAGGAACCAACCCAAGTGAGTTTCACATTCAAGGCTCAGTTAGTCACACAAGCTGAGTTAGTCACACAACCAATTCCTTTTAGAAATTCCTCTTAAACTCAGTTAGCATTTTCCAAAACATTCCACAAGTCAATCAGCAAAAATATCGGAGTACGAGAAATCATACAAAACATTTCATAGAGTCCAAAACACAACAAGCTGAGTACGAGAAATTGTACAAAACATTCCATAGAGTCCAAAACACACAAGCTGAGTACGAGAAATCGTACCTGGGTAACGCTGTAGCAGTTCTAATCAACTTGCGCAAACAATCAACAGTACTATGAAGAATATTAAAGGTAATCTATCATCAACCACTTGTAGCCTATGTTACGCTTAAATAAACTCCTTACTCTTATTTCAAAGTCTCAATTATCTTTTAAGCCCTCACTTAAATGTTATGTATAACCTTTGACTTGTCTGAGAATGTTGTATTACTCAAGGTTGTAAGACCAAGGAATGTATTTTATTAACACTTGTTAATTGTTCCACCCTCATCCACTTTACCCATACTTAACCATAATTCTCACATTAAAGACCTTTATAACATAAGTGCATTATATGTTATTCAATCAATCTTAGAATTTCAATAACAATTCTTAAGCTCAATACTTTTACTCTTACATTAGAATACATCGTCTCATGACCTACAATAGGTTTATCTTAGAATACTATACTATTAATTCACAATGTAATGATTATGTATTTTATCAATATCTACTAGATAATCCATTGGGATTAAGTTTTTCCCTTAACTTAATTAAGATCTACATCTTGTATATTGGAACCACAGTGTTGTAGACGCATTATATCATAACCTAATTGAGTTACTAGCTCATTTATCTTATCTTTAGTCCAGAAAGACATTTTATTACATCCAGCTAATAATCTTGACATAAGATGTTAAATTACTTTTCATCTTGAAACAACTATATTATAGTTGACTTAGACTTATCGAACTCTTACATTTAGTATTCACAAGGTACATTATTTGCTTAATTATTACCTATATAATAAGGTGTTTAGTATAACCTTTTATGTATCCTTACTTACATTTAATTTCCTAAATGTTTTATTTTTACACACATTCTCTCTATAGACTATGCATAATCCTTTGTACTAATCCTCATTAAACTTAAGCCTTAAATACGTTTTAAATTGTTTTACAAAACCCAAGGTTTCAAAGGAATAACCTAATAAATAAATTTCCTTTATTATATTTAGGATGGACAATATATCTACATAGAGTAGAATTTATCAAAGAATCAAATTCTGGTTCGTAAGTGAAATTGTTAATTATTTCATAAGATAATCTATTATGAAAATTCTCATATTTTATATTCAAAATAACATTTCATAATTTCCCATTACCGTAAAGTATATCAATATAATATCTTATGTAACTTAGTTTTATCTAATAAAAAGGTTCAAAGGTTTTAAGTATCAAATTCCTATCTATAAACCCTCCTATAAATTCTCACCACTAAATACCTCACTTAACTGTAAACTCACATCCTGAATTTTGGTAATAAATGTATTTTATATGGCTTATCTAATTCTAAGAAACTTAAGGATAATTATTTAGATAAATTCCCAAATCATCGTTTAATATAGATTAATCACAATCCTTTTTAATGATCCTATCTTAAAACATTAAGTTATATTTCACTACCATAAATGTTAAGAAATGATTAAATCTAGACTTACTAATCCACCTCACATTTAGATGTAAAAGTATTTTACTTATTTTATTATGGTTTATATATTAAGAATATTTAGATGTAATCATACTACATTTGTTTATCATTAATTATAGAATAAGATCTATTTGTGCAACATTTTATGTAATCTAATCACAATTTTTCCTAAGTTTTCACTTATTAATCACTTAATCCCAATTTTAGATTTACATCCTGGTTACTGACAAATAATACTATACATGCATTCTAATATGGTTATATATAAACCTTAGAATCTCAAAGGTAATTCTTAAGCCTAATACATAACTATAATCTAATACCACCTCATATAATATTCTGCCATTAGTATTATGTAGAGGTTTAGTTTAACTTACTAATTCCTTCGTATTATATTTTGTAACACCCCAACCGTTAATCCCATGCTTACCATCTAATCGTCCTGTTAATCCTACGAGTTCACAGCGGAAATATTACTACTTACTACGGCTGGTGGTACAACGCCGCTAACCGCCCATACGGCTAGCTAGGCTACCTTACTTACAGTCACGGTCTGATGAACATAATATACCGAGCTACTAAATTACTTACCAAAATATCATATGCCAAATACTTACATCCTGGATCACCGAGTATTTAAGTGTATTCAATTACATCCTTTCTAAGTTCCAAAAGAGTGAGTTTCTACCAGCTACTCATCTATACCAATTCCCATTCTATCAAAATCCAAAAAGGTGTACCCCATGGTACACCGGCTAATCAAAAAGGCTTTAGCCGTGTACTACTTAGTACACCATTCATACATCATTGTTTACAATCCAAAAAGAAGGTAAAGAAATAAAACTAAGTCTTCACATCTTCATCCTTCGCGAGTACCTGCGTGTAGTAAAAATGGTGCCCCAAGGGGCTCTGCAAACGCTGCGTATAAACTCCGCATATACCGTGTGCTAGCTAGGGCACGCCGACTATTTGACGTCCACTAAACATGCTGTTCATTTATTTCATACATACATGCTTGCATACAACATACATTCATTCACAATACATTATTCATTCCAAGGCAACAATACAATAATGCTCACAATACTTACCTTCACAAGGTTAGCCAAATTATGCATCTGGGTTAATCGGAATGCTTTTACTCTTTTACTCATCACTTACTTTTTCTACTTACACTTACTTACTTCCATTTACTTTACTTACTCATTCTTACTTACTTACTCATACTCAAGTTAAGTCGTCGGGACCTCCGGCCCTGGGGACTACGCCGTCCCACCTCCGGGATTTACTTGACTCACCAATCCGGGATGCTACCCACTTAAGGGATTTGGGCCGCGGACCAGTTTAAGAGTCAGGAATTGGAGCCAACCTCTCGTGACTCCGCATCCTCACGTGTGGCCGAAACTATATCGACTTCTACTCATTCCAATTTAATTACCAATTTAAGTTAGGAGGGTTAGCTTGTTAGGAATAAGTTAGAAGTCCATTCACATTAACAATCGGTCACGATACAATACAACCTACATGCACACATTCATATTCATCCAAACATTTCATGAATTATACAAACTAAATTTGAAGACAATATACAACAATATACAACACTACATATTCACAAGTAAACATGATAACTCCGATTCGTGCATTTATCTTATTTGGTGATCAATTAGCACACAACACACAAATCAGAGTAACCAAGATAGCATACGGGGCATGAGGAATCCATACCGTTCACCGTCGTACGTGTTTCCAAACGTCCTTCCGGTGTCACAAATCAAATCCTATGGTATACATACAATTGAATGATTAATCTAACTATCATTAATTTAACTCATACTTACTATGTCCTTATACTTCTTACACTTACACTTTACTTACTTATTTTTCATTACCTTAAGTTTTATTTTCTTACTTAATATTGGCATGCTTACATACATGTACATATATATATATATATATTATATGATATATATATATCTATATATTATATTATATCTATATATATATCTTATGTGGGTAACATGTATATAATATAATTTATTTAATTTAATTTTTTTTGTACTGGAACGGACTTGCGACCGACCTTGCAAGTCCGGTCCATTCCAGTAGCTATCAGTACGAGAAATTCTTCTGGCCGACCGAACTTGCAAGTCCGGTCTCAAGTTCGTCCATTCCATAGCTTGCATTCGGGAATTTTTCTGGCCGACCGAACTTGCATGTCCGGTCGCAGTAGTTCGGTCCGATTCCAATATTCCAGAAGGTTTATCGGGGAATTTTTCTGGCTCGACCGAACCTGCAAGTCCGGTCGCAAGTCCGGTCGATTCCAGTAGGTTTCAGACGGGAGAATTTTCTAGCTCGACCGAACCTGCAAGTCCGGTCGCAAGTTCGGTCCATTCCAGAAGCATTCCCGTCTTTGTAAATCTGGGCTCGACCGAACTTGCAAGTCCGGTCGCAAGTTCGGTCCGGCCCAGTATTTGCATTTTTATTTCTGTTTTCAGTTCTATCTTTCACGAATTACTTTCCCATTGTTCCTACACTTATTCCCACATGTTATAACACTAATTAAACCTCTTAATACACCTTAGTTCACTCCACCACTCTTTACACAATTCTATACTAATCCACTCACATAATTTTCCAAGTTTCAACTCCACACTTACACTAGTTTCTTCCCTTACTACATTATGCTACAGATTTTGACAATTACACTCCTCTCCTATATCTCCCTCTTCTATTGACATTTCTAACACCTCTACTACATTATAACTACATTAACTATCTCTCCTAATATACCCTCTATCTTTCTCTAACAAAATCTGTTACAACATGTTTTTCCACCTAGTTTTTAATTCATTAAGTGTTCTAATCCTAGACAAATTTTGCCATAGTCTCCCCTATATTTTTATGCTCTCACCTCATTGTTTCAATCACATTTTAACACCTACTCCACCTGTTTATACACAACAACAATACACTAAATTCCTCCACACAAATACTACCCATTCAACACTACAAAATTCCTGCACATCACATTAAATTCCCAACCTGTTTGTAACAGTTTTTTTAAAATTGTTTCCAAGGGTTTAAAAACACTTACATTCTCTTACACGTTACACTACTAATGCATTACCATTTTACAATACACATTTTCATTTCTAAAAATCCGTTACATACTAATTTACAAAGCTATACAAAGATGAGCTTAATTACCTTGTTTCCTTCTTCTAGAGTTCCTTTTCTTCTTCTTGCTTCTTTCTTCTTCTTCTCTCTCTCTCCGGTTTTGTAATCTCAATTCCTCTAACACTACAACCATTTATATACATGCTTCAATACTAAAACCAACACTAATTCTTATTTAAGCTCTTAATGTATATTCTAGGGTTTAGGAGTTTCATTACCTTGCAAGGGAGTAGATGAAACTTAGAGGAGCTTAAGAACAAGGTTTCCACCCCTTCAAAGAAGCCAAAACCGGCTGGGTACAAGAGGAACCAACAAGGGTTTAGTTAAATTTTCGTTTTGCCCACAAAGGCTAGAAAAAGGTGGGGTTTCAAGAAGATTTTTACCTTAAAAGAATAAGGAGAAGGAGGGTCTTCTAATGGTGGTCTTGAAGCTCCAAATGGGACATACCCATAAAAACGAAAATGTTGGTTTTCGAATTTTGAAAGGATAGGAATGTAGCTCTTGGTGAGAGGATTCCAATGGTGTAGTTTTTATAATTTTTGGAAGAGGTTTGAGAGGGTTACAAGATGAGAGAAGATGGTATTTTGTGAGGTTCTCTTATTTCTCCATGGGAATCGCTGGAGGAGGAAGAAGAGAAGAAAAAGAGAGAGTGTGGGGGTGCTGGTTCACGTGAGAGAAGAGAGAATAGGGATAGGAGAGAGAGAATGTGAGAGTGTGAGAGTAATAAAGTAGAATGTAGTGTTTTATTACTTTTGTTGTTTTGTGAGTAAGGGGGAATTAATAGAGTGTGAGAGGGGTGTGGGATCGGACACACACACAGACCCATAAGGGTTTTAAAAATTCTTTTTACATTATTGGACACATAAGTTTGTGTTATTTGTATTTCTACCACCCGACTTCCCATTTTGACAGTTTTTGCTAATCTCTCGTTTTATTGATTTTTATTGGTTCTAAAGCTTCCCTAATATTTATTAATGATCATTTAGTTGACCAAAATTGTTACGAGTCTATTTGACCCGCTTAAGACACGTTTTCCCGGTTACCTCGAAAAACGCGCTTTAAGGTTCGTTAGTGATTTTAATCCGTTTTAAGGATCCGTTTTCTTCGGGATTTGTTCCCTCATGATTATTTATACTTAATTAAGCTTCTAAATTATTCATTAGCCTAATTAATCACTATTTTTAATTACAGGGTATTTCAATCTACCCCCCTTAAGAAACTTTGCCCTCAAAGTTGCTCAAGGTTAATGGTTTAGGTAATTCTACTCATTAGGCAAACCACTTGCACTAATGTGTCTTACTACACCTATGAGGTGTTTACTTCCTTTTCACATTGCAAGCATACACAATTCAAGCACAACACGAATTCACATATGCAATACATCATTTCCCATTCATACCATTCCACATTCGCATTACACAGATACGTTACACATTACACAAACATCATCCATCACACATACACTACACATTACACATAAATACATACGCATACCAAGTTCACTTGCACTACATGTTCTATACAAAACCTATTACAATGCCTACACACTATACAATGCTTACCCCGAAGCAACGTAAATGCAAAAGGGCTCTACCCCCCTTAAAAGGGGTACGACCCGTACCCGTATTGCTAAATACTCGACTATCTAGTCTATGAACAGCTGTGGGTACTTAGCCTTCATGGCATCTTCCAATTCCCATGTCGCTTCTTCGACATCATGGTTTGACCATAGGACCTTCACCATTCGTATAGACTTATGGTGAGTGTCTCTAGTCTTCCTATCCAGGATTCTCACTGGGGTTTCAACATATCTCATTGTTGGTTCAATGGAGAGTCTCTCAGGCTCTAGCACATGAGAAGAATTAGCAATGTACTTCTTGAGTTGTGACACATGAAATACGTCATGGACACGTCCCAAGTCCTCAGGTAGTGCTAACCTGTAGGCTACGGATCCAACTCTTTCGGTGATAGTATACGGCCCTACAAACTTTGGGCTCAGCTTGCCCTTCTGGCCAAAACGGAAGACACCCTTCATAGGTGAAACTTGCAAGAACACTTGGTCGCCCACGGCGAACTCAAGGTCGCGTCGTCTCACATCCGCATAGGATTTCTGTCTATCTTGGGCTGCCTTCATATTAGCTCGAATCTGCTGCACTTCAGCTTGCACTTGTTCAAGATACTCCGGTCCTATTATGACCGCTTCACTCGACTCATCCCAACACAAGGGTGTACGGCAAGGTCTACCGTATAGAGCTTGGAAAGGCGACATCTTAATCGAGGCGTGATAGCTATTATTATACGAGAACTCGATAAGATGAAGCTTATCTAACCAACTCCCCTGAAAGTCTAAGGCACATGCCCGAAGCATGTCCTCCAGTGTCTGGATGGTCCTTTCTGTCTGACCGTCGGTCTGAGGATGGAAGGCGGTACTCAACTTCAGTTCTGTACCCAACGCTTCCCTTGTAGCTCTCCAGTATCTCGAAAGAAATCTGGTGTCGCGGTCAGATACTATAGTCTTAGGGACTCCGTAGTGTCTGATAATCTCCTTGTCGAATAGCTCAGCTAGCTTTACTACCTTCCAGGTGTCCTTCATCGGTATGAATCTGGCAACCTTGGTAAGGCGATCGACTACAACCCAGATCATGTTGAGTCCTCCCCTGCAAGGTGGGAGTCCTACAACAAAATCCATGGAGATATCATGAAATTTCCACTCCGGAACTGGCATCGACTGTACCATTCCGCCCGGTCTACGATGTTCAAATTTCACCTTTTGGCATGTTAGGCATCTCAACACAAACTCTGTCACATCTGATTTCATTCCAGACCACCAGAAGTACCTCTTCATGTCTTTGTACATCTTGGAGGCTCCCGGATGGACTGACAATGTGGAACTGTGTGACTCTCGCAGGATGCGATCCCTTAGCTCAGCATTGCTTCGGGGGACGCATAGCCTGCCATTCAACCGAATCAAACCATCTTCATGTAGCTTAAAATCATACTTTTTCTTCTCAAATGTACCGTTTCGATCTTTTGTCTGATTTCGGTTAGGTAAGGGTCGCTCAACTGAGCATCTCGCACCTCGTCAACCAAGCTAGAAGAAGCGAGTAGCGAATGGAGCGAGTGTGCTCGACGGCTCAGGGCGTCGGCTACAATGTTTGCCTTCCCTTCCTTATACTGCAAGTTGATGTCATAATCTGAAAGAAACTCCATCCATCTTCTCTGTCTCAGATTCAGTTCTTTCTGTGTGAATACATACTGTAAGCTCTTATGGTCGGAGTAGATGGTGATGCTTACCCCATAGAGATAGTGTCACCATATCTTCAAGGCGAAGACAATGGCTCCTAACTCTAAATCGTGAGTCGGGTAATTCTCCTTATGCTTTTTCAGCTGGCGGGAGGCATAAGCAACAACCTTGCCATGCTGCATGAGTACGCATCTCATTCCTTTGCCTGATGCATCACAGTACACCTCAAATCCCTCTGTGCCCTCTGGAAGTGTAAGGACGGGCGCTGAGGTCAATGAGTCTTTAAGGCTCTGAAATGATAGCTCGCACTCGTGTGTCCATACAAACGGTGCATCTTTCTTCATCAGTGTAGTCATGGGCTTAGCGACTTTCGAGAAGTCCTTTACAAATCTCCGGTAGTAACCGGCTAGACCAAGAAAGCTCCTAATGTCGGTAACAGTCTTGGGTCTAGGCCATGATCGTACAGTGATAAGTGTGAAACATATAGACTTTTTAGGGTTTAAATACCTTATAATTTGTAACGATTCAGGCAATGTTTCCCACTTATTATGTGTTTTTCCTAAGATTGATGTTTTGATAAGAATTGATGTGTTATATATGTTAAATACAGGAAAAACCCAGGAAATAAAGATTAATATCATAAGGATTACAACACAACAAACGGGGAACAAATCAGGAGAAGAGACAAAAATTGGTCTTGTCCGGCTCTGTTTGGCCGGACACAAATCCGGACATCTCTTGTCCGGGTCTGTTTGGCCGGACGCAAGCCGGACATGACTAAAAAAATCCAGATCCGGAGTTCACGTTTCAGATCTAAAACTCTGTGTCACGTCCGGATCCGGACACGATCCGGACGTCACACAGAATTGAAAAATAAAAAGGCACGCACAGATAATTAGCCTTTCGGCTAATTATCAGACGGCGCAATAAGAAGACAGGGGAGCGGCGCACTGCAACATTGATTAATCTACGCTCCATGCTCAATCAAACTCTCCACTCACAAAGCATACCAAACTTTCACTAACCCTTGTTCCCCCCTCTAAGCCTATATAAACCCAGCACAGCCTTCAGTCCAAATTGTCCCAGACTTCAGAGTCTAAGGATCATCTCTCCCTCACTGCATACCCTCTCATTCACACTCCGTATCCATTCATCAATTCCCCTCCATAAACTGCATCGCTCACTCACGACATATGCCCGTATTCATTCACCAAAACCTCCGTAATATTCATCGGTCATTCATACACATCCCGTACTCATACGCCTCATTTAGCCGTGTCCGACCCTTGTCCGGATCGTGTCCGACCCTTGTCCGGATCGTGTCCGACCCTTGTCCGGATCGTGTCCGACCCTTGTCCGGATCGCGTCCGACCCTGTTGATCCGGACACCTCACAAAACTCACCAAAACTTCCATTTTCGCCCCATTTCACCCTTCACGTTCACTCATTATCACCAAGATCAACCTTCAAGCTAGCACAGCGCAAGGACAAAGGACGGAGCGAGCAAGAAGATCTTCATAACAGATGATTTCTTCTAACTCTCTCTCATTTATGATTATAATTGCTATGTCTAGCTAAGAGGATATACTCTAGGGGAAGGGATGTTGTAATTAGTTAAACTCTGCATTATTTTGCTGCTTGTTGAGACAATTTGGATTGTTCAGGTTAATGCTTTTAAGTGCTTTTAATAAACGTTGCTAAGTTATTATAAGCCCTCGAATCATGTTATGATCAGATAAGGTGATTAGCATTTATGTTCCTATTAACCTGTTACCTGTGATAATTGCAATCGGATAGATTACTTTAGTCACTAGGAGCTTTAGTCCGGATTGAACCAACCAGACTAGTAATTCTGTGCATTAAAGCCATCTAGATATACTTGCTAGGTCTAGACTAGAACTACATGCCCTGTCTAGATGAGCTATCTGGAATTAAGACTTAATACAGAATAGATAATTGAGAATTACAAGTCAATCCAAGTCTCCACTTAAGCAGTAGAATATGCAGAACCTAGCTAGTGAAACAACTCCCTGAACCTAGAGTACCGTTCACACTCCCAAAACTATCACTTTACTTTATCGGCTATTTACTTTCTTGTTATTTATTTGCAACCCAAAACCAAAACAAAAACCCCTTTTAAGTTAACCAATACCTAAGGCTAGACTTACTTATCGAGTCCCGTGGATTGACACCCTGGTCGCTTCATTAAATTACTATACTATTTCGACCGGGATTTTTGCAACCTGACAATATATTGAACTATTGAATTCTAGGATTATTTCTTAGTTTTTAATACACCAAATAAATCGTTTGCAAAATGGCGCCGTTGCCGGGGACTTGACTTTGTCTAGTCCCTAAGCCTTGGTTAATTCATTTGTTATATTATATATTTTGTTTCTTTTATTTTTTTTTTCTGTTTTTATTTTTGTTTCTAATATTCTGTTTGCTATTCTAAAAAAAAATGTGGCAAAGGTTTTGATTGACAATTATTTTTGTTATTAGTTATTTCTGACTAATAATGGCAAGTGAGGAGGAATTCAATTGGGATTCCGATTATTCTCAAGATATATATTGCTCACATTGTTCGGACCTCATGAGATCGAAAATTGTCTTGAATTTCAAGAACTATTGTGGTTAGAGGATCAACCAGACTACCTGCAGAATATAGGTGTTCCACAACACAACACAATCATAAGCAATGTTGTCGAACAACCTGAAGAAGAAGATTTCTACATGAACAAACTGAAGTTCTTTGCTGATTTGGAAGACACGATTGCGGAGTTAAAAACTCAGCTAGTTATGATATTGCAACAACCGAAGAGCAAATCAGTTCATGACGGAGTACACCCTACTGTAGACGGTTTTCTTTCCTCCTTCTCCTTGCTCTATCCAAAAGATGAGGATGCTTACATCCTCGAATTTGAGAAGAAAGAACCACCACCGCTTTGCCAGTATCAAAATCCTTTCGAGCCTCACCTAAGCGAGGAAGATGTTTACATCCTCCAATTTGAGGAAGAACAACAATCAGCACCTGGTCTTCTGCTTGAGACTTGTTGCCGTCAATATCTCCTCAAGAACCAGGTTTTGAGGAGCATTTATTTTCCTATCCTATTTGTTGAGGTAACACTGTGTTTTGATCCAGGTGGTTTAATCCTGATTGCTGGCCACTTCGTGTCTCCGTTGGTACCTTTGTTAACTTTCATTTTCGATCCGGGATAACGAAACTGAGGTCTAGCCAAAGACCATAAAGACGGGCAGCTTGGTGGGAGGCAACCCACCGGTTTGTATCTCTTCCTTGGTTTAGTTAATTAATTTCCTCTTTTGTTCTTATTTAGCAGAGTGTTAATCACTGTTGCGCAAATCGAAAGAGCCATGGCTCTTACTTTATAACTAAGGGTTTTATCTGGTTCCACCTGAGTTCTTCTGGTTTTGCAGACTTAATCTTTCAGGTACTTCACTCTAATGCTAAACTGAACTCAAGTGTGAGGAAGAACCATGACAATGTTCACCGAAGCAGGGAGTCCTTTAACACTCTTGTTATTTAATCTCTGCATTTCGTGTGTTTGTTTATTTTTGTTTGATTATTTGTGGTAATGTTTCTTTTTATGAATGAGGTATTTTAGAGTAGTGATTTTTAATTTAATTAAAAAAAAAACATTTTCAACGTGTCTGGCTAAATCCATCCGGACGCAAACCCGGACATGAGACGTCCGGTTCTGCGTCCGGCCAAGTTGATCCGGACACAAAAAAAAAATTGCAATTGTTTTCTAGGTTAATGTTCTACTGTTTATTGTTATTATTTGCCATGTTTGGATGTTTTAATGCCTTGGTTCTCATAGAACAACTATGTGCCAGAATATGTTCAAATAGAACATGCTGCTCGATCGGTTTCGGGTATTGGTGCATTAATTGCTTCTCTTTTCTTGCTGCTTAGGTTTCTCACTGCTTTTGTTTATCGTTTAGAAACTCGCCACTTTTGCTCTGGATGACACGCATACTGTCTGTGACTCATGAGGAATCTCTCGACCCCTGCCAAACTTCAAGTGTGAGGAAGAACATCTTCCTCAATCCATAACACCAGGGGAGTCTCTGTTCATAATTTCACTTATTTGATGTTCCACATTTGTTGCGTTGAGGGTTAATTATGGCATATGCATCTATTATGAGTATAGCATGTTTTGAAAGCTCTTTTCTCTGTTTTTCTTCTTGACCAATGAGGACATTGCTCATCTTAAGTGTGAGGAAGGAGAGACCTTTCCCTGAAAACATGCTAATTGTTCTTTAATGCCACACTTGCTTTTTGCTTCTCTAATACCTGTGCACACCGAGTGTTATTAAATCAAAGTGAAAACCGCAGGAATCTTTTTGCTTGATGAGGTTTGTTTAAAATAGTTTTATTTAAAAATACTCTCTTTTCACTAAAAATCTGGTAGATTGGCTAGTAGTGGAAACCAGATTATTTTAGCTTGGGATTTTGGGAATGAAGTGAATGTTTGGAATGAAAAGGGTAAGGCAAGGTACTCCACTGATCAAATTTTTTTTTTCCTAACAATAGCAGGCCTCGTCTATCCGGTTATTAAGTCTTAAGGGTGCCTTATCACCTATCTACCTAAGGTCTCATGATCTGGGATAGTTGGCCCAACACCGTTACAAGGATAGAGAGAAAAGTCTGGGTTATGGAATAGCTCTGCAATTCATAATATTTCGTTTGTTTTGTATATAATTCTTGGAAGAAGAATGTTTTTGCATATGAAAGAAAAATTCATTGCAGTTTAATTTTTGCTTTTGATCACGAGTACGTGGTGTTGAAAGGTATTGCGGAATAAGGCATTACTTCACACCCCTTGTCATCCAAAGGTTAGAGGAATGAAAATGGTGGAAAGTCCCAAGCTAAGTTAACTTGTTTTCTACAATCTAGTTTCTCTATGCTTTTACAAAATCGTTCTTGCTTCACTGTTTGTGAAAACCTACCTCTAGAGAGCAAGATTATTCTTTCATTTATCACTTTGTTTGATTTCGTTCTGCACTTGTTTAAAATTTGAGATTATTTAACGGTTTTAGAGATATTTTTATTCCTATTTTGCTTGAGGACAAGCAAAAGCTTAAGTGTGAGGAAGTTGATAAGTGTGAAACATATAGGCTTTTTAGGGTTTAAATACCTTATAATTTGTAACGATTCAGGCAATGTTTCCCACTTATTATGTGTTTTTCCTAAGATTGATGTTTTGATAAGAATTGATGTGTTATATATGTTAAATACAGGAAAAACCTAGGAAATAAAGATTATACATCATAAGGATTACAACACAACAAACGGGGAACAAATCAGGAGAAGAGACAAAAATTGGTCTTGTCTGGCTCTGTTTGGCCGGACACAAATCCGGACATCTCTTGTCCGGGTCTGTTTGGCCGGACGCAAGCCGGACATGACAAAAAAATCCAGATCCGGAGTTCACGTTTCAGATCTAAAACTCTGTGTCACGTCCGGATCCGGACACGATCCGGACGTCACACAGAATTGAAAAATAAAAAGGCACGCACAGATAATTAGCCTTTCGGCTAATTATCAGACGGCGCAATAAGAAGACAGGGGAGCGGCGCACTGCAACATTGATTAATCTACGTTCCATGCTCAATCAAACTCTCCACTCACAAAACATACCAAACTTTCACTAACCCTTGTTCCCCCCTCTAAGCCTATATAAACCCAGCACAGCCTTTAGTCCAAATTGTCCCAGACTTCAGAGTCTAAGGATCATCTCTCCCTCACTGCATACCCTCTCATTCACACTCCGTATCCATTCATCAATTCCCCTCCATAAACTGCATCGCTCACTCACGACATATCCCGTATTCATTCACCAAAACCTCCGTAATATTCATCGGTCATTCATACACACATCCTGTACTCATACGCCTCATTTAGCCGTGTCCGACCCTTGTCCGGATCGTGTCCGACCCTTGTCCGGATCGTGTCCGACCCTTGTCCGGATCGTGTCCGACCCTTCTCCGGATCGTGTCCGACCCTGTTGATCCGGACACCTCACAAAACTCACCAAAACTTCCATTTTCGCCCCATTTCACCCAGTTCACTCCATTATCACCAAGATCAACCTTCAAGCTAGCACGGCGCAAGGACAAAGGACGGAGCGAGCAAGAAGATCCTTATAACAGATGATTTCTTCTAACTCTCTCTCATTTATGATTATAATTGCTATGTCTAGCTAAGAGGATTTACTCTAGGGGAAGGGATGTTGTAATTAGTTAAACTCTGCATTATTTTGCTGCTTGTTGAGACAATTTGGATTGTTCAGGTTAATGCTTTTAAGTGCTTTTAATAAACGTTGCTAAGTTATTATAAGCCCTCGAATCATGTTATGATCAGATAAGGTGATTAGCATTGATGGTCCTATTAACCTGTTACCTGTGATAATTGCAATCGGATAGATTACTTTAGTCACTAGGAGCTTTAGTCCGGATTGAACCAACCAGACTAGTAATTCTGTGCATTAAAGCCATCTAGATATACTTGCTAGGTCTAGACTAGAACTACTTGCCCTGTCTAGATGAGCTATCTGGAATTAAGACTTAATACAGAATAGATAATTGAGAATTACAAGCCGATCCAAGTCTCCACTTAAGCAGTAGAATATGCAGAACCTAGCTAGTGAAACAACTCCCTGAACCTAGAGTACCGTTCACACTCCCAAGACTATCACTTTATTTTATCTGCTATTTACTTTCTTGTTATTTATTTGCAACCCAAAACCAAAACAAAAACCCCTTTTAAGTTAACCAATACCTAAGGCTAGACTTACTTATCGAGTCCCGTGGATTGACACCCTGGTCGCTTCATTAAATTACTATACTATTTCGACCGGGATTTTTGCAACCTGACGATATATTGAACTATTGAATTCTAGGATTATTTCTTAGTTTTTAATACACCAAATAAATCGTTTGCATACAGCTTCTATCTTAGAAGGGTCAACCGAGATACCTGCGCTCGAGATGACATGTCCAAGGAATGATACCTGATCAAGCCAAAACTCGCATTTGCGCTAAGCGGGTCAAATAGACTCGTAACCCATTTTGGTCAACTAATTATCATTAATAAATATTAGGGAAAGGCTTTAGAACCAATAAATCATAAAACGAGAGATTACCAAAACTGTCAAAAATTGAATTCGTGGGTTAGAAATAGAAATAAACACAAACTTATGGGTCCAATAATGTAAAAAGAATTTTTAAAACCCTATGGGTACGTGGTGTGTCCGATCCCACACCCCTCTCTCACACTCTATTATTCCCCCTTACTCACAAAACAACAAAAGTAATAAAACTACTACCGTCTACTTTATTACTCTCACACTCTCACATTCTCTCTCTCCTATCCCTATTCTCTCTTCTCTCTCACGTGAACCAGCACCCCCACACTCTCTCTTTTTCTTCTCTTCTCCTCCTCCAGCGATTCCCATGGAGAAATAAGAGAACCTCACAAAATACCATCTTCTCTCATCTTGTAACCCTCTCAAACCTCTTCCAAAAATTATAAAACTACACCATTGGAATCCTCTCACCAAGAGCTACATTCCTATCCTTTCAAAATTCGAAAACCAACATTTTCGTTTTTATGGGTATGTCCCATTTGGAGCTTCAAGACCACCATTAGAAGGCCCTCCTTCTCCTTGTTCTTTAAGGTAAAAATCTTCTTGAAAACCCCCCTTTTTCTAGCCTTTGTGGGCAAATGAAAATTTAACTAAACCCTTGTTGGTTCCTCTTTACCCAGCCGTTTTGGCTTCTTTGAAGGGGTGGAAAACCTTGTTCTTAAGCTCCTCTAAGTTTCATCTACTCCCTTGCAAGGTAATGAAACTCCTAAACCCTAGAATATACATTAAGAGCTTAAATAGAATTATGTTGGTTTTAGTATTGAAGCATGTATATAAATGGTTGTAGTGTTAGAGGAATTGAGATTACAAAACCGTAGAGAGAGAAGGAAGAAAGAAGCAAGAAGAAGAAAAGGAAGTCTAGAAGAAGGAAACAAGGTAATTAAGCTCATCTTTGTATAGCTTTGTAAATGAGTATGTAACAGATTTTTAGAAATGAAATGTGTATTGTAAAATGGTAATGCATTAGTAGTGTAATGTGTAAGAGAATGTAAGTGTTTTTAAACCCTTGGAAACATTTTAAAAAACTATTACAAACAGGTTGGGAATTTAATGTGATGTGCAGGAATTTTGTAGTGTTGAATGGGTAGTATTTGTGTGGAGGATTTAGTGTATTGTTGTTGTGTATAAACAGTGTGAGTAGGTGTTAACATTTGATTGAAACAATGAGGTGAGAGCATAAAAATATAGGGGAGACTATGGCAAAATTGTCTAGGATTAGAACACTTAATGAATTAAAAACTAGGTGGAAAAACATGTTGTAACAGATTTTGTTAGAGAAAGATAGAGGGTATGTTAGGAGAGATAGTTAATGTTTATAATGTAGTAGAGGTGTTAGAAATTCAATAGAAGAGGAAGATAGGAGAGGAGTGTAATTGTCAAAATCTGTAGCATAATGTAGTAGGGAAGAAACTAGTGTAAGTGTGGAGTTGAAACTTGGAAAATTATGTGAGTGGATTAGTATAGAATTGTGTAAAGAGTGGAGGAGTGAACTAAGGTGTATTAAGAGGTTTAATTAGTGTTATAACATGTGGGATAAGTGTAGGAACAATGGGAAAGTAATGGGTGAAAGATAGAACTGAAAACAGAAATAAAAATGCAAATACTGGGCCGGACCGAACTTGCGACCGGACTTGCAAGTTCGGTCGAGCCCAGATTTACAAAGACGGGAATGCTTCTGGAATGGACCGAACTTGCGACCGGACTTGCAGGTTCGGTCGAGCCAGAAAATTCTCCCGTCTGAACCTACTGGAATCGACCGGACTTGCGACCGGACTTGCAGGTTCGGTCGAGCCAGAAAATTCCCCGATGAAACCTTCTGGAATGGACCGAACTTGCGACCGGACATGCAAGTTCGGTCGGCCAGAAAAATTCCCGTAATGCAAGCTACTGGAATGGACCGAACTTGCGACCGACTTGCAAGTTCGGTCGGCCAGAAGAATTTCTCGTACTGATAGCTACTGGAATGGACCGGACTTGCAAGGTCGGTCGCAAGTCCGGTCCAGTCAAAAAAAAAATTAATTAAATAATAATTATATATATATATACATGTATACCCACATATATATATATATATATGTACATGTATGTAAGCATGCCAATATTAAGTAAGAAAATAAAACTTAAGGTAATGAAAAGTAAGTAAGTAATGTGTAAGTGTAAGAAGTATAAGGACATAGTAAGTATGAGTTAAATTAATGATAGTTAGATTAATCATTCAATTGTATGTATCCATAGGATTTGATTTGTGACACCGGAAGGACGTTTGGAAACACGTACGACGGTGAACGGTATGGATTCCTCATGCCCCGTATGCTATCTTGGTTACTCTGATTTGTGTGTGTGTGCTAATTGATCACCAAATAGATAAATGCACGAATCGGAGTTATCATGTTACTTGTGAATATGTAGTGTTGTATTGTTGTATATTTCTTAAATCTTAGTTTGTATAATTCATGAAATGTTTGGATGAATATGAATGTGTGTGTATGTTGTACTGTATCGTGACCGATTGTTAATGTGAATTGGGCTTCTAACTTATTCCTAACAAGCTAACCTCTAACTTAAATTGGTAATTAAATTGGAATGAGTAGAAGTCCGATATAGTTTCGGCCACGCGTGAGGATGCGGAGTCACGAGAGGTTGGCTCCAATTCCTGACTCTTAAACTGGTCCGCGGCCCAAATCCCTTAAGTGGGTAGCATCCCGGATTGGTGAGTCAAGTAAATCCCGGAGGTGGGACGGCGTAGTCCCCAGGGCCGGAGGTCCCGACGACTTAACTTGAGTATGAGTAAGTAAGTAAGAATGAGTAAGTAAAGTAAATGAAAGTAAGTAAGTGTAAGTAAGAAAAAGTAAGTAATGAGTAAAGAGTAAAAGCATTCCGATTAACCCGGATGCATAATTTGGCTAACCTTGTGAAGGTAAGTATTGTGAGCATTATTGTATTGTTGCCTTGGAATGAATAATGTATTGTGAATGATTGTATGTTGTATGCAAGCATGTATGTATGAAATAAATGAACAGCATGTTTAGTGGACGTCAAATAGTCGGCGTGCCCTAGCTAGCACGCGGTATATGCGGAGTTTATACGCAGCGTTTGCTGAGCCCCTTGGGGCACCATTTTTACTACACGCAGGTACTCGCGAAGGATGAAGATGTGAAGACTTAGTTTTATTTCTTTACCTTCTTTTTGGATTGTAAACAATGATGTATGAATGGTGTACTAAGTAGTACACGGCTAGAGCCTTTTTGATTAGCCGGTGTACCATGGGGTACACCTTTTTGGATTTTGATAGAATGGGAATTGGTATAGATGAGTAGCTGGTAGAAACTCACTCTTTTGGAACTTAGAAAGGATGTAATTGAATACACTTAAATACTCGGTGATCCAGGATGTAAGTATTTGGCATATGATATTTTGGTAAGTAATTTAGTAGCTCGGTATATTATGTTCATCAGACCGTGACTGTAAGTAAGGTAAGCCTAGCCCGTATGGGCGGTTAGCGGCGTTGTACCACCCGCCGTAGTAAGTAGTAATTTTCCGCTGCGAACTCGTAGGATTAACAGGACGATTAGATGGTAAGCATGGGATTAACGGTTGGGGTGTTTACAAAAAGTGGTATCAGAGCGTAGTTACGCTCTGATGTCCTTAGTTACCGAGCATAGGGGATTACCGAGTTAGGATTTCAACCGTCTTAAGACGGATACTTAGAAACCTAACTAGGAACTACCGTTGTTAACAACGGATACCCTTGACGTTCTTAGGAACGATACCTTGTTTAATTTCAAGACCTTTGAGTCATATCTTGCGGAGCCTAACGTAACTGCTAAATGTTCAGATGTCAGGAAGAGGTCCAGGTCGCCCTAGAGGAGGGGGCAATGACGGACCCGGCGCGCAGACGATAGCTGAGATCGTCGCCGCCACGGTAGCACAGATGCTACCACAAGTTATCCAAGCCGTGCAACAAACCCAACAGAACCAACAAACTCAAGCGGGGCCAATCCCTCCCCCGCCACCCAGAGAAGCGAACTGGGTAAAAGCTGTAGCGGAACTCCGCCCTCCCTGCTTTAGGGCGAGAGTGATCCGGCTAAGCTCGAAGCCTATATCTCCGAGATGGAGACCGCATTCGAAACCCTCGAAGCTCCTGCTGGAGTTCGAGTCAGAGTTGCTGCTTATTATCTAAAGGATGCTGCTATGGATTGGTGGAAGCTAATCAAGCATGAGCACGTCAGTGACCCCACATTCGATTGGGAGTCTTTCGCATCTCTCCTCCGTTCCAAGTACTACCCAGAGCACGTAAAGACTAAGAAAAGGCTAGAGCTAGACGCCTTGAAAATGACAGAGAAGATGTCTGTCGACGAGTACTACCGCACCTTCACCTCCATCCTCCGTCTTCTACCCGACCTAGGATACACCGGCCAGGTGTTGGTCGATCGCTTCTATGGCGGTCTGAGCCATCGCCTTCGGTACGGTATGGGCTACACGAGATTTACCTCCCTTCAGGTAAATATCAGTTAACCCTTAGTATCATTTCAATTCCTTGAATTCCTTGAACCTTTCCTCATCTTTTCTTAAATAAGAATCCCGGCTAATACCTGAGATTTCAGGAGTGTTATCATGCGGCTTCTCGCGTTGAAATCACTTGCCAACTAAGGGATGAGAGACCGCGCTGAAGCGCAAAGCCAACAATAAAAACACCAGTACTGAGGAGCAGAACCAGGGAAGAGTTGGAAAAAGAAGAAGGGGAATTTCTTTCAGCAATCCCAAAAGAAATCCCCAGGTGAGAGCAGTGCCCATGCTGAGCAGGGCAAACCAGTTGAGCTTCTTCAGCTTGGTTATTCTGCACCGTTGGCAGCGAAGCCACTGAGATCACACCCACCAAGGGTAAACTTCTATCCCTAAATCATAATCGTACAAGTAATGTATCTAGTATTCCACGCACACATGTGCTAACCCTCTAAACCTCAGGTTCTAGCTCCGGTCCCGCCAAACCTTCTCCGATGGCCGCGCCTATGTGTGCAGAAAGTGCAATCAGGACCATCCCGGCAAAGATTGCTATGGGAGAGATATCAAGTGTTACAACTGTCAGAAACTAGGGCACACGGCCAATAAGTGCCCAGAGAATGCAAAGCCAAAAGGGAATTACCAAAGCTACAGGCAGAGGGAAGGCAAGGAGGTTGCATCTGGTGATGCACCAGCCCAGCAGGCACCACAGGGACAGGGATCCCGGGGACCTCCGAGGGGTGCACCTCAGAGGCAGCCTGTCCTTCACGTGATTGACCGTGATGGTCCGTTCTAAATCCGGCCCAGGTAAATATCTAAACCTTAAATCCTTGAATGTAGCATGACTAAGTAGTAGAGTAACTGTTGAATGAATGCATGATTGAATGAATTGGAGTACGAAATGAGCATGAAATGAAGAGTTGAAACTAGCACTCACCGTAGACGAAATTGTAACCATAGGAAGCTTTAGTATCTGTTCCCGATACCGGTAAACTTGAATCAGGAGAGATCGACATCACCAACCACTACTACACCAACGAACAGTGTCAGGTCATCCGACCAGGTATGATCTTATTAAGGGGATACCTGACACCCGAAGCACAAATCTCAATCATCCGACGATGCAACGAGCTAGGAACGGGTCAAGGTGGATTTTATACACCCGAATTCCCCGTGGAGCGAAGATGAAGCTAAAAATGATGTGCTTGGGAAAGACTGGAATCCTTATACCAAGACATACCAGAGACACGAGCACAAGATGGCGACGCCACCGACAATACCCCAGAGTTTCAGACACTCGTCACACAAGCAGTAAACTTGCACAACAATGCGAACATGAACCGATCCCCGCACTTGAAGCGGACCTCTGTATCGTCAACTTCTACGAGAAAGAAGGACGACTTGGGTTACACCAAGACAAGGACGAGACAGCGGAATCTCTTGAACAAGGAGTGCCCGTAGTGTCTTGGTCCATTGGTGATGACGCCGTATTCCTGTATAGCGAGCAGAAGCGTGTGGACCTCGCACAGAAACTGGTATTGAGATCAGGAGATGTCCTAATCATGGGTGGAAACTCTAGGATGCTGTATCACGGGATCAACAAGATCAAGTTGAATACGGCACCGCCGGCAATAATCAATGCCACACACATGAAACCAGGACGCCTGAACCTTACCTTTAGAAAGTATTAAATTCATAGTATCATGTAATGTTTTAGTAACGTGTATTAGAGACACGGTATGTATGATGGTTGGTTTATCAATAAAGAGCAGTGTTGATTTAATTCCACTTGTGTCCACCATCAATACTTATCCAATTGTGAATCCAATAGGTTGTGGACTCGGTACCGAAGGTAACCTGAGCATCCTCACCGAAGCACAAGCCGGCAGAAGCGGCACCATCTTAACGGGAACATTCCCAGTAAATGGCATTGATGCCAATGTATTATCGACTCCGGCGCCTCTCACACTTTCGTATCACCATCTTTGTGAAGAGGTTGAAGCTAGATGCGGATGAACTACCGAACTTCATGGTTACTCTCCCATCGAAGGAGCGAGTAAAGTGCACCAAATACTATCAATCAGCCACCATCGAAATCAAAAGTGAAGCGTTTCCCATTTCCTTCATCGAATTCAATGGATTGGGATTCGACTTAATCATCGGAATGAATTGGTTGGAGCGGCACAAGGGTAGAATCCTCTGCGCCGAGCATCGTTTGCTGCTCAAGAGTCCTTCTAGGGTCCGTATCTTACCGCCAGAGACCGAGAGAGCCTTCGACCACACTCATATCTGCCATGGCTATGTACCGGAGCTCAGAAAGGGCCAAGAGGTGTATCTATGTTATGTACAAGACCTGGAGCGAGATCCAGAGTTCAGTGATGATGTACCCATTGTATCCGAATTTCCCGATGTATTCCCTAAGGAGCTACCCGGCATGCCACCACCGAGAGCATTGGAATTTGAAATTGATCTATTGCCAGGTACCGGTCCCATTGCTAGGGCACCGTACCGCATGGCACCTGCTGAAATGACTGAACTGAAAGAGCATTGCGAGACCTTCTCGACAAAGGGTTTATACGCCCGAGCGTATCACCCTGGGGAGCACCGGTTCTCTTCGTGAAGAAGAAGGACGGTAGCCTCCGACTTTGTATTGACTACCGCGAGCTGAATGCGGTCACAGTCAAGAATAAATACCCATTACCACGCATCGACGACCTATTCGACAGCTGAAAGGAGCCTCAGTCTTCTCCAAGATTGACCTCCGTTCTGGTATCATCAAATTGCAATCAAGAGAAAGACATCGAGAAAACGGCATTCCGTACCAGATATGGCCACTATGAATTCACAGTGATGCCATTCGGTTTGTCAAATGCACCAGCTAAATTCATGGACCTCATGAATCGATTATTCAGTGAGCAGTTGGACACTTCAGTGGTTGTCTTCATCGACGACATACTTGTATATTCCAAATCAGCAGAGGAACATGAAACTCACTTGAGGAAAGTGCTAGCTTGAGACACTGCGCGAGAACCAGCTGTATGCGAAGTTCTCCAAATGCGAGTTTGGCTTGATCAGGTATCATTCCTTGGACATGTCATCTCGAGCGCAGGTATCTCGTTGACCCTTCTAAGATAGAAGCTGTACGATCATGGCCTAGACCCAAGACTGTTACCGACATTAGGAGCTTTCTTGGTCTAGCCGGTTACTACCGGAGATTTGTAAAGGACTTCTCGAAAGTCGCTAAGCCCATGACTACACTGATGAAGAAAGATGCACCGTTTGTATGGACACACGAGTGCGAGCTATCATTTCAGAGCCTTAAAGACTCATTGACCTCAGCGCCCGTCCTTACACTTCCAGAGGGCACAGAGGGATTTGAGGTGTACTGTGATGCATCAGGCAAAGGAATGGGATGCGTACTCATGCAGCATGGCAAGGTTGTTGCTTATGCCTCCCGCCAGCTGAAAAAGCATGAGGAGAATTACCCGACTCACGATTAGAGTTAGGAGCCATTGTCTTCGCCTTGAAGATATGGCGACACTATCTCTATGGGGTAAGCATCACCATCTACTCCGACCATAAGAGCTTACAGTATGTATTCACACAGAAAGAACTGAATCTGAGACAGAGAAGATGGATGGAGTTTCTTTCAGATTATGACATCAACTTGCAGTATAAGGAAGGGAAGGCAAACATTGTAGCCGACGCCCTGAGCCGTCGAGCACACTCGCTCCATTCGCTACTCGCTTCTTCTAGCTTGGTTGACGAGGTGCGAGATGCTCAGTTGAGCGACCCTTACCTAACCGAAATCAGACAAAAGATCGAGACGGTACATTTGAGAAGAAAAAGTATGATTTTAAGCTACATGAAGATGGTTTGATTCGGTTGAATGGCAGGCTATGCGTCCCCCGAAGCAATGCTGAGCTAAGGGATCGCATCCTGCGAGAGTCACACAGTTCCACATTGTCAGTCCATCCGGGAGCCTCCAAGATGTACAAAGACATGAAGAGGTACTTCTGGTGGTCTGGAATGAAATCAGATGTGACAGTTTGTGTTGAGATGCCTAACATGCCAAAAGGTGAAATTTGAACATCGTAGACCGGGCGGAATGGTACAGTCGATGCCAGTTCCGGAGTGGAAATTTCATGATATCTCCATGGATTTTGTTGTAGGACTCCCACCTGCCAGGGGAGGACTCAACATGATCTGGGTTGTAGTCGATCGCCTTACCAAGGTTGCCAGATTCATACCGATGAAGGACACCTGGAAGGTAGTAAAGCTAGCTGAGCTATTCGACAAGGAGATTATCAGACACTACGGAGTCCCTAAGACTATAGTATCTGACCGCGACACCAGATTTCTTTCGAGATACTGGAGAGCTACAAGGGAAGCGTTGGGTACAGAACTGAAGTTGAGTACCGCCTTCCATCCTCAGACCGACGGTCAGACAGAAAGGACCATCCAGACACTGGAGGACATGCTTCGGGCATGTGCCTTAGACTTTCAGGGGAGTTGGTTAGATAAGCTTCATCTTATCGAGTTCTCGTATAATAATAGCTATCACGCCTCGATTAAGATGTCGCCTTTCCAAGCTCTATACGGTAGACCTTGCCGTACACCCTTGTGTTGGGATGAGTCGAGTGAAGCGGTCATAATAGGACCGGAGTATCTTGAACAAGTGCAAGCTGAAGTGCAGCAGATTCGAGCTAATATGAAGGCAGCCCAAGATAGACAGAAATCCTATGCGGATGTGAGACGACGCGACCTTGAGTTCGCCGTGGGCGACCAAGTGTTCTTGCAAGTTTCACCTATGAAGGGTGTCTTCCGTTTTGGCCAGAAGGGCAAGCTGAGCCCAAAGTTTGTAGGGCCGTATACTATCACCGAAAGAGTTGGATCCGTAGCCTACAGGTTAGCACTACCTGAGGACTTGGGACGTGTCCATGACGTATTTCATGTGTCACAACTCAAGAAGTACATTGCTGATCCTTCTCATGTGCTAGAGCCTGAGAGACTCTCCATTGAACCGACAATGAGATATGTTGAAACCCCAGTGAGAATCCTGGATAGGAAGACCAGAGACACTCGCCATAAGTCTATACGAATGGTGAAGGTCCTATGGTCAAACCATGATGTCGAAGAAGCGACATGGGAATTGGAAGATGCCATGAAGGCTAAGTACCCACAGCTGTTCATAGACTAGATAGTCGAGTATTTAGCAATACGGGTACGGTCGTACCCCTTTTAAGGGGGGTAGAGCCCTTTTGCTTTTACGTTGCTTCGGGGTAAGCATTGTATAGTGTGTAGGCATTGTAATAGGTTTTGTATAGCACATGTAGTGCAAGTGAACTTGGTATGCGTATGTATTTATGTGTAATGTGTAGTGTGTATGTGTGATGTGATGTTTGTGTAATGTGTAACGTATCTGTGTAATGCGAATGTGGAATGGTATGAATGGGAAATGATGTATTGCGTATGTGAATTCGTGTTGTGCTTGAATTGTGTATGCTTGCAATGTGAAAGGAAGTAAACACCTCATAGGTGTAGTAAGACACATTAGTGCAAGTGGTTTGCCTAATGAGTAGAATTACCTAAACCATTAACCTTGAGCAACTTTGAGGGCAAAGTTTCTTAAGGGGGGTAGATTGAAATACCCCGTAATTAAAAATAGTGATTAATTAGGCTAATGAATAATTTAGAAGCTTAATTAAGTATAAATAATCATGAGGGAACAAATCCCGAAGAAAACGGATCCTTAAAACGGATTAAAATCACTAACGAACCTTAAAGCGCGTTTTTCGAGGTAACCGGGAAAACGTGTCTTAAGCGGGTCAAATAGACTCGTAACAATTTTGGTCAACTAAATGATCATTAATAAATATTAGGGAAGCTTTAGAACCAATAAAATCAATAAAACGAGAGATTAGCAAAACTGTCAAAAATGGGAAGTCGTGGGGTAGAATACAAATAACACAAACTTATGTGTCCAATAATGTAAAAAGAATTTTTAAAACCCTTATGGGTCTGTGTGTGTGTCCGATCCCACACCCCTCTCTCACACTCTATTAATTCCCCCTTACTCACAAAACAACAAAAGTAATAAACTACTACCTTCTACTTTATTACTCTCACACTCTCACATTCTCTCTCTCCTATCCCTATTCTCTCTTCTCTCTCACGTGAACCAGCACCCCCACACTCTCTCTTTTTCTTCTCTTTCTTCCTCCTCCAGCGATTCCCATGGAGAAATAAGAGAACCTCACAAAATACCATCTTCTCTCATCTTGTAACCCTCTCAAACCTCTTCCAAAAATTATAAAAACTACACCATTGGAATCCTCTCACCAAGAGCTACATTCCTATCCTTTCAAAATTCGAAAACCAACATTTTCGTTTTTATGGGTATGTCCCATTTGGAGCTTCAAGACCACCATTAGAAGGCCCTCCTTCTCCTTGTTCTTTTAGGTAAAAATCTTCTTGAAACCCCACCTTTTTCTAGCCTTTGTGGGCAAAACGAAAATTTAACTAAACCCTTGTTGGTTCCTCTTGTACCCAGCCGTTTTTGGCTTCTTTGAAGGGGTGGAAACCTTGTTCTTAAGCTCCTCTAAGTTTCATCTACTCCCTTGCAAGGTAATGAAACTCCTAACCCTAGAATATACATTAAGAGCTTAAATAAGAATTAGTGTTGGTTTTAGTATTGAAGCATGTATATAATGGTTGTAGTGTTAGAGGAATTGAGATTACAAAACCGGTAGAGAGAGAGGAAGAAAGAAGCAAGAAGAAGAAAAGGAACTCTAGAAGAAGGAAACAAGGTAATTAAGCTCATCTTTGTATAGCTTTGTAAATTAGTATGTAACGGATTTTTAGAAATGAAAATGTGTATTGTAAAATGGTAATGCATTAGTAGTGTAACGTGTAAGAGAATGTAAGTGTTTTTAAACCCTTGGAAACAATTTTAAAAAACTGTTACAAACAGGTTGGGAATTTAATGTGATGTGCAGAATTTTGTAGTGTTGAATGGGTAGTATTTGTGTGGAGGAATTTAGTGTATTGTTGTTGTGTATAAACAGGTGGAGTAGGTGTTAAAATGTGATTGAACAATGAGGTGAGAGCATAAAAATATAGGGGAGACTATGGCAAAATTTGTCTAGGATTAGAACACTTAATGAATTAAAACTAGGTGGAAAAACATGTTTGTAACAGATTTTGTTAGAGAAAGATAGAGGGTATATTAGGAGAGATAGTAATGTAGTTATAATGTAGTAGAGGTGTTAGAAATGTCAAATAGAAGAGGGAGATATAGGAGAGGAGTGTAATTGTCAAAATCTGTAGCATAATGTAGTAAGGAAGAAACTAGTGTAAGTGTGGAGTTGAAACTTGGAAATTATGTGAGTGGATTAGTATAGAATTGTGTAAAGAGTGGAGGAGTGAACTAAGGTGTATTAAGAGGTTTAATTAGTGTTATAACATGTGGGAATAAGTGTAGGAACAATGGGAAAGTAATGCGTGAAAGATAGAACTGAAAACAGAAATAAAAATGCAAATACTGGGCCGGACCGAACTTGCGACCGGACTTGCAAGTTCGGTCGAGCCCAGATTTACAAAGACGGGAATGCTTCTGAATGGAACGAACTTGCGACCTTCCTTGCGACCGGACTTGCGGTTCAGTCGAGCCAGAAAAATTCCCCGATGAAACCTTCTGGAATGGACCGAACTTGCGACCGGACATGCAAGTTCGGTCGGCCAGAAAAATTCCCGTAATGCAAGCTACTGGAATGGACCGAACTTGCGACCGGACTTGCAAGTTCGGTCGGCCAGAAGAATTTCTCGTACTGATAGCTACTGGAATGGACCGGACTTGCAAGGTCGGTCGCAAGTCCGTCCAGTAAAAAAAATTAAATTAAATAATAATTATATATATATATATACATGTATACCCCATATATATATATATATATATGTACATGTATGTAAGCATGCCAATATTAAGTAAGAAAATAAAACTTAAGGTAATGAAAAGTAAGTAAGTAATGTGTAAGTGTAAGAAGTATAAGGACATAGTAAGTATGAGTTAAATTAATGATAGTTAGATTAATCATTCAATTGTATGTATACCATAGGATTTGATTTGTGACACCGGAAGGACGTTTGGAAACACGTACGACGGTGAACGGTATGGATTCCTCATGCCCCGTATGCTATCTTGGTTACTCTGATTTGTGTGTTGTGTGCTAATTGATCACCAAATAAGATAAATGCACGAATCGGAGTTATCATGTTTACTTGTGAATATGTAGTGTTGTATATTGTTTATATTGTCTTCAATTTAGTTTGTATAATTCATGAAATGTTTGGATGATATGAATGTGTGCATGTAGGTTGTATTGTATCGTGACCGATTGTTAATGTGAATGGACTTCTAACTTATTCCTAACAAGCTAACCCTCCTAACTTAAATTGGTAATTAAATGGAATGAGTAGAAGTCGATATAGTTTCGCCACACGTGAGGATGCGGAGTCACGAGAGGTTGGCTCCAATTCCTGACTCTTAAACTGGTCCGCGGCCCAAATCCCTTAAGTGGGTAGCATCCCGGATTGGTGAGTCAAGTAAATCCCGGAGGTGGGACGGCGTAGTCCCCAGGGCCGGAGGTCCCGACGACTTAACTTGAGTATGAGTAAGTAAGTAAGAATGAGTAAGTAAAGTAAATGGAAGTAAGTAAGTGTAAGTAAGAAAAAGTAAGTGATGAGTAAAAGAGTAAAAGCATTCCGATTAACCCGGATGCATAATTTGGCTAACCTTGTGAAGGTAAGTATTGTGAGCATTATTGTATTGTTGCCTTGGAATGAATAATGTATTGTGAATGAATGTATGTTGTATGCAAGCATGTATGTATGAAATAAATGAACAGCATGTTTTGGACGTCAAATAGTCGGCGTGCCCTAGCTAGCACGCGGTATATGCGGAGTTTATACGCAGCGTTTGCTGAGCCCCTGGGGCACCATTTTTACTACACGCAGGTACTCGCGAAGGATGAAGATGTGAAGACTTAGTTTTATTTCTTTACCTTCTTTTGGATTGTAAACAATGATGTATGAATGGTGTACTAAGTAGTACACGGCTAAAGCCTTTTTGATTAGCCGGTGTACCATGGGGTACACCTTTTTGGATTTTGATAGAATGGAATTGGTATAGATGAGTAGCTGGTAGAAACTCACTCTTTTGGAACTTAGAAAGGATGTAATTGAATACACTTAAATACTCGGTGATCCAGGATGTAAGTATTTGGCATATGATATTTTGGTAAGTAATTTAGTAGCTCGGTATATTATGTTCATCAGACCGTGACTGTAAGTAAGGTAAGCCTAGCTAGCCGTATGGCGGTTAGCGGCGTTGTACCACCAGCCGTAGTAAGTAGTAATATTTCCGCTGCGAACTCGTAGGATTAACAGGACGATTAGATGGTAAGCATGGGATTAACGGTTGGGTGTTACAAAATATATACGAAGGAATTAGTAAGTTAACTAAACCTCTACATAATACTAATGGCAGAATATTATATGAGGTGGTATTAGATTATAGTTATGTATTAGGCTTAAGAATTACCTTGAGATTCTAAGGTTTATATATAACCATATTAGAATGCATGTATAGTATTATTTGTCAGTAACCAGGATGTAAATCTAAAATTGGGATTAAGTGATTAATAAGTGAAAACTTAGGAAAAATTGTGATTAGATTACATAAAATGTTGCACAAATAGATCTTATTCTATAATTAATGATAAACAAATGTAGTATGATTACATCTAAATATTCTTAATATATAAACCATAATAAAATAAGTAAAATACTTTTACATCTAAATGTGAGGTGGATTAGTAAGTCTAGATTTAATCATTTCTTAACATTTATGGTAGTGAAATATAACTTAATGTTTTAAGATAGGATCATTAAAAAGGATTGTGATATAATCTATATTAAACGATGATTTGGGAATTTATCTAAATAATTATCCTAAGTTTCTTAGAATTAGATAAGCCATATAAAATACATTTATTACCAAATTCAGGATGTGAGTTTACAGTTAAGTGAGGTATTTAGTGGTGAGAATTTATAGGAGGGTTTATAGATAGGAATTTGATACTTAAAACCTTTGAACCTTTTTATTAGATAAAACTAAGTTACATAAGATATTATTGATATACTTTACGGTAATGGGAAATTATGAAATTTATTTTGAATATAAAATATGAGAATTTTCATAATAGATTATCTTATGAAATAATTAACAATTTCACTTACGAACCAGAATTTGATTCTTTGATAAATTCTACTCTATGTAGATATATTGTCCATCCTAAATATAAAAAGGAAATTATTTATTAGGTTATTCCTTTGAAACCTTGGGTTTTGTAAAACAATTTAAAAATGTATTTAAGGCTTAAGTTTAATGAGGATTAGTACAAAGGATTATGCATAGTCTATAGAGAGAATGTGTGTAAAAATAAAAACATTTAGGAAATTAAATGTAAGTAAGGATACATAAAAGTTATACTAAACACCTTATTATATAGGTAATAATTAAGCAAATAATGTACCTTGTGAATACTAAATGTAAGAGTTCGATAAGTCTAAGTCAACTATAATATAGTTGTTTCAAGATGAAAAGTAATTTAACATCTTATGTCAAGATTATTAGCTGGATGTAATAAAAGTCTTTCTGGACTAAAGATAAGATAAATGAGCTAGTAACTCAATTAGGTTATGATATAATGCGTCTACAACACTGTGGTTCCAATATACAAGATGTAGATCTTAATTAAGTTAAGGGAAAAACTTAATCCCAATGGATTATCTAGTAGATATTGATAAAATACATAATCATTACATTGTGAATTAATAGTATAGTATTCTAAGATAAACCTATTGTAGGTCATGAGACGATGTTATTCTAATGTAAGAGTAAAAGTATTGAGCTTAAGAATTGTTATTGAAATTCTAAGATTGATTGAATAACATATAATGCACTTATGTTATAAAGGTCTTTAATGTGAGAATTATGGTTAAGTATGGGTAAAGTGGATGAGGGTGGAACAATTAACAAGTGTTAATAAAATACATTCCTTGGTCTTACAACCTTGAGTAATACAACATTCTCAGACAAGTCAAGGTTATACATAACATTTAAGTGAGGGCTTAAAAGATAATTGAGACTTGAAATAAGAGTAAGGAGTTTATTTAAGCGTAACATAGGCTACAAGTGGTTGATGATAGATTACCTTTAATATTCTTCATAGTACTGTTGATTGTTTGCGCAAGTTGATTAAACTGCTACAGCGTTACCCAGGTACGATTTCTCGTACTCAGCTTGTAGTGTTTTGGACTCTATGGAATGTTTTGTACAATTTCTCGTACTCAGCTTGTTGTGTTTTGGACTCTATGAAATGTTTTGTATGATTTCTCGTACTCCGATATTTTTGCTGATTGACTTGTGGAATGTTTTGGAAAATGCTAACTGAGTTTAAGAGGAATTTCTAAAAGGAATTGGTTGTGTGACTAACTCAGCTTGTGTGACTAACTGAGCCTTGAATGTGAAACTCACTTGGGTTGGTTCCTTCTTTTTGGTTGTTCCATTAGACATTGGCTGCTTAGGGTTTACGCTTCTGCACTCTGTAGGACTGAGTGTTTTGGTATTGCTCTGGGTAGTTGGTGATCTAGTGGGAATTTGGAAAAAAGGTCAATCTTGGAAATTCTTCTTTGACTCTGGATATCGTTTCATCCATGAGCTGGTTCTTGAGGTTTGACGTGCGCGCGTCTTCAATGGTAACAGTGAGGGGCTGTATATCCCCTGTCCCAGAAAGGGGACGTGATAGACAGTGAGGGGCTGTATATCCCCTGTCCTTAGTGGACGTGATAGACAGTGAGGGGCTGTATATCCCCTGTCCTTGGTGGACGTGGTAGACAGTGAGGGGCTGTATATCCCCTGTCCTTAGTGGACGTGATAACAGTGAGGGGCTGTATATCCCCTGTCCTAAAAGGACGTGATTGGCGGTGGGGGGCCATCTCTCCCAGTTGAAACTATTCCACTCTTGAGTTCTTGGTTCTTGGATCTGTTTTATCATTCCTAGTCCTTTGTGACTATCTGAGTTTTTCTACTCCTAATGAGAATTGGGTTTAACTAAGGAAATGGATGTTCACTAACACATGATGTGATTTTGTTTCACTAACTTTACCTTTTCTATCATTTATCTTTATCCTTAACCTGTTATCTTTGGCTTGGTGATTTTAAAGTGCCTTGTTTCCCTGCTTTACTTTCAAGAGTTTAATTTCAAGTTACTGTTTATTTTGAAGAGTTCCGTTTAAAAGATTGTTTTGGAGAATTGTACCAGCTCCATTCCAGGGAACTGACTCACCCCTCCCGGGTGGCTGCTTGGTTTCATCTTGCAGGTGCAATTGATTTACAGGTGGCCACGAAGAGCATGAGTGATTGGGATGGGATTAGGTTTATGGAGAGTGAATGTACTTTATTATTGTTATGTTAATGTTAAGTTTTCTCGAAGTTCAGACCGTAACTTAGATAATTGTAATGGTTGTAATTGGTGAGGTTGGTACCGGGGTGTTGGAGCCCGATGGTCTGTAGCACCTTTAGTTTATTTTCCGCTGTTGTTTTTATTATTATAGGGGTGTTACACGTAGGCCGATAGTCAGGAGAGGGTTGACGACTTTAGGGGTAAGTCGAAACTGTCCCGGGAGTCCGTGTGTGGGGCAAGGGAGGTTGAGTGAATTTTGTGTGTGTAAATTCTCAATCGAAATGTGTTTTCCATTTTAAATAGTTGCCTCTCGTCTATCAAGTTTTATTAGAGTCCACGACATGTCGGGGATGCATCAGGATGCTTGCGAGTTTCAGTAATCCTTTTAAGGGGGTAGAGCAATTTCACGCTTAACGTGTATCTTACACATCAGTATGTAGATTATTGTACACATAGTACAAGTCATACGACTATAATGATTACTTGATACGCAGATTATTGTATGCATAGTACAAGTCATTCGCTATATTAAATTATTTGAAGTAATTTTGAAATATTTTCATATGTATGTTCACATACATATAATTTTTTGCACAATTGAATGTGAATACTAGACATAGAAAATGTCAATCTTGCTATCTCCGATGTGAGAATACATGGGGTAGAAACTACCCGTTGATATTGTGGTTTTGTGACTCGGTATGAAATCGAGTACGGTAATAATTATAATATTTCAATCGGTATGAACCGATGTGTCACCTGGTGGAAGTTAAATCCTCTAGGAATGGATGGGTGTAATTTAAGGGGACTTAGTTCCATAGATTATGATATGTACAAATCCTCTAGGCCTATGAGTAAATTTATTATACTAGTGCGACTTGTGTGTATCGATTAATCACAAGGTGGCAAAACATTGGAAGATAAGATTAGAACTTGTTAAATTGTTTGATTGGTTGAAATTGACGCGAGAATTGAACTTGATCCTGGTCAGATCTAGTAGACTGAACACATATTTGAGTGGAACCAGTTCAACACACTGACGCTGACCACGTCGAGGTTGGACGATTCTTGAAACTCCTTACTGGTGGACACATTTATGAATAGGAAATGAACTTAGGTGTTGTGGAGATTATGTGATGGTACCAAGGGGTCATGGACCTCATAGCCCCTTCGTCATAAGACCGGTGTGCCCGCGGGTAGATATTGATGTTTGATTTTATGTGCATAGATGCACTTGGTTATGATGTGGTGTGATCATTTGTGATACCTATGATATATATATACACGTTGTTGTTGAAAGTGAAACAATTAGATATGAACACCTCGGAGAGATTATTAAGGTATTGACATGGAAATTAAGTAGGGTTCTGAAGGATCACCTATATTATATGAAAAAGTAAATGCCACGAATGTTAACTAGGTGTTGTATAAGCACACTATGATATTTGGGAATGCTATATCAGATAGATATATGTTATTAGTGTTATATCGGATAGATATATATTGGGATTTAAATTTCCTAGAATTGATATTTGAGGAAGACAACTTCAGGGTGAAGTCTCTTTTAGGGGAGTAGATTGAAATACCCCAAACCTTTAATCACCTTAATTAGTAAGGGATTAATGGAATGAAAGAGTTTAATCTATGATTAATTATTAAAGGAAAGGCTAATGACCCTAGTGCACTAAGGAATTTTTACAACCTCTAAACATACATATATAAATAAAAATGTATAGTCCAAAATGGGCACTGAACCCCACATAAAATAATGGACTAGAGTGGGAACATTGACCAGGAGAGTACAACTCCTAAAGTTAATGTAGCATGTAACACATTATTACATGAATTAAGAATACCAACATCAAGAGTGACCCAAAGAACATACTTTAAGTAGCCACAATGAATAGTAAAGTATACGAATCACTCAAAAACACAAATCAACACACTTTAGGACAAGGTAATCATGTTGGTCACAAACTAACACATGAAACAAGTCCAAATAAATAACATGTGACACTTTAATGTTACAAGTTCAAAAAATTTCAAAAAACACCCCAAAATATCTTAACATGGTTCCAATCATGGAGGGAAATCAAAAAGCAAAAAGCACTTTACTAGTAAGAGAGGAAGTTTTCTAAACACAAAAGGCATCCCTCCTTGGGAACCCCAACTCACACCTCCATTACACTCTCTTACACACTCCATACTCTCTCATTCCTCCACATGTTGGCTGCTACAAATCCTCCCTCCTCCCTTTGGCTGAAAGCAGCTCATCTTCTTCCTTAGTCATGCTCTCTTCAAGCTCCATGGTAGGTCATCAGTGATGAGTTAACTTTCTTACTCTTTTTCCTCTTAAATCCCCTCCTTTATTCAAGAAAGAACATCACCACTCATCCGTATCATTTTATGGCCGAAAATATGTAGCCTTTGGGGCGAAAATATGAAGTGAAACCAAAGAGAAAAGCTAGCCAAAGTTCAAGCAAACAAAGATAAGAAATGTCATTTAAAACCTTAAGTCTTTGCCCTTGATTTTAAGATTAGAAAATGAGGCTAATTTGACTTACTTTCTCCATCCTTTTTCACTAAAAAATCTGGAGCTTTCAACCCCTTACCTTGGCTTAAAATTCCAAGGGAAAAACAAGCTCAAAGCAAGGTATACTTATAACTAAAGGTAAGTCATGAAACTAGAGTTTTCCATGCATAAACTACCTTATAAGTTAAAAATCTACACAATATCTGACCTTCTACATACTCATATATTGTTGGTCAAAAGTTGGAGGAAAATCTCACCTTGAAAGCTTCCAAGGTAAAATCTTACTCTTTAATGCACAAAATGTGCTTTACGATTCTATTTATTCTTATGGTCACCTTTGGGTGTCTTAAGACTCTAAATTTTCTTCTTATTACTCTTATAAACATGTCTGAAAATGTGGCCTAACCTATCTTGTGTGTGTTGGCCGAAATCAAAGAAGAACAAGGTGAAAAGTCAAGAAACAACACTAAGCAAAGGATAAGTTTTAGATATGGTTTATAGAGCTTAAAACCTTCTTATAACCCTTGGATATGTACAAGGATTTTACTTCCTTTTCATTTTACTATAGGTTTGAGAGTTGGAGTTCCTAAACCTCCATTGGAGACCTTAAGGTTAATACTTAACCTTAATACACATTTTGGTGTTTTAAAGTGTTTTGCTTTTATGTATTAATTATAACCGTGGGTAAAGGTAAAAAAAATGGTTATGAATGACCTAATAATTAACTTAAAATATATTCCAACACCTTAGGTAATGTTCATAGGTGACTTAAGACCCTAAAGGGCACCTTTACTAAGTTTTAAGTGTTTTAAGGAGGGTAGTTGAACATAGCCGAGAATGAACTTAAAATAATGAGTTAAAATGACCTAGGATAGGTCATACAACTATATTATAACATTTGATAATGTTTTCCAATGAGTTAAGGACTTAAAAGTCCATATTACACAAGTTTAAGTAATTTTATGTAAATTACAACTTTGGGCAGAATGAACACCTACTTGGCAAAGAGTAAATGGGTTAATATGGTTGTTTTATGGTTATTTAAAGTTATGTTATGGTTTGCAATAAGGCCACGTGTTTAGCCAAGTTTATGAGTAATTTAAGGTTCTTAATGCTTTAAAATTTAAGGACTGTTATGGTATTTGATTGGGTGTGAAAATCTGATATTAATAGTTTGTTTGGATGATAAAAATGAAACTGGCTAGTGCCCCTGATACGTCCTCGACCGGTCGTGGACGTCTTTGTGTCCTATGTGAACTATTTGATATTTGAGGGAAGTACTTGATAAACTCAAACTGGAAACTCCTTTTCGATTGAGAATTTACACACAAAAATTCACTCAATCTGCCTTCGCCCTACCTACGGACTCCAGGAAATTTTAGGACTTTATCCTTAAGTCTCTACCCTCTATGGCAGCAGGTCTATGGTTCCCCAACCGTTCCCTGACTGATCAGTCTACCAAATACACACAGTATTATTTCACCAACCCAGTCCTACCCAGCTCACCAACTTCCTAGTGCTTACACACACTTAGTTGACTCACACTTGCTCTAGCTATCTCTCCTTTTCAAATATCTCCAAGTATACTTACATAAGACATTATAGTTCATATATATACAAGTATTATAATGGATAACAAACATCCTACAATCTCCTAGACTCTAGGAGTCGTTTGCTTCTTCAACCCTAGCAAAATAGCCATGCTTGAATATAGGTCATCTTCAACTTGATCTGGAGCCGTTAAGGCATGTGTCACCTTGTAATTGGACATGTCGGAGGCAAACACTCAGTGGTCGATCACCACTTGCACTCTCCACTTGCCTGATCTTGTCTGCTTCATAAATGCTCCATACATGCTCTTTAAGTTTTCATTATGGCTACGTAATGAATGCTTCTTAATAGCCCTGACTTATTTTGTTATCTTACACATGAATGAGCTATGCTTTTGTCATGAGCTAGTTGCTTGTGTGGATGTATAAGTCTGCATAAATTTGTCGAATCACTTGATGTATTTTGTCCTTTTATTTCGTCTGATGCATGAGGGATGTAGTTGTGTAGTGTTTAACATCTTGTCTGTACTAGAAGTCCTATCGGAGCTCTCTAAACAGGTGCTCGACTGGTTGGGCACATGTCATGAACAGAGTGCGCTTGCAACCTTGCATGCTAAGCCACTCCTCAATCTGTTTATCTAAATTAAAAGCTCAACAAACATATTAGATAAACAACACAGGTTTGCTATCATCAAAACGAAAGGATCTTGACTTAACAATTTCCCTCTTTTTGATGATGGCAACCGATACAAAATTGATTTTGATCATATGTACTTGACAGCTTATGGAAGTGAGAATATTCCCTTTAAGAGGGATTCCCCCTGAGTTTGTTAAGAGTAAACAGATAATCAAATGATGAACGATAACATGATAACAACAAAATCCTTATACGGGGCCATAGGAGAGTTTTTTTTAAGATTCAATTACATAACACAAGGATGATAGACATAATTTCACAAGTACATATCTTTTTCCCCCTTTGCCATTCAGTAAATGAAATACCCCAAACCTTTAAGTGTTGATTAAATTATGTAATTATGATTTTCTAAGGCTAATTAAGTCCTTAAGAAACATTGGTAGACAATTTAAACCAAAGAAAACACCACAAGGTCAATTTAAGCAAATACTTGCTCTAGACTTGGTGTAACCGTGTTTAAGACCTAAAGGTCATTCTTAGACCTTATTAACATGCTAATGAACATGTTAAATCAATTACCAAAGAAAACCAAGCTCAAAAACAAGTTTAAATACAAATTGTGCTTTAAGGAGTCTTAAAGCATGATTTTGAAAAATTGTCATGGAAATGGGTTTTGAGTGGCTAAATGCCCAAGATTATACCTTAATCAACATGTGTACTACTTAGTATCACATTAGGAAGCCTAAATCAATGAGAACCCAAAATTTTCACAAATTTGTGCACTAATTATGAATAGTGCCTGAATAGTGCTCAATTAAGGCTTTAGTCAACTTTGATTAGTTAAATGGTCGAACTAGCCCATAATTATGTTATTAAGGGAAGGGGGCCGGTTTTTGAGTCATCACCAATAGCCAGCCAATTAAAGGAAGAAGAGGGAAACTAAAGTAGAAGTAGTATTTGCTTTATATGTTAAATATCTTACAAAATCTACCTATCTCCTCACTTTTCTTCATTCCCCTCTTCTCCACCGTCTTCTTCTTCATTCTCCCATCTCAAAACCGTCCATGCTACAGCACCTCTCTTCTCCATCTTCAATCGCTTGCCAAATCCAGCTCCAAATCAAAATCTAAGAGCATATTTGTGCTAGTTAGACCAAGCCCTTCATTTCCTTCTTTTAAAAAATTCAAGAACTCAAGTTTGACTCCATGGAGAAACTCCATTTAAGGGGGAAAAGCTCATCTTCTTGCACCTTGCTACTCTCCTTTGCTTCAAGGTAAGAAAAATCAAGTTTCCTTTCATTTTTGTACATGGCCAAAAATCACCATTTGTGATGCCTTGTCTTGCTCATTTTACTATCTTGACTCAATCTCCAAAGGACTAGAAGGAGTCTTGCCTTGTTTCATTATTAAAGTCCAATCCAAATTCCAAAGGTAATCATCCATTTAGTGCTTTAAGCAATCTTTGAAACCTAGGAATGATTTTCATGAGTCTAGGTATGTTCCTAAGCACTCATTATCTTATTTGAATGTTAATTAGAATATAAGCAAGGAGACTAAAGTCCTTGGCCGAAATCCAATCAAGAAAACCAAAGGAGGAAAGTGAGAAAAGCTTGGAAAACAAAAGGTAAATGACTTACCTTAAGGGGTTTAATGTTTTATGGAGAGGTGTTTACGTGAGTGCAAAATGCAACCTAAAGCTTACCTTATGTAATGAACTAGGTAAACATAGGGAAGTGATATGATCATATTTGTAAACTTGTGATTAAAGAGCTAATGGTAAATGAGTTAGTGAAATGATCATGAGGTTGTTTACAAGAGGCTTTATAATTGCCTTGGGATTGTTGTGTGTAATTGTAGGTTGAAAGCAATATATGTGGGAAATTCAGTGTTTAGATTCATGTTATTTAAGGGCCTAAGTACCAAGCAATTTAAGTTTATGCACTATATTGTGATTTGGTGTACTTTGGGTGTAAATGTTGTGTAAAGAACATTCAATGAGGATTTTAATATCTTTGGTTGTTTAAGGATGAAAAACTATGTGTTTGGGTGTAAGAATGTACTAGGGAAGCTATGGCAAAATTTGGTTGAGAAACTAAGAGTTATTAAGTGTTATAGTGAGATATTGTGACCTAGGATGTACTAGGAACCCTTAAGAGTTAAGTTGGTGGAAAGGAATAAATTAAGGTGTTCTTGAGGGTTAAAATGACCTAAGAATGTCTAGGAGGAACTATAGGTTAGAATGGTGAATTTAAGACACCAAAATTATGGTATGTGAAGTGTTAAAACTTGTGCAAATTTTGTAGTAAATGGGGTATTATGTCTTGTAATGACTTTGGTGTGAACTAGAGCATATCACCTTGGGAAATCTTGAGAAGTAGAGTTAAGGAGGTGAGGATGATTGATGATGCATTAGGTGTGGCTAATAAGTGAGTTGGTAATGTTGGTGGAAGGTTGTGAAACACCAAGAGAGGTTGGTAATGCACTAGTGTGCATAAGTGTTGAAAATGGGAGTAGAAATGTGCAGAATTGAACAAAAATTAAACAATGAGTTTGGTGATGATTGAGGAAAGTTTAGTGCATGTTTATGGTGTTATAACATGTTTAGAAACTTGTGTAAAGATTAGGAAAAGTTTGGGTGAGGTTTAAGGTTGGATTAAGGGTTGAAAAATGGTGTTTTAACAGCTTTTTAGTAGGGTCCGGGACCTAGCCCTTGTATAAGGTCCCGTACCACCCTTAAAAATGACCTGAAAGTTGAGTTTGTAAGTGGTCCGGGTCCTTAGTCTAGGACCAAGACCCGGACCAATGTCAAAAACAAGCCAAGAGTACATTTCAGTGTTGGTCCAGGACCTTGGTTCCGGACCAAGTCCCGGACCAAAAATTGTCCAAAATGTGTTTTAAAGGCTTCTAATGATGGGGGATTGAATGGTAATGTTATTGGATGATGTTTAGGACATGTTTGGTGACTTATAATGACCATTAAGAGGGTGGACAAGAGTAAGTTTAAGTGTGAAAGTACACAAAATATAATGTGAGGTAATTAGTTAACCGGAAAGTAAGAACGGTAATTAACTGTTCAATTGAATGAATTATAGGAATGAGAAATAGTCGAAATGGCAGCTGGGACTAAGAGATCTTCATGTTAGGCTAGCCATCATCAACTCGATAGGTATGCTTTTCTTACAACCTGTGTTCTACCGGGTTACACCAGCTTGTATGCCAACCTGTTTTTCTGTGTGTTTGCCACCTTGCAAGATAAAGCATGAAATAAGTTTACAGTAATTCATTTATGTGGCGTATTTAGTTCCGATATTGTTTAACCTTGAACATGTGTTAAACCATAGCTAACCGACTCTAGGATCACATAAGAGATCGGAATTCGGATTTAACGACCCAACCTACGGGAACGTTCTAACTACGGCTATCCATGTGTTAGGTGTGTACTGTTGTTGTATGTAAATGTGTTTACCCCCTTTGAGTATGTCATTGTGTAATGAGTGTTGTTTTGTTTATGTATGTCGAATGGTACCTTACCTCCCCTGTGTGTCTAACTAAACTTGACTAACTATAATGTAATTTATGGTAATAAGCCCCTTGGAGGGAGCTTCTAGCCAATGTGTTATTTGGGGGTGAGGAATCCGGGTGTCTGGTCGCGCGCGTATGTTTGGGAGTTGTTATCTATATTTGATTCAACTCTCTCCCTTGTTCGGTTGTTTTCCTTCTTAGAATTCAATCTCCCTCGAGCCAATAGCTGGCTCTGCTACCTTGACTATTATTCGGGGCTAGAGGGATTTGTGTATGATGTGATCGGGTCTATATTATGACCGACACATCTAAGTAAAGTAATTGTGTACGATGTGTTCGGAGCTATATTATATCTGACACATCTATGTAAAGTAATTGTGTACGATGTGTTCGGAGCTATATCATATCCGACACATCTTATGTAAAGTGTACGTTTTCTAAGAAGAACGGTAATGTGTTATGTATTGAGCCCGACATGAGAATAAGGATATTCCTAGGCTCTATAAAATTGGCTAACTCCTGTTTTGGACCGAGGCCTCACGAGACTCGTTCCCGAGTTATGTTGTGTATATGTTATTACGTGATGTGTGCTGTTATGTTTGTGTACGTTGATCATCGAAATCAACCCCATGTTAATATAAGGAATAATTAAGTATAACCCGATTAAATGAGTAAGTGTCATCTAATAAGGAATTAGCTCCATTAAGGTAGAACCCTCAAGGGTCAAAGAACACAATAATGTGATCTAACAAGTGTTGATGTGTTAACCTTATTGTTTGTATCCTATTGATTGGATATGTGTTTATCATAAGCTTGATATGCGTTTACAGTTTTTCATGCATGATTTAAATATAATCAACCGCATGTTTAGACAACAATTAGTTGTGCGTGGCCCGGTAGTATGCGGGCTACACGATTACCATACCAGCAATGGTGCTGAGCCCTTTTGGGGCCACCCATTACATTTCAGGTACAAGGGAGCTGACAACCGTTCAAGAGTAGGACGGGGTGGCTCTTCATACATGGGTAGTTGTATAATTTGCTTATGTATTCATAAGTGTAGTAAGACCGAAACTGTTATCGGTAATAGATTGTAAATACTGGGTACAGTCAGAATATAAATGTATTTGATTGTTTAAAAATGGAATGGCTTGAAATGCGTAAGTGCTCGGGAATCTGGACCATCAGACCGATACATTGTACAAGTATTAGCCTTGTTAGTCACGTGGGTGGCTAACGGCGTGTAACATCAAAGGATTAAGTTAAATGTTGAGTTGTAATTCCGCTGTAATCGTTTGTTTAGTGTTGTGTTTGTAGTTGGGGTGTTACAAAAAGTGGTATCAGAGCGAAGTATCGCTCTAATGACTGGAATTACCGAGCTTAGGAAGTACCGAGGATAGGATTAGGGACATGGGTTTAAGGGTTGAGTGATAGTGAGAGAGATACGCTAGTTAGGAATTACCAGTGTGTACTGGATATCTACAACATCCTTCCCGCCCTCCACAACCCCCGTTTTATAACTTGGAAAAGAACGCCAGAGAGATAGAAGTCCTCTCTTACTCGGGAAAACCCGATCTGTCCGTTATTAAGTATCTCTATAAGTACGAAGAACCTGTCATACGGTAGATTCCGAAAACTGGGAATCCCGGAGACGGTTTCCGTCTGAACGATGTTAACCGCACTTTGTAGACACCAAAAATTCTCACCCCATAAAGCAAATTCCAGAATAAGAAACACAATAAGAGGGGTCGTCACCGATCATTGTCAAAACGTATCGACGTGCGTGCCAGAATGAAACCATCATTTTATAGTCTTTTTCAAAGCATTTCATAAAAACGATTTTGCGAAAACAAATTTCCAACAACGATACGGTTTTAGACCCGCCCCTTTTGTTTTATTCACTTATTTTTGCTTATTTGTTTGTTTATTAAGTTATCTTTTATTTTCATATGTATTGCTACTTTTTATTATCTTCTAGTATTTACTTCTTATTCTATCAACATTATATTTCGCCACTTAACGTAATTGATTTGTTTTTTATTTTATTATTTTATTTTTCCACCGACATTTAATCCCCGTTACACCAGTGCTATTTTATTATTTCATGTACATGTTATTATGTTATTCCATTCGTTTATATATTATTTTGATTTATACTCTCTTTTTTTTATATATATATTTCATAATTTCATGCAATTAGATTAACTCTTGTTATTGTATATTTTCGTTTAAAACAGTAGCATTTTTAGAGGAGTTATCCAGTCTGGACCAAGACTTGTATTATTTCTCTCATGTATACATTGAATTTTGACATAGCCTAGTTGGTTAGGGTGTCCATTTGGGGACCAACAGGTCTTGTGTTCAGATCCTTGCTTGGTGGATTTTATTTTTCAGTCATACCTTGTAATATTTAGCCCTGTTTTTTATTCATTTTTCTCCTCACTGACCCAACAAATGCAGCCCACTCTCAGTTGGGTCTAATTTCTGTAACCCAACAGCCTAAAATAAAGCCCATACCCATTACAATAAACCCATTTATGAGTCAGTTTGACTCTTTTCTTTGAAAAAAACCCTAAGTTTCAATTATAAAGGAACAGTAGCCGCCCCAAGCTCAGGGACATGCTTCCCGATCGTTTTCTTTTCTCATCCATTTCTTCCCTTCAATTTCACCTCCAAAGAATCCGCATCCTTGTCTTCTCCCCGAGGCATCTCCACACCCGAAAATCCTCAAAGACCAGACCCATCACTTTCATTGTTGTCGGTAATTACCCCACCACCATCACCGGAAAACATTTGCCCACCCCATCGACACCAGCAAACACCACCAATTCCGAAACCCAGAAGCAACAAAAATGCTAGCCGACCAATATCAATCCCACGGTTTTGTTCTTCAAAGGACATCTGCTACTCTTCCCTGAATATACACATGCCTTGTTCTCTTGAACCTGGAACACTTCGAATGTTCTAAGCTCCTCCGATGCATTCATCTTGCTCACCAGAAATCACCACGAACGTCATTTTTATACCACCCGAAACTCGCCTTCATCCACTGGAATCGGCATTCCTCCTCGGTTGCTTCACATCACCGCCTCTCCCTCACCTTCATTATCATCTCCCCATCCTTCTGATTCGAAAACAAGACAGACACAACCGATTCTCGGTGGCCTGAAATTCATTCTCAACAAAAGAAGTAAACCCAGATTTCTGTATTAATCTTCCGTTCTCCATTGATGAATCTCCCCAATTTCTACCTTGCTTATTAGAAGCGGATTTAAGTTCTTCTTCATTTGATTTTTCCTCTCCTGGTCTCGTTTCTCTGCTCTTTGCCAAGTGAACCTGAACAAGGTAACGACCTTGTGATTCTCGACTTCACCAAAAAAAATGGTGTTGGTGTCGATGGATTGTCCCTCTTTTCAATATCTCTCTATTTTTTGTTATTCCAGTATGTATATGTTCAATGGTTATTGCCGATAATTCATAATCATTTATTTTTGCTATATTTCTGTTACCGTTTCTATGGTTGCCTGAAGTAATCACATATCCATTATGGATTATGGGTTCATGATGGCCACAGGGGCTAAAACCCTGAATTTAATTCCCCATTTACATCTTCAACTCACAGTTTTAAATTGCTTCCAGTTCACTTTGTAAATCACCATCCGTTTTCCTCATGGGAGAACACGTCGATTAAATTGCTTCCAGCACTAGAGTCTTGTCTTGTAAATCTCTGTAGTTTATTCTTCTGACAGACCCTCTCAGGAAGCATTCAAATCGTGAAATCATTGATCCCATCTCGCCCTTCTTGATTTTTTCTTTTGTTTGAGATATGTTTTGCAAGGGACTGTGTCTACTGATTTATATCATTTGAACTCGGTGGAGTTTTGTTGTGTGTTTATGTCGTTTGTTCTCCTCTATATGAATCGCTTCAAATTTTTGAATCCAGGCCCTGGTGTTACCAGAAGGGGGTAAGTCTTGGTTATGATTCGTATTCACTTTTATCGTCTTACTTCTCATTTGTTTGTTATAACAAGGAGAACTGGTGTTCATGTCCTATTCTGCTCTGTTCAAGGATATTTCGTTTTGATCTGCTGGAGTTTTCATTATACTTTGTCTTCTGTACACTTTGGTATTGCTTGATAGTTTACCTCAAAACCTTGGCTAGATCTATGATTTGAGCTTGTTCCTGGTTGTTCTCGTCAAACTGGGTAATCACTCCTCCTTTGCCATGTTCTCGTTAGCTCCTGTCATCTTCAGAATATGGGCAGTCTCATGCCTGGTGCAAAATAAATCGTTACCGTTCTCAGATTAAGACTCTGAGAGATTAAGTAAGAGAAGGGTGTACCATCCTTCTTCTGAGTCCACTATGTTCAGTCAGACATCAATTTTAGCGTGACGGACCAGGACTTCTCATCTCTACTCTGTCAATCTAGTTTTATTTTATGATCTGATCCATCTTAGTGTTTTTGTTGTGTTCCTATTGTGTTTCATTATTTTCATTGCAGGATGTTTCGGTTGTCTTCACACTGGTATTCAATCTCACCCGATTAATCTTTTGTTTTTGTGTCTTACTCATTCGGCAAAAATCTCAAATCATTCCTCTTTTAGTATTTAGCTTCAATCTGAATCTGTCCTTAATTGTGTCTACTTAATATAGCATGTCTCAATGGCTCTCAAGCCGTATGTTGCTCTTTCAGTGTTGTGTTAATTTTGCCTATTGATGGATGCTCTTTCTGCGGTTTCATTCATGTGCGAGTTCACTTCATTCCTGGGTGGTAACAAGCCAGTTTCAGTGTCCTATTAAACTCCATGTTCCAATCTGTCACCACGTTTAGGAAGACAAGACAAGGGCATTGGTTGTACCTTTGTTTGCTTGAGAAACTTACTAATCAACCGCTTGGTAATAGGAAGGAAAAATAACCGGTTTTAGTCTTCATATCATGACAGACCAAAGTTGAGTTAGTGATGTGTTTAACCTGCTATGCTATTTTGTGCAGCCTAGATTGATTATAATTCTGGATGTAGTTTATTGATATGGTCATTAGATGTTGTAATAAAACAGAAGAGACCTTTTAGAATTTGGCCTATCAATTTGATTTACTGTTTTTCCTGATTATTATTTCATTCTTTCATGTGTATAATATAATGTTTCGTCTCCCATTCATTGCTTTATCTTATTCTGCTCTTGTATCTTATCTAAGCCTTAGTTACTATGTCCTTAGGTCCTAGCCATTAGGATAGAGAGGTCCCCCTGGACTGATAGGTCATTGACCATTCTCGTGGTGGTGACACCCCTAAACCCTAAAACACACATCTAAAATATGTATATACATATGTATATGGACTAATATTCTCATTCAAAATTTCTCTTCAACATTCTCGTGGTGGTGACACCCCTAAACCAGAAAACTCTTCTCAAATGCAGAAAGTTCTTCTCACATATACAGAAAGTTTTCTCCTAAAACATTTCTCAAAATCAGTGTTTCCTCATCGAGAATTCCGAACAACTTCGAAAGTTTTCAAATTTACTTTTCAACTCAAATAAACCATTTTTGGGAACAAGAAATGTCTGACCCCTTCAAAACATTTCCTTCCTGGTTAGAACATCACTTGTCTTCCTTTCCAAAATAAAAATCCGAGGCGGGGCACTGGGGTCGTGATCTCCCTTGTTGCAGTCTAGGTCTCTTTAGGCGGGGCATTAGGGTGACAAACCTCCCTTAATTGCAGCCTAGATTTTTACACGGCGGGGTGCTAGGGAAGTAACGACCTTCCTAGTTGCAGCCGAGATTTTAGAATCGTCTAACTCCCTTCTACTCGATTTCAGTATTTTTGGCTTTTAATGTTGTAAACCTGGGAGTTAGAGACGTTATTAGGGTTTGACCGAGAACATCTCATTCATGGTGTTTCTCTCTAAATCCTATTTTTCGACATAAATTCATTGCCCCATCTTTTGAGTCTCGACACTTACCATTAATTAAGTGTCGTGTTCGAGGGGGTACATAGGGTAATCCCTCGGGATTATCCGCCCTTTTTACAACAAAAATGAATTTTCGATTTTCAAAACTTTAAGAGAGACAATTTTGACAATCATTCCTCCAAACAATTCAACCCATCATCAGCTCACTCCAAATTCAAAATATCCCAAAACCTCCACTCTATTGGAACCTCGAACCCAAAACACCCAGGGATCTCTATTCAAACTCTAATTGACTCACACATACTCAAATCATCTTCGAAATTCTAAACCGCTTCAAACTCAAATCATCCCCAAAATTCTAACTCAAATTTCTAAAAGTCTCACAGGCCCGAGCACCTCACGGACTTAAACACCCCAATCTCTCCATCATTTTAAGAATCAAATGTCTCACAGACCCGAGCGTCTCACAGACCCGAGTGTCTCACAAACCCGAGTGTCTCACAGACCCGAGTGTCTCATAGACCCGAGTGTCTCACAGACCTTGATATCCCACACCTCTCATTACATGAACACCTCAAATGTCTCATAGACCCGAGCGTCTCACAAACTAACCTCTCAAACACCTCAAATATCTTCAAGCTCCACAAACATAAAACTAAAACTTCCAAAACCCTCAAAACCCTGAACTACGTAAGGTCTGATCTCAACAGGAGTTTGAGTACGTAGGCAGCCCATCTAGGGTGCGACCCCATTCCAACAAAAAACCCATTTTCCCCTCTAAAGTGGCTCTCGTATCTCTCAAAACACTCAAACCTTCTTCGGCTCCCACATCAGACTCTAAGTCTTGTCTATTCACTCAAGCTCAGACTTTTCCCAAATCTTCATTCTATACTCATTCGAATTCACTAATTCCTCTTCTTGGCGCTAGCTTTGGCAGAAAAGCTTGCCTCATCCACACTCTCTCTCTCATTTTCTCTCTCTTCTCCTCCTAATCCTAATCCTATCCTTGCTTTTAAATGAATCTCTTTAATAAGGTTTTGAAAAGGTAATCCCGACAATTGGAGACCGAGATTTCCTCGGCACCAATCCGAAGTCGTGGTCGTTGCCACTTCTAATGGGTGTAACCCAGTGCGAACCCACATAGAATCTCTGAAATGACCAGATAAGTCCTATCCATAGGTAACACTCAAGTTAATAACGGTTCTTAGAACCCGACCTTCCTTCCTAGTTATCATAGGTCAAACTAGGTGGCGACTCTAGTCAACTTTCGCCTTTAGGGCATAAGTCCTCGTGGAGCCCATTGAGAGCGGATGTAGTGCACACTCGCACTCTCCCTTATGCTTTCTGGGAAAGACGGACGATTTAGTATGTATTTGAGGGATGCCAATTATAACGGGTTTTCACCCTCCACAGAATGGCATTTTCTAGGATCTAGGCTTGTTAGTCAGACCATTTAGACAGACCCCCCCCCCCCCCCTCATACCGAAAAATCACCCTCCACACACTTAATAGTGGAGAATTGAAGAATCCTACCTATAGCATAACAAAATTTCCGGCAACCTGGGTTGACATGCCTAGCAGTCGAGGGAACCCGGCCAGCCAGCAGGAAAGTACTAACTGTACAAAGAAGCGGGAAGAAGTGAAGTAACGAAACCCAGGACACATGTCTACGGACCGCAGTTATTAGATAATACCACCAACGTATACTAACCGACTAAGAAACTAGTCAAGGTTGGATAATTCCAAACCTACAACGCCAAAGAGGCGTAATGCCCGATTACCATAGTTCAGAAAACTACAGGAGTATTCATGAAACATACTTCAATAGGACTACAATGTAGTACCTACACAAGAATCCAGTCTCGGTAACCACGGCAAATGTGGGAACGGGCTATGAGGAAGATACAGTACTAAGTAAATAGGGGTCTCCAAGAATGGGGAAGTACCCTAGTTAATGATTTCCATGTCAAGACCAATGAGAAGTTATGTGGAAGATTGATTATCAAATTAGAGCATCAAAGTAAGAGCCAACAAGGCCACTGAATACGTGCGGGTAAAAACAATACCGCAACCGTATGTGTTGAACCAATAGCCAGTCAGCACGGTGCACTTGCCATGGCAAGTGCTACTATAACGGGGCTATTATGGAAAATTTTAACGACTACGAAGTACTTAGTAAAGTACCATGAAGTTGAATGAAATAATCGTAAGACCACCAACCCTAAGAACTGAAGAGCGAAATCTTGGAAGGGCTTAACAGCCTAACCCTTGTATTTAAGAATATACCAGTCAGCGAGAAGCTAGACTCGGTCAAGGCGAGCAGACATTTTATTACCATGAGAATTTTCCTTTCAAACTTAGATTTATTACAAACCCTTTTTCAAACCCCAAATTTTATTTCAAACTCATATTTATTTCAAACCTTCTTTTAAGCCCAAATTTCTCTCAAACTTTAGGTTTTCTCTAAAACTAAAACCAGAAGACCTACACCGGCCCCAGCGCCACACAGTAGGTAAGTTATACCCAGTTCACTTTCGAACAACCTGACAACAATTGAATAACCCGAGGGTATTAACCCGAGGGAAGGAATCAAGTTCGTACTAAATACAGACAGTGGACAAATTTCCCCTTGATTAAGTTTGGGAAGCACCAAATGTGCGTTGTCATAGGACGATATAAGAGGAGTTGACAACAGAATACTTCACCTAGGCGTGTGATGAACACTACGAGTGTACGAAAATGAAGTGTGGGACAACCGCACTCCGATAGGAGCTTGCGGGCCTGACAGACCTACTTATAGGCTATTCGGGTAGGTAGCAATGTATCAGTAGGGTACCCCACATATGTATACGAGTAGAGTCAGAAACACGGGAAGTAGTCGACTCCATACTACGGTTAGCGGTAAAGTCAAACAAGAGCAACTGATTACCATGAATGGTTGAAGTAAAAGAATTCAGTTAGTTAACGAGACTAAGGGAATTAGTGAATTCATTTCAAGAAAATGTTTAAGAGTCAGGAAGTGCGAAGTGCACTGACTAGTAAGTAAAGACATCGCATATGTCTCAAGAATCTAGAGGGATAAACATGATAGCTGGAATGAATACCCAGCCTATATAAAAGTCCAAAACTCTAGGAACCAATTACCAGCCAAATACCATTCTGAAACGGCTTCTCTCAGATCGCACCCAATAGCTAAACCATCTTCAGGGCTTACAATGACGGGATGAGCTTCATGGACCATCAACTGGAACCGACTCAAGCGAGACTAGGTGCAGCCTTACCACTCATGCATTGCATAAAAAAATATTCAATCAAAATCCAAAATGAGTCATTTTCGTTGTCAATACTTCATGCATCCTATACGTAGTAATTCCATATTACCACAATAGATTGCATTGTAGATAGTTGCACTTGCATACTCTCATATCGAAATGACATCTTGGGGAAAATCTTGAGAGATTGATTGAACACAATGCTTGAACCACTAAACTCTTGACCCTTCAATTCACACAAGGGTCTAATCAAAATCAGCACCACAAATCAAGTGGTAGTGTGCAAAGAGCGGTATTTTCTCTCAAATTTTGAGTGAGTGTTTTGGACAGTCCAATGAACGACTAGGGAAGGTAGAGAGATCCAATCGAGGTAAAACCACGAGTGACTTGTGCATTCCTTTAGCACATGGAAAGGTCACAATGCTAAAGTGAGAGTAATGTCGATAAACAAGACACAAGCTGTGATTCATGTCAAGATCCGATAATAGTAAGAAAACAATCACTAACTAATGAGAATGATGAGTCACTTAGGAATAAAAATCTCTATAAAACCAAAAAGCTCTAACTACCCTACACATAATCCCTTAGTGAGCCCCATTGAGCCTTTCACGGTGAGCCTTTTTCTACGAACTCCAACATGCCAACTCACTCATATATACTTTACCTACCCTTGCAATAGAGGATCTCGAAGGAGCCGGAGCCATGGTCTCCCCCCCCCCCCACCATCTTTCACAAAAACAATAAACAAAATTTTTCAAAGAAATCAGTGAGTCAATGCAACTCCAAAGTCAAACACCAAAAAAGAACACCGAAATTGTTCAAGAAGATTAGTGAGTCAATGCAACTCCAAAGCTGAAAGCCAAAATACAAAGCAAAGAGCGTTTGAGAAAATTGATGAGCCAAATGCAATTTCAAATAAGAAAAATGAGAAGAAAGTTCAAACCGTACACCAGAAGAAGTAAGAAGAAGAAATCTAAATCCAAAGGACTAATGATGTCCCGTAGAAACTAATAAAAGGTTATCAAAACCCGTATAATCATTCTGCCCATGGTGAAGGTGAAACATATCCTCTATTGCACAAAAGCTCCACAACTCCCAAATAAATCCTCCAATCCCATGTGACATACACCATACCCCTCAACCCCATTATAACCCAATAAAAGAGCTCTGACTCGTAAGTCAATGAGTGTTAACTGGAAGTATCAGATCTGAAACATGAATCATAAGCTTCGTACTTGTTATCAACATGTCCCGTCATACCAAAGGGACCATGAGCGAATGAGTGTGACCTTACCCATAAGGTCTTCTGAGTGAGAGTAACTCTTTGGTCTAAGCACTAAATACTAAATAGCCTACCCTACTACAGGTGAAAAATTTGTAAGGATCGGAAAGTCCAGAACCTCAATAAGAAATTCTTAGGAAAATACTGCTCTGAGCATCGAGAGTATCATCACACCACTTAGCACACACGACCATACTCACGAGATATTGACCCACATCCCTCTGTGAGAGGAAAGCGATTCACGCATTCCAGTTCAACAATCACTCAAGATCGAACCGGAGATGTCTTATATTCGTAAACCTCATATTAATAAAGATAGGACCATACCCTCTCTTCAAAAAAAATTGCATATGCACTTTGCATCTCATCTAGTGCCCAATGTCTGCACACTATATCATCAACATCTGACCGGTAAGAACTATGCATAGTCTCACTGAAAGTGGACCTCAGTTGTAATCGTTAAAGCATAACTTCCAATCAAAAGAAGTCAAAGCGGGAGCCATCCCGACAGTTTGAGAACAATATGAGAGCCACCTCAAATCCCTGTCAGAGCCATTTTGTTATTAAGACCTTGCTCACGGAGTATCGAACTACGTATGGTCTGATCTCAATACGGAATTGGGCGATCACCTCAAAGGTAAAAGTTTCCCTTTCTTCCTCGCTGTGTTTAATGGAAGCATCCCAGAATCATACCGGAGCCATTCCGGAGCCATGAGCAGAACTTCATTGAAGCAAAAAAACCATGAAAAGCCCTTCACCCACTACAAAGTTCACATAAAGAAAACCCCATCAAACCACAATAAAGCCATCATTTGAGCCATAAGCCACCTTAAAAATCTTGAAGCAAATAAAAAATTTCCAACCAAATCCACCAACCATTTCAAACCCACCAGCCACCCGAGACCATTTGTCACTCTGGAGCCATCAGCATACACCGGAGCCATCAGTGCATACCAGAGCCATCGACATAACCTGGAGCCAACAGTGCATGCCAGAGCCATTGACGTAACCCGAAGCCATTTATGCATGTCAGAATCATCAACATACAGGAAGTTTTGAAGCAAACACTAGAATCATTAGCTCACAGAAAATCTACATCCACAAACAGGAAGTTTTGATTCAGTTAACACATTTGTTAACCACCTCACATCTCATCTCATTTGCATGGTCATCATAAAATCACTCACGTCATACAATCATTCATTTCACTCAACTTTGTAATTTAATCCTCGTTCCACTCAGGTGGCCTTTTACTCACAAAACTCTTTTACAAATCAATCCGTATTTTTTGTTTTGCACCCGCTAGGCAGCTATTGCGCTACTAGTGCGGTCGCTTTTTCGTTTTACACCCGCTAGACAACTATTGCGCGACTAGTGCGGTCGCTTTTTCGTTTTACACCCGCTATGCAGCTATTGCGCTACTAATGCGGTCACTTTTTCGTTTTACACCCGCTAGGCAGCTATTGCGCTACTAGTGCGGTCGCTTTTTCGCTTTACACTCGCCAGACAGCTATTGCGCTACTAGTGCGGTCGCATTTTTTTTACACCTGCTAGGCAGCTATTGCGCTACTAGTGCGGTCGCATTTTCATTTTACACCCGCTAGGCAGCTATTGTGCTACTAGTGCGGTCGTTTTTTCGTTTTACACCCGCTAGGCAGCTATTGCACTACTAGTGTGGTCGCTTTTTCGTTTTACACCCGCTAGGTAGCTATTGCGTTACTAGTGTGGTTCGTTTTACACCCGCTAGGCAGCTATTGCACTACTAGTGCGGTCGCTTTTTCATTTTACACCCGCTAATCAGCTATTGTGCTACTAGTGCGGTCGCTTTTTCGTTTTACACCCGCTAGACAGCTATTGCGCTACTAGTGTGGTCACTGTTTCGTTTTACACCTGCTAGGCAGCTATTGCGCTACTAGTGCGGTCGTATTTTCGTTTTACACCCGCTAGGCAGCTATTGCGCTACTAGTGCAGCCGCTTTTTCGTTTTACACCCGCTAGGCAGCTATTGCGCTACTAGTGCGGCCGTATTTTCATTTTACACCCGCTAGGCAGCTATTGCGCTACTAGTGCGGTCGCATTTTTGTTTTACACCCGCTAGGCAGCTATTACGCTACTAGTGCGGTCGCATTTTCGGGTGTAGCAGTTGCTTTTTCGTTTTATACCCGCTAGACAGCTATTGTGCTACTAGTGCGGTCGCATTTTTGTTTTACATCTGCTAGGCAGCTATTGCGCTACTAGTGTGGTCGCATTTTCTCTTCACAAGGCAGCTATTGCGCTACTAGCATGAAATCGATTTTGCATTCTAGGCTCGTCATAAGTCCTAGAGCTGGATGTCAAGAGGTCCAGTTGAGGCTCATCGTAAGTCCTCGTGCATCTGGTCATCATATAGTTTTCCCGGTATACCCCTGTATTCATACACTCACGGTCACATCCAACGCACCACAATGTCATAGTGAGAATTTTTGGCGCCCTCTCAACCTTGATCCAATGCTGCAAGTGCTTGCAGAACTGAATCAAGGGGAACCATCTGTAGACTCCAAAATTTCTCACCCCATAAAGCAAATTCAAAAACAATGAATAAAATAAAAGGGGTCGTCGCCTTTCTTTTTTCAAAACGTATTAACGTGCGTTCCAAAATGAAACCATCATTTTACGACAAAATTCTTAAATCATTTTCCAAAACATTTCAGAAAAAAAACAAACAAAACACAAAAACACATGTCGTTGAAAACGAGTTTCCAATGACAATCCGGTTTAAATTCATACCTTTCATTTTATTTACTTATTTACTATTTTATTGTATTATATTCTATTTTCACTGCTTATTTGCTTACTGATTCAGTTTTCTTTTATTTTATCACTTATTACTTTATCCTATTTATTGCTACTTTAATTGTCTTGTAGCATTTACTTTTATCGTTATTATTTTTAGTGTCATTTTTAACCATTTTCTGCATATTCGCATGTTCGGTTTTGTTGCTAATTCCTTTAAATTTCCTCTGACTTCATTTTATTTTGTTATTTGTTTATTCTATCTTATTTTTCGCTGTTCGTACATAACTAATTCAATTTCCATTTTTATGGTATGCACTTGTATTTTACTTCCATCGTACTAGTACTATTTCATTATTTCATGTACTTGTTATTATGTTATGTTGTTTATCTATATTTTATTTTGGTTTGTATTTTATTCCATTATTTCATCACTATTCGAGAGGAAAACAATTCATTTCATTAGGTAGAACTCCTTTGTCTTGCAGTACATTTCCATTTAAAATGCTAGCATTTTTTTTATGATATCATTCAATTCGAATTAGAGCTCTAGTAATATTTCTCACGTTTGTATTCTGAACTTTGTTGTAGCATAATTGGTCAGTGTGAGGATAAAAGATACCATGTATCTCAAGTTCGAACCATATTATGATTAATTGTGGTACAATTTTACATCGATAATCGATTCTAGCTTAACTGGTATGTGCGTGTTATTGGGAAGTCAAAGGTCAGAGGTTCGAGTTGCGCCTTGCACCTCAAAAAAAATTTGTTTCGTTTTGTTAAGTCTGCCTCCAAACGTGGTCTTCCCATTTGACTTCGGGTCAAACTCGACCCTGCATTAAAATAAAACCCTGAAGAAACCCTACAGTAACCGGGAGATAATAGCCGACACCAATCTCACCCTCTTCTTCCACAATTTTTTCACGCTCAGGCGATTTCCATCCCCAAATTTATCCTCCTACAATCGATCGAAAGAACAACCCTCATTTTTGCTCCCGATCTTCCAACTATCAATCGTCACATATCCTTCCCCCCTTTCTCGATTTCTTTTGGAAGTCCTCCACCCTAAATCGAGCACATGGCCACTACTTTATGCTCAACACTAGATTCATCTTCTCCCTGAGTTAATTCATTCGACCAGCCCTACCGAGCATAAATTCTGATCTTCGACTGGATATTCACCAACATTTGTACCTCCTTCATGCTCTTGCCTTAATCTCTTCACTCTCGCCAGTGTCATTAATGACCAGCCCAAGCTTGCGTGCTGTGCTAACAGCAAAGAAGTTAGGAAAATCGGTCACCGTTTCAAAGAGAGCTTGGCTTCGGTTGATCAATGGCGGTGTTTCAATCGCTGGATTCGAGCTCCCGAGGTTTCGTGTGGTTTGATCTATCTCATGGCTCGTATGCTTTGCTCTAACTGATGCGTTTTGTTTACGCTATTTTATTCTACTTAATAAACTGATGGGTTTCATTCGCCAAGCTTCGAGTTTAGTATCTGGTATAACAGCTTGCCCATTGACGATTTGCTAATGAACTTCAGGTATCTGTCTTTTATGACTGATATTAACCTGCTTGCTGTTTACATTTAGCAGTGCAATGTTGTTTGCGTTCTATTTTGGGTTTGGCTTATTGTTAATCAGAGTGAGTCATAAGAAGTGTTCAAATCAGTCTGGCCTTTAATTAAGTCATGTTTCAATTGCTGGATCTCTCTTGTTTGACTTTGGAAGTTGCCCCTCTTGTCCATTTTTCCCTTCTCTGCATGCTTACGATGAGTGAAAAAGATATTTATCCAGTCATTTTCTTACCAGTGGGCATATACGGTTTCGATGGTGTGCCATTGTCGTGAGTATGTGATTTTGGTAGTTTGAGCAGTTCTGAGGTCTGAACTTGGTTAAAACTGGACCTTGCCAAACCAATTGCGAGATCCATTCAATTTGCTCATTGCTGATGGTTTCAGATTTAAGAATGCATTACCTGTGATTCGGGTGTGATATAGTTGTTAACTTGGTAATTGATTTATACTCATAGCTCAGCGGGTTAGTTCAGATTTGTTTATTGATTTTGTTTTGTCGAGCTAAAGCTGGTGAGCTCGATTCTCTTTCTTATTTGCAGCTTATTGATGTTGGATTTGAGTTGCGGTTGAATATTGTCCCTTACATCTTCATCGAAGGGCTTAGAAGACCATGTGTTTAGGCTTTTTTAGATAACACCCTTGTGTAATCCATGTTGGTTTGGAAGTTAGTTTGCTTCGTGCACATGCTCGTTACCAATCGATATTGTTTAAATCTACTCACAACTCTTGCTTTGTGGCACGACTGAGGTACATACACAATCTGGTTTGGGATGAGTTTGACTCGTTCCATTTGGAATCCTTAGGTTGGATAGCGACTGGCTGACCTTACAGATTGTGAGATTTCCCCCCTTGCGCATTGAATTTGGTTTGGAAATCATTTGTCTCAGCACATAACTTGCGCATGGATGTCGGTTGAGAGCTTAATATGAGTTAAGCATTTGTTTGTTACTATTGGTCATTCAATTCAGTATGCTCACTACTATGTTATCTGTGTCATCACCGAGGTACATTTACAAATGATGAGACTTGGCCGGTTTCGCTTGGCTTGAGTTGTGCTGGCTAAATTTGTAGCTTGGTTTCATATCATGCAAATGGACTTATACCCTTGTGCGTTGGGCCTACCTTCTATGGGTTTCGAAATTATATCCTTTTACCTTTACTATGATTCAACTACCTTCGATAGCTAATTGCTCCTTGCTCTTTGATATGGGTTTGGGAATTGTTTGAGACTAGCATATAACTTGTCCCTTGCACGTAGGCAAAAACATGAATAGAGCGATAGTTACCCTATGCTATAATTGTTAGATAAATCACTCATCGGTTGGATGGTCCTCATTAATTTCTTCATGTTAAAGGGAAATGATATAAACCCTTCCTAAGTATGATCCCACATGACTCACATCCCATCTTCTTGATACTACACTTTGGTTTGAGTCCTAATTTAAGATGATGAATTAATCTGAGTAGCAACCCCAATGCTTGATTTATCTCACAATTATTAGCATTCGTTGGCAGCTTGAAACTCCTTTCCATGTTCTCGGTTGGGGTGTGGGACATGATTAAATTGCCCACTTTCCTCCCATTGAGAGGGGTCGTATGATCCCATTGCACACACCCCAATCCTTCTACATTTCATTACTAACTAATCTTGCGTTTCTTTGTCTTTGTTCCATGGCATGTACGTATTTCTTGAGGAACGAGGAACGGCTCGGGGACTAGGAAGCGGGGGATCTTGGCTAGGTCTACCGGAGCTCTCCCCTGAAGCATGAAAAAACGGTTGGTGTATCATCGAGATCCTTATCAGCTCGAGTGAGGCGACGTCGATGCGACCCCCCATAGCATCTCTCTATTTAAGATTTTCGTCTATGTTTGTATTAATCTGTAATTTGTTCATTATTCTTACTTTTGGTTGTAGTCTTAGGATCTATTCATTCTCGTAACTCATCCCAAGCCCTTTACAGTATTTTCTTGCATGAGCATTTATGTATCTTACTTGGCTATTACAATTGTCTTCGTGTGAATAGTTTTAGTATGTTATCTCTAGCTGATTTACTTGCGACTTTGTTATGATCCTCATTTGGGTCATCTTTAGAAAGCCCATAGGACAAACCTTAGGATAGTGAGTGTCCCTCACACTTAGTGGATCGTTGGTGGTGGTGACACCTTATACACAAACCACATCTTTAAAGCCCAAATTCTTTGAATTCATAACCATACAAGTCCTTTGTAAATTCAAGCTCATCTACTAAAAAAAATCCTCTCATACTCCAAAACCAGATACTTTTCATGAATTGTTCGAAATCAAATATCTTCACACCCCAACATCAAATCTCCATACACTATTTAAAAACCTCAACCTCCAAAGTATATGAATGCTTCCAAAAGTTCCAAGACCAAACACAAACTCCTCTCAAACTCCAATTGTCTCATAGATTCAAATTATCTTCCAACCTCAATCTCCAAGGCCTAATCACGCCCAACGTCCAAGGCCCAATTCGGCCCACTCTTTCAAGGCCTAAATTAGCCCATTTTCTACGGCCCAAATCGAGCCCATTTCTAATCCTCAAATCCAGTCCAATTTAACAACCCAAACAGGCCCAATTTCAAGGCCCCAAACCCAGCCCACATGTCAAGGCCCAAACGGCCCATTTTCCAAGGTCTAACTCAAGTCACTTTTCATGGCCTAACCTGGACCGCTTTTCAAGGCTCACATTTGGCCCGCTTTGCAAGACAAAATCCGGCCCATTTCTAAGGCCCAAAACCGAGGCCCAAATTTAGCCCAATTTCAAAAGCTTAAATTTGGCTCATTTCTAAGGTCCAAATCCGGCCCAATTCCAACCCGACCCAATTCCAAATTCAGCCCAGAATTCAATTCAAAATTCTTTTCATTCCCAATTCAATTCAGTTTTATTTCAATCCCAAATAACTCCAAACATCATAAATCTCAAATTCCAGAAAACTTCAAACTTCTTAAAACTTGAAACTCCTTCAAACTCCGAACTCCAGAGAACTCAAGCATCTCGAATCTCTAAACGTCTCAACAGACTCGAACGTCTCAACAACTCAACAGACTCGAACGTCTCAACCGCTCAACAGACTCGAACGCCTCAACAACTCAACAGACTCGAACGTCTCAACCGCTCAACAGACTCGAACGCCTCAACAGCTAAACAGACTCGAACGTCTCAGTACCTCAACAGACTTGAACGTCTCAACAACTCAACAGACTCGAATGTCTCAGCAACTCAACAAACTCGAATATCTCAATAGACTCAGTAAACTCAAACACCTAAAAAACCTCAGTTTCTTAAACTCGAACACCTTCAAACTTCATAACCCTTTCAAGCCTTGATTGTCCTACAAACCCAAGCGTCTCACAGACCTTGATATCCCATTACTCCCGCTACATGAACATCTTAAATGTCTCATAGACCCGAGTGTCTCACAGTCTAACCTTTCAATCCTGAAACTTTCCGAAACTTCAAACATCTCAAAAATCTCCAAAAATCCTAAAAACCCTGAACTACATAAGGTCTGATCTCAACAGGGAGTTGAGTACGTAGGCAGCCCATCTAGGGGTGCGGCCCCATTCCAATAAAAAATTCTTTTCCCACTCTAAGGTGTTCTTAATACCTCTCAAAACACTCAAACCTTTCTTTAACTCTCAAAATCAGACTCCTAATATTTCATTCTATACTCATTCAAATTCATCAATCCCTCATCTTGACGCTAGCTTGGCAGAAAAGCTCGCCTCATGCCATCCTTCTCTCTTCCTGTCCTAATCATATCCTTATGGCTCTTTGAAATGAATATTTCCAAAAAGGTTTTGAAAGAAGGCAATCCCAACAATTGGAGACCGAGGTTTCCTCGGGCACCAATCCGAAGTCGTGGTCATTGCCACTTCTAAGGGGTGTAACCCAGTGCGAACTCACAATAGAATCTCTGACATGACCAGATAAGTCATATCCATAGGCAACAATTTCAGAGTCAACTAACGGTTATTAGAACCCTGTTCCTTTCTTTCCTAGTTCATTTAGGTCAAACTAGGTGGCGACTCTAGTTAATTTCCGCCAATAGGGCATAAGTCCGCGTGGAGCCCATTGAGACGGGTGTAGTGCTCACTAGCGCTCTCCCTTATGCTTTCTGGGAAAGATAGATGATTTAGTAGGTATTTGAGGAATGCCATAATAACGGGTTTTTACCCTCCACAGAATGGCATATTTCTAGGATCTCGGCTTTTTAGTCAGACCATTTAGATAGATCCCCCTCATGCCGAAAAATCACCCTCCACAGGCACACAATATACAACCTCGGTGTCTCTCTAACCAATCCATTCCCACAATGACGTCAAAACCCAAACCTCTCAACTCTATCGGGTCTAACGAGTAGTCCTCGTCTCGGATTCTGATGGTGGCTCCTCTGAAGTACCAGGTACAACGGACTCTCTCCTTCGAAGGTAGAGTTACACTAAAATCTGTTAAATCCACTAGCTCAAGGCACAACTGCTCAGCTAGTGTCAGGGACACGAACGAGTGTGAGGCCCCGGAGTCAAATAGTACAAAGGCTGTGACTTCGCTCACCGGAAAGGTGCCGGTGATGATATGGCCGTTGTCGCCAACCTGAGCCTGTGTAAGGATGCTCAGGGTGCCCTCCGTCCCGAGCTCACCACCTAGTTTCAAGAATGAGGTTTATAAGTATAATTAATGATGGTACGAGAAGAGTCGAAAATAATCAACATTTCTTTATTAATCTTTCATTGTTTACAAGCTCATCCTCGTTACACATCTTAATACATGAGATACATGTCTTAATATTTCCTAAAGGTTAGATTTAGGTGTCCAGGCTTCATGTGTATGGCGTTAATCACTGTCAAGGGAGCTGTGTTCAACTTGATTCTTTTAATTATGTGGTACAACATCCTCGACTGCCCGCCCATGATCAACACATCACCGGACTTAAGCCACAACTTCTTAGCTTAGTCTATCCTCTTTTCTTTGCCATAGAGGAACTCGACATCGTCTCCGATGGAAACAGACACTATAGATATCCCTTGGTTTAGGGACTCATGCTTCTCGTCCTTATCTTGGTGTAATCCCAGTCAGCCTTCTTTTGATGATGCAAATTTCAGCCTGTAGGTCGGCAACTGGTTCTACCTCGCGTTGTCGTGAAATGCGTAGGGTTCCCCCAATTAAGGCTTGAAAGTCTCCTGAAATTGGTGGTACACACGCTCTGTCATTGGTACACTCGGCTCAGTAGACCTTCGTGTAAGGGTTCTAGTCCTTACTGAGGCACATCATCCTTAGCTTCATCGTCTTTCCTCCGGGGTACGTCGGTGTGTAGAACCCGCCTGGTCTTACTCTGAGCTTACGACATCTTTGGATAATGGCTACTTGAGCTTCAGGCGTCAGGTATCCTCGTAGCAGGATCACCCCCGGCTGGATAACTTGACACCTTTCATTCGGCTAGTTGTGAGTCTCAAGGTTGTACTCGTCGGGTTCGGGGTTTGGATGTATGGGAAAACATATGTCGAAGGTTCCTAAGGCATTTGAGGGTAATCTAGGTTTAATTGTCCTAGTAGTCTAACAAATTTCATGCATGATCATACAGTGTGGCACACAAGGATTTAGGCATGCTTTTCAACCATTTGAGGTTTCAAGGTTTACCTACAGCTGCAGAGGTGTTTGTTCTCTCGGAACGGTCCATGATGTGCAAGGCCGCCTTCCCTAGCCTCGAAGTAGATGCCTTCTAAGGATCTCGGGACCCCGCTCTACCGGTAGACTGGGTGGTCTGTGCTTCACGCTGGCCACCAGTCCCCGATCTCTGATCGCCTCTCGCGCCGTACCTGGGCTTGTAGTTCTTGCTCTCCGGGTTCGTGAAGCACTCGAAGGCCCTGTGCCCGTGCTTCTTACAGTAGAATCATTGAACCGGCTCACCCTGGCAATCAACTCCGGGGTGGTTCTTCGAGCACAGTCTGCATATATACTGGTGCTCGGCCCCTTTGCTCAAGCCGGCTCCAGTCCCTGGACATGTTACTTGGTCAGTATGTGAATATATAGTTAACTGTATGATATAGCAACGTTAGGGTTTAGTTCATTTTACCCTTAGACGGGTAGGAGCGTAGCGGCTTCGCCGCAATAGTCGGGTGGCTCAATTGAAGTGCCTCTACCGGCTTGCCCTCGTGGGTCTTCGCCCACTTCCCGGTCGGGTACCGCTTGTTCTTGTCGGCACCCTTCTGTTTGCGGTCCTCCGGGTCACCGCCTTTCGCCTTTCTTTTTCTAGCGTACTCCTCGTCCCGCATCTGGACGGTAATCTCGCCCTGAGACGCTGCATGATAGCAGTCCTGTACAAATTAGGGTTTAGCAGACTCCTCACAAATTAATATTCAATTCAAATTCATAATTAGAGTTTAACCTAGATCGTGGCGTAACGGCCGGGCCCCATGCCGTATCGGATGCGGTGGTTTAGCCCACCATGGAAACACTCTACTAGGATCTCGTCTGAGTATCCTAGGCCTGGAAGTACGTAGAGGAGAGCAGTGAGTGCTGAGTAGTACTCATCCACTGTCATCCTCTCTGTCTACTTCAATGTGTCGAGCTCGACCCGCTACTTCATCCGGAGGTGGGCGGGGTAGTACTTGGCCCTTAGCAGGGTAGTAAAAGCATCCTACCCGAAAGTGGGGTCGGCCAGGTGAGCGTCCTTAACAAGCATCCTCCAGTCGCTCGCTGACTCTCGTAGGTAATACGCCGCGAGTCTGACCCTTGCCTCCATCGGGACATTCAACGTCTCGAATGTCGTCTCAAGGTTAGAAATGTAGTTCTCCAAGTGTGTGGGGTTAGTCTCTCCTCAAAATATGTCGGGCTTGAGATCCACTAGACTCCTCACCCAGTTTGCCTCCCTGGGAGGGGGTGGCTGTGGCGCCTGCTGGACCCCTGGCTGGAAACCCATGTGAACTAAAGCTGCTACCACAATCTCTACTATAATCTGGCCAGTGGGCATGTCGTCGGCCACTCCTCGGCCGCGGCCCCGCCCTCGGCCTTGTCCTCATGCAGACATCTACAAAAGTCGTTTATTAGCTTAGAAATACAACATGAACGCAAGTCGTTAACGCTCTTGCTAGCGGTTAATAACAGTAAAGTCGTGCCTCACTTTTCTAACCCTTAACCCCGTTTCCCAAATTCAGGTTTTTCTATACTCGGTATTTCACCGTTCCAGTCATCAGAGCGTAGTTACGCTCTGATACCACTTTCTATAACACCCCGGCTAATCAACCAACAGTTCGTTGACGCGCCTACTAGGTTAACAAGTCGACTACGCAGCGGTTTCTCTACTCCTATTGGGTGTTACTGCCGCCAACCACCCACGTGGTTGACAAGGCCATTCTCCTACTACCATGTTACAGTATGTATGACTGGAATTAAACTTTAACAAAAATTATGCATGTTCATAAAACACAACCCCAAAATACCGAGTGTATACAATATCGCTACTAAGTTAAATAACACAAACCGTTTAAATACATCGCGGGTCTAGTTCCACAAAATAATATCCTATACATCGAATATACTACCCAACCCCAAAAGTCTCGCCCTACTGGGCTACCCCCACGGTAGCCATCCCGCCTACGCTCCGTTATCGTTCGGCTCCGCACCTGTAAAAATTTTGTCGTAAAGGACTCAGCAAAACTATGCTGAGTATGAACATGTGTAGCCTGCATGTTACCGGGCTACACGACTACTTGGTCGAATATTATTAGGTTCAATTACATGCTGTAATAATGCAGTAAACGCACAACAACACATCATGATATCAACACACAACATGCTGGCATCATAGTAACAACAAATACGTAAACAATAAAGCATGTGCATAGGTAGATAATACCGATGATCCTCACTATGGGTTCATTCAAGAAGATGCATAATATTTCTTTCTACCTTGGTTCAATTATGTAAGTTTTCCTTTCTTCTACTGCATCGAGTCTGGGGTTATAGGTTAGATCCGAGACCTTATCATGTAGGTGTTGTTCAGTCCTTATTTCTTAAAGATCATATTTGTGAATTCTCTTATCACCACAAGTTGGAGAACGTCTTCTCCAATAGCCAATCCTCCAGTTTCGGCGTTATGCATCGAGAAAGAGGGGTCACCTCGTCGACCCCAGGACGTGCTCCCTAATAGTCGGTCAAAGGATCTGATGCAGATGCCAACTCTCGAGCGTCCCTACCGCGCGGCCCGAGAAGTTATCTTCCCGGATTATCTTCATATTCCACCAGCGGGTATTTACTTATGTCTGTTAGCTCGACACCATTGTAGGTGTCGATAGGAGTCCTCTTTAGTTAGAGAGGAGTCCCCCTATATGTGTGTGGTTTCTTTCTTGTGTTTGCGTAGTGGTTCATATACGAGAAGTGACTAAATTATTGTGTGCGCGCAAGTAATGTGTAACGGAAAAAGAGCAAGCAAATAAGCAAGTTAAACAAACAATGTGTTTCCATGCTTTAGTCTAATGGTCGTTATCACACAAAAGCACACAGCAAACAACACGACAACATACGAACCACACATGTCCATGCCGCTCGTGTGATACACTCCTGTAATTGATATACGAGCGGGTTAGTTTGTTTGGTCATGCGATGTTATTCGTAGAACTACCTATAACGTTTGACCTAGCCTTAACTATATTGCTAACCTTTACTTGTTGTTAATTTTATTTCTCCATCTTGGTAAACGCATTAGTCTTGCCTAAGTTATCCTAACTTAACCTATGTCTCTCCTAGTTCTTTAATATTACCCTACGTTCATTGTTATGCTAATACAACTCTCATAACACTTCTGAAAACTGATTATACAGAGATCACAAGTTGCAGATTTTATAATACTAGTCGCTATGCACTTCTCCGTCTAATCGCACTTTTAGGGCACTAAACAATTTTTAACTCTTTCAACGTGTGTACAGACTCAGTTATATGCTTTAGTAATGGTTTAGACTCATCATCAAGCTAACTCCACCCTTATACCCCTTCTGGAAATCAGTTATACAGAAACCAAAAAACTGCAGAAAACTGAAAACACTAAACTGTGTATCTCCTCTTCAATCTTCCTTTTAGTTTATTAATCTGTCTTCTAATCCCCCCTAAAGTGTTTACCCACCTATTTAAGTGTTTTATCTAGGTTTTAAACTCAAAACCAACCCAACACAACACTGATAACACTTCTAAAACTTTCTTATACAGAAACCGGAAACTTCAGAAAACTGAAAACTAACTTTCTGCACACTCCTACTTCTTCTTCCCCTTTTTAATGTGCTATCTGGTTTCTCTAACATTCCCAGCTTATTTACACTTAGTCTAATGTGTTAGCAAGTTTTTAAGCTTATCATCCAGCCAATACAACCTTTATATTGTTTCTGAAATTCGATTATACAGAGGTATAAGTTGCAGAATTGAAATTCACCTCTCTACACTAGTTCCTTAGTTAATTCATACAGAATTTTTTGTACCAATTTAACTGGTTGTTTAAGTCTGCAGTAACTGGCACATTGGTTACCCAATGCAGTAGAATTTACTAATTATCCTAGAGCAGTTCCATATACATTCGACACTAGGAAACACAAACTTTCAACCCAAATACATTAGTTTCCTTGCTGTTTTACTAAAGCAACTCATAACCCGTTTTTCCTTAGCCATTACTAGCTCTTTTCCCTTGGATTAAACCTACAAGTTTTTTGGCATTACTCTTGCAGGAACTTAAACATTTGAAACCCATTGTTAAACTACCAATTCGCCCTCATTTACTTCACATCACATAGAAATTTTTCCAGCTCATTGTTACAAGGTTTGACAATATATTTTTGAACAGCAGTTTGCACTTGTGTTAGTACAGTTTTAAGGCATGAATTGAGCATGAGTTGAGGGTTACAACCTTGGGGTTTTGAAGCTGTTTTTCCTGGGTAGTTCTTGGCTCCCCCTAAGTAGTTTTCGGCCCTATACACAAAGCCACTGAGATCAAACTTCCTTGTACATTTGGAGTGAATAACATTGGTTAATTCACAAGGTTTTCGGTGGATTTCACCTTTCTTAGGAGGGGGTTACTCCTTGGATTTTCTTTTGAGCCTTAGCTGGCGAATTCACCACAAAATAAGGTCCTCCATAACCGGCCACGGACAAGGAAGAATTTTCAGGTTAGTTGCTTATATTTTACCAGAGATTGGTTAAGATTACTGGACATGCACAAGTGTCTAGAGGAGTTACCTTGGATAGTTTTTCAGAGATAATTTAGGCAGGTTGTTGCTCTATAACTCGTACAGTTGCTGAAGCACTTGCTTAGCACCTTCAGGCAGAACCGAAAGAGAGATTGAGAGAGTAAGATGATGTCTTTAGTGGCACTAATACAGAAAAGTAAGGCAAGGAACATGAATGTTTTGTGGCCTCACCTTGGAACCGTATTCAAGCCAGTTTGGGGTGAGTTTCTTGATGATTTTGGCGTAAACATTGAGGAGGTTTTCCAGGGAGATTCATGCATGCATAAGGTTAGATAAAGAGGGAAGTCAACACACAACTTTCGGACAACAAACAGAGAAGATGAAAGGAATTTAAACAGCCAACATTACCAGTTACTTGCTCTCACCTTTAAGAGCTTTAGAGAGGATCTTTGTTCAAAGATTTCCAGACACTCTACCAGAAAGTTTGTAGGCAAGGTTCATGCATGAAAGATGAAGGAGGTTAGAGAGACTAGAGCAAGAGTTTTTGGACAAAAACAAATAGAGGAAAATAGAATTGAGGGAGATTAGTTTGGAGTATTACCTTATACTGGAAACCAAGAAGAAATGGAGTGGGTTTCTTGGGGATTCTCGGCACACTTCCTGGAATCATTCCCATAAGATTTCATGCATGAAGAGAAGGAGAGGAAGAGAGTTACATGCCATGAATTTTCGGACAACAACAGGTGAGGAATGAAGGGGAGATTAATATACCAACTTACCTTGCTAGTTGGACTCGAGTTGTTCCAGATTTTCAGGAGTTCGATCAGCACCATTCAGAAATGCAAGAGAGAGATGAAGAACTGGAGTTAGGGATCAAGAGGTAAAGGTTTCAGAAGTAAAATCGACTCAAGATTTACAAGGGAAGAATCATAAATGATAGAGCAAGGTGGATAGACAACCATGGAGGAAGTGGTATTACCTGCTTGCGCCAGGAAAATATGGGAAGCTAAAGGGTCTTGTCTGGTTTTACAAGTGAGGGGAAATGAGAAAGCTGAGTGAGAGTATAAATGATCTTCTGGACATGCAGGAAGTGATTTGCATGTGAGGAAGATGAAGGGGCTGAGTGGTTAATTAGATGAGAGCTAGTGAAACATGCAGGATTTTTGGACATATTAGTCCTGAGTGGGATCTGATTTTGTTTGTTGTCTTATTGTAGGATTAGATAGCACAAAGGTAATTAGTATAGCGTCTACGCCTTGGGATAGTTTAGTTGTTTAATATGTCTAGCTCAATGCCTAATTTGGTGAGCACAAGTCTTTATGTTATAATGTTACTTGCTCATGTTTGCGACTAGTAATACTACTCATATATTATACTCTCGTAACTTATGTTAATTAATACAATTATTATGTGCTAATGAGTATTCATTCTATTTCCGCTTGCATAATGTCTTACACTTGATTTGTGTATAAATGGCCTCACTAGTACATTTGTTCGCAGGTTGTTACATGTTCATAATAATGTAACATATTCTCCTTAATTAAATCTTTCGCAACCATGGTTTTATATGTTTAATTGTTTAGGGGTGTTTCACCGGTGGTGAGATCTATATGTGTGTCTCTGCCCGACGGCCTACGAGGCTTAACATAAGAATTATTCAAGGGAAGAATAATTGAGAAAACAAGATCGAGACCGGAGGATGTCTATAGATCTAAGAGAACAAGTAAAACTATCCGGTTGAAATGGATAAGTTAGTGATTAATTAGAATGAGGCATTATTGAGGTAGAAACCCTCAAGGCCTAAAGAACAAGATAATGTAAACGAACAACTTAATGTGTTAGCCTTGTTGATTGTATTCCATTGTTTGAATACTTGTTGAATGTGAGCATGTTGTGTGTTTACAGCATTTCATGTATGATTTAAATAAAATCAATCACATGTTTAGACGACAATTAGTTGAGTGTGGCCCGGTAGTAGTGGGTTGCACGACTACCATACCAGCAAAGGTGTTGAGCCCCTTTGGGGCCACCCATTACTTTTCAGGTACATTGGAGCTGATTAACGTTCGAGAGTAGGACGGGATTGCTGTGGCAAGGGTAGTATTGTTTAATTACATATGTATGTATTAGTAGAGTAAGTCCGAATTTGTTATTGACAATATATTGCAATAGATTTGGTATGGTATTGACTTGAGGATTGTGTATGACTCGATTAGAAATGGAATGATTGTATTGTATAAACACTTGAGAATTCTGGCCCATCAGATCGTTACTATTTTAGTTTAGGCCTTGTTAGTCGCGTGGGTGGCTAACGACATTGTATCACCCGCCGTTTGTATTTGGATTTCCGCTGTGAATGCAATGACGAACGAGGCGATTAAGAGTTAATGATGTGATTAGCGGTAGGGGTGTTACAATGACGGTTATGCAGTAGCATACTCAGTGGTTGTGATGAGCCTTTATGGCAAACATATTACAGGTGTTTGATCGAGACGGAAGCCAAAGCGAGGGCTATTTTCGAGTAGTTAGCTATAAACTACTTTTTATTATACTGTTGTATTATATTTTCTGATGTACGGTTGATGTATAAGTAAGTGGTACGGGTTAAAGTTGTATATTGTATTGGATGATGTATGTACGTATAGGAAGCCTAGTTACTCACATGGGTGAGTAACGGCGGTAACACCCGCATTAGTGAAGTGTTTACATTTATTTACGCTGCAACATTCAGTTCAAGCTTAGATCGATTGTGTTAAGTAAGCGGTTAAGTCGAGATTACGAGTTAGGGGTTTAATACCCCGGATCTAAAAATGGTGATTAAATTACTCTAATAAAATTATTAAGGGCCTAATGGTGCCTACAGAGTATTGGTAAAAAGAATAAACCAAAAGAAAGAGAAACGCTTGAAAAGCGAAAAACGCTAAAATGCGCGTTAAATGAGTGTAAGAGATATATGATCTCGAGAGGGTCCGAGATGGATTCCTAAGGCTTAGTTAGGCCTAATTATACGGGAATGATTCCCGAAGAAAACGGATCCAAATAATGGATTAAAACGCTAACGGAGTTTAAAGCACGTTTTTCGAGAAAACCCGAAACGTGACTTTAAGTGGTCAAATGGACCCGTAAAAAATTATAGTTGATTATATAACTATAATTAAGTATTAATGGAAGCTTAATAGCCATTAAAAATAAAGAAACGAGAAAAATCCGAAAAACGGGCCCGGTTAGTGAATAGTGCCAAACCGGGTAAAATAACGAGCGTTTTCTGTCAGAAAACGAAAACGCTCCAGCTCACTAATTAGTGGGGGCCGGTTTTATTAAATAAAAGCTCCCCCTCTCATGTTTATTAGTTAACAAATAAAGAAAGAAAGTAAAGGAGGAGAGAGAAAAGTAAAAAGTAAAACATAAAAGTATTCTCTCACTCTCTTTCCTCTCACTTCCCTCCTTCTTCTTTTCTTTCTCCTTCTCCACGATTTCTTTCCTCCCTCTCTGTGTGCTGTGCGACATGGAAGCTCCACACATGGCTTCTCCACTTCTTCTCCTTGCCCAAGCTTCATTCTTGCTCCGAATTGAAAAATAATTGCATATTTAAACTCCTCTCATCAAACTCTACCTTTCCCTCTTTTCAAAATCCCAAAAGCTTGAAGTTCATTTTCATGGGTGTTGCCCATTTGAGGAGAAAAGCACATAAACTTGAAGCTTGAAGCTTCCCCTTCCTAGCAAGGTAAAATATCCATGAAAAAGTCATGTTTCTCCATTTTCTCCCCTTGGCCGATTTTGGCTTTTGGTAATGACTAGCTTTTCTTCCTTGTTTGAGATATTCTCCAAGCTTTAATGGTGGTGGGAGTCCCTCTTAAGATTCAAGAGTTGAAAATCATTCAAGAAATTCCAAAGGTAAAACCTAATTTGGTGCTTTAAGCATCCTTGTGAATTTTAGTTATTTGGTGAGCCTAAGGGAGCTCCTTGGTGCTTATTTTGCAATTTGAATGTGGCTAGGGAAATGGGCAAATGAATTGCCTTGGCCGATTTTGAAGGAAGAAGAGGGGAGAAGAGGAGAAGAGAAATAAAAGGAAACTTAAGAAAATTTAAGGTAAGAAACCTATCTTAGTGGTATCCTATATGTATTAGGATTTGGGAAGGGTTAATAAAATGAATGAACCCAAACATGTGTGGAAATGTGATTTGTTGAGATGAGGGTAATTGTGATGATAATGTGCTTGTATAGAAATAATCAAGTGAGAAACATTTGTGAAATAAAGTGTTTGTTTATGAGCTATGAACTTTCTGGATTATGCATTGTGATGCATTTGTGGAAGTGATGAGTTTATGCTTTGTGTGTATGCTGGTAGAACCCTTGTGGGTTTGGCTAGTTTTAGGATGATTTAAATGGTGGTATGAGTTTTGGGCAATGTTGGAGAAGTAGCCAAGTTATGGCAAAATTTATGTGGAAACCTAGTGGTTTAAGTGATGTGTTGAGTAGAGGAAAACCTAGAGAAACTAGGTGTTGGAGGAGATTTAATTGGCTTAGAAAATCACCATGGGAATACTTGTGTAAAGGTGAGAGATTTGTGCAAAATCTGTAGCAAAAAAAAGGTGGTTTAAATGCTTGAAGAGTTGTAGAAAACAAAGTGATTTAACCTTAAGAGTGAGTCATGGAACTTGGTAAGAGGTGTGCATTATGTTGGAAGTTTTGGAGAATTTGGCTAAGTGTTTAAGGGCTTGGAAAGTGAGGATTTTGCCTTGTCCGAACTTCCGTCCGGACATGGAAGTTCGGACAGGCTCTGTTGGCTAGGAAATTTTTCATTCTCGAACTGTGTCCGAACTTGGGAAGTCCGGACACAAGTTCGGACGTACCTATTTCTTCCGTAGAATTATCCTCGAACTGTGTCCGAACTTGGGAAGTCCGGACACATGTTCGGACGCATGGACTTCTGTAATGAATTTCTCTCGACTCACGTCGAACTTCCGAAGTCCGGCACAAGTTCGGACGTGTGTCTGTTTTTCTGTCTAAAGTCACGGCTTGTGTCCGAACTTGGAGGTTCGGACACAAGTTCGGACAGGCCACTATACGGACCAAAAATGTTGTTCTAGGTCGGGAAATGATGCCTAAAAATGGTAATTACCTAGTAAGATGGTGTGAGGTTGTTTAAGACCAGTTAGGTGTGTTTAAGGTTGTAAATGATGGGGGTTTGAATGCCAATGTTATAAGGTGTTAAGGTTTTTTTTCGGTGACATGTAAAGGCCCTAGGAAGTGTAAGAAAGTGTTAGAAGTGATTGAGAAGTGAGAACTCAAATTAACAAGAGTAAAACCGAGATAACGGATAACGGGGTAAGTACGGGAGTAGCATTTTTAGTACCGTATGAGCTTAGTATTAATAATGATTTTGAAACATTATCAGAGAATCGTGCGTGGCCGAGCGTGGTGAGATGAACGGTAAATGTAGAAACCCCGGTGAAAGGTATGATTTTCTCATCCCCGTATGCTAACCGAGTTACTCTTTTGTGTTTGTTTGCCGGCTTAAGCAAGATTAAAGCATGAAAATAATCCCTTGTTTGATTATGTATGCCTTGATGTATGTTGTATGAACTAACATACTTGTATGCCGGTGGGTCTAACATAGTGCATAGACCGACTCATAGAGGTAGTGATCGACTAGAAACCCGTAGATCGGGTAGTCTCATGATCAATGGTGATTTGCAAACACACACAAGCTATCGATTAAAGTATAACGATACGAACATATGAACTCCCTAGAACGTGAGGAGAGTACGGGTTGAGTAAATACCCGATAACGGTTAGAAAACCTTACTGAAACAATCCACGAAATAATATGAGTGGAGAGATAAATGAACCTCCATCGAGAGGATTGAAGTTAATCCAATAATGTGAACTTATAAGGAAGGTAAAGAGACCTAGGGGATTAGTAACTCCCTTGAGACATGGTCGACCTCCTATAAGAGGGTTACCCGGTATAAGAATATAACCGAAAGTATGAGTATATGTATGTAAAGTAACTCTTAAAACCTAAGATTACCCGAATTTAAGTAAGGTTCCCAAAGTCATTAGAACATCGAGAATGATGCTTCTAGACTAATATACATGATATTATTATAACTCCGTGAGAGGAGTGTATGGGAACGAGAGTATCGAGAGTAGTCGGACCTAAGTAAAAAAAAAATAGGAACTAAGAGAGTTCCGTGAGCTAGTTGAACCTTCCCACCATGCTAGACCCAGAGTAGGGTCGAAACGGGGAAGTAAGAACTATGCTAGAGAGCCATGAGTTTTGGCTTAAGTAGTAAAGAGAGTAACAAGCGTGAGCGTAGGAGACCTGTATGTCTCGAGAATCTACAAGAGCTTGAGTATGAATAACCCAAGAGTGTGGGTGAGATAATGAGTATAAATAACCCGAGAGAAAGGGGTGAGTATATGTATGAGTAACCCGAGAGAATGGGTAAGTATAAGAATGAGTAGCCCAAGAGAATGGGTGTGTATATGAATAAGTAACCCAGAGAGCGGGTGAGGTATTGAATAAGTAAACAAGGCATAGTGAGGATAACCCTCAATGCCTAAGAGTAACCAGTTACCATTAACAACATTGTTATGTTAGTTAGGAATCGTGTTCCGTGATCGTTGTAGATTCCTTGTGTGATATACATATATTGTATTGTCATGATGCATGTTGTTTGATTAAAATGAACTCCATGTATATCCGACCTAAAGTAGTCGGCGTACCGCGGTTAGCACGCGGTATATGCGAATTTCATGCGCAGCGTAAGCTGACCCCCTAGGGGGAACGTTTTTAGTGTGCAGGTACTTGAAGCTGACCACCGTTCGAGAGAGTAGGACGGGGACTGCAGTGAGCATGGGTAGTTAGATTGTAATTACTTATGCGTTTGAATGAGGTGTAAGTCCGAGTATGTTATCGGCATCCGTATATTGTAGACTCGGTATAGTAGAGATATGAATTGAGTATTGTATTTGTATGAAGTACTCGGTTGTTCCAGTTCATCAGACCGTTACGGTATGTAAGAAAGGCCTGGTTAGCCACATGGGTGGCTAACGGCGTTGTTTCACCCCTCGTTGTAATTAGAGTTCCGCTGCGTGAGTAGGAGTAATTAGTAACAGATAAGAGGTAACGACGAGATTAACGGTTGGGGTGTTACAAGGGGTGTTACACTTAGTGAGGTGGAATTATATTTTAATAGTTAAACATTTTGCACTACGACCACTATATCGCAGTTTAAGCTCTTATGATCTACTTATATGTGGTCAAAAGTACCCTTAGAGGGGTGTGCACACTTAAGGACTTAGAGTAAGGTGGAATTATATTTTGTGACCCTACTTGTTTGGGTGTTTGTTGGTGAAATTATATTTTGCGGCCCCACTTGTTTGGGTGTCCGTAGGTTACCGGTTGAAAGCTCCCTCATCATTGTATGTATTGGAGGATTATGTGATGGATATAAGCTGTAATCTTCTTCCTAATATGGATTTATGTTGTCGATTGAGTTATTGTTATTGTGTTATATTTATATATGTCAAATGTTGTCAAATAAAATGAATTTTACATGGTAAAACAGTGGTTTACTTAGTGTTTCTGATTTGCATGGTCCCTTTTATGTGTTGTTTGTGTTTTCTGACTGCAGGTAATGAAGCTGAACTGGATGTAAAAGCGTGAGAGTTGGGTTTGGGAATAGACATAGACTTCACTTCGAATAATTTAAAATATTTGAATGGCTTATAGCTCCACAAAGATTAATTATATTTCTTAGATGGTTTTGTATTTATTTAGTTGTTGTTTAAAGTTTTTAGTTAGGGACAATTACATCCCCACCGACGTTTGATGAAATTACCCACCCACTCACAAGGTATCAAAAATTATTTTGCCCACCCATGTGGTTTCCTCTATTTTACATCCGACAACTTTTCTAATATTTGATCAACTTAAAGATTCTTAAATGTTGTCCAAAATAGATGAACTTTTCATGAACGATGTTAAGGTGTTATATTTTGGTCTAGCGTGAAATCCAAAGTTTTTTAAGCTCATATATGACCTGTGGGACCCAATGAAAACACGTTGACATGTCACGTGTTTTATTGGGTCACACGGATCACATATGAGCTTAAAAACTTTGGATTTCACGCTAGACCAAAATATAACACCTTAACATCGTTCTTGAAAAGTTCATCAATTTTTGGACAACATTTAAGAATCTTTAAGTTGATCAAATATTAGAAAAGTTGTCGGATGTAAAATAGAGAAAACCACATAGGTGGGCAAAGTAATTTTTGAAACCTCGTGGGTGGGGTGTGTAATTTCACCAAACGTCATGGGTGGGAATGTAATTTTCTCATTTATTTATTTATTTTTATCCATTTAAGGTTGAAGTTTATTTTTATTTAGCCTTAGCACTTACTAGGTTGGTGAGTGTGGTGGTAACACCCTTCAGGTTCTACCTTCCGCTGCTGAGTAGATGATAGGTTAAAACTGGTTTTAATTTAAACTTTGCCCTTAATAAAAATACCGGCTGGTTTTTTGGGGTGTTACAATAGTGGTATTTCATAAGTTTCTTTTTTTTTCAGTGTCATTTCATGAATTAGCAAAAATAGTGGCATCATAAAATTTCCTTTCAATAACAATTAATATTTATTGGTATTTTTTCAAAAAATTAGAATTTTTTAAAAATTGTTTTATGACTACCATTTCTTAAAACATTATATTCATTTTATGGTAATTGATAAAATATTTTCTTTTTCTAATATTTTAGTAATTTTTATTATTAATTTTCAATATGTTTTTATAGTTATACACATTTTTTATAGTTTTTTTTTTCTATTTTTAAAATTTTTGGGGAAAATTACATCCCCACCCATGGCGTTTGGCGAAATTACACACCCCACCCACGAGGTTTCAAAAATTACTTTGCCTACCAATGTGGTTTCCGCTGTTTTACATCCAGCAACTTTTCTAATATTTGATCAACTTAAAAGATGGTTAAATGTTATCCAAAATTGATGAAACTTTACATGAATGATGCTAAGGTGTTATATTTTTTTCCAATGCCAAATCCAAAATTTTTAAGGTCATATATGACTTGTGGGACCCAATGAAAATACGTTCACATGTCACATGTTTCATTGGGTCCCACAGATCACATATGAGCTTAAAAAACTTTAGATTTCACGCTAGATCAAAATATAACACCTTAGCATCGTTGATAAGTGCAAAATATATATACTTTTAGGGTTGTAATTCTTCCTATTTTTATAGCAATTCATGTCATATTTCTCACTTATCATATACTTTTCCGAAGATATGTGTTTTGATGTGAGCTGATGCATATTATGTGTCAAATACAATAACAATTCTTGAAATTTCATTCCTCATCTCATTTTCATATATATATATATAAACATAATTTCAGCACATTCACGTGCACATGACTCACATGTGGCATAAATTATAAGCACTGCATATGGATGAGATTAGATAACTTTGTCCACACTCACGAGAGCTTCTTACAATTTGTTCATGTATTGAAGTTATATTATTATTGATTACAATTGATCTACTTATGATGGGCTGAACATTATCATCAGGGCTGACACACGTGATGGACTTACACACCGACTCGGACGAGGCAAAAGTGATGGATTCGTACGCTGCAAATGAAGATTTTGATAGAAAAGAATATTATAATTTGATCAAGTTCTAAAAACGGTTGCACCATTATACGAGATAAAGATCACGATTTATCAAAGAAAATCATGATGGCTGCTTATAAAAGAAGTGGAGATTAGGGTTGATTGGTCACGCCCCAGTCGAGGGCCTCGCGCCTCTCACACCGCCACCAGCATACATCATCACCACCTCACTTCATCACCATCCATTACCATCATCATCATACCATCACCACCGTACTCCATGTACCACCACGCACAAGCACACCACCATTATCATCACACCAATCCACCACCACTTCCACATATTATTATTGTTTCATAGTCTTTCTTATTGTTGTTACCTTTATGTTTATTTCTGAGTAGTTAGTTTAGCTCCCCGGATTGGGGTAGCAAACCGAATCTTTATAGTTATTTTGTAATCTTTTTCTCTGATTATAATTGCAGTAGTTTAAATCCTGTTCTTCATGCGCTTTAATTCTCTAGCTAATTATTAATGCAATTCTTGTAGTTTTCTAATCAAAATGCGGCGACATAGGAAGTTAAACCGGATTAACGACTAGAAGCATGGTTTGCCTATAGGTTAATCTGTCTCCAATAGGAATTGGTTATAATGTGATTGGTTAGAATTGACTTGGGCATGGTTTGCGGCTTGTTATTTCTACCAGTTAGGATTCGTTGTACAGGGACCGGTCAACGGGTTAATTAAGATTCCTGAGTTTATTGCAGAATTAGGGAAGAGTTTATAAATAGATTAATAAAGTGAAGGTTTGCAGAACAATCCGGGGTGCTTCCTGTTAGATATATATATGTATATGTATTAGGATGCTGTATTTGTATAGTATATATATATATCCTAACGTCTCCGGCTTAAGTTATTTTGAGATACAATAGTATAAATACAATGGTGTGTATAGGTTAGATAGAGTTGTGTAGAGTAAAACTCCTTATTCTCCTAAGTAATAAAGTCCTTCTCTGATTTCTCTCTTTCTTTCTCGCGGCTTGGTATACTTGTGATTCTGTCGAGTATCCAACCTCGCTATTCTCTGGGTGAAGTTTGTGGGAGATTTCTTCATGGTATCAGAGCAGTAGATCCCAATCTTCATCGGCTTCTCTCTTGCTTTGGTTTCTTTTCGCTTTCGCCATGGACGACGGAAAAGAAACGCCCAAGGTCGATGACCCCGTCAAGGATGGAGCTTCCGACGGTGCGAAAAATGATGGTTCCGATGGTGCGAACAATGATCCATTCTTTCTTGCCAACTCAGAGCAACCTGGATCTATCTTGGCAAACAAATTTGATGGCCAGGGATTTGCATTTTGGAAGATGCAAATGTCGATCGCTCTGGGAGCGAAAAACAAGCTAGGTTTTGTAGATGGCTCCATAGAAAACCGACTGGACCGACTCAAAAGGTTGAGGTGGAAGCGATGCGACGCAATGGTTCGAGCTTGGCTATTAATTGGGTTAGAGAAGAAGATAGCTGATAGTGTCTTGTTCGCCCCATCTGCAGCCCTAATTTGGAAACATTTGTGCAAGAGGTACGAACGGGCAGACGGGACCAAGATTTACGAATTGGAGCAAAGGCTTGCTCTCGCGAGTCAAGGAAATGACTCCGTGGTTGATTATTTCACAAGAGTCAAGCATTTATGGGATGAAATTGATGCCCACAACGTTATTCCCGTCTGTACTTGTCAAAACTGTACGTGTGCCGCATCGGAGAAATTCGCAACCTTCGTGAAGGAGAGGAGACTGATTCAATTCATGATGGGTTTAAACGACAAATACAGTATTGTTAGAGGGAATCTCTTGATGCAATCTCCTCTACCCTCCGTCGACCAAGTCTTCTCCCATCTTATACAAGAAGAAAGGCAGAAGAACTTGACAAGAAGCAATCCAGTCGATGTGAGTTCACTTTCCTTGGCGTCAGAACAAAACAAGAAGCCTGTTTTCAAGAACCAGAACCAAAACCTTAATCTGAATTCAAGGAGGACAAATTTACAGTGTACCTACTGCAACAAGACGGGCCACACGGAGGACCGCTGTTACCAGAAAATTGGATACCCAACCGGATGGAGGAACCCGAGAGCTAAAAGGGGAAACGCCAACGCAGCTGGAACCTTTGAGACAAAGGAAGAAGAAAGGGGGGCTGAAATTAAAGATCCGTTTGGAGGGATTCTGTCACCAGAACAAATGACCAAACTCTTTGACTACATCAGCCATGTTCGACCAAACCCTAGAGGAGGTCAGAACACGGATTCTCCCTCAACTTCAGGTTTTGTTGGTACAACCCTTTCCTCTTATCCTTCTGATTTTAAGAATACTAATTATTTTAGCATGAATGCGAAAAAGAATTTTGATTTCTGTTCTGCTGATTGGATTCTTGATTCGGGGGCCTCTGACCATATGTGTGGAAGCTTGGATTTGTTCAGTAATTATGTGTATCTTGATCAACCTCATACCGTGGGGATGCCCGACGGGCACCCACAATCTGTGAATGTTATTGGTGATATTAGGATCAGCCCCTTAATTACTTTGAAAGATGTTTTATTTGTTCCTGCTTTCAGATTTAACCTTGTTTCCATAAATAAACTGTGTACTGATATGAAAGGCAAATTCACTTTTGATTCTCAAATGTGTTTTTACCAGGACTTTAAGGGTAGCAAGGAAATACAAATTGGAAAACTCAGAAGAGGCCTTTACATTTTAGATTGCGATTTTGATAAGGGAAATCATAAAAGTTCTGAATTCTTAGCTTGTAGCAATGAAGTGGTCAAGCTTGGCTTTGATTGTAATGATAGGACTAGTCTTTGGCATCATAGATTAGGCCACATGCCAAAGGAGAAACTTGTAAAACTTGATTTGGTAGATCATTTGAATAAAACCAAACAGTTTGTTTGTGAGTCATGTGCTAGATCTAAGAGCCATAGATTGCCCTTTAATTTTGTTTCCTCTAAGATATATGATGTTTTTGAACTGATTCATGCTGACCTATGGGGTCCTTATAAGGTTAAGACTCATGACGGCCACTCATACTTCCTTACTTTAGTTGATGATAGAAGTAGGGCCACTTGGACACATTTATGCTCCACAAAATCTGAATCCTTTGATGTGATTATTGCTTTCTTTAAAATGATTAAAAATCAATTTAACAAGAGGGTGAAAATCTTGAGAACTGACAATGCTTATGAGCTTGGTAGCTCAAAATATGCTTCTGATTTCCTTAGAAACAATGGTATTTTGCATCAGACCACGTGTGTTCACACCCCACAGCAAAATGGGGTTGTGGAGCGAAAGCACCGACACATTTTAGAAACAGCTAGGTCATTGATATTTCATTCAAGCCTTCCTTTAGAATTTTGGGGTGAAAGTATTCTTACAACCACTTATCTTATAAACTGGATGCCTCTTAGCAGTGCTGGTAACAAAAGCCCTTTTGAAATTATTTATGGTTCTAAACCTGATTATCAAAGCTTAAGGTGTTTTGGTTGCCTCTGTTTTGCAAACATTAACAAACCACAACATGATAAATTTGCTGCAAAATCTGTAAAGTGCATATTCTTAGGATACCCCCAAGGTAAGAAAGGGTATAAGTTATTGGATCTAGACAATAACAGAATTATTTTTAACAGAGACATCATTTTTCATGAGAATCTCTATCCTTTTAGAAATGCCTCTTCCAAGGACCATGAGGAAGATCTTGTTCATGAAAGGGCTACTAAACTGTTTTTCAATGAGTCTTTTGTTTATGAGGATAATGCAGATTCAGTATTAGAGGATCAAGAACATGCAGACCAGACTGAATCTGTTTCAGATTTTCCCAGTTCAGAAAGGTGCACAGCAGTGAAGAACCTCATGAAGAAGCCACTGACACAAAAGAACAAAATCAGATTGCAGTGAACAATGAAACAGAGCCTGCTACTCTAGAAACAGAACATCAGACCACGCTCAGGCATTCTACAAGGCAGAGACAGACACCAGACTACTTAAAGGATTACATTGTGGGACAGTCCACTGCACACAGACCAGATAAGTCACATTCTGATTATTTTACTTCGATATTGAGGGATAGGATGTCTAAATTTGCTTGTGCTTCTGCTGAAACACATGTAGTTTCCACAGATGATTATTATTTGGATGAAAATGAAACCATAGCCTCCTCTAAGCTTCCTATGAATGTTTTCTATGCCTTATCTGTTGAAACTCATAATAATAAAGCTTCAAGTTCTGATAAGTTACATGAACCTACTTGTTATAAAGATGTTGTCAAGGATCCTAATTGGAGAAATGCTATGACAGAAGAGTTTACAGCCCTAGATAGGAATAAGACATGGGATATAGTTGATCTCCCTTTAGGAAAGAAGGCTATCAAGTGTAAGTGGGTTTACAAACTTAAACTTCATGCTGACGGGTCATTGGAAAGGTATAAAGCTAGGTTAGTAGCTAAGGGTTACACACAGAAATATGGTATTGATTATCTAGAGACTTTCTCTCCAGTAGTTAAGTTCACAACCATAAAAGCTTTAATTTCCATTGCTGCTAAGAAAGGATGGTATATAGGACAGCTTGATATAAATAATGCTTTTCTCCATGGGGAGTTATATGAGGATGTGTTTATGGAAGTTCCTGAAGGTCATGAATTGGAAGGTTCTGGAAAAGTTTGCAAGTTGAAGAAGTCATTATATGGTCTGAAACAGGCCTCAAGACAATGGCATGAAAAACTTAGTAATTTCTTGAAAGGTTTAGGCTTCAAACAATCTGTAAATGACTATTCACTGTTTACAAAGAAATCTGATAATGGAGTTTGTTTCTTGACTGTGTATGTGGATGATATTCTCGTGACAGGAGATGATACTGATTTAATTAGGAATATTAAGGTTGATCTTGATCGGAAGTTCAAGATTAAGGATTTAGGAAGGCTGGGTCATTTTCTAGGGATGCAGTTTTTACATACTACTGATGGAATCCTTATGTTGCAGAAAACTTATTGTGATAATTTGGTCTCTGAGTTTGAATGTGATGATTGTAAACCTGCTGTTGGACCTCTGGATAATAGCTTTAAGTTAAGGAAAAATGAAGGGAAGAAGCTAGAGGATCCTAGTGTTTATAGACGGTTGGTAGGGAAGTTGGGTTTTCTTTCTCATTCTAGGCCAGATTTATGTTTTGCTATACAAGTTCTGAGCCAATTTTTAGATTCTCCATCTGATTTTCATTTACAAGCAGCTTTCCACACCTTGAGATATGTGAAAGGGACTACTGGTTATGGTCTTTTATTTAACAACAAGAAGATTTTTGATCTAGTTGCTTTTTGTGATGCTGATTGGGCTAGCTGCCCTAATACAAGGCGTTCTGTAAGTGGCTACTTTATTTGTTTTGGTGGCAGCCCACTGTCCTGGAAATCTAAGAAGCAGACTTCGGTGGCATTGTCTTCAGCTGAGTCGGAGTATCGGGCCATGAGACAAGTGATGGCAGAGTTGAGTTGGTTGACAAGGCTCTTGAATGAGCTAGGGGTAGAAGATCTTGTGCCTGTTCCAGTGAGATCAGATAGCCAGTCAGCCATCCACATAGCTAGAAACCCGGTGCTTCATGAACGGACGAAACACATAGAGCTGGATGTACATTTTGTAAGAGAGAAGTTACAAGATGGTTTGATCTCTGTGGAGTTTGTTTCGTCCAGAAACCAGCTTGCTGATCTATTGACAAAATCTTTACCTGGAAGACAATACCCTTTGCTAATCAAGAAGTTGGGTATGAGGGCTGCAGGAAGTACTGGTTAATGCTGTTCTGTTTTGGTTTTCAAATCGTACAATCCCTGTGCGATTTGAGGGGGCCTGTTAGATATATATATGTATATGTATTAGGATGCTGTATTTGTATAGTATATATATATATATCCTAACGTCTCCGGCTTAAGTTATTTTGAGATACAATAGTATAAATACAGTGGTGTGTATAGGTTAGATAGAGTTGTGTAGAGTAAAACTCCTTATTCTCCTAAGTAATAAAGTCCTTCTCTGATTTCTCTCTTTCTTTCTCGCGGCTTGGTATACTTGCGATTCTGTCGAGTATCCAACCTCGCTGTTCTCTGGGTGAAGTTTGTGGGAGATTTCTTCACTTCCTTAGATTTCAGAGTTTTAATCTTTATTTCTTTATTTAGTTTATTTGTACCGTTTTATTATTTCGTTATTTATATTGTTGAGTTATTCTTTTCATTTCATTAAATTAAGTAAAACCTGAAAAAGTGACATTTCCTGTTTTCTTAGTTTAGTTTCTCAGTTAGTAAATAAATTGTCAATTAATTGAACGAGGTCCCTGAGATCGACAACCCCACTCAATTCACTATTCCGCAAAACGATAGGTACACTGCCTAGTAGAGATAGTAACATATTTCTGCTAACAATTTTTTGGCGCCGTTGTCAGGGACCTCTGGCACGGTTAATTGACATTTTTATTTATCTGATTGAGATTTTGTTTGAGTTTTATCTTCTTTTATTTATTTCTGCTAGATTTTACTCTTTTATTTTAATAATAGTTTTATTCTTTCTTTTTGGTTAGTTTGAGTACGTAAGTTTCTGTTGAATTCAATTTCGAATACGTAAGTTTCGTTTAAGTTCGATTCTGTTTGTTTCGATTTTATTCCTTTTTCTTTTATTTTTGTTCAATCTTGTTTCTTTGTTCGTAATAGTTATTTATTTTATTCAATTTGGTTTTGTAAGTGGTGTTTCTTACGTGATTTGATTTGCCTTACGATAGTTTCGTTGACTTTCGTTCTGTCCAGCACGTCTTCAAATGGACTTTTGTTTAAATCAGCTAGTTTGTTTCATTTACGCTAGGATTAGTTTAAATTTTCTTCCTTTATTTTCTTTTATTTAATATTGTGTTCGTACTGGACTTTTGTGTATGGTTCCGGTTATTTAAAGTTTAATTAGCTAGGATTAGTTAGGTTGCGTATTTTTATTAGTAGTCGAGTTTGTTAGCTAATTAGTAGTTAGGATAATTTAATTTACTAGTTCATACTTTAATTTGATAGTTTTTTTTTTCTTTTGAGTTAGTTAATTTTGTTTTTGTGTTTTTTTTATTAGTAGGTCTATTTACTTTGTATTTGTATTTTTGTTTTTGATAGATAGTTACTGGGAATGGAGAGCAGTTACGATGTAGAGACGAGATTGATGGTGGAACAAGCTTTACAGCGTAAGCGTGAAGCAGTACTTGCTTTTTAAAGATTGATTGGATATCAACCACCACCACAATTTGATCGAGAACTTTATTGGTGGGAAAGTCCTTCGGCCGTAGAGCATAATATCTTGTCTGAGCCTAACTCTGAGCCAGTAGAGACACCAGTAGTGGATGATTTCATAGAGAATGAAGGAATTGATGTGTCTACTACAGTTGTCTACGAGCAGGATTCCACGATCGAGCCTCACCAACCGAAAGAGGATATTTGTATCCTCGAATATGAGGAGAAAACACCACAACCATGTGATCTGCAATTTCAACCTTGCCTCCAGAAGCCTCGACAACAAGAGGAGGATGTCTACATCCTCGAATTTGAGGAAGAAGAGCCTTTCACACCTGGTCTTCTGATTGAAAAGTGTTACCAGCAATATCTCCTCAAACATCAGGTTTTGTGGAGTATTTATTTTCCTATTTTATTTGCTATGGTAACATTTTGTTTTGATCCAGGTGGTTTTCTTTTAATTACTGCCTATTTTGTTTTCCTAGCAAAGTTGTTGTCTACTTTTATTTTTGATCCAGGATAACGAAGCGGAAGTCTAGCCAAAGACTATAAAGATGGGCAGCTTACTGGGAGGCAACCCAGTGGTTAAATTTTTGTTTTGTTTTTATTTTTATTTTCTTGTTTATTATTGTTTTTCTTTTATTTAGAAGTGACAATGGTGTTTGTGCTTTTAATGTAATGCTTTTCAGCGTTTTTGTGGTAGTTGTGAGTGTGTTGAAATAACCCCAAACCTAAGTATGCTAAGCAAACATCAAATTGATGTAGTACGGCTAGAATATGCCTTAGAAAGATGGTAGACAATTTAAAACCAAGGAAAGCTCGTTACAATTTTATTTCGTGTAACGTTGTCTTATGCTGGGATATTCCATTATTCAGGACAAGGAAGTCCATTCTAATTAAGCTGGGGACGAGGAAGTCTTTTTCCCTTCTCATTTGATTTTTTGGTGAGAGCCTATTATTATCTCATAATAAATTATCCTTAATTACTTCCCTAACCACGTTCCTCACCACGCTCTCACTTTCTAATTTTCCCGATCAGTTCTCAAGACGTTGAGCCTTCCCTTCTCCCTTCTCTCTCTTGTTATTCAGAGTATTTCTCCTCTCCTGCGGTGTGTTACTGATCCGTTCGTTGTGCTGTGCTGTTGGAGGGTTCTGCATCAGCTTCGTCTTCTCCTCTGCGATCAGGTTTGCGAATTGTATATGGATTATACAATTCAGTTTCAGTTTGAGGTTTTAGGTTTTGAGAACTCCCTCTTTCTAATTGTGCCTCTGCAATCTAATTGTGATTCAGCGTTGGCCCTTGCGTTTCTATCAATCCTCTTCTGCGATTGGCTTCGTCTGAGGTTTTCGTCTCAGAATTCAGGTGAGGGTTGTGTGCAGTTTTAGATTGCAATTCCGGTTTCAGGGTTTGAGTTTCCGTTTCTGAATTGGCATTGTTCTGCGTTGTGGTTATTCAGAATTCTGGAATTGCATTTGGTCTGTCTTGCTGTGACGGTGTAGTCGATTGCTCTGTTTCGGATTCAGGATTCTCTGTTGTTCAGACCGTGTTTCGTCTCTGCTGTAATTGAGGTAGGTGGCTTATGGATTCGGCTAGTGTGTTCGGCCTTGGGGAGTTTCATTCCGATTCTGAGTTTGATTGTGTTTTGCCTTGCAATTGTGGTTGTGAATTGTCTGTTTGATGATGTTTTAAGGCTTACAAACCCCCAAGGTTGTTTTTTGAAAACTTATGATGTTTTGACATCGTTTTGATCCTCTGTCTGTGTGAAAATTCGCTTCTGTTTTCTGAGTTTTTCGGTATGTCCGAACGTCTGTCCGAGCTTTGACATTCGGACATACCCTGTTGCGCTTTTATTTTCTAAAGTCTTCGCTGTGTCCGAACTTCCGTCCGAGCTTTGAAGTTCGGACACAGCCTTCTGCATTCTCTGATTTTGGCTTCGACTTGTGTCCGAACGTCTGATGTCCGGACACAAGTTCGGACTCTACACGTTCTGATTTCCGAAGAACGTCCGAACATCCGCCCGAACTTGGATGTTCGGACACCTCTGTCTCTGCTTCTGTTTGAAGGTTCGACTTGTGTCCGAACATTGATGTCCGGACACAAGTTCGGACATGCCTCTGTTTTGACAATAACTTGCTCGTTTGAGCTCCGTTTTGACTTCCGTTTGCGGGGTTGGATTCCCCTTCTGATTTCCAAGCCATCTATGTGCTTTCTGGTGCCTTTGGTGCACATATGCTTATCTGTATTTAAGCTTCAGTTTTGGGACCTAGTTATCTCTGTGTCTGAGCCTTGGATGGCTGGTTTCGCTGTCTCGTAGCGCGCTATGTAGGATCCTTCTGTTCACGGGTGATGTTCCCCGTTCTGTTCACTGGTGTTTCACCTGTTCTGTTTACGAGTGAGGTTTCCTCGTTCTGTTCACGAGCTTGTTGCTTGTTCTGTCTGTATACTGTGATCAACTAGTGTCCCACTCTGTTTTCTGCTTCTGTCTGCTTCTGCTCTGTTTAGTCCCTTATGGTGTGGACTTCTGCTTGTTTTCTGACATGCTCTTGGACTCTTTCGACTCCTTCTGATTTGTTAACATTCTGTAAAATGTTTTGAGCATGCTGGTTGATGAAGTTGGTCATCTACTGGGCATAGTTGTGTGCTCATTCCCCTACTTTATCTAACATTGCAGATTGATCAGCGAGGGTCATTTGCAGCTCTGGAGTTTAGTTCATCTGTTACTTTGATTCTTTTGAGACTTTGTATTTGAATTTGAGCCTTTGGGCCTCTTTGTTAGCTTCCGCTTCTGATATTAGTTTGGTGGGTTTTGTATTACTTTTGGGATGTTACGACATCAGTTCGGTTACACTTTATTTAAGTATTTCGTTTGGGCCTTATTTGTTTATCTGTTTAAGTTTGCTTATTAGAGCCTTGCGTTATTATGTAATAATACGCGGCGTGTAATACCCCTAACTCCTAGGCCAGTGTTTGGGGGTGTTACATTTAGTGGTATCAGAGCTCTGGGTTCTAATCTACTGGGATTTTAAGTTAGCCAGTCTGTCAGAAATGTCAGTGCTAGTATCTGAGTTTAACTACTTGCTGTTGGACTTTCAGAATGCCGCCAAGAAGAGCAAATAACCCTCCAGGAAATGTTGCTGATGCTGTTCAGCAGTTTATGACGCAGCTCATGCAGACCATGGCTGCAGGGGTGGTCCAGCTGGAGGAGGACCAGCTGGCGGAGCAGGCCCAGCTGGGGCAGATGCTGGAGGGAGGAACGTGAAGGCGCTTCAGGAGTTCATGAAGCTGAAGCCGCCGTCGTTCGATGGGGCAGGAGACCCCAGGAGGCCAGTCACTTGCTGTCAGAGGTGGAGGATTTGCTGCGTGTGATGGGCTCTGAGGAGGAGCAGAAGGTGGACTTCGCCACCTTTCTTTTCAAGGCCGAAGCCAAGGAGTGGTGGAGGTCAGTTATGGGGAGATTCCCACAGCCTTGGACGTGGGAGCAGTTCACTGGGGAGTTCAACAAACAATTCTACCCCGATGTCTACAAGGATCAGCGCATTCTGGAGTATAACCGACTACGCCAGGGTCGGGACATGAGCGTTGAGGAGTACGTTCGCAAATTCATCAGTTTGTCTAAGTTTGCACCTGAGCCTGACGAGCATAGGAAGGCCAGGAAGTTTGAGAGCGGCCTGAGGCCTGACATTCGTTCTGCTGTGACGCCCCTGCGTCACAAGACCTTCAGGGACGTAGCTGATGTCGCCCTGTTGGTAGAGGCTGACTTGAGAGGTCGCCAGTCTGGAGGGAAGGACCAGAAGAGGAAGCAGAGGTCCGACGAGAGCGACAGGAGGGATCAGTCTGCTTCTCAGAAGAAGCAGTCTACTGGAGACCGAGCTGGAGACCGCTCTGGAGACCGTTCCCGAGATAGAGGTGGACCGACTTCGTCAGTTCCCATTCCGAAGTGCCAGGTCTGTGGCAAGTTTCACAGAGGTCAGGACTGCTACAGGAAGTCCGGGGCCTGTTTCAAGTGTGGATCCATGGGACATAGGATTGCTGATTGCCCTCAGGCTGAGAGGAGCAGGGGTAGTTCTGGAGGTAGAGCCGTTGAGTCTGCTTCAGGGTCCAGAGATCGGGACCGGGCTGAGCAGAAGAAGCCTCAGGGCCAGGCCAGAGTGTACGCGATGGCTGGAGAGAGAGACCGATCGACTGACAGAGTTGTCACAGGTATTCTCCAGCTGTCTTCTCATTCTGTTTTTTGTTTGTTTGACTCTGGAGCCACCCACTCTTTTATTTCTGCTGAGTTGGTGGGTGAGCTCGGTTTGCCTGTTGTGCCTCTGGGTGTTGAGCTGTGTGTGCATAGTCCATTGGTTAGGGACTCTTCTATGTTGTTTGAATTCTGTCTGTAAAGCTAGTCCTATGTTAGTCAAGAATAGGATTCTGTGTGCTGACCTCATCCCGATGGAGATGACTAGTTTTGATGTGATCCTGGGCATGGATTGGCTTGCTGCGCACCATGCCCACATCGATTGTGCCGCTTCGAGAGTCACTTTTGAGGAGCCGGGCCAGCCCCGTTTGATTGTAGCAGGGAATGGACTCCCGTGCTCGCCGCCAGTCATATCAGCGATGCAGGCGTTCCGCTTTCTGAGGAAAGGATGCCAGGGATATCTGTGCTACATCCCTGAGGTTCGCAAGGATGCGAAGCTGGAGGACATACCAGTGGTCAGAGACCGATGTATTCCAGGATGACGTACCTGGGCTTCCCCCTGTTAGAGAGGTGGAGTTCTCGATCGAGCTCGCACCTGAGACTCAGCCGATTTCGAAGGCCCCATACCGGATGGCGCCTGCTGAGCTAAGGAGTTGAAGGTCAGTTGCAGGAGCTTGGATAAGGGCTTCATTCGCCCTAGTGTGTCGCCTTGGGGAGCGCCGGTGTTTTGTTAAGAAGAAGGACGGTAGCATGCGGTTGTGCATTGACTACAGGGAGCTCAACAAGGTTACCATTAAGAATAGGTATCCTCTCCCGCGCATTGATGACTTGTTCGACCAGTTAGCAGGAGCTAAGGTGTTTTCGAAGATCGATCTGAGGTCGGGATATCATCAGTTGAGGATTAAGGCAGACGATGTGCCTAAGTCCGCTTTCAGGACTCGTTATGGACATTACGAGTTCCTAGTGATGCCATTCGGCTGACGAATGCGCCTTCAGTATTATGGATATGATGAACCGGGTGTTCAAGCCGTTTTTGGACCAGTTCGTTGTAGTATTTATTGATGACATCTTGGTGTATTCCAAGAGTGCTGAGGAGCACGAGGAGCATTTGAGGACCGTTCTCCAGACTCTGAGGGAGAACGAGTTGTACGCGAAGCTGAAGAAGTGTGAGTTCTGGTTGGATCAGGTGGTATTCTTGGGACACGTTGTCTCCAAGGATGGTATCTCCGTGGATCCGGAGAAGATTAGGGCTATTACTGAGTGGGCCAGGCCTACTAATGTTGGAGAGATTCGTAGCTTCCTCGGACTAGCGGGCTACTATCGCAAGTTTGTGGAGGGCTTCTCCAAGTTGGTGATTCCGTTGACTCGTCTGCTTCAGAAGGATGTGAAGTTCGAGTGGAGCGATGCCTGTGAGCAGTGTTTTCTGGAGCTGAAGAAGAGGTTGACTACTGCGCCGATCTTGACTCTCCCAGAGGGGACCGAGGGCCTAGAGGTTTTCTGTGATGCGTCCCATAGGGGACTTGGGTGTGTTCTGATGCAGCAGGGGAGGGTGGTTGCATATGGCCCTCGTCAGCTTAAGCCATATGAGAAGAACTATCCGACCCACGACCTGGAGCTAGCTGCTGTGGTGTTTGCTCTGAAGATTTGGAGGCACTATCTGTATGGAGCAGCGTGCAAAGTTTATACGGACCACAAGAGCCTCAAGTATCTGTTCACTCCGAAGGAGTTGAACTTGAGGCAGAGGAGGTGGCTGGAGTTTTTGCACGATTATGATCTGGAGATCCTCTACCATCCTGGTAGAGCGAACGTTGTGGCTGATGCGCTCAGTAGGAGGGGTCCGTCGGGGACAGTTTGTGCTGTCTGGTGTGCAGAGGTCTGCTCTCGAGTTGCAGCGTATGGGTCTGGGTCGTTCGTCCAGAGAGGTCTGGGATGTTAGCAGCATTGCAGATTCAGCCTACCTTGATCGACAGGATCAAGGCCAGTCAGGAGCTTGATGTCAGTTTGCGTAAGATCAGAGATGAGATTGCTGCTGGTCAGGAGTCTGAGTTCCGGGTTTCAGAGGACGGCTGTCTGAGGTTCAGAGACCGTGTATGTGTGCCGGCGGACGACACTTTGAGACGTGAGATCATGCAGGAGGCTCATGGAGCTCCTACTCGGTACACCCAGGCGGGGTGAAGATGTACCGGGATCTACGGGAGACATTTTGGGGGCAACATGAAGAGGGATATTTCTGACTTTGTATCCAGATGTCGGACCTGTCAGCAGGTCAAAGCCGAGCATCAGAGACCAGCTGGTTTGCTTCAGCCTCTTCCCGTTCCGGAGTGGAAGTGGGAGAGCGTCGGTATGGACTTTGTTATGGGACTGCCTAAGACTCCGAGGGGTTTTGATGCAGTTTGGGTCATTGTGGACCGGCTCACGAAGAGCGCTCACTTCTACCTGTCAGGAAGACCTTCAGTTTGCATCGCTTGGCTCAGCTGTACGTGGATGAGATTGTGCGTCTACATGGGGTTCCCGCTTCTATTGTGTCTGACAGAGATCCGAGGTTTGTGTCCAGATTCTGGCAGAGTTTGCATCAGGCTATGGGGACGAAGTTGTCTTTCAGTTCAGCTTATCATCCTCAGTCAGACGGTCAGACAGAGAGGACGAATCAGGTCCTTGAGGACATGCTCAGAGCATGTGTGTTGGATTTTGGGGGCAGTTGGGATCAGCATGTTGCACTGATAGAGTTTGCGTATAATAATAGCTTCCAGACCAGTATCGGGATGGCTCCGTTTGAGGCCTTGTATGGCAGGAGGTGCAGATCACCCATCTGTTGGGATGATCTGAAGGAGAGAGCCGTGATTGGTCCAGACTTAGTTCAGGATGCTGTGGGCAAGATTCAGTCTATCAGAGAGCGCTTGCTTGTGGCTCAGAGTCGTCAGAAGAGTTACGCCGATCAGAGGAGACGACCTCTAGAGTTTGAGGTGGGCGACCATGTGTATCTGAAGGTTTCTCCAGTTCGAGGAGTCGTTCGGTTTGGGAAGAGAGGCAAGCTTAGCCCTCGTTTTGTGGGTCCTTTTGAGATCCTAGAGAGGATCGGACCGGTTGCCTATCGTTTGGCTCTGCCTCCATCTTTAGCAGCAGTGCACAGTGTGTTCCATGTTTCTATGCTGAGGAAGTATATTCCGGACCCGTCGCATGTGATTGATTTCAGTCCGCTTCAGTTGAGGGAGGACTTCACGTTCGAAGCAGCTCCTTCGAGGATTTTAGCCCGGGATGTTCGTAAGCTCAGAAGTAAGACCATGCCCTTGGTGAAGGTGCAGTGGTCGGGTCAGTCCGAGGAAGAGGCGACCTGGGAGGTCGAAAGCGAAGTTCGTTCTAAGTTTCCCGCCCTCTTCGAGCAGTAGTATAGGTTTTAATTTCGAGGACGAAATTCTTTTAAGGGGGAGGTGATGTTATAACCCAAAAGCTCGTTACAATTTTATTTCGTGTAACGTTGTCTTATGCTGGGATATTCCATTATTCAGGACAAGGAAGTCCATTCTAATTAAGCTGGGGACGAGGAAGTCTTTTTCCCTTCTCATTTGATTTTCTGGTGAGAGCCTATTATTATCTCATAATAAATTATCCTTAATTACTTCCCTAACCACGTTCCTCACCACGCTCTCACTTTCTAATTTTCCCGATCAGTTCTCAAGACGTTGAGCCTTCCCTTCTCCCTTCTCTCTCTTGTTATTCAGAGCATTTCTCCTCTCCTGCGGTGTGTTACTGATCCGTTCGTTGTGCTGTGCTGTTGGAGGGTTCTGCATCTGCTTCGTCTTCTCCTCTGCGATCAGGTTTGCGAATTGTATATGGATTATACAATTCAGTTTCAGTTTGAGGTTTTAGGTTTTGAGAACTCCCTCTTTCTAATTGTGCCTCTGCAATCTAATTGTGATTCAGCGTTGGCCCTTGCGTTTCTATCAATCCTCTTCTGCGATTGGCTTCGTCTGAGGTTTTCGTCTCAGAATTCAGGTGAGGGTTGTGTGCAGTTTTAGATTGCAATTCCGGTTTCAGGGTTTGAGTTTCCGTTTCTGAATTGGCATTGTTCTGCGTTGTGGTTATTCAGAATTCTGGAATTGCATTTGGTCTGTCTTGCTGTGACGGTGTAGTCGATTGCTCTGTTTCGGATTCGGGATTCTCTGCTGTTCAGACCGTGTTTCGTCTCTGCTGTAATTGAGGTAGGTGGCTTATGGATTCGGCTAGTGTGTTCGGCCTTGGGGAGTTTCATTCCGATTCTGAGTTTGATTGTGTTTTGCCTTGCAATTGTGGTTGCGAATTGTCTGTTTGATGATGTTTTAAGGCTTACAAACCCCCAAGGTTGTTTTCTGAAAACTTATGATGTTTTGACATCGTTTTGATCCTCTGTCTGTGTGAAAATTCGCTTCTGTTTTCTGAGTTTTTCGGTATGTCCGAACGTCTGTCCGAGCTTTGACGTTCGGACATACCCTGTTGCGCTTTTATTTTCTAAAGTCTTCGCTGTGTCCGAACTTCCGTCCGAGCTTTGAAGTTCGGACACAGCCTTCTGCATTCTCTGATTTTGGCTTCGACTTGTGTCCGAACGTCTGATGTCCGGACACAAGTTCGGACTCTACACGTTCTGATTTCCGAAGAACGTCCGAACATCCGTCCGAACTTGGATGTTCGGACACCTCTGTCTCTGCTTCTGTTTGAAGGTTCGACTTGTGTCCGAACATTGATGTCCGGACACAAGTTCGGACATGCCTCTGTTTTGACAATAACTTGCTCGTTTGAGCTCCGTTTTGACTTCCGTTTGCGGGGTTGGATTCCCCTTCTGATTTCCAAGCCATCTATGTGCTTTCTGGTGCCTTTGGTGCACATATGCTTATCTGTATTTAAGCTTCTGTTTTGGGACCTAGTTATCTCTGTGTCTGAGCCTTTGGATGGCTGGTTTCGCTGTCTCGTAGCGCGCTATGTAGGATCCTTCTGTTCACGGGTGATGTTCCCCGTTCTGTTCACGGGTGTTTCACCTGTTCTGTTTACGAGTGAGGTTTCCTCGTTCTGTTCACGAGCTTGTTGCTTGTTCTGTCTGTATACTATGATCAACTAGTGTCCCACTCTGTTTTCTGCTTCTGCTCTGTTTAGTCCCTTATGGTGTGGACTTCTGCTTCTGTTTTCTGACATGCTCTTGGACTCTTTCGACTCCTTCTGATTTGTTAACATTCTGTAAAATGTTTTGAGCATGCTGGTTGATGAAGTTGGTCATCTACTGGGCATAGTTGTGTGCTCATTCCCCTACTTTATCTAACATTGCAGATTGATCAGCGAGGGTCATTTGCAGCTCTGGAGTTTAGTTCATCTGTTACTTTGATTCTTTTGAGACTTTGTATTTGAATTTGAGCCTTTGGGCCTCTTTGTTAGCTTCCGCTTCTGATATTAGTTTGGTGGGTTTTGTATTACTTTTGGGATGTTACGACATCAGTTCGGTTACACTTTATTTAAGTATTTCGTTTGGGCCTTATTTGTTTATCTATTTAAGTTTACTTATTAGAGCCTTGCGTTATTATGTAATAATACGCGGCGTGTAATACCCCTAACTCCTAGGCCAGTGTTTGGGGGTGTTACATTTAGTGGTATCAGAGCTCTGGGTTCTAATCTACTGGGATTTTAAGTTAGCCAGTCTGTCAGAAATGTCAGTGCTAGTATCTGAGTTTAACTGCTTGCTATTGGACTTTCAGAATGCCGCCAAGAAGAGCAAATAACCCTCCAGGAAATGTTGCTGATGCTGTTCAGCAGTTTATGACGCAGCTCATGCAGACCATGGCTGCAGGGGGTGGTCCAGCTGGAGGAGGACCGGCTGGCGGAGCAGGCCCAGCTGGGGCAGATGCTGGAGGGAGGAACGTGAAGGCGCTTCAGGAGTTCATGAAGCTGAAGCCGCCGTCGTTCGATGGGGCAGGAGATCCCCAGGAGGCCAGTCACTTGCTGTCAGAGGTGGAGGATTTGCTGCGTGTGATGGGCTCTGAGGAGGAGCAGAAGGTGGACTTCGCCACCTTTCTTTTCAAGGCCGAAGCCAAGGAGTGGTGGAGGTCAGTTATGGGGAGATTCCCACAGCCTTGGACGTGGGAGCAGTTCACTAGGGAGTTCAACAAACAATTCTACCCCGATGTCTACAAGGATCAGCGCATTCTGGAGTATAACCAACTACGCCAGGGTCGGGACATGAGCGTTGAGGAGTACGTTCGCAAATTCATCAGTTTGTCTAAGTTTGCACCTGAGCCTGACGAGCATAGGAAGGCCAGGAAGTTTGAGAGCGGCCTGAGGCCTGACATTCGTTCTGCTGTGACGCCCCTGCGTCACAAGACCTTCAGGGACGTAGCTGATGTCGCCCTGTTGGTAGAGGCTGACTTGAGAGGTCGCCAGTCTGGAGGGAAGGACCAGAAGAGGAAGTAGAGGTCCGACGAGAGCGACAGGAGGGATCAGTCTGCTTCTCAGAAGAAGCAGTCTACTGGAGACCGAGCTGGAGACCGCTCTGGAGACCGTTCCCGAGATAGAGGTGGACCGACTTCGTCAGTTCCCATTCCGAAGTGCCAGGTCTGTGGCAAGTTTCACAGAGGTCAGGACTGCTACAGGAAGTCCGGGGCCTGTTTCAAGTGGATCCATGGGATAGGATTGCTGATTGCCCTCAGGCTGAGAGGAGCAGGGGGTAGTTCTGGAGGTAGAGCCGTGAGTTGCTTCAGGGTCCAGAGATCGAGACCGGGCTGAGCAGAAGAAGCCCAGGGCCAGGCCAGAGTGTACGCGATGGCTGGAGAGAGAGACCGATCGACTGACAGAGTTGTCACAGGTATTCTCCAGCTGTCTTCTCGTTCTGTTTTCTGTTTGTTTGACTCTGGAGCCACCCACTCTTTTATTTCTGCTGAGTTGGTGGGTGAGCTCGGTTTGCCTGTTGTGCCTCTGGGTGTTGAGCTGTGTGTGCATAGTCCATTGGTTAGGGACTCTTCTATGTTGTTGAATTCTGTCTGTAAAGCTAGTCCTATGTTAGTCAAGAATAGGATTCTGTGTGCTGACCTCATCCCGATGGAGATGACTAGTTTTGATGTGATCCTGGGCATGGATTGGCTTGCTGCGCACCATGCCCACATCGATTGTGCCGCTTCGAGAGTCACTTTTGAGGAGCCGGGCCAGCCCCGTTTGATTGTAGCAGGGAATGGACTCCCGTGCTCGCCGCCAGTCATATCAGCGATGCAGGCGTTCCGCTTTCTGAGGAAAGGATGCCAGGGATATCTGTGCTACATCCCTGAGGTTCGCAAGGATGCGAAGCTGGAGGACATACCAGTGGTCAGAGACTTTCCCGATGTATTCCAGGATGACGTACCTGGGCTTCCCCCTGTTAGAGAGGTGGAGTTCTCGATCGAGCTCGCACCTGAGACTCAGCCGATTTCGAAGGCCCCATACCGGATGGCGCCTGCTGAGCTAAGGAGTTGAAGGTCCAGTTGCAGGAGCTGCTGGATAAGGGCTTCATTCGCCCTAGTGTGTCGCCTTGGGGAGCGCCGGTTTTTTTAAGAAGAAGGACGGTAGCATGCGGTTGTGCATTGACTACAGGGAGCTCAACAAGGTTACCATTAAGAATAGGTATCCTCTCCCGCGCATTGATGACTTGTTCGACCAGTTAGCAGGAGCTAAGGTGTTTTCGAAGATCGATCTGAGGTCGGGATATCATCAGTTGAGGATTAAGGCAGACGATGTGCCTAAGTCCGCTTTCAGGACTCGTTATGGACATTACGAGTTCCTAGTGATGCCATTCGGGCTGACGAATGCGCCTTCAGTATTCATGGATATGATGAACCGGGTGTTCAAGCCGTTTTTGGACCAGTTCGTTGTAGTATTTATTGATGACATCTTGGTGTATTCCAAGAGTGCTGAGGAGCACGAGGAGCATTTGAGGACCGTTCTCCAGACTCTGAGGGAGAACGAGTTGTACGCGAAGCTGAAGAAGTGTGAGTTCTGGTTGGATCAGGTGGTATTCTTGGGACATTGTCTCCAAGGATGGTATCTCCGTGGATCCGGAGAAGATTAGGGCTATTACTGAGTGGGCCAGGCCTACTAATGTTGGAGAGATTCGTAGCTTCCTTGGACTAGCGGGCTACTATCGCAAGTTTGTGGAGGGCTTCTCCAAGTTGTGATTCCGTTGACTCGTCTGCTTCAGAAGGATGTGAAGTTCGAGTGGAGCGATGCCTGTGAGCAGTGTTTTCTGGAGCTGAAGAAGAGGTTGACTACTGCGCCGATCTTGACTCTCCAGAGGGGACCGAGGGCCTAGAGGTTTTCTGTGATGCGTCCCATAGGGACTTGGGTGTGTTCTGATGCAGCAGGGAGGGTGTTGCATATGGCCTCGTCAGCTTAAGCCATATGAGAAGAACTATCCGACCCACGACCTGGAGTAGCTGTTGTGGTTTGCTCTGAAGATTTGGAGGCACTATCTGTATGGAGCAGCGTGCAAAGTTTATACGGACCACAAGAGCCTCAAGTATCTGTTCACTCAGAAGGAGTTGAACTTGAGGCAGAGGAGGTGGCTGGAGTTACTGCACGATTATGATCTGGAGATCCTCTACCATCCTGGTAGCGAACGTTGTGGCTGATGCGCTCAGTAGGAGGGGTCCGTCGGGGACAGTTTGTGCTGTGTCTGGTGTGCAGAGGTCTGCTCTCGAGTTGCAGCGTATGGGCGTCTGGGTCGTTCGTCCAGAGAGGTCTGGGATGTTAGCAGCATTGCAGATTCAGCCTACCTTGATCGACAGGATCAAGGCCAGTAAGGAGCTTGATGTCAGTTTGCGTAAGATCAGAGATGAGATTGCTGCTGGTCAGGAGTCTGAGTTCCGGGTTTCAGAGGACGGCTGTCTGAGGTTCAGAGACCGTGTATGTGTGCCGGCGGACGACACTTTGAGACGTGAGATCATGCAGGAGGCATGGAGCTCCTACTCGGTACACCCAGGCGGGGTGAAGATGTACCGGGATCTACGGAGACATTTTGGTGGGCAACATGAAGAGGGATATTTCTGACTTTGTATCCAGATGTCGGACCTGTCAGCAGGTCAAAGCCGAGCATCAGAGACCAGCTGGTTTGCTTCAGCCTCTTCCCTCGTTCCGGAGTGGAAGTGGGAGAGCGTCGGTATGGACTTTGTTATGGGACTGCCTAAGACTCCGAGGGGTTTTGATGCAGTTTGGGTCATTGTGGACCGGCTCACGAAGAGCGCTCACTTCTCTACCTGTCAGGAAGACCTTCAGTTTGCATCGCTTGGCTCAGTGTATGTGGATGAGATTGTGCGTCTACATGGGGTTCCCGCTTCTATTGTGTCTGACAGAGATCCGAGGTTTGTGTCCAGATTCTGGCAGAGTTTGCATCAGGCTATGGGGACGAAGTTGTCTTTCAGTTCAGCTTCTCATCCTCAGTCAGACGGTCAGACAGAGAGGACGAATCAGGTCCTTGAGGACATGCTCAGAGCATGTGTGTTGGATTTGGGGGCAGTTGGGATCAGCATGTTGCACTGATAGAGTTTGCGTATATAATAGCTTCCAGACCAGTATCGGGATGGCTCCGTTTGAGGCCTTGTATGGCAGGAGGTGCAGATCACCCATCTGTTGGGATGATCTGAAGGAGAGAGCCGTGATTGGTCCAGACTTAGTTCAGGATGCTGTGGGCAAGATTCAGTCTATCAGAGAGCGCTTGCTTGTGGCTCAGAGTCGTCAGAAGAGTACGCCGATCAGAGGAGACGACCTCTAGAGTTTGAGGTGGGCGACCATGTGTATCTGAAGGTTTCTCCTTCGAGGAGTCGTTCGGTTTGGGAAGAGAGGCAAGCTTAGCCCTCGTTTTGTGGGTCCTTTTGAGATCCTAGAGAGGATCGGACCGGTTGCCTATCGTTTGGCTCTGCCTCCATCTTTAGCAGCAGTGCACAGTGTGTTCCATGTTTCTATGCTGAGGAAGTATATTCCGGACCCGTCGCATGTGATTGATTTCAGTCCGCTTCAGTTGAGGGAGGACTTCACGTTCGAAGCAGCTCCTTTGAGGATTTTAGCCCGGGATGTTCGTAAGCTCAGAAGTAAGACCATGCCCTTGGTGAAGGTGCAGTGGTCGGGTCAGTCCGAGGAAGAGGCGACCTGGGAGGTCGAAAGCGAAGTTCGTTCTAAGTTTCCCGCCCTCTTCGAGCAGTAGGTATGTTTTAATTTCGAGGACGAAATTCTTTTAAGGGGGAGGTGATGTTATAACCCAAAAGCTCGTTACAATTTTATTTCGTGTAACGTTGTCTTATGCTGGGATATTCCATTATTCAGGACAAGGAAGTCCATTCTAATTAAGCTGGGGACGAGGAAGTCTTTTTCCCTTCTCATTTGATTTTCTGGTGAGAGCCTATTATTATCTCATAATAAATTATCCTTAATTACTTCCCTAACCACGTTCCTCACCACGCTCTCACTTTCTAATTTTCCCGATCAGTTCTCAAGACGTTGAGCCTTCCCTTCTCCCTTCTCTCTCTTGTTATTCAGAGCATTTCTCCTCTCCTGCGGTGTGTTACTGATCCGTTCGTTGTGCTGTGCTGTTGGAGGGTTCTGCATCTGCTTCGTCTTCTCCTCTGCGATCAGGTTTGCGAATTGTATATGGATTATACAATTCAGTTTCAGTTTGAGGTTTTAGGTTTTGAGAACTCCCTCTTTCTAATTGTGCCTCTGCAATCTAATTGTGATTCAGCGTTGGCCCTTGCGTTTCTATCAATCCTCTTCTGCGATTGGCTTCGTCTGAGGTTTTCGTCTCAGAATTCAGGTGAGGGTTGTGTGCAGTTTTAGATTGCAATTCCGGTTTCAGGGTTTGAGTTTCCGTTTCTGAATTGGCATTGTTCTGCGTTGTGGTTATTCAGAATTCTGGAATTGCATTTGGTCTGTCTTGCTGTGACGGTGTAGTCGATTGCTCTGTTTCGGATTCGGGATTCTCTGCTGTTCAGACCGTGTTTCGTCTCTGCTGTAATTGAGGTAGGTGGCTTATGGATTCGGCTAGTGTGTTCGGCCTTGGGGAGTTTCATTCCGATTCTGAGTTTGATTGTGTTTTGCCTTGCAATGTGGTTGCGAATTGTCTGTTTGATGATGTTTTAAGGCTTACAACCCCCAAGGTTGTTTTCTGAAAACTTATGATGTTTTGACATCGTTGTTTGATCCTCTGTCTGTGTGAAAATTCGCTTCTGTTTTCTGAGTTTTTCGGTATGTCCGAACGTCTGTCCGAGCTTTGACGTTCGGACATACCCTGTTGCGCTTTTATTTTCTAAAGTCTTCGCTGTGTCCGAACTTCCGTCCGAGCTTTGAAGTTCGGACACAGCCTTCTGCATTCTCTGATTTTGGCTTCGACTTGTGTCCGAACGTCTGATGTCCGGACACAAGTTCTGAAATACCCCAAACCTTAATGTGTTAATTAATTATGTAATTATAATTTTCTAAGGCAAATTAAGTCCTTAAGATTATTGGTGAAGAAATAAAAACCAAAAGAAAAGAAAATGCGTAAAAGTCACAAAACGTGAAAACACGTATTTAATTGTTTTAGGAGGTATAAAACTCTCACTGGGGTTATAAATATATTTTTATACCTTAATTACAAATTAATAACATGTGGGAAAAATTCCGGAAGAAAACGGATTCAAACAATGCGTTAAAACACTAACGGAGTCTTAAAGCGTTTTTCGAGAAAAGCCCGAAAACGTGACTTTAAACAGTTAAACGACCCCGTAAAAATAATAGTTGATTTTGTAACTATAATTAAACATTAATGGGAGTTTAATAGCCCTTAAAATTAAAGGAATGAGAAAATTCTGGAAAACGGTCCCGGTTAGTGAATAGTGCTAAACCGGGTAAATAAACGAGCGTTTTCTGTTAAAGGACGAAAAACGCTCCAGCGTGTTTACAGTGGTGGGCCGGTTTTATTAATGTAAACAGCTCACTCACATAAGACTAGTTAACTAATAAATAAAGTCAAAAAAAAAATAGAAACACCACTTATACCCCCACACTCTCTCTCCTTCCTTATTTTCTTTTTCCCCTCTCTCTCTTCCTCTCTTTCCTCTCTTTCTCTCCCAGCCGGCCTCCCTCCTCTCTCTCTGCCGATGGAACTTCCCAACCAAGCCAACAATGGCTTCCTCCATTCTTCTTCATCCCCAAGCTCCATTTGAGCTCCAATCACAAAAATAATTACATATTCTTCTTCCTCTCATCCTCCTCTATCATCCTCTCTTTTCAAAATTCCAAAAGGATGAAGTTGACCTCCATGGGTTTTCACCATTTGAGGAGAAAATGGCACCAATGAGAAGCTTGGAGTCTCCTCTTTCTTCTAAGGTAAAAATTTCCAAGAAAAAGTCATTCCCTCTTCATCTCTTGGTGTAATTGATTTTTCCACCATTTTTGATACCTTGTTTTCTCCTTGTTCTTGAGCTCCAAATTTATCCTTCAATGGTGGAGTAGTTTCCTTCTTGATTCAAGGGAGAAAATCCCTCTTAAAAGCTTCAAAAGGTAAACCCTAATTCTAGCCCTTTGATTAAATTGAGTTTCTAAGGGTTTAGATAATTAATTGTGTATGTTTTGTGTTCTTGGGTGTTGGGATGGAGTTTGGAAACTCCATACCCTCTTAACCGATTTTTGGAGAAGGTTTGGAGCAAGAGGAGAATTTAAGAGACTTGTGAAATTTAAGGTAAGAAGAACTACCTTAAACCTTGTGTATAATTGTTTAAGTGTTTGGGATGGGTAAACAAATTAATGAACCCAAATTGTGGATTGAAATATATGTTGGAATGTGTTCAATTGATGTTAAAAGAGGTTTGTGAATTAATGTTGAATGGAGGGCCTTAAGAGCCAAATAATGTGAGTTTGTGATTGATATTTTGGTTATTGAGATTTTGGAGATTTTTGGTGATTATGTTGTTGATGATGGGATTTGAGGAATTGTAATGTGCTGTTAGGACCCTTGAAAGGGTGTGGCTAGATTAGGAATGAAGAGGTTGTGTTTTGATGATAATTGATGAGGATGAATATGTAAAGATTATGGGGAAGTTATGTCAAAAATTTCATTGGGAGATGGGTGTTTGATGATGATTTTATAGATGAGAGGACTAAGGTGTTTAATTGGGTTGTTTAGTGTTGAAATGAGTGAAGTTTTGGTTTTGTAATGGTGGATAAATAAAGGAGTTAGGAGAGTGCAAGAATGATAGCAAAATGGTGCTAGATGACTTGGGATTTTAATGAGTGAGTATGGATTTTTGGGAGTGTAAACATAGATAGAAATTGCCTCTGTTTACTGAAATTCTGGGCACGTCCGAACTTCCGTCCGGACTTGGAAGTTCGGACATGCCCCGCCGCGTTAAAAAAATTTTTCGGAGTTGAGTGATGTCCGGACTTCTGTCCGACCTTCAAGTTCGGACGCGTCTAAAAATTTTCCCAGAATTGAGTCTCGACTTGTGTCCGACCTTAGATGTCCGGACACAAGTTCGGACGCGTCAAAATTTTTCCCCGGTTTTAGTCTTGACTTGTGTCCGACCTTTGATGTCCGGACACAAGTTCGGACACGTTGAAATTTTTCCGGTTTCGCTCTCGACTTGTGTCCGACCTTTGATGTCCGGACACAAGTTCGGACGTGTTGAAAATTTTCCCCAGAGTTTGCTTCGACTTGTGTCCGACCTTAGATGTCCGGACACAAGTTCGGACACAGTGAAATGTTGATCAAAAATTTTGTTTAAGGGTAGGAAATGACATCCAATGATGGGGATTAATATGTGATGATGTTATAAGGTTGTTAAGGATAAATTAAGTGAGTTATAATGGTAATCGAGTGGTGAGAAGCTGTAATAAAAAATGTAAGTTATAAAACTACCGAACGGGGTTAATCGTGGGCGCATTAGACGTTAAGAATTATATTACCCCGATATTAATGAAGATAGTTATAATGTTACCAGTTGTTCAAAGATTTTCAAGGAACATGTGATGGCACACTAGAGTGCACCTTCGGTGACAGGTATGGTTTTCTTGCAACCTGTGTCCTAACGGATTACACCGGCTTGTATGCCAACATGTTTTTCTGTGTGTTTGCCACCTTGCAAGATAAAGCATGAAATGAGTTTATAGTAATTCATTATTGTGGCGTAATCAATTCCGATACCGCTTAACCTTAATTATGTGTTAAATAATAGTTAACCAACCTTAGGTTCACATAAGAGATCGGTATTCGGAATAAACGTCCCAACCCACGGGAACGTTCTAACTACGGCTATCCGTGTGTTATTGTATGTTGTGACAATGTGTGATGTATGTGTCTTGTTTAATGTGTTGTTGATGTTGGATACTGTTATCCATGTTTGTCAAAAGGGATATTACACCCCTTATGTGTCTAACCGAGTTAGTAACACTATGTGATGTATGTATGTGATAAGTTCCATAAGGGAACCTCTAACTAATAAGTATATGTTATGTATGGAGAGGAATCCGGGTGTCCCGGTCGCGCGTATTGTTTGGGAGTTAATATATATACATGTAAATTAACTCCCATCCTGTTATGTTAAGGGTTGATTTCCGTCATTGGATTTCGACCTCCCATTAGCTTAGCCAAAGCTTACCTACCCGACCTCCACATCGGGCTAGGAGGGAAATTATGTATAATGTTGGTAGGGTGTTGAAGCCTAAGTTCGCTTCGACTCCCTCTTTGTTATGTTACGGTTGTTCTTCCTCCTGGAATTACAACCACCCACAAGCTTAACCAAGGCTTACCTACCTCATCACTATTGGAGTTAGGGGGAAATTATGTATGTTGTGATTGGTCCTATATGAGGCCGCCACTCAAGTAAAGAAAATGTATGTATGTTGTGCTCGGGCTTATACCACCCCGGCACTCCCTAAATGAAGTTCATGTACTCTAAGAAGAGTGAAATTAAGTTGTGTATGCTATAAAGTGAAGTGTGTGTTGTTATGTTGGGTGTGCTAACCTAGTGTATGTATTCATTAATGGATGTTGCTTATAAGCATGATGTGTGTATGAGTTTGTGCATGTTTGAAATAAATCAACCGCATGCTAAGATGACAAATAGTTGTGCGTGGCCCGGTAGCATACGGGCTGCGGGATTACCATACCAGCAAAGGTGCTGACCCCCTCTGGGGGCCCCCATTACTCTACAGGTACGAAGGAGCTGCAAGCCGTTCGAGAGTAGGACGGGTAGTTGTTGTACATGGGTAGACATTCAAATTGAACATGTATTGTAGGTGTAGTAAGACCGAAATTGTATCGGCGTGAGTTAGTAAGTACTCGGTACAGTTGTAATGTAAGTGTATAATGAATGTTGAACATGGAACGGGATTAATGTGTAGTTGCTCGGGAATTTAGTCCATCAGACCGGTACAATGTATGTATGTTAGCCTTGTTAGCCACGTGGGTGGCTAACGGCGTGTAACACCAAAGAGTTAAGTGATGTTGTGAGTTATGAATTCCGCTGCGATATGTTGTTAAGTGTGTTGTTAGTAGTAGGGGTGTTACAAAAAGTGGTATCAGAGCGAAGTATCGCTCTGATGACTGAAATACCGAGCTTAGGAAGTACCGAGTTAAGAGTTTAGTACTTTGGGTTAAGGGTTGAGTGATAGCGTGAGAAGTACGCTAGTTAGGGAATACCAGTGTATACTGAATACCTACGATATCCATCCCGCCCTCCACAAACCCTATTCTCTAACTCAGAAAGAACGCCAGAGAGATGAAAGTCCTCTCTTACTCGGGGATACCCGATCTGGCTGTTGTTAAGTGTCCTCAAAGTACGGAGAACCAGTCACACGGTAGATCCCGAAAGGTGTGATCCCGAAGACGGTCTCCATTTTAACAATATTAACCGCTCATGTTAGCGAAAAGTGAAGAATCTTATGCACAAGAGAATGGAATTTCCAGCACCCTGGGTCGACATGCGGAGCAGTCGAGGACAACCAGCTTGCAACGCACCAAGCGTGCAACAGGCAAGGAGCGAGATAACGAAACCCGAGACGAGTGTCTACGGGACTACAGATGTTAACTAATACACCAACGGTATACCAACCGATTAAGGAACCACAATATAGTACGAGGAGGATACGATACTAAGTAAAAAGGGGGTCTCCCAGAATGGGAAACACCCTAGTTAATGGTTATCATGTGAAGACAGTGAGAAGTACCCCGAGGATTGTTGTTAGGACTGTAAGATCAAGTAAGGGCCAGGAAGGCCATTGATGTTGGTGCGGAAGTAAACAATGCCGCAACCAGTGTGTATTGAACCGAAAACCAGTAAGCATGGCGCACTTGCCATGGCAAGTGCTGTTACAACAAGGTTGTACGGGAAATTTTAAAACAACTACCAGTACTTAGTAAAGTACCATGAAGTGAAGTGAGATCATAATAACTGTGGAAGGGCTTAGCAGCCTGACCTCTGTAATTGGAAATACACCAGTCAGCAAGAAGCTAGACTTGGATAAGGCTTGAAATGTTGTAAAACCACGAAAATTTTTCTTCCAACCTAAATTTATTTTCGAACTCTTTTCAAAACCAAATTTTCTTTCAAACCCAATCTATTTTAAATTCTTCTTCTTTTAAAACCAGACCAGAAGACCTACACCGGCCTCAGTGCCACATGGTAGGTAAGTTATACCCAGTTACTTTTAAACAACCGGATGGAAACCGGTAAACCCAGGGGTAACAACCCGAGGGAATGGAGTGAGTTCATAATAATACAACAGTGGATACACTTCCCTTGATTAAGTTCGGGAAGCATGGAATGCATATTATCATAGGATAATATAAGAGGAGTTGACAACAGAATACTTCACCTAGGCGTGTGACGGACACTACGAGTATACCAACTGTAATGTGGGACGACCGCACTCCAATAGGAGCTTGTGGGCCTGACAGACCTACTTATGGGTTAGTCAGGTAAGTAGCAATGTATCAGTAGGATACCCCACGTATGTATACGAGTGGAGCCTGGGACACGGGAAGTAGTCGACTCCATACTACGGTCCGAAGTAAAAGTCAAGCAAGAGCAATGGATTACATCGAATCGTTGAAATAAAGGAACCCAGTTAAGTTAAGGAAGACTAAAGGAATTAGTAAGTGTATTTTAAGGAAATGTTTAAGGGTGAACAAGTGCGAAGGGCACTGATTAGCAAGTAAGGACATGGAATATGTCATAAGGAGCCTGAAGGACGAACATATAGCTGGAGTAAGTACCCAGCCTAAATATGGCGAGGCAGATGCCTACTATGATACGTTAATGTGCAATGATCGGGATGAGACTCCCGAAGTGATCACTTGAACTAAGGGAATATCAATCTCACTAGAAATGACATTTAACCCAGCCAAGAACGCAGGGTGATGTAGCTAATGAAACGTACTCATAAGTGTGAGCCGGATATAATGGCATGACCTAGTAACACCCAGGAACTATCCTTAAAAGGGTGTTTGGGTCAACAATGGTTGAGCGAATAACGTGGCAGAAATGCAAGGGTTGAAACTAACACCTGGATTAAGCATAAGTTGTCAGGAAGAAGTCTGACATCCTTGAAGGAGCATCCCATGAAAGGAACGACGACCTTGTCATGGAGCCCAATACAACCTATAACCGTGTAATATGTACGGAGAAGTAAATATGCGTGAACAACCTACAATGAGCAGAGCTCGAGGCAATAGAGCTTATAAGCCACAAGTAAAATGTGTTAAGTAAATTCTATTGATTACGGAAGTTTATGTTATATAGGTAAGTAAGCGGATAACGAACCACTGCTTCAAGAGTGGGGATACCTCGTGATATGTGAGACCGCAACAGCGGTAGTTATGTGAACCAAGTTTGAGAGATATGTTAGGAACGGACTATGAGGTTGTTACCTAAGAGTAATTGAATGAGTATTATACGCATAGAAGCGTTTATACCAGTGGTGGAGACCACAAAGGCAATAAGTCAAATAGCAACCACCATAGGCGTGGGATGCTAAATGTGTAATGAACAACGCTCAAAGAGCATAAAGACTCAAAAACAATAGCGTGTTCAGCAGTCGGCCAACTAAGTGGCGAAACACAGTGTAACGGCGGAAGCTAATATAATAGCGGATGCAGTATAAGTTAAGGTTATACAATGAGTAACCGCACGGTGCGCAGTAAGCGACCGTTGCATAAGTATTGTTAATTAATAATGTGGCGAATAAGACCGATCAGGAGTGAAACCCAATGGGCATACAAGGTAAGTGACAACAAACCGACTGGGCAATAAGCCAATGGTCGGTACGATGTGATAAGGAACACAGTGTGAATTCCTATTGCTATCTCATAAGAGACTTACTGTCAAGAGTTTACGCCTCTGCACTCTGTATGACTGAGTGTTTTGGTATTGCGCTTGCGCGGTAATGATCAAGTGAGATAGCTAGGAAGTCTGAAAATGTTAAATGTGATAGAAGAACAAGACTTATGATGTGATAAAACTGAGGCATAAGATAAGCACGGTAGTACCAATCAAGGGTACTTGGTTGATGATAAGTGTCCAAATGATCATGATTTATAGGTGTATTTCATATATAATATTAGCACTTTTCTTGCTCATTTCTCCACTTCGGTTAGTTTTCCTCTAGTTTATGTTTTATTGTTTATCTCACAAAATTATTGGTTAAAACATGAGGAAACACCAGGCTAGGAGCAAAGTACACGAAGAGACGAACGCATAGGCGTAGACGGCTCGAAAAACGGAGTCCAAACGAAGAAACTAGAGCCAGTCAAAGTTGGAAGGAAAATAGGTCAACACATATTGCAACCGCATGGTATGGAGGCGGACAGGGAGGCGGACAAATCAGAGACAACCGCCTGGTATTGAGGCGGTACCGCAGGCGGACAAGACACAAGCGCGCACAATGCAACCGCCTACAAACGAGGCGGACAAGCAGGAGGACACCACGCGGACGCGTGTAAAATTCCAGATCTGAGACGCGAAACAGTTATCTTCTTCGCGTCGATTTCGCCAGTCGTCGTCTGCAACTCGCGCCGACTGTCTGCAACTCGTCCAACTTGCAGCGCCTACCTTAATTCACGCCTGTCTTCAGCTGTCTGTCCCCTGCAATAAATGATCAATCATGCAAATCTTATCCAGCTTCTTCCACCGCCTCACGCGTCTGTCTATCTTCTCTGCTTCTTCTTCTTTTTTTCTATATAAACCCACGAGCTTCACCCAATAATCAATCCACCACCAATTCATCCACGACCCAACTTCACCACTTCACACATTCATCCCATTTCTCTTCTCCCGTATTCTCCATTTTATTTATTTTACATTCCACAAATTCACCTCTAGCCCTACGTACACAAAATAGCAGAGTGAGACGGAGTGATTACGGATGATTTCTATTACTCTCATCTCTATCTATCTATTTAATATGTTAGGCTAGTTTACTTTACTCTGGGAATAGTTATTATGTATCTGTATTAATTATGCAATATTTCTACTGGTTTATTTATATACAGTTTGTTACGCTTAAAGGTTATCACGCACCTTTTTAATAGATCTCGCGAATTTATTAAATTGCTCTACTAAGTCTATTTTGATCAGACCAGGTGATAAATAGACAGGTTAATTAAGGCGTAAAACTGGAGGAAACTTGTTATGATTTAATAAGTTAGTATTCAGTTGCAAATGTAATTCCTCAATACTCCTCTGCCGTTCGCAGGCTTTTGCTTGAACCTTGATTAGAACCTTGCATTACAGGTGAACGAGTTCTTATGAGGCTATGACTTAGTCCTTAAGATAATTACAGGAACCTTGCCAAATTATTAAACCAGTAGAGATAGCTTAATTATGCAGATTATATTAACCTGACCCAGAGTTCCATTTTATTTTTCTGTCAACTTAGTTTATTTTATCTTTTCTTTTATTTATTTTACAAGTCAATTAATCCACCCCCCTCTTGTGACACGCTTAGGTACTATAATATATATATTAGTCCCACGGTTCGACATCCGGTTGCTTACATTTTCACTATACTACTGCGACCGGGATTTATTTGCAGCCCGACGGATATTTTGAGTATTAATTTCTTTCTTTTATCAATTTCACCTGTTCTAACCACTCTCACAAATATAACGTCTGCAGTTGACATAAGTGACTACAGTAGCACGATTGTTGAATATCGGTACGGAACATACCTCAAGTGTTGGAAATAACCGACAGAGTACTACACAATAGGTAGTAGCTCAAAAGTAACCGACGGTAAGTCGGAAGAAACCTAGTAAATCATTGTGGAATACAGTAAATTATCATGGAAATGAATAGAAAGTTTGTAACTCACCGAGTTCGCTCATGGTAAGTGATACCACGCGTCGGTTGAGAAACCGTTATTACCAAGGTAAAGGTGATAATCGAGGATGTACAATACAGTACGAATAATGTATGGGGCAAACTAAGCTCTAAATTATCAAGAGTCGCGCAGCAGAAACTAGTGAGCCAGCGATTCAAATGTTGAATGTGTGTAGTGAACATGAGTGGATGGCTAATTATTAACGCCTATAGTCTCACAGGCCAGAATCGAAACCAGTTAAGAGTTAAAATAAACTCTAGTGAGAATTCTTGGTTAGAGATTAAACCGCCAACATGGCTAAGATCCTCAAACCAGAACACAGTGTATAATAAACCGCGTGGAGTTAAACACTTCACGACGGTAGGACGTTATAAACCAGTGATTAAGTGATTGATTACGTGGGCGTAATCCCTTTTAAGGGGGTAGAGCGCAGAACCACTTGGTGTGTTTTACCGTACAAGTGTACGTGAACTATGATGTGCATAGCACAAAATGATTTGTTTTGATGATTGGTGCGCGTGTTACATAAACATACGCATTCATTCATGGTTAATTGTGGTAATTGCGCACAGAAGATGCGAATACCCTTGTGATAAGTGTGTTTATTGTGTTAACAGATGGGTGTGAAAGTATAAGTATAAGGGAGTAGAAAAACTCCCGGGGGGAACTAAAACCCCGACAGTGTATGTTCATATGATACCAAAAGTAATAGTGTGTATTATATTTTGATAAAAATATATATATGGATATATGTATATATACAGTATTGTGATTTATGAAGAGGTATGACACCAATGTAGAACCTAGTGGGAATTAAAGTCCCTAGGTAACTCGATTTAAAATGAATCTGGAAGATGATTGATGGACATAGTTCCACCCTTGGAGATGTAATGATTACGACTAGATGGATTAGAAGATAGAAAATGGTACATGCTTGAATTAGTTGTTGTTTGAAATTAAAGTGGGAGGTGAAACTTGATTATCATGAGGTCAAGGGAAGCCGAACACAAATTGGGGTGGAGAGATAGTTCAACACTGATGCTGATCACATCAGGGTTGGATGATTCTTGAAACTCCCTATAAGTGGTCATAAATAATCACATCAAGAATAAGATGCAGTTAACAATAATTGGACGTGGAGTTGTATGGAGCTTTCAAAAGAATTTTAAATTGGGTTTCAAATTTGCAATTGGTATTTTCTAGACTTCAATAAATATTTTAAAATTCTTAGGTGGTATTTTCAAAGGAAGGACTACCTTTATGTGACCTCGTAGAGGATTTTCAACTTGTATCCTTCCAATAAAGGATTTCATTATACTTAACCTCATAGAGGGTACTTTCCTACTACTTGCTCACGAGCTGAGGACGTACGAGCCTTTGTCTTCGGACCGGTGACATGAGAAGTATATTTTAAAGATGTATGCAATTGTTTTGATCTCCCAAAGGAACGGGGACCAGAGTGTCCATCGCGACCGGTTCTGCGGGATCACAGTGTATATGTACTCTACATGGGTCTCGAACTCATGAAGAGATGGAAAAGGAATTTCTGGTTGATATACATGCTAAGACATGCTGTGTGGTATGTGTAATAATTATTATTTTGGACCTTGAGTCCTAATGTGGTTAAGTTCAGAAGGTGTTATATTACCCAGACCTATGTGTCTGAAGGTTGTTATGTTATCAAGACCTACGAGTCTAAATGTTGTTATGTTACCCAGACCAAGAGTCTAAGGGTTGTTATGTATGTATAATGTTGTTAAGGTACCCGGACAATTAAGTCTGAGGTCACTAAATATGTTATGTATGTATGGATGTGTTACCCGGACCGTTAAGTCCGAGGTTATGATGTAAAGTATGTTTGTTATAGAAGTCTAAGTTGCAAGTAATCCCTGTGTTCTAATTCAAATGACGCTAGGGAAGTGTGAACTTCGAGGACGAAGTTCTTTTAAGGGGGGTAGATTGAAATACCCCAAACCTTAATGTGTTAATTAATTATGTAATTATAATTTTCTAAGGCTAATTAAGTCCTTAAGATTATTGGTGAAGAAATAAAAACCAAAAAGAAAAAGAAAATGCGTAAAAGTCACAAAACGTGAAAACACGTATTTAATTGTTTTAGGAGGTATAAAACTCTCACTGGGGTTATAAATATATTTTTATACCTTAATTACAAATTAATAACATGTGGGAAAATTCCGGAAGAAAACGGATTCAAACAATGCGTTAAAACACTAACGGAGTCTTAAAGCATGTTTTTCGAGAAAAGCCCGAAAACGTGACTTTAAACAGTTAAACGACCCCGTAAAAATAATAGTTGATTTTGTAACTATAATTAAACATTAATGGGAGTTTAATAGCCCTTAAAATTAAAGGAATGAGAAAATTCTGGAAAACGGTCCCGGTTAGTGAATAGTGCTAAACCGGGTAAATAAACGAGCGTTTTCTGTTAAAGGACGAAAAACGCTCCAGCGTGTTTACAGTGGTGGGCCGGTTTTATTAATGTAAACAGCTCACTCACATAAGACTAGTTAACTAATAAATAAAGTCAAAAAAAATAGAAACACCACTTATACCCCCACACTCTCTCTCCTTCCTTATTTTCTTTTTCCCCTCTCTCTCTTCCTCTCTTTCCTCTCTTTCTCTCCCAGCCGGCCTCCCTCCTCTCTCTCTGCCGATGGAACTTCCCAACCAAGCCAACAATGGCTTCCTCCATTCTTCTTCATCCCCAAGCTCCATTTGAGCTCCAATCACAAAAATAATTACATATTCTTCTTCCTCTCATCCTCCTCTATCATCCTCTCTTTTCAAAATTCCAAAAGGATGAAGTTGACCTCCATGGGTTTTCACCATTTGAGGAGAAAATGGCACCAATGAGAAGCTTGGAGTCTCCTCTTTCTTCTAAGGTAAAAATTTCCAAGAAAAAGTCATTCCCTCTTCATCTCTTGGTGTAATTGATTTTTCCACCATTTTTGATACCTTGTTTTCTCCTTGTTCTTGAGCTCCAAATTTATCCTTCAATGGTGGAGTAGTTTCCTTCTTGATTCAAGGGAGAAAATCCCTCTTAAAAGCTTCAAAAGGTAAACCCTAATTCTAGCCCTTTGATTAAATTGAGTTTCTAAGGGTTTAGATAATTAATTGTGTATGTTTTGTGTTCTTGGGTGTTGGGATGGAGTTTGGAAACTCCATACCCTCTTAACCGATTTTTGGAGAAGGTTTGGAGCAAGAGGAGAATTTAAGAGACTTGTGAAATTTAAGGTAAGAAGAACTACCTTAAACCTTGTATAATTGTTTAAGTGTTTGGGATGGGTAAACAAATTAATGAACCCAAATTGTGGATTGAAATATATGTTGGAATGTGTTCAATTGATGTTAAAAGAGGTTTGTGAATTAATGTTGAATGGAGGGCCTTAAGAGCCAAATAATGTGAGTTTGTGATTGATATTTTGGTTATTGAGATTTTGGAGATTTTTGGTGATTATGTTGTTGATGATGGGATTTGAGGAATTGTAATGTGCTGTTAGGACCCTTGAAAGGGTGTGGCTAGATTAGGAATGAAGAGGTTTGTTTTGATGATAATTGATGAGGATGAATATGTAAAGATTATGGGGAAGTTATGTCAAAAATTTCATTGGGAGATGGGTGTTTGATGATGATTTTATAGATGAGAGGACTAAGGTGTTTAATTGGGTTGTTTAGTGTTGAAATGAGTGAAGTTTTGGTTTTGTAATGGTGGATAAATAAGGAGTTAGGAGAGTGCAAGAATGATAGCAAAATGGTGCTAGATGACTTGGGATTTTAATGAGTGAGTATGGATTTTTGGGAGTGTAAACATAGATAGAAATTGCCTCTGTTTACTGAAATTCTGGGCACGTCCGAACTTCCGTCCGGACTTGGAAGTTCGGACATGCCCCGCCGCGTTAAAAAAATTTTTCGGAGTTGAGTGATGTCCGGACTTCTGTCCGACCTTCGAAGTTCGGACGCGTCTAAAAATTTTCCCAGAATTGAGTCTCGACTTGTGTCCGACCTTAGATGTCCGGACACAAGTTCGGACGCGTCAAAATTTTTCCCGGTTTTAGTCTTGACTTGTGTCCGACCTTTGATGTCCGGACACAAGTTCGGACACGTTGAAATTTTTCCGGTTTTGCTCTCGACTTGTGTCCGACCTTTGATGTCCGGACACAAGTTCGGACGTGTTGAAAATTTTCCCCAGAGTTTGCTTCGACTTGTGTCCGACCTTAGATGTCCGGACACAAGTTCGGACACAGTGAAATGTTGATCAAAAATTTTGTTTAAGGGTAGGAAATGACATCCAATGATGGGGATTAATATGTGATGATGTTATAAGGTTGTTAAGGATAAATTAAGTGAGTTATAATGGTAATCGAGTGGTGAGAAGCTGTAATAAAAAATGTAAGTTATAAAACTACCGAACGGGGTTAATCGTGGGCGCATTAGACGTTAAGAATTATATTACCCCGATATTAATGAAGTAGTTATAATGTTACCAGTTGTTCAAAGATTTTCAAGGAACATGTGATGGCACACTAGAGTGCACCTTCGGTGACAGGTATGGTTTTCTTGCAACCTGTGTCCTAACGGATTACACCGGCTTGTATGCCAACATGTTTTTTGTGTGTTTGCCACCTTGCAAGATAAAGCATGAAATGAGTTTATAGTAATTCATTATTGTGGCGTAATCAATTCCGATACCGCTTAACCTTAATTATGTGTTAAATAATAGTTAACCAACCTTAGGTTCACATAAGAGATCGGTATTCGGAATAAACGTCCCAACCCACGGGAACGTTCTAACTACGGCTATCCGTGTGTTATTGTATGTTGTGACAATGTGTGATGTATGTGTCTTGTTTAATGTGTTGTTGATGTTGGATACTGTTATCCATGTTTGTCAAAAGGGATATTACACCCCTTATGTGTCTAACCGAGTTAGTAACACTATGTGATGTATGTATGTGATAAGTTCCATAAGGGAACCTCTAACTAATAAGTATATGTTATGTATGGAGAGGAATCCGGTGTCCCGGTCGCGCGTATTGTTTGGGAGTTAATATATATACATGTAAATTAACTCCCATCCTGTTATGTTAAGGGTTGATTTCCTCATTGGATTTCGACCTCCCATTAGCTTAGCCAAAGCTTACCTACCCGACCTCCACATCGGGCTAGGAGGGAAATTATGTATAATGTTGGTAGGGTGTTGAAGCCTAAGTTCGCTTCGACTCCCTCTTTGTTATGTTACGGTTGTTCTTCCTCCTGGAATTACAACCACCCACAAGCTTAACCAAGGCTTACCTACCTCATCACTATTGGAGTTAGGGGGAAATTATGTATGTTGTGATTGGTCCTATATGAGGCCGCCACTCAAGTAAAGAAAATGTATGTATGTTGTGCTCGGGCTTATACCACCCCGGCACTCCCTAAATGAAGTTCATGTACTCTAAGAAGAGTGAAATTAAGTTGTGTATGCTATAAAGTGAAGTGTGTGTTGTTATGTTGGGTGTGCTAACCTAGTGTATGTATTCATTAATGGATGTTGCTTATAAGCATGATGTGTGTATGAGTTTGTGCATGTTTGAAATAAATCAACCGCATGCTAAGATGACAAATAGTTGTGCGTGGCCCGGTAGCATACGGGCTGCGGGATTACCATACCAGCAAAGGTGCTGACCCCCTCTGGGGGCCCCCATTACTCTACAGGTACGAAGGAGCTGCAAGCCGTTCGAGAGTAGGACGGGTAGTTGTTGTACATGGGTAGACATTCAAATTGAACATGTATTGTAGGTGTAGTAAGACCGAAATTGTATCGGCGTGAGTTAGTAAGTACTCGGTACAGTTGTAATGTAAGTGTATAATGAATGTTGAACATGGAACGGGATTAATGTGTAGTTGCTCGGGAATTTAGTCCATCAGACCGGTACAATGTATGTATGTTAGCCTTGTTAGCCACGTGGGTGGCTAACGGCGTGTAACACCAAAGAGTTAAGTGATGTTGTGAGTTATGAATTCCGCTGCGATATGTTTAAGTGTGTTGTTAGTAGTAGGGGTGTTACAAAAAGTGGTATCAGAGCGAAGTATCGCTCTGATGACTGAAATACCGAGCTTAGGAAGTACCGAGTTAAGAGTTTAGTACTTTGGGTTAAGGGTTGAGTGATAGCGTGAGAAGTACGCTAGTTAGGGAATACCAGTGTATACTGGATACCTACGTATCCATCCCGCCCTCCACAAACCCTATTCTCTAACTCAGAAAGAACGCCAGAGAGATGAAAGTCCTCTCTTACTCGGGATACCCGATCTGGCTGTTGTTAAGTGTCCTCAAAGTACGGAGAACCAGTCACACGGTAGATCCCGAAAGGTGTGATCCCGAAGACGGTCTCCATTTTAACAATATTAACCGCTCATGTTAGCGAAAAGTGAAGAATCTTATGCACAAGAGAATGGAATTTCCAGCACCCTGGGTCGACATGCGGAGCAGTCGAGGACAACCAGCTTGCAACGCACCAAGCGTGCAACAGGCAAGGAGCGAGATAACGAAACCCGAGACGAGTGTCTACGGGACTACAGATGTTAACTAATACACCAACGGTATACCAACCGATTAAGGAACCACAATATAGTACGAGGAGGATACGATACTAAGTAAAAAGGGGTCTCCCAGAATGGGAAACACCCTAGTTAATGGTTATCATGTGAAGACAGTGAGAAGTACCCCGAGGATTGTTGTTAGGACTGTAAGATCAAGTAAGGGCCAGGAAGGCCATTGATGTTGGTGCGGAAGTAAACAATGCCGCAACCAGTGTGTATTGAACCGAAAACCAGTAAGCATGGCGCACTTGCCATGGCAAGTGCTGTTACAACAAGGTTGTACGGGAAATTTTAAACAACTACCGTACTTAGTAAAGTACCATGAAGTGAAGTGAGATCATAATAACTGTGGAAGGGCTTAGCAGCCTGACCTCTGTAATTGGAAATACACCAGTCAGCAAGAAGCTAGACTTGGATAAGGCTTGAAATGTTGTAAAACCACGAAAATTTTTCTTCCAACCTAAATTTATTTTCGAACTCTTTTCAAAACCAAATTTTCTTTCAAACCCAATCTATTTTAAATTCTTCTTCTTTTAAAACCAGACCACGAAGACCTACACGGCCTCAGTGCCACATGGTAGGTAAGTTATACCCAGTTACTTTTAAACAACCGGATGGAAACCGGTAAACCCAGGGTAACAACCCGAGGGAATGGAGTGAGTTCATAATAATACAACAGTGGATACACTTCCCTTGATTAAGTTCGGGAAGCATGGAATGCATATTATCATAGGATAATATAAGAGGAGTTGACAACAGAATACTTCACCTAGGCGTGTGACGGACACTACGAGTATACCAACTGTAATGTGGGACGACCGCACTCCAATAGGAGCTTGTGGGCCTGACAGACCTACTTATGGGTTAGTCAGGTAAGTAGCAATGTATCAGTAGGATACCCCACGTATGTATACGAGTGGAGCCTGGACACGGGAAGTAGTCGACTCCATACTACGGTCCGAAGTAAAAGTCAAGCAAGAGCAATGGATTACATCGAATCGTTGAAATAAAGGAACCCAGTTAAGTTAAGGAAGACTAAAGGAATTAGTAAGTGTATTTTAAGGAAATGTTTAAGGGTGAACAAGTGCGAAGGGCACTGATTAGCAAGTAAGGACATGGAATATGTCATAAGGAGCCTGAAGGACGAACATATAGCTGGAGTAAGTACCCAGCCTAAATATGGCGAGGCAGATGCCTACTATGATACGTTAATGTGCAATGATCGGGATGAGACTCCCGAAGTGATCACTTGAACTAAGGGAATATCAATCTCACTGGAAATGACATTTAACCCAGCCAAGAACGCAGGGTGATGTAGCTAATGAAACGTACTCATAAGTGTGAGCCGGATATAATGGCATGACCTAGTAACACCCAGGAACTATCCTTAAAAGGGTGTTTGGGTCAACAATGGTTGAGCGAATAACGTGGCAGAAATGCAAGGGTTGAAACTAACACCTGGATTAAGCATAAGTTGTCAGGAAGAAGTCTGACATCCTTGAAGGAGCATCCCATGAAAGGAACGACGACCTTGTCATGGAGCCCAATACAACCTATAACCGTGTAATATGTACGGAGAAGTAAATATGCGTGAACAACCTACAATGAGCAGAGCTCGAGGCAATAGAGCTTATAAGCCACAAGTAAAATGTGTTAAGTAAATTCTATTGATTACGGAAGTTTATGTTATATAGGTAAGTAAGCGGATAACGAACCACTGCTTCAAGAGTGGGGATACCTCGTGATATGTGAGACCGCAACAGCGGTAGTTATGTGAACCAAGTTTGAGAGATATGTTAGGAACGGACTATGAGGTTGTTACCTAAGAGTAATTGAATGAGTATTATACGCATAGAAGCGTTTATACCAGTGGTGGAGACCACAAAGGCAATAAGTCAAATAGCAACCACCATAGGCGTGGGATGCTAAATGTGTAATGAACAACGCTCAAAGAGCATAAAGACTCAAAACAATAGCGTGTTCAGCAGTCGGCCAACTAAGTGGCGAAACACAGTGTAACGGCGGAAGCTAATATAATAGCGGATGCAGTATAAGTTAAGGTTATACAATGAGTAACCGCACGGTGCGCAGTAAGCGACCGTTGCATAAGTATTGTTAATTAATAATGTGGCGAATAAGACCGATCAGGAGTGAAACCCAATGGGCATACAAGGTAAGTGACAACAAACCGACTGGGCAATAAGCCAATGGTCGGTACGATGTGATAAGGAACACAGTGTGAATTCCTATTGCTATCTCATAAGAGACTTACTGTCAAGAGTTTACGCCTCTGCACTCTGTATGACTGAGTGTTTTGGTATTGCGCTTGCGCGGTAATGATCAAGTGAGATAGCTAGGAAGTCTGAAAATGTGAAATGTGATAGAAGAACAAGACTTATGATGTGATAAAACCGAGGCATAAGATAAGCACGGTAGTACCAATCAAGGGTACTTGGTTGACATAAGTGACTACAGTAGCACGATTGTTGAATATCGGTACGGAACATACCTCAAGTGTTGGAAATAACCGACAGAGTACTACACAATAGGTAGTAGCTCAAAAGTAACCGACGGTAAGTCGGAAGAAACCTAGTAAATCATTGTGGAATACAGTAAATTATCATGGAAATGATAGAAGTTTGTAACTCACCGAGTTCGCTCATGGTAAGTGATACCACGCGTCGGTTGAGAAACCGTTATTACCAAGGTAAAGGTGATAATCGAGGATGTACAATACAGTACGAATAATGTATGGGGCAAACTAAGCTCTAAATTATCAAGAGTCGCGCAGCAGAAACTAGTGAGCCAGCGATTCAAATGTTGAATGTGTGTAGTGAACATGAGTGGATGGCTAATTATTAACGCCTATAGTCTCACAGGCCAGAATCGAAACCAGTTAAGAGTTAAAATAAACTCTAGTGAGAATTCTTGGTTAGAGATTAAACCGCCAACATGGCTAAGATCCTCAAACCAGAACACAGTGTATAATAAACCGCGTGGAGTTAAACACTTCACGACGGTAGGACGTTATAAACCAGTGATTAAGTGATTGATTACGTGGGCGTAATCCCTTTTAAGGGGGTAGAGCGCAGAACCACTTGGTGTGTTTTACCGTACAAGTGTACGTGAACTATGATGTGCATAGCACAAAATGATTTGTTTTGATGATTGGTGCGCGTGTTACATAAACATACGCATTCATTCATGGTTAATTGTGGTAATTGCGCACAGAAGATGCGAATACCCTTGTGATAAGTGTGTTTATTGTGTTAACAGATGGGTGTGAAAGTATAAGTATAAGGGAGTAGAAAAACTCCCGGGGGGAACTAAAACCCCGACAGTGTATGTTCATATGATACCAAAAGTAATAGTGTGTATTATATTTTGATAAAAATATATATATGGATATATGTATATATACAGTATTGTGATTTATGAAGAGGTATGACACCAATGTAGAACCTAGTGGGAATTAAAGTCCCTAGGTAACTCGATTTAAAATGAATCTGGAAGATGATTGATGGACATAGTTCCACCCTTGGAGATGTAATGATTACGACTAGATGGATTAGAAGATAGAAAATGGTACATGCTTGAATTAGTTGTTGTTTGAAATTAAAGTGGGAGGTGAAACTTGATTATCATGAGGTCAAGGGAAGCCGAACACAAATTGGGGTGGAGAGATAGTTCAACACTGATGCTGATCACATCAGGGTTGGATGATTCTTGAAACTCCCTATAAGTGGTCATAAATAATCACATCAAGAATAAGATGCAGTTAACAATAATTGGACTTGGAGTTGTATGGAGCTTTCAAAAGAATTTTAAATTGGGTTTCAAATTTGCAATTGGTATTTTCTAGACTTCAATAAATATTTTAAATTCTTAGTGGTATTTTCAAAGGAAGGACTACCTTTATGTGACCTCGTAGAGGATTTTCAACTTGTATCCTTCCAATAAAGGATTTCATTATACTTAACCTCATAGAGGGTACTTTCCTACTACTTGCTCACGAGCTGAGGACGTACGAGCCTTTGTCTTCGGACCGGTGACATGAGAAGTATATTTTAAAGATGTATGCAATTGTTTTGATCTCCCAAAGGAACGGGGACCAGAGTGTCCATCGCGACCGGTTCTGCGGGATCACAGTGTATATGTACTCTACATGGGTCTCGAACTCATGAAGAGATGGAAAAGGAATTTCTGGTTGATATACATGCTAAGACATGTGTGTGGTATGTGTAATAATTATTATTTTGGACCTTGAGTCCTAATGTGGTTAAGTTCAGAAGGTGTTTATTACCCAGACCTATGTGTCTGAAGGTTGTTATGTTATCAAGACCTACGAGTCTAAATGTTGTTATGTTACCCAGACCAAGAGTCTAAGGGTTGTTATGTATGTATAATGTTGTTAAGGTACCCGGACATTAAGTCTGAGGTCACTAAATATTTATGTATGTATGGATGGTTCCCGGACCCACCGTTAAGTCCGAGGTTATGATGTAAAGTATGTTTGTTATAGAAGTTAAGTTGCAAGTAATCCCTGTGTTCTAATTCAAATGACGCTAGGGAAGTGTGAACTTCGAGGACGAAGTTCTTTTAAGGGGGGTAGATTGAAATACCCCAAACCTTAATGTGTTAATTAATTATGTAATTATAATTTTCTAAGGCTAATTAAGTCCTTAAGATTATTGGTGAAGAAATAAAACCAAAAAGAAAAAGAAAATGCGTAAAAGTCACAAAACGTGAAAACACGTATTTAATTGTTTTAGGAGGTATAAACTCTCACTGGGGTTATAAATATATTTTTATACCTTAATTACATTAATAACGTGGGAAAATTCCGGAAGAAAACGGATTCAAACAATGCGTTAAAACACTAACGGAGTCTTAAAGCGCGTTTTTCGAGAAAAGCCCGAAAACGTGACTTTAAACAGTTAAACGACCCCGTAAAATAATAGTTGATTTGTAACTATAATTAAACATTAATGGGAGTTTAATAGCCCTTAAATTAAGGAATGAGAAAATTCTGGAAAACGGTCCCGGTTAGTGATAGTGCTAAACCGGGTAAATAAACGAGCGTTTTCTGTTAAAGACGAAAAACGCTCCAGCGTGTTTACAGTGGTGGGCCGGTTTTATTAATGTAAACAGCTCACTCACATAAGACTAGTTAACTAATAAAAAGTCAAAAAAAATAGAAACACCACTTATACCCCCACACTCTCTCTCTTCCTTATTTTCTTTTTCCCCTCTCTCTCTTCCTCTCTTTCTCTTCTCTCCCAGCCGGCCTCCCTCCTCTCTCTCTGCCGATGGAACTTCCCAACCAAGCCAACAATGGCTTCCTCCATTCTTCTTATCCCCAAGCTCCATTTGAGCTCCAATCACAAAAATAATTACATATTCTTCTTCCTCTCATCCTCCTCTATCATCCTCTCTTTTCAAAATTCCAAAAGGATGAAGTTGACCTCCATGGGTTTTCACCATTTGAGGAGAAAATGGCACCAATGAGAAGCTTGGAGTCTCCTCTTTCTTCTAAGGTAAAAATTTCCAAGAAAAAGTCATTCCCTCTTCATCTCTTGGTGTAATTGATTTTTCCACCATTTTTGATACCTTGTTTTCTCCTTGTTCTTGAGCTCCAAATTTATCCTTCAATGGTGGAGTAGTTTCCTTCTTGATTCAAGGGAGAAAATCCCTCTTAAAAGCTTCAAAAGGTAAACCCTAATTCTAGCCCTTTGATTAAATTGAGTTTCTAAGGGTTTAGATAATTAATTGTGTATGTTTTGTGTTCTTGGGTGTTGGGATGGAGTTTGGAAACTCCATACCCTCTTAACCGATTTTTGGAGAAGGTTTGGAGCAAGAGGAGAATTTAAGAGACTTGTGAAATTTAAGGTAAGAAGAACTACCTTAAACTTGTATAATTGTTTAAGTGTTTGGGATGGGTAAACAAATTAATGAACCCAAATTGTGGATTGAAATATATGTTGGAATGTGTTATTGATGTTAAAAGAGGTTTGTGAATTAATGTTGAATGGAGGGCCTTAAGAGCCAAATAATGTGAGTTTGTGATTGACATTTGGTTATTGAGTTTGGAGATTTTGGTGATTATGTTGTTGATGATGGATTTGAGGAATTGTAATGTGCTGTTAGGACCCTTGAAAGGGTGTGGCTAGATTAGGAATGAAGAGGTTGTGTTTTGATGATAATTGATGAGGATGAATATGTAAAGATTATGGGGAAGTTATGTCAAAAATTTCATTGGGATGGGTGTTTGATGATGATTTTATAGATGAGAGGACTAAGGTGTTTAATTGGGTTGTTTAGTGTTGAAATGAGTGAAGTTTTGGTTTTGTAATGGTGGATAAATAAGGAGTTAGGAGAGTGCAAGAATGATAGCAAAATGGTGCTAGATGACTTGGGATTTTAATGAGTGAGTATGGATTTTTGGGAGTGTAAACATAGATAGAAATTGCCTCTGTTTACTGAAATTCTGGGCACGTCCGAACTTCCGTCCGGACTTGGAAGTTCGGACATGCCCCGCCGCGTTAAAAAATTTTTCGGAGTTGAGTGATGTCCGGACTTCTGTCCGACCTTCGAAGTTCGGACGCGTCTAAAAATTTTCCCAGAATTGAGTCTCGACTTGTGTCCGACCTTAGATGTCCGGACACAAGTTCGGACGCGTCAAAATTTTTCCCCGGTTTTAGTCTTGACTTGTGTCCGACCTTGATGTCCGGACACAAGTTCGGACACGTTGAAATTTTTCCGGTTTTGCTCGACTTGTGTCCGACCTTGATGTCCGGACACAAGTTCGGACGTGTTGAAAATTTTCCCCAGAGTTTGCTTCGACTTGTGTCCGACCTTAGATGTCCGGACACAAGTTCGGACACAGTGAAATGTTGATCAAAAATTTTGTTTAAGGGTAGGAAATGACATCCAATGATGGGGATTAATATGTGATGATGTTATAAGGTTGTTAAGGATAAATTAAGTGAGTTATAATGGTAATCGAGTGGTGAGAAGCTGTAATAAAAAATGTAAGTTATAAAACTACCGAACGGGGTTAATCGTGGGCGCATTAGACGTTAAAATTATATTACCCCGATATTAATGAAGATAGTTATAATGTTACCAGTTGTTCAAAGATTTTCAAGGAACATGTGATGGCACACTAGAGTGCACCTTCGGTGACAGGTATGGTTTTCTTGCAACCTGTGTCCTAACGGATTACACCGGCTTGTATGCCAACATGTTTTTCTGTGTGTTTGCCACCTTGCAAGATAAAGCATGAAATGAGTTTATAGTAATTCATTATTGTGGCGTAATCAATTCCGATACCGCTTAACCTTAATTATGTGTTAAATAATAGTTAACCAACCTTAGGTTCACATAAGAGATCGGTATTCGGAATAAACGTCCCAACCCACGGGAACGTTCTAACTACGGCTATCCGTGTGTTATTGTATGTTGTGACAATGTGTGATGTATGTGTCTTGTTTAATGTGTTGTTGATGTTGGATAGTTATCCATGTTTGTCAAAAGGGATATTACACCCCTTATGTGTCTAACCGAGTTAGTAACACTATGTGATGTATGTATGTGATAAGTTCCATAAGGGAACCTCTAACTAATAAGTATATGTTATGTATGGAGAGGAATCCGGTGTCCGGTCGCGCGTATTGTTTGGGAGTTAATATATATACATGTAAATTAACTCCCATCCTGTTATGTTAAGGGTTGATTTCCGTCATTGGATTTCGACCTCCCATTAGCTTAGCCAAAGCTTACCTACCCGACCTCCACATCGGGCTAGGAGGGAAATTATGTATAATGTTGGTAGGGTGTTGAAGCCTAAGTTCGCTTCGACTCCCTCTTGTTATGTTACGGTTGTTCCTCCTGGAATTACAACCACCCACAAGCTTAACCAAGGCTTACCTACCTCATCACTATTGGAGTTAGGGGGAAATTATGTATGTTGTGATTGGTCCTATATGAGGCCGCCACTCAAGTAAAGAAAATGTATGTATGTTGTGCTCGGGCTTATACCACCCCGGCACTCCCTAAATGAAGTTCATGTACTCTAAGAAGAGTGAAATTAAGTTGTGTATGCTATAAAGTGAAGTGTGTGTGTTATGTTGGGTGTGCTAACCTAGTGTATGTATTCATTAATGGATGTTGCTTATAAGCATGATGTGTGTATGAGTTTGTGCATGTTTGAAATAAATCAACCGCATGCTAAGATGACAAATAGTTGTGCGTGGCCCGGTAGCATACGGGCTGGGGATTACCATACCAGCAAAGGTGCTGACCCCTCTGGGGGCCCCCATTACTCTACAGGTACGAAGGAGCTGCAAGCCGTTCGAGAGTAGGACGGGTAGTTGTTGTACATGGGTAGACATTCAAATTGAACATGTATTGTAGGTGTAGTAAGACCGAAATTGTATCGGCGTGAGTTAGTAAGTACTCGGTACAGTTGTAATGTAAGTGTATAATGAATGTTGAACATGGAACGGGATTAATGTGTAGTTGCTCGGGAATTTAGTCCATCAGACCGGTACAATGTATGTATGTTAGCCTTGTTAGCCACGTGGGGGCTAACGGCGTGTAACACCAAAGAGTTAAGTGATGTTGTGAGTTATGAATTCCGCTGCGATATGTTGTTAAGGTGTTGTTAGTAGTAGGGGTGTTACAAAAAGTGGTATCAGAGCGAAGTATCGCTCTGATGACTGAAATACCGAGCTTAGGAAGTACCGAGTTAAGAGTTTAGTACTTTGGGTTAAGGGTTGAGTGATAGCGTGAGAAGTACGCTAGTTAGGGAATACCAGTGTATACTGGATACCTACGATATCCATCCCGCCCTCCACAAACCCTATTCTCTAACTCAGAAAGAACGCCAGAGAGATGAAAGTCTCTTACTCGGGATACCCGATCTGGCTGTTGTTAAGTGTCCTCAAAGTACGGAGAACCAGTCACACGGTAGATCCCGAAAGGTGTGATCCCGAAGACGGTCTCCATTTTAACAATATTAACCGCTCATGTTAGCGAAAAGTGAAGAATCTTATGCACAAGAGAATGGAATTTCCAGCACCCTGGGTCGACATGCGGAGCAGTCGAGGACAACCAGCTTGCAACGCACCAAGCGTGCAACAGGCAAGGAGCGAGATAACGAAACCCGAGACGAGTGTCTACGGGACTACAGATTAACTAATACACCAACGGTATACCAACCGATTAAGGAACCACAATATAGTACGAGGAGGATACGATACTAAGTAAAAAGGGGGTCTCCCAGAATGGGAAACACCCTAGTTAATGGTTATCATGTGAAGACAGTGAGAAGTACCCCGAGGATTGTTGTTAGGACTGTAAGATCAAGTAAGGGCCAGAAGGCCATTGATGTTGGTGCGGAAGTAAACAATGCCGCAACCAGTGTGTATTGAACCGAAAACCAGTAAGCATGGCGCACTTGCCATGGCAAGTGCTGTTACAACAAGGTTGTACGGGAAATTTTAAAACAACTACCAGTACTTAGTAAAGTACCATGAAGTGAAGTGAGATCATAACTGTGGAAGGGCTTAGCAGCCTGACCTCTGTAATTGGAAATACACCAGTCAGCAAGAAGCTAGACTTGGATAAGGCTTGAAATGTTGTAAAACCACGAAAATTTTTCTTCCAACCTAAATTATTTTCGAACTCTTTTCAAAACCAAATTTTCTTTCAAACCCAATCTATTTTAAATTCTTCTTCTTTTAAAACCAGACCAGAAGACCTACACCGGCCTCAGTGCCACATGGTAGGTAAGTTATACCCAGTTACTTTTAAACAACCGGATGGAAACCGGTAAACCCAGGGGTAACAACCCGAGGGAATGGAGTGAGTTCATAATAATACAACAGTGGATACACTTCCCTTGATTAAGTTCGGGAAGCATGGAATGCATATTATCATAGGATAATATAAGAGGAGTTGACAACAGAATACTTCACCTAGGCGTGTGACGGACACTACGAGTATACCAACTGTAATGTGGGACCGCACTCCAATAGGAGCTTGTGGGCCTGACAGACCTACTTATGGGTTAGTCAGGTAAGTAGCAATGTATCAGTAGGATACCCCACGTATGTATACGAGTGGAGCCTGGGACACGGGAAGTAGTCGACTCCATACTACGGTCCGAAGTAAAAGTCAAGCAAGAGCAATGGATTACATCGAATCGTTGAAATAAAGGAACCCAGTTAAGTTAAGGAAGACTAAAGGAATTAGTAAGTGTATTTTAAGGAAATGTTTAAGGGTGAACAAGTGCGAAGGGCACTGATTAGCAAGTAAGGACATGGAATATGTCATAAGGAGCCTGAAGGACGAACATATAGCTGGAGTAAGTACCCAGCCTAAATATGGCGAGGCAGATGCCTACTATGATACGTTAATGTGCAATGATCGGGATGAGACTCCCGAAGTGATCACTTGAACTAAGGGAATATCAATCTCACTGGAAATGACATTTAACCCAGCCAAGAACGCAGGGTGATGTAGCTAATGAAACGTACTCATAAGTGTGAGCCGGATATAATGGCATGACCTAGTAACACCCAGGAACTATCCTTAAAAGGGTGTTTGGGTCAACAATGGTTGAGCGAATAACGTGGCAGAAATGCAAGGGTTGAAACTAACACCTGGATTAAGCATAAGTTGTCAGGAAGAAGTCTGACATCCTTGAAGGAGCATCCCATGAAAGGAACGACGACCTTGTCATGGAGCCCAATACAACCTATAACCGTGTATATGTACGGAGAAGTAAATATGCGTGAACAACCTACAATGAGCAGAGCTCGAGGCATAGAGCTTATAAGCCACAAGTAAAATGTGTTAAGTAAATTCTATTGATTACGGAAGTTTATGTTATATAGGTAAGTAAGCGGATAACGAACCACTGCTTCAAGAGTGGGGATACCTCGTGATATGTGAGACCGCAACAGCGGTAGTTATGTGAACCAAGTTTGAGAGATATGTTAGGAACGGACTATGAGGTTGTTACCTAAGAGTAATTGAATGAGTATTATACGCATAGAAGCGTTTATACCAGTGGTGGAGACCACAAAGGCAATAAGTCAAATAGCAACCACCATAGGCGTGGGATGCTAAATGTGTAATGAACAACGCTCAAAGAGCATAAAGACTCAAAAACAATAGCGTGTTCAGCAGTCGGCCAACTAAGTGGCGAAACACAGTGTAACGGCGGAAGCTAATATAATAGCGGATGCAGTATAAGTTAAGGTTATACAATGAGTAACCGCACGGTGCGCAGTAAGCGACCGTTGCATAAGTATTGTTAATTAATAATGTGGCGAATAAGACCGATCAGGAGTGAAACCCAATGGGCATACAAGGTAAGTGACAACAAACCGACTGGGCAATAAGCCAATGGTCGGTACGATGTGATAAGGAACACAGTGTGAATTCCTATTGCTATCTCATAAGAGACTTACTGTCAAGAGTTTACGCCTCTGCACTCTGTATGACTGAGTGTTTTGGTATTGCGCTTGCGCGGTAATGATCAAGTGAGATAGCTAGGAAGTCTGAAAATGTGAAATGTGATAGAAGAACAAGACTTATGATGTGATAAAACCGAGGCATAAGATAAGCACGGTAGTACCAATCAAGGGTACTTGGTTGACATAAGTGACTACAGTAGCACGATTGTTGAATATCGGTACGGAACATACCTCAAGTGTTGGAAATAACCGACAGAGTACTACACAATAGGTAGTAGCTCAAAAGTAACCGACGGTAAGTCGGAAGAAACCTAGTAAATCATTGTGGAATACAGTAAATTATCATGGAAATGAATAGAAAGTTTGTAACTCACCGAGTTCGCTCATGGTAAGTGATACCACGCGTCGGTTGAGAAACCGTTATTACCAAGGTAAAGGTGATAATCGAGGATGTACAATACAGTACGAATAATGTATGGGGCAAACTAAGCTCTAAATTATCAAGAGTCGCGCAGCAGAAACTAGTGAGCCAGCGATTCAAATGTTGAATGTGTGTAGTGAACATGAGTGGATGGCTAATTATTAACGCCTATAGTCTCACAGGCCAGAATCGAAACCAGTTAAGAGTTAAAATAAACTCTAGTGAGAATTCTTGGTTAGAGAAAACCGCCAACATGGCTAAGATCCTCAAACCAGAACACAGTGTATAAACCGCGTGGAGTTAAACACTTCACGACGGTAGGACGTTATAAACCAGTGATTAAGTGATTGATTACGTGGGCGTAATCCCTTTTAAGGGGGTAGAGCGCAAACACTTGGTGTGTTTTACCGTACAAGTGTACGTGAACTATGATGTGCATAGCACAAAATGATTTGTTTTGATGATTGGTGCGCGTGTTACATAAACATACGCAATTCATGGTTAATTGTGGTAATGCGCATAGAAGATGCGAATACCCTTGTGATAAGTGTGTTTATTGTGTTAATAGATGGGTGTGAAAGTATAAGTATAAGGGAGTAGAAAAACTCCCGGGGGAACTAAAACCCCGACAGTGTATGTTCATATGATACCAAAAGTAATGTGTATTATTTTGATAAAAATATATATGGATATATGTATATATACAGTATTGTGATTTATGAAGAGGTATGACACCAATGTAGAACCTAGTGGGAATTAAAGTCCCTAGGTAACTCGATTTAAAATGAATCTGGAAGATGATTGATGGACATAGTTCCACCCTTGGAGATGTAATGATTACGACTAGATGGATTAGAAGATAGAAAATGGTACATGCTTGAATTAGTTGTTGTTTGAAATTAAAGTGGGAGGTGAAACTTGATTATCATGAGGTCAAGGGAAGCCGAACACAAATTGGGGTGGAGAGATAGTTCAACACTGATGCTGATCACATCAGGGTTGGATGATTCTTGAAACTCCCTATAAGTGGTCATAAATAATCACATCAAGAATAAGATGCAGTTAACAATAATTGGACGTGGAGTTGTATGGAGCTTTCAAAAGAATTTTAAATTGGGTTTCAAATTTGCAATTGGTATTTTCTAGACTTCAATAAATATTTTAAATTCTTAGGTGGTATTTTCAAAGGAAGGACTACCTTTATGTGACCTCGTAGAGGATTTTCAACTTGTATCCTTCCAATAAAGGATTTCATTATACTTAACCTCATAGAGGGTACTTTCCTACTACTTGCTCACGAGCTGAGGACGTACGAGCCTTTGTCTTCGGACCGGTGACATGAGAAGTATATTTTAAAGATGTATGCAATTGTTTTGATCTCCCAAAGGAACGGGGACCAGAGTGTCCATCGCGACCGGTTCTGCGGGATCACAGTGTATATGTACTCTACATGGGTCTCGAACTCATGAAGAGATGGAAAAGGAATTTCTGGTTGATATACATGCTAAGACATGCTGTGTGGTATGTGTAATAATTATTATTTTGGACCTTGAGTCCTAATGTGGTTAAGTTCAGAAGGTGTTATATTACCCAGACCTATGTGTCTGAAGGTTGTTATGTTATCAAGACCTACGAGTCTAAATGTTGTTATGTTACCCAGACCAAGAGTCTAAGGGTTGTTATGTATGTATAATGTTGTTAAGGTACCCGGACAATTAAGTCTGAGGTCACTAAATATGTTATGTATGTATGGATGTGTTACCCGGACCGTTAAGTCCGAGGTTATGATGTAAAGTATGTTTGTTATAGAAGTCTAAGTTGCAAGTAATCCCTGTGTTCTAATTCAAATGACGCTAGGGAAGTGTGAACTTCGAGGACGAAGTTCTTTTAAGGGGGGTAGATTGAAATACCCCAAACCTTAATGTGTTAATTAATTATGTAATTATAATTTTCTAAGGCTAATTAAGTCCTTAAGATTATTGGTGAAGAAATAAAAACCAAAAAGAAAAAGAAAATGCGTAAAAGTCACAAAACGTGAAAACACGTATTTAATTGTTTTAGGAGGTATAAAACTCTCACTGGGGTTATAAATATATTTTTATACCTTAATTACAAATTAATAACATGTGGGAAAAATTCCGGAAGAAAACGGATTCAAACAATGCGTTAAAACACTAACGGAGTCTTAAAGCGCGTTTTTCGAGAAAAGCCCGAAAACGTGACTTTAAACAGTTAAACGACCCCGTAAAAATAATAGTTGATTTTGTAACTATAATTAAACATTAATGGGAGTTTAATAGCCCTTAAAATTAAAGGAATGAGAAAATTCTGGAAAACGGTCCCGGTTAGTGAATAGTGCTAAACCGGGTAAATAAACGAGCGTTTTCTGTTAAAGGACGAAAAACGCTCCAGCGTGTTTACAGTGGTGGGCCGGTTTTATTAATGTAAACAGCTCACTCACATAAGACTAGTTAATAAATAAGTCAAAAAAAAATAGAAACACCACTTATACCCCCACACTCTCTCTCCTTCCTTATTTTCTTTTTCCCCTCTCTCTCTTCCTCTCTTTCCTCTCTTTCTCTCCCAGCCGGCCTCCCTCCTCTCTCTCTGCCGATGGAACTTCCCAACCAAGCCAACAATGGCTCCTCTTCTTCATCCCCAAGCTCCATTTGAGCTCCAATCACAAAAATAATTACATATTCTTCTTCCTCTCATCCTCCTCTATCATCCTCTCTTTTCAAAATTCCAAAAGGATGAAGTTGACCTCCATGGGTTTTCACCATTTGAGGAGAAAATGGCACCAATGAGAAGCTTGGAGTCTCCTCTTTCTTCTAAGGTAAAAATTTCCAAGAAAAAGTCATTCCCTCTTCATCTCTTGGTGTAATTGATTTTTCCACCATTTTTGATACCTTGTTTTCTCCTTGTTCTTGAGCTCCAAATTTATCCTTCAATGGTGGAGTAGTTTCCTTCTTGATTCAAGGGAGAAAATCCCTCTTAAAAGCTTCAAAAGGTAAACCCTAATTCTAGCCCTTTGATTAAATTGAGTTTCTAAGGGTTTAGATAATTAATGTGTATGTTTTGTGTTCTTGGGTGTTGGGATGGAGTTTGGAAACTCCATACCCTCTTAACCGATTTTTGGAGAAGGTTTGGAGCAAGAGGAGAATTTAAGAGACTTGTGAAATTTAAGGTAAGAAGAACTACCTTAAACCTTGTGTATAATTGTTTAAGTGTTTGGGATGGGTAAACAAATTAATGAACCCAAATTGTGGATTGAAATATATGTTGGAATGTGTTCAATTGATGAAAGAGGTTTGTGAATTAATGTTGAATGGAGGGCCTTAAGAGCCAAATAATGTGAGTTTGTGATTGATATTTTGGTTATTGAGATTTTGGAGATTTTTGGTGATTATGTTGTTGATGATGGGATTTGAGGAATTGTAATGTGCTGTTAGGACCCTTGAAAGGGTGTGGCTAGATTAGGAATGAAGAGGTTGTGTTTTGATGATAATTGATGAGGATGAATATGTAAAGATTATGGGGAAGTTATGTCAAAAATTTCATTGGGAGATGGGTGTTTGATGATGATTTTATAGATGAGAGGACTAAGGTGTTTAATTGGGTTGTTTAGTGTTGAAATGAGTGAAGTTTTGGTTTTGTAATGGTGGATAAATAAAGGAGTTAGGAGAGTGCAAGAATGATAGCAAAATGGTGCTAGATGACTTGGGATTTTAATGAGTGAGTATGGATTTTTGGGAGTGTAAACATAGATAGAAATTGCCTCTGTTTACTGAAATTCTGGGCACGTCCGAACTTCCGTCCGGACTTGGAAGTTCGGACATGCCCCGCCGCGTTAAAAAAATTTTTCGGAGTTGAGTGATGTCCGGACTTCTGTCCGACCTTCGAAGTTCGGACGCGTCTAAAAATTTTCCCAGAATTGAGTCTCGACTTGTGTCCGACCTTAGATGTCCGGACACAAGTTCGGACGCGTCAAAATTTTTCCCCGGTTTTAGTCTTGACTTGTGTCCGACCTTTGATGTCCGGACACAAGTTCGGACACGTTGAAATTTTTCCGGTTTTGCTCTCGACTTGTGTCCGACCTTTGATGTCCGGACACAAGTTCGGACGTGTTGAAAATTTTCCCCAGAGTTTGCTTCGACTTGTGTCCGACCTTAGATGTCCGGACACAAGTTCGGACACAGTGAAATGTTGATCAAAAATTTTGTTTAAGGGTAGGAAATGACATCCAATGATGGGGATTAATATGTGATGATGTTATAAGGTTGTTAAGGATAAATTAAGTGAGTTATAATGGTAATCGAGTGGTGAGAAGCTGTAATAAAAAATGTAAGTTATAAAACTACCGAACGGGGTTAATCGTGGGCGCATTAGACGTTAAGAATTATATTACCCCGATATTAATGAAGATAGTTATAATGTTACCAGTTGTTCAAAGATTTTCAAGGAACATGTGATGGCACACTAGAGTGCACCTTCGGTGACAGGTATGGTTTTCTTGCAACCTGTGTCCTAACGGATTACACCGGCTTGTATGCCAACATGTTTTTCTGTGTGTTTGCCACCTTGCAAGATAAAGCATGAAATGAGTTTATAGTAATTCATTATTGTGGCGTAATCAATTCCGATACCGCTTAACCTTAATTATGTGTTAAATAATAGTTAACCAACCTTAGGTTCACATAAGAGATCGGTATTCGGAATAAACGTCCCAACCCACGGGAACGTTCTAACTACGGCTATCCGTGTGTTATTGTATGTTGTGACAATGTGTGATGTATGTGTCTTGTTTAATGTTGTTGATGTTGGATACTGTTATCCATGTTTGTCAAAAGGGATATTACACCCCTTATGTGTCTAACCGAGTTAGTAACACTATGTGATGTATGTATGTGATAAGTTCCATAAGGGAACCTCTAACTAATAAGTATATGTTATGTATGGAGAGGAATCCGGGTGTCCCGGTCGCGCGTATTGTTTGGGAGTTAATATATATACATGTAAATTAACTCCCATCCTGTTATGTTAAGGGTTGATTTCCGTCATTGGATTTCGACCTCCCATTAGCTTAGCCAAAGCTTACCTACCCGACCTCCACATCGGGCTAGGAGGGAAATTATGTATAATGTTGGTAGGGTGTTGAAGCCTAAGTTCGCTTCGACTCCCTCTTGTTTGTTACGGTTGTTCTTCCTCCTGGAATTACAACCACCCACAAGCTTAACCAAGGCTTACCTACCTCATCACTATTGGAGTTAGGGGGAAATTATGTATGTTGTGATTGGTCCTATATGAGGCCGCCACTCAAGTAAAGAAAATGTATGTATGTTGTGCTCGGGCTTATACCACCCCGGCACTCCCTAAATGAAGTTCATGTACTCTAAGAAGAGTGAAATTAAGTTGTGTATGCTATAAAGTGAAGTGTGTGTTGTTATGTTGGGTGTGCTAACCTAGTGTATGTATTCATTAATGGATGTTGCTTATAAGCATGATGTGTGTATGAGTTTGTGCATGTTTGAAATAAATCAACCGCATGCTAAGATGACAAATAGTTGTGCGTGGCCCGGTAGCATACGGGCTGCGGGATTACCATACCAGCAAAGGTGCTGACCCCCTCTGGGGGCCCCCATTACTCTACAGGTACGAAGGAGCTGCAAGCCGTTCGAGAGTAGGACGGGTAGTTGTTGTACATGGGTAGACATTCAAATTGAACATGTATTGTAGGTGTAGTAAGACCGAAATTGTATCGGCGTGAGTTAGTAAGTACTCGGTACAGTTGTAATGTAAGTGTATAATGAATGTTGAACATGGAACGGGATTAATGTGTAGTTGCTCGGGAATTTAGTCCATCAGACCGGTACAATGTATGTATGTTAGCCTTGTTGGCCACGTGGGTGGCTAACGGCGTGTAACACCAAAGAGTTAAGTGATGTTGTGAGTTATGAATTCCGCTGCGATATGTTGTTAAGTGTGTTGTTAGTAGTAGGGGTGTTACAAGTTCGGACTCTACACATTCTGATTTCCGAAGAACGTCCGAACATCCGTCCGAACTTGGATGTTCGGACACCTCTGTCTCTGCTTCTGTTTGAAGGTTCGACTTGTGTCCGGACACAAGTTCGGACATGCCTCTGTTTTGACAATAACTTGCTCGTTTGAGCTCCGTTTTGACTTCCGTTTGCGGGGTTGGATTCCTCTTCTGATTTCCAAGCCATCTATGTGCTTTCTGGTGCCTTTGGTGCACATATGCTTATCTATATTTAAGCTTCTGTTTTGGGACCTAGTTATCTCTGTGTCTGAGCCTTTGGATGGCTGGTTTCGCTGTCTCGTAGCGCGCTATGTAGGATCCTTCTGTTCACGGGTGATGTTCCCCGTTCTGTTCACGGGTGTTTCACCTGTTCTGTTTACGAGTGAGGTTTCCTCGTTCTGTTCACGAGCTTGTTGCTTGTTCTGTCTGTATACTGTGATCAACTAGTGTCCCACTCTATTTTCTGCTTCTGTCTGCTTCTGCTCTGTTTAGTCCCTTATGGTGTGGACTTCTGCTTCTGTTTTCTGACATGCTCTTGGACTCTTTCGACTCCTTCTGATTTGTTAACATTCTGTAAAATGTTTTGAGCATGCTGGTTGATGAAGTTGGTCATCTACTGGGCATAGTTGTGTGCTCATTCCCCTACTTTATCTAACATTGCAGATTGATCAGCGAGGGTCATTTGCAGCTCTGGAGTTTAGTTCATCTGTTACTTTGATTCTTTTGAGACTTTGTATTTGAATTTGAGCCTTTGGGCCTCTTTGTTAGCTTCCGCTTCTGATATTAGTTTGGTGGGTTTTGTATTACTTTTGGGATGTCACGACATCAGTTCGGTTACACTTTATTTAAGTATTTCGTTTGGGCCTTATTTGTTTATCTGTTTAAGTTTGCTTATTAGAGCCTTGCGTTATTATGTAATAATACGCGGCGTGTAATACCCCTAACTCCTAGGGCAGTGTTTGGGGGTGTTACAAACGCTACCCCCTTATTCAAGTTTAAGTGTGAGGAAGGGAACCTTCCTCAATCTACGTTATCAGGGGAGTTTCAGTTTCTTTATTTTAAATGTTTGTGTTCAGCCTATCATGCTTAATGCTTATTTTTATATCAGTTCATGATTGTCCTGAATGAAATTCTTCATGAGTCTGACATATTTTGAAAGATCTTTTCTTGATTTTTATTTTTGAACAATGAGGACATTGCTCCTCTTAAGTGTGAGGAAGTAGGACCTTTCCCTGAAAATATGCCAGTTGCACTTAAATGCCACACTTGTTTTTTATTGTCTTCTTGATTTGAGGGAATCACTTCTCTGAGTGCTTATAAATATTGAATTCGTGGGTGAAAAGTTTTGCACAAATTTTGAAATCGAGCATGGTGACACCTCAAGAATCTTTCTGCTTTATGTTGTTTGTATATATTTTTATTCAAATTAATCTGTTTTCACTGAAATTTGATGGATTAGTTGATTGTGAAAACTGAATTAGCTTAACTTGGGATTTTGAAAATGATGTGAAAGTTTGGAATGAAAGGATAAGGCAAGGTACTCCGCTGATCAAAATTTTCCTAACAAAAGCAGGTCTCGTCTATCCGGTTATTAAGTCCTAGGGGTGGCTTAACACCTATCTATCTAAGGTCTCGGGATCTGGGATAGTTGGCCGAACACCGTTACAAGGATAGAGAGAAAAGTCTGGGTTACGGAACAACTCTGCAATTCACAATAATTCGTTTGTTTTGTATATATTTCTTGAAGAAGAATGTTTTTGCATGCAAAAGAAAAGTTAATTGCAGTTTAATTTTTGTTTTTGATCATGAGTATGTGGTGTTGAAAGGTATCGCGGAATAAGGCGTTACTTCACACCCCTTGTCATCCAAAGGTTAGAGGAAAGGAATGGTGGAAGATCCCAAGTTAATCTATATTCAGATTTCTTAATCTGACTTTTTCATGCTTTTAAAATCATTCTTTTTCACTGATTGCGAAAACCTACAACCGGGAGCAGAACTATTCTTTTGATTGTCACTTTGCTTGCTTTCTGTTTTGCATCTGTTTGATCCTGAGGTTTGGTACTACGGCCTTAGAGATAGTTTTATTCACTATTTGCTTGAGTACAAGCAAAAGCTAAGTGTGAGGAATCGTCTAGGTAAAGTTTCATCAATTTTGGATAACCTTTAACCATCTTTTAAGTTAGTCAAATATTAGAAAAGTTACTGGATGTAAAATAGCAGAAACCACATGGATGGGCAAAGTAATTTTTGAAACCTCGTGGGTGGGGTGTGTAATTTCACCATATGTCATGGGTGGGGGGTGTAATTTTCCCAAATTTTTAATACATAGTGACATATTGTGAACTGTAACACCCCTACCATTAATACAATCATTACCGTCCAATCTCCTCGTGCTTCCGAGTCACACAGCGGATACTTACTTACATACAGTGGGTGATACAATGCCGTTAGTCACCCACGTGACTAACAAGGCTACTACTTCTACATACAGCATCGGTCTGATGGACCGGAATATCCGAGGGCTACACAAATACAAGCTTCACTACAATTACCAATTATGTATTACAACTTTCCATTCAATACAATACTCCAAGTTCAATACAATATAATCCACATACCGAGTTTACTAGGTTCCAAATCAAATACAATACTTCTCCCAAATTCATATATACTCACTAAGAGTCTATCTACTACCCATTCCTCACAAACTACTTGCTCCCTAGGTGTAGGGGGTGTGCTACTTAGTACACCTCTACATTCTACTACTAACTATCCAAATGTAGTCACCGGTCTCGTGCCTTGACCATATCCTCTTCGGGTACCTGCACACTAAAAACGTTCCCCCGAGGGGGTCAGCTTTCGCTGCGCATGATAACCGCATACCCCGCGTACTAGTGAGGGTACGCCGACCACTTGGTTGAATACATGCGATTGATTTCATTCAAACATACATGCATACATACTCTTATATATAATGTTACCATACATTACACAATGAATACATACATACACTTCAATGCATACTCTTCAATACATACATACTAAATCATACAAGCCATCAAATACATACTTACCTTTCCGAAATCCGCAATACACAATACATATACAGTACATACGCGATACATACACAGTACACCATCCTTGTTAGCTCATGTTGGTCCACCTGGGTTAATCGGGTGGAGATTACTCTTTTACTCGTTCCACAGTACTTACGCATACATACTCATACTCATACATACTTACTTACTTACTCTTACTCATGTTAAGTCGTCGGGACCTCCGGCCCGGGGACTACTCCGTCCCACCACCGGGATTTACTTGGTTCACCAATCCAGGATGCTACCCATTTAAGGGATTTGGGCCGTGGACTAGTTTAAGAACCAGGAATCGGATCCAACCTCTTGTGTCTCCTCATCCTCACGCGTGGCCGAAACTATATCGGACTTCTACTCATTCCAATTTATTCCTTACTTATATTAGGAGTTATGTAGTTAGGAATTAGCAGAAGTCATTCATTCAAGCCACATACACAAATACATTGCTCAATACACATTCATACGAAATAAAATACCATACTTAAGTACAATACAAGATTCGAATACAGTTCATCATCATTCATATATTTCATGAATTATACAAACTATTGATCAAGACAAATATCAAGAACAATGTAAACAAGCACAAGTAAGTGCAATATAGACCGATTCATGCATTTATCTTATTAGGTGATCAAATAAGCACACAAATCGGGGTAACTAGATTAGGATACAGGGCATGAAGAAATCATACCGTTCACCGTTGTACTTGTATCCGACGTTCCTCTGGTGTTCACAATTCAAATCCTATGATATACATACAATCGAGTGATTAATCTAACTATCATTAAATTAACTCGATTACTCTCACGTTTCCTAACTCATACTTACTAAGTCTCTGAGTTCTTATACTTACACATTGTTTACTTTCTTTAAGTTTATTTCCTTACTTAACATTGGTACATTGATATATGTGGGTATACACATACATACATATATATATAATTATCCTGTAATTTAATTTACACATTTTTTTGTATGACTCGACCGACCTTACCCAAGTCCGGTCCCAGGGTCGGTCGAAGTCAGTAAGGAAATGCGCTGGAAAATTTCAGGGCCGACCGACCTTGCAATTCCGGTCCCAAGGTCGGTCCATTCCAGTGAGTTACAGACGGAAAATTTTTAGCCCGACCGACCTTGCAAGTCCGGTCGCAAGGTCGGTCCATTCCAGTAAGTTACATGACAGGAAAATTTTGAGTAGACTGACCTTGCAAGTCCGGTCGCAAGGTCGGTCCATTCCAGTAGGTTACATTACGGGAAATTCTTCTGGCCGACCGACCTTGCATGTCCGGTCCCAAGGTCGGTCCATTCCAGAAGGTTTCCGTCCTTTGTAAATCTGGGCTCGACCGACCTTGCAAGTCTGGTCCCAAGGTCGGTCCGGCCCAGTATTTCAGTTTTGAATTCTGTTTTCAGTTCTATACTTTGCCCATTGTTTCTCCAATCTTCCTACATGTAATCCCACATGTTTAAACACTACCTAGGCCCTTCAAATTGCCTTAGTTCATCCACCAAATTCCTTACTAAATCCATCAAACAACTTACACCATTCCCTCACTTCCTTTCCACCACTTGTAACAGTTTTTGTTACACTTATGCTACAGATTTTAAAACTCAATTCTCACATCCAATACTTCTACTATCAATACCATTTCTAGCATCCCAAATACAATTCCAAGCAATTACAACATCTATACCCAAGTCCAACATTCATTTTACTAAGTCTTGTACTCTCATCCTTCCTAATTCCCCTAATGAAATCCAATACCTCTTGCTACAGATTTTTACATGCTTCATCCTCATTCTCCAATTACCAATCCATGGTCATTAAACATCTCTACTAACCCCAATACATACCTTGGTTCTCCCATTCACCAAGTCATTCTTTAATGCTCAATTCCTACCAAAATTTCGCCATAGTTCATCTACTTTTCTTACTTATCCACACATCTCCTTTCTCATCAATTCATCCCTATTCTAGCCAAACCACAAGGGTTCTACCAGCACACATACAAATATAAATTCCTCAATACTTTCTCCATCCACAATTCCAATACACATACACATCACATTTGGCTCCAAAGCCTACAATTCAAATACTTGCTCTTAAGTACTCAAACTTCACAATCCTTAATACTAGTACAAGGTTTTGGGTTCTTTAAATATTTTACCCATTCCCATTACTCTAATGCAATAGAATTTAACATTAGGAATGAGCTCTTACCTTGAGCTTATTTTTCCTTCCTTTTCCCATTCTCCTTCTTCTCTCTTCTTTGCACCAAAAATAGGTCATATGGGGAATGGAGTTTCCAAACTCCATTCCCATCACCCAAAGCACACAAAACAAGTGTAATTAAACTACTAACCCTTAAATTAACACTAATTCATTGAAGTGTTAAAAATACAAATTCTAGGGTTTACCTTTGGAGTGTTTTAGGAGGGGTTTTAGCCCTTAGTTCAAGAGGGAGATTCCACCACCATTGCAAGGTTGAATTGGAGCTCAAAAGAGAGAGAAAAATAGAGCATTATAATGGGGTAAAATCGGTTACAAAGGAGGGTGAAGGAAACTTGAGATTTTCATGAAGATTCTTACCTTAATGGAGAGAGGAGACTCCAAGCTACCCATTGATGCTATTTTCTCTTTGAATGGGGAAAACCCATGGAGATGAACTTCTCATTTTTGGATTTTGAAAAGAGGGAAGTGTAGAGAATGATGAGGGGAGTTCAAATATGTAATTTGTTTTTGATTTGGAGCTTTAATAAAGCTTGGGCATGAGATTAAAGTTGGAGTAGCCATGGGAGAGGGAAGAAATCGGCTGCACTAGAGGGAGGAGGAAGAAAACGTTAGAGGAAGAAGAAAGAGAGGAAAGAGAAAAGAAAAGAGAAAGTGAGGGAGGAGAGAGAGGGTGATGTGCTTTTCTACTTTTCTTTCTTTCTTTCCTTTATTTCTTTCTAGCTTATTAGGTGTGTGTGAGGGAGTTTATTATCTATTGAAAACCGGCCCCTCACATTACTACTAGCTGGAGCGTTTTTCGTCTTTTATAGAAAACGCTCGTTATTTTACCCGGTTTAGGTACTATTCACTAGCCGGGCCCGTTTTCCGGAATTTTCTCGTTTCTTTATTTTTATTGGTTATTAAGCTTCCATAAATGCTTAATAATATTTATTTAATGACTTATAATTTTTTACGGGTTCATTTGACCACTTAAAATCACGTTTTTGGGTTTTCTCGAAAAACGTGCGTTAAAGCTCTATTAGCGTTTTAATGCATTATTTGGATCCGTTTTCTTCGGGAGTGGTTCCCATATATTATTTAGGTCTTATTAAACCTTTGGAATCCATATAATACGCTAACCGAGGTCTCATACCTCCTATGGTTATTTAACGCTTATTTAGCGTTTTTCGCTTTTTAAGCGTTTCCTTATTTCTTTTGGATTTATTTTCCCTTACCAATATTTCTTAATCATTATTAGGCTCTTAAATAAGGATTAGAATAGTCTTAATCACTATTTCTAAGTTCGGGGTATTTCATGAACTTTCAAAGTAGTATGTTAACTAATAGCGGTATTTTTGTCTTCGTGAAAATTCACAATATGCCATAAAAAAGTTTCATAAATCATAATATACCCCTATTTCGTGAAATGACCTTGAATAATAATTATTTACCACTGACATTGTAAATCATGTTTTAGCCTAGGCTTTGTTCGATCTTGGTATGAATGTGGCATATTTGATGTCATAAATGCAACATAAAGGTGTGGTCCCCATGCGAGTCCTACGCTCTTCTCCAATAACATACTGCTACATATAAAACAGCCAGACCGAAACAACTATAAAAGAGACATGTCAAAATATTCCACTTTTTTTTATTCAGCGGCATTTTAGGAACTTTTTTTTAAAAAAAAACTACAAAAATATAAATAATTACAGTGATATTTAAAAGGGTAATAAAATTACAAAAATAACTTAAGAAATATTAATGAAAATACAAATAATAATTCTTAAATATTAAACATACACAAAACTTCAAACAAATTATTTTTTTGTTCTCTTTGTTTTCAACAAAGTGTAGGACCCCAACACACCATACTGGGCTAGGTTGAGATCCTAACCCTGCTTGAAATAAATGTCCAGTTTTGAAATATCTTTCTAATTATTTATATTTTTGTAGTATTTTAAATTAAAAAAAATCATTGAAAGTCCCTAAACAAAAAAGTGGTATATTATAACTTGAAACATGATCTGCAATGTCAGCGGAAAAAATAACTATTATTCAAAGTCATTTCACAAAATAGGGGTATATTATAAATTTTGAAACTTTTTCACAGCATATGAAGAACATTGTTTCAGAATCAAGATATATCACGAATTATGAAACTTTTTATGGCATATTGTGAATTTTCTTTTTGTCTTTTTTTTCCTATGCTGGTTTATGACTGACATTTCATAAACTTTAGAAAAATTTAACATATAATAACTTTCTATTTATTTAGTGAATTTTATGGATTGATTAATAATATAGTGACATTTTATAAAATTTGACAAATCTAGTTTTAAGAACAGCACTAGATCGAGTATTCAGTTTCCAACCCCCAATTTCTTATCGTTTTCAATGCGGAGGATGATCGACATTGATTTAGGCCCATCCACTGAAAAAAAACAAGGCCCATCCAGTAAAAACCACATTGTGTTTGGAGGAGGCAACTGCATTATTACCCGCATGGCATTTACCATTGCAAATGCGAAAGCCAAATCCTCTATCTCAATTCTCGCCGCCTTCTACAGGTTCCACAAGTTTCCGACCTCCATTACTTCTGATTCAGAAATTACTGCCGCTCCGTTTACTCGACTTTCCGAGCTTTCTCTAACCTCTCCCGCTGTCGTTTGAGTGTAGGACTAACGAAAATCATGGATACTGCTCCCTTAGAATCCCAAAATCTTTCTGAAACCCTAGTTTCATCCCAACCCCATGACACTTCAACCCAAACCCTAGATATCAAGACGCAGGAACCTATCGAACCTTCTGTCCCCGTACACAACCAAAATAACTATCCGCCTGAAGCTCTAGGACCTACAGACGATTCTTACTTTTCGGATCTCCAGAAGAATCACTTTTCATCCCTCCAGGATCAGTCATGTCCTACCACGCACGATGGTCCTTCCAATCATTTGGAGAACGGGGGCCTCGTTAATGGGATGGGCAGCAGCGGCGGCGCCTCATTCGTGCCATCTAAGAATTTGGAGGTTACGAGGCCGTTGTCGTCTGAGAACGCCGAAGTTCTGAACACGCGGAGCGGGTCATGTAAGGACCAGTCTGGTGGCGAGGAGGAAACTACCAGCAAGAGGAAGCGAAGAAGTCGATGGGATCCTCCATCGGAATCAGACGTACAAGAAGGCGGTGGTGGAAGAGAGGGTGGTGAAGGGACTGGTACTGGTGGGAGGAAGAGGAAGTCAAGGTGGGCGGATGATGAACCGAAACCTGCGATTCAGTTGCCTGATTTCATGGGAGGTATTGAATTCGATCCTGAAATTCAAGCACTGAATAGCCGACTTCTGGAAATCAGTAGGAAATTGCAATCTGGTCTGCCGTTAGATGATAGGCCGGAAGGTGCTAGATCTCCTTCCCCAGAGCCCATCTATGACAACATGGGGATCAGGATTAACACGAGGGAGTATCGTGCCCGTGAGAAACTGAACAGAGAGAGACAAGAGATTATCTCCCAGATCATTAAGAAAAACCCTGCATTCAAACCACCAGCTGACTACAGGCCTCCCAAGCTTCACAAGAAGCTTTACATACCCCAGAAAGAGTACCCAGGGTACAACTTCATTGGATTAATTATCGGGCCAAGGGGGAACACGCAGAAGAGGATGGAGAGGGAGACTGGAGCGAAGATTGTTATTAGGGGAAAGGGTTCTGTTAAGGAAGGACGATTACTGCTTCAGCAGAAACAAAGTTTGAAGCCTGACCCTTCAGAGAATGAAGATTTGCACGTTTTAGTTGAGGCTGATAACCAGGAATCGCTTGAGGGAGCGGCTGCAATGATTGAGAAGCTCTTGCAACCTGTTGACGAAGTCTTGAACGAGCATAAAAGGCAACAGCTAAAGGAGTTGGCTGCTCTGAATGGAACTATCAGGGATGAGGAATATTGTAGACTGTGTGGTGAGCCAGGGCACAGGCAATATGCTTGTCCCTCGAAGAATAGTACTTTTAAGAGTGATGTTCTCTGTAAGATATGTGGGGATGGTGGACACCCTACTATCGATTGTCCAGTCAAGGGAACGCCTGGCAAGAACATGGATGATGAATATCATAATTTCTTAGCTGAACTTGGAGGTACCGTCCCTGAATCTCTTACTAGACAGAGTTCTTCTCCTCTCGGTGTTGGTTCTGGTAGCTCGGGTACAAATCCTCCCTGGCAAAGTGGTGGTAACACCACCCGGAGTGCTCATCCTGGCTTAGGATCTACTGGTATCAAGCCCAAAGAATTTGATGAAACAAATCTATATATTGGATATTTACCTCCCACCCTTGATGATGACGGGTTGATTCAGATGTTTACATCCTTTGGAGAGATTGTAATGGCTAAGGTTATTAAAGATCGGGTTACTCAACTTAGCAAGGGATATGGATTTGTTAAGTATTCTAACATTGAGCAGGCAAATTCTGCTATTGCTAGCATGAATGGATATATATTAGAAGGTAGAAGGATAGCGGTCAGAGTTGCTGGGAAACCTCCTCAGCCAGCTGGTCCCCCTGCCCCTCCTGCTTCCTCTGTTCCTATGCATTCAAGCACGCCTCCAGCTGCAGGCCCTTATCCTTCTCAACAATTTACACCTGGTGGGCCACTTGGTAGCATGCCCCCTAATGGCTATGGTGCTCCAGTGCCGTGGGGTCCACCACCACCTCATCATTATGGGGCTTACCCTCCTCCTCCTCCAGGTTTAGGTATGTATAATGCAGTTCAGGCTCAACCACCACCTCCCGCCTATGGTGCACAGTATCCTCCACCGAATCATCAGATGGGATCCGTTCCTAGTGGCGCCTCATCACAGGCAATGCCTTCAAGTGAAGGTCAACAAGGCTATACTGCAGATGTACAATCTCAGACTGGTGCTTCACAACCTGCATATGGAAGTTCTATGACTGGAATGCCACCAGCCCCTTTGCCTCCATACTCAGTGAATCCTTCTGGTTATCCTATGTACTATGGCATTGCTCCTCCACCACCTCCTGCGGCTTCGGATCCCTCAATGCAGAACTTTGCAAATGTTGCTTGGGCTTCACATTCTTCAGTGCGTCCTGTTTCTTCGTCAGAGAAGACAAGCCAAGGAGAAGAAGCAGAGTATGAGAAGTTCATGGCAGAGATGAAGTGATTTTTGATGGATTGCTCTTTCATGAAAAGGTGAGGATATACTCTCTGACACGCCTAATTTACACACTAATTACCACTTACTCCTGTGTTGCAGGCTGTTGCAAGATCCTGTAATTGTGTTGTTGGTCATGTTGAGAATAGGGGGTGCCTAACAAACCCGTAACATAAGGACCATTGTTTCTTGAATAGGCTTACAATAGTCTTTTTCAGTTGGCCCCTTTTGTGGTGTGTTTGCAGATAGGATGATAGCTATGAGCTTTTATAGTTGAAAGAATCTTTTCTGGTTATTTAGTGGGAATATCAGATATATGAAGGTTGAAATGGTGGTTAATTAACCAAAAAAGTAGTTTTGTGGAGTTGGTTTGTTTATAATAGAGTGTACAAGGCCAAAAATCGATTCCAGTTCCTGCAATTTGTTTACCTGCTTCCCTGTTGAAGTGGTGAAATAAATTGGAGAACCGGGACCCAGATCAAGGCTGATCATTTTTCCCGATCATGTATATTTTGAGGTCCATCTTTGAACCAAAACATGCCAATATCCTTACGTATTGAAATGCCATGACTTTTAGTAAATATGTAGAGCTATTGATTGCTATATTAATATTAGTGTTTGCAAGTCTATGCCCCAATGGTTGGATCATTAGAAAGACTTTTGGGGTTTGGCAGAGGTTGGATGTTAACTGTACTTGGTCTTGCTTGAATTTTTTTTTTTGTCTTTTGGATTAATCTAGTTCCTCTCTTGGATTACGTATGTTTATGGCTGGACAATTGAGTTACTGCTGCCACAACTGTATGTTATTTTATATTTGGGTGGGGTAAAAATGTCTGTATTTACTATGTAAAATATGTAGCTGTTTTATAGTCCAAGGGATCAAAATTTTTTTACGTGGTTGGCTTGCCGGGAAGCAAGTATACGCATTGGATAAGTTGAACCTTTTTAGATCTCTAGTGTCCCTCGTATTTCAGGTCACATTACTCTAAATGGTGTCAGGGCCTGTGCAATCTGGGTTATACTGCTTAACTTGTCTCACCTGTTTTTCTTTACTTGTCCTCTACTTTCCAGAATTGAAGTCATGTTTATATATTTGCTTTTGCAGTTGATTGATTGGTTCAGATGTGTTTGTATCTGTTTAATGATCTTCTTTGTCATTATTGCATATCATCTTACAGGCGAATTGTTTTTTGGAGCGGTTCTCAATCTGGTTACTAACGTTTACCATGACTTGTTGGACGTTTGCGATTCACTCACCTTCTCAACTGTTCCCACATTTGCAGAGAAGTTATGGATTGCTGAAAACTTGGTGCCATTTTCTTGATAACAGATATTCATGTAGGTTCTTGTTCGGGCATGAACACTCCTGGCGCCACCAGCAAATTGGTTGTTTAGATTCCATTCCCCTTTCTTGTTTTGACCCTTTTCCATAAAAGTTTATGTATTATTGATGTGGGACTAATTCTTATGTTCTGGCGCGTATTCTCAACGTCTTTACTTTATATGATCTGTTATTGATTGCTTTAGCATTTAAATAATGCTGCAACACTAACATGTTGGAAGCCTCTGTGATAGCTCTAGTAAGTAACTACGTCACGAGGCTCTTGCAATACAACTTCCAGTGGTTCATGAGAGAGTTTGTCTGGACAGAATTTGAAGGTGATTATGGCAGATGATTTTAGTAGATATTAACTTTTTATCTGAGGTTTTTATGGTTTATTTCCAGTACCTAATGAGATCTAATGCGAGTATCGTGAGACTTTGTGCGCAGGTGTAAGCATCCCTAGATGGTATTTCCTATTGTTTTTTCTGCGGCTGACTCTCGGGGTGCTTCTGAACTAACCTGCCTGACTAACGTTTAATTCTTTAGTTGCTCGCTAATTATTCTGGGTCTCCGGGTCCAATGATTTAGTGCCTACGTTGATGGAATGTGTATTGGCTGGCATTGGCCAGTTAAGCTTGTGGCATGACATGGCTTGGCATATATGGTGTCGATGATGGTGCTGATTTTCCTCTTGGAAAGCTGCCTGGTTAGTTTAGGGTTAAAGGAACTTGAAACGTCTTTTGTTTTTTCTGGTCGTGGTGAGAGCATGAAGAAGTGTTCACCTCTCTCGATCATCGTTTTAAGAAGGCTCATTTTGGCTGGGTGCATCCAAATTGTTATGAATTGGTCATCGATTGCTCAACTGTTTAAAATGATTGATATGTGCGACTGCTCGTTTTGCCTGGACGAATTGAATGCGGGACTTCTTCTTGAAACTGATTCAAGAAGCCTTGTGCTCTCGTTACTGCTACTCTGCTAGTGAGCACGATACTCTGTTGCGGATGGGCTGGTCAATTTAGACTCTCGACTGTTTCTTGAATCTCCTCGCTATATACCTGACTTAAGTTGGGATCGCATATAACCGACGGACGTTGATGGGTTATGAGGTCTGTCGGGTATTAATATCCCCATTTACCCAAAAAAAAAAGCGGCATGCGGGGACGTTAATTTTGAAAATTAAGTTTTGTATGATTCTTACATGATAAATTATATAATATAAAATTTAGTTTTATAAAATTATTTTACATGTTTAATATTGAGGTGGAAAAATGTGTTAAAAAATAAACAGGACACTTATGACGGGACAGAGGTAGTAGTAGTAATATAAAAAGGCGTGATATTCACATTTATTAATCTATAACGGGTGTAACCTGTAGGACTATTCTCAGGATCAAATTGTAGGATAGGTTCAAAAACAAGAAAAAATGGTAGGTGGAACCTGCAAGACTGACAGCAATGCTCTGCGGATCACCATTGTGGGTTGAATTGTTAAATTGAGTTATATGATTCTATAAAATCTAGGAAAATATTTTCCTATTATAGTTTTATATTTTTAGATTAAATCTCAGTTTAAATCAACGAAAATCTATCTGTACAGAAACATACACTCTTTAATTATCAGTTTATAACTCTTATTGTTTATTGCATAAAGAAGATAACATGATAATAAACAAATGAATTCTAAAGTCATCGTGATCAACGTATGTAAATTTGTTCTATCAACAAGTATAATATACTAAAATATACAAAAATTAGTCAATAAGATCATTAACAATCTATGAATAAAGTAATAAGATAATAGACTAAAAAATTTGTCAAACAAATAACATTCCAACCCAGGTAATAATATGAACTTCAAACTAAAAATAGTACATTACAACTTTTTGAAATAAACAAAAAATATAAAATAGGTAGGAAAAAATGCAAATAGTCTTCAAGCAAAGTTCTATTTCAAATTAAATGTAAAAGTGGATAATTTTAATGTATTAGTTTTTTTGTTATAATATATATTAGATTTCTATTAGAACTTTTGTTAATATATTAAGTATCTGGCACTAAATGTCTATTACAAAATTATTAAAATATATCTTTTTCTATTTTCTAGTCTTTAGACGTATATAGTGTAAACATTATTAATTTTTAAAATCTATTGATGGGGTTGTGCTAACATTGCTAATGTTATTTACTATATTTGGGCATAAATATTAGAATGTCAAGCTGTGAAATAGATCGTATAACATAATACAATTGTGTAAACTGTAAATAGATAATCATTTAAAGGATATATAAGTAACTATTATTTAAAAAAAATTGATAAGAGTTGGGATCATGAAATTTTAGTTGAATCTCAATCCTGATTTTATAAAGTGATCTGGATCGATATTGGATCGTAGAATTGTACGATCCGGTAAACACCGACTAACGGTTGATGTTTTGTTGTAAATATCCAAATATGGATTTCACATTACAAAACATAGAAGTTTGGAAAATACACTTTGTAAAGCAAAATGTGGATGAGACTATTAATTCTTTCATAAACTATCACTATGGTGGTGGGTTTTAGAAAAATATCAAGTTTACACCAATTTAAAAATAATTTTTTACGGTGTATTTTTTCTTTTACATCTACGTGGAAGGGCTAAAAGCTGCTTGAAAATTGTTAAAAACATATGTTTGATATATATCATCCCTCTCCTAGTTAGTTAACAATTTGTATCTAGCTTCGGTTAGCTTTGTTAGTTAGGTATAACTTACCAGTGTTATATATATACAAAGTAGTACATGTTCTGTAAGATACTGAGATCTAACAGAGGTTATCACATCATCTTTTCAATATTGAAAGTCTTTTATTCTGAAATGGTATCAGAGCTTTGTACTCGATCTTTCTTTTTCTTTCTATTATGATCATCCTTCCATTCTTGATTCTTCTTCCAATCTGTTCTCCCATGGTGGATAAAGAAAAGGAAAAAAAGAAAAATAGTTCCTCTAGAGAGGGAGCCAAAGGAGTAAACAATCCCCAATATGGTGATCCCCTGTACCTTCATCCCAGCGACCACCCGGGAATGATAATTGCGCCTACATTTACAAGATTGGGTTTCAGAGGATTGAAAAGGAAGGTGATGATGGCTATGAAAGTAAAGAAAAATTACGGTTTGTTGGATCGATCCATAAAACCCCCAAATCCAGATGACCCCAAGTTTTCTGATTGAGAGAAATGCAATCACATGTTGATTGTCTGGTTATCCTAATGTGTTGATAAAGATATTGCAGAAACCATAGTGTATTTCGATACTGCAGCCGATGCTTGGGACTCTCTCATTGCAAGATTTGAGCAAACAATGCCGCACAAATCTATGGTCTACAGTAGGAACTTGGGAAAGTCGAGTGAGACAACGATTCGGTCACTACATGCTACACCAAATTACAAAAAATCTGGGATGGACTTTCACAATTGGAATCGTGACCCAATTGCTCTTGCAGTGCTAAACTGGAATTCGACAATATCTCCCAGAGGGAGAGAACTATTCAGTTCTTGATGGCGTTGAATGACACGTATTCAAGTGTGAAAAGTAGCATCCTACTTATTTGTAGAACAAGCCTACGCTGAAATACCCTAAACCTTAATTATATTAATTAATCATAATTAAATGAAATAGTTAACCAAAGGTTAATTATTGACTAATAAGGCTAAAATAGGCCTTTAGATTATTGAGGAACAATCTAAAATCACATACAAGCAAAATATGCTTTAAGATCACTTAGGGAAAAATGCTCTAAGAAATCTAAGAGATTGTGTAACCTCAATTAGGGTCCAAAGTGGATTCCTAAACCTTATATCTAAGGTAAGAACAAGATAAAACCATTACCAAAGAAAACCAAACTAAAAAATGAGTTAAAACATAAAACAGAGTCTTAAAACTCCTTATGACACATTTTAATAAAATTGCCTAGAAATTGACTTTGGATGGTTAATTAGGCTTGTTAATTAGGCTTGTATACATCATGGTTAACTTATGTACTATAATGTATCACATTATGAAGCCTAATTCAAAGAAATAAAAAATGAGAAATGTGGCACCAATTTGTGAATAGTACCAAATAGTGCTAAACAAGGCCTTAATCTGCTTAGCATGGTCAATGGTCAAACTAAAGCCTTAAAATATGTAATGGAGGTGGTAGCCCTTGGTGACTCACCATACCAAGATCAACTTTCCTTCCTTAAAATAAGAATAAGCTAATGAGTCATTTTTTCCTTACATCATTCTTACTTATCACTTAAGAAAAGAAGACTCACTTTTGCACCCTTCTCTCTCCTACCCAACCCAGAATACCTCCCATCTTCTTCTTCCTTAGCTTTTTATTAGGCTTTAAGAACACATGGAACTCCCATGGTGACTTGAACCCACACCTCATTTTCCTTCCAAATCTTTTCCTTTCTTCATTAAATCAACAAGGAGAACTCTGTAAACACTTATCTTTATCAAACAAGGTCAAAATAAAGAGATCTTTGAAGCAAATTTTTGGCAACCACTCAAACATGGAGCAAGGAAAGATCCATCCAAGCTTAAGGTAAAAATGGAGCCTTAAAGTTCATCTCTTCCTTTGGTTTAATTTCAGATGAGAAAATACATGTTCTTACACCTTTCTTCCTCATCTTTGTACACATGAAATGAAGAGTAGTATAGCTCCTTTTTTTGGCAAAAAGATCATCAAGAGATCACATTCCAAGAGACTTCAAGGGTAAGTCATTTTTAAGGGTTCTAAATACCTAGACCTACTTAATATCCATAGATCTACAAGAGATCTAAAGTTCCTCTTATTTTATATAGAGTGCCGAGAGTTTGAAGGAAAAATTCCTCTTAGAAGACCATGGTAAAACTCTTCTCCTTAAAGCTCATTTTGATGCTTTAAGTTTCCTTATCTTGTCTAGCTTTATAAAAGACCCTAACCTGATCTCTTCTTCTTTGTTCAAATCACGAACGAATGGGTGCTTAAAAACCATAGATTTGACCATGACCAAGGTGTATTAATATGGTGGAAAAATCAAGATTTGGAAGGGTAAGTAATTAAATCAAGCTTTAAAACTCCTTAATCATGGTTTAAGCTTATGATTTGTGCAAAAACCTATCCTAGCTCTATTGTAAATTAGAGCTGGGAGGGGAAGGGGATTAGAGTGGTGTTTGGAGCCTTAAACATGTAAGCTTTGCTTAAAATACATTTTTATGCTTTAAGGCAATTTATTTTGTGTAACAAATTAAGGCCGAGAACATAGTGGGTGGAATGGGTAATTATGACCTATAAATGTACATAAAAGTGATGGTGACACATTTGGCTAAGTTACCTAAGTGTTTAATGACTTGAAGTGTCATAATTATAAGTAAAAGGGGTGGAAATTCAATTACCAAAAAGTTCTGGGTAGAACATTAAAAAGTCAAGACCATTTATGCTCTAATGAGTATTTTATGTCATTTTAAAGTTATGTTTGAGTTTTGTAATATGGCCATGTATTTAGGCCACGTTTATAAGTTATTCAATACTTTTATTACTTTTAAGTTATGTATTTGTTTAGTATAATGTTTGGTGAGAAAATATGGTGTTAAGAGGCTATTTGGTGATTTTTAATCACCTAAAAGTATGAGGTTAAAATACCTACAAATTAGGTAAAGTTTGATTGGAGTTTAATGTAAAAAGAAAGTTTTAAAAGTGATGTTCTAGTGAAAAAATGGGCATAAAATGAGGGGTTAAGTCTAAATAAATAATAATTAGTGTGTCAAGAAATAATATAGCTGAAATTTAGGCTTCATTTGGATTTAGTATGCAAATATAAGTTTATGTAAAATTAAGGACTTAAATGAAAACCCTTGGAAAGTTTGGGGTCAAATTCATAATTTTGGAGAAATATGGGTCAGTGCAGTGTATGGCAGTCAACCTTGACTAGACTTAGGGTGTTGATCAAATTAAATGAGAGATTTAATTAAATTATGAATTTAATAGAGTTGAGGAGTTAATTGTAAGTTTGGAAAACTTACATGTGGCCAAGTGTAATTTCGGAAAGTTTGGGGCTGAAAATAGATTAGAGAAGACCTAGGGGTCTTTTAGTGATTGCTGGAGAAAATTGGGTGAAGTTTGGAATCAAAATATAAAGATTGTATAATATATGGTACAAGAAGGAAATTGTAAAGTTTGTAAAGTAATGTGGGCTAATTTGTAAATAAGCAAAAAGTTTAGGGCGAAGGAATATAATCTGGAACAGACAAGGGTCTGTTAGGAATTAATAAAGTTTTGGTGGAAACTTTGGGTTAAAATTTAATAAGAATAGAAATGTTATATTATATGACATTTGGGGTGTAGTTGTAACATTATAAAAGTTTGTGTGGAAAGAATGTAAATTGTAGGAAATAGAGGACGAATGCAAGATTATTGGGGAGATGGGAATGAATTTTATTATATGGTAGGAAATGTCACAATGTTACATTTAATATGAAGTCCTAGTATTCATTAAGGTGGAAATGAGTAAAAGTTAAGGGATTTATAATTCACATACAATAATGTGAATATTTGGGAGATAATGAATTATAAGATAAAGTTTGGATTATGGTTTAATATGAGGTAGGGTATTACCTATTATAACATTAAGAACATGGTCTTAATGTTAGTATGTGAGAGTTAGCACATTTATGGAAATTAGTGCTTCACATAAAATTATGAAGTTTAGCATTTATATATTTTATAAATCATATTAAATAATATTAATATATGGAGATTGGTGAATAATATAATATGATTGGAGGATCACATTAAGTGAGATATAACATGATATAAAGTGGAGAAGTTAGTTATAAAACATTAGGCATAAGATCTAATTTCATGGTATAAAGAATTGAACAAATATAGGAATTATATAATTCAAGGAACTATATTAACATGTTGAATTGGATACACTGACCAAGTCAACCTAATTGACCAAAGAGGGTCAAGTAGACCAACTCATAAATTAAATGAGAACTTTAAAGATTTATAATACTATAAGGTCAATTGTATAAGTAACAAATAGTAACAAACTATATGGATGTATATATATATATTAAACCTAAGAATAAATGAGATAGGTTATTTGGATTAAATCCTAAGTAGTAAATTATTACTACATGTTATTTATAACATCATTAGAGGATGATTTAACTAATCCTGAACTGTTAAAAACCTGAATGATAAACGTTAAACACTCACGGGGTAATTGCTGGGGATTAGCGACTAATCGAGATACTGACTTAGTTAACATAGAGAACTAATGCCTAGTCTCGTCTTCCAGAGCTTAGTGAATTAGAGGACGTAATTAGAGGACATGCATATAGAGGACGGACGGTAGGGTTTGGACGTCTACTCTCTCTCTCTCTCTCACCATCAGGTGTACGATATGTTATCGTGTGGTCCGAATGTCCTGAGGGTTTCCTTGACTCGGACATGTTTGTATATAAGAGTGATATGTGTGTGATATTATATGATTTACTTGCTCAAAAATCCCGCATCATTAACTGTGCGCACACGTCTTTCGGACTAAAGTAATACCGATTGTAGCTCGGGTTAAATTAAGAGTAAGATTAGGAGATATCATTACTTATGAAAGTTCAATGAATGTTATATTATTCCTAATCAACCTAAGTAAAAAAGGCTTAGGGAAGAGATTCGGTAATTCCAATCTCTAGAGCATATGTACTCGATATGAATATAACCTAGATGACTTCTAAGTGAACGTGTAAGACCTAGATGGCAACTATATTGTAATGTATTATCTATAATCTAAGAGTAGATCTTAGGTGAACTGTTAAGTTACTTAATCACATGGTGGAGAATTGGTATATGAGGAGGAAAACCCAGGGTAGTCTACGGACTAACTGGTTACACAGAGTGATCACTTAGAGAGGACTTCCAGATATGGGTCCACTCGCTATGGAAATTCGACAAGCCAGATATGATTGTTGGTCAGAAGGCAGTGCTGATGGTGCATGGCTACGGCTGCTTGAGACCCCTTTATTAGGAAAAGAGGAAGTCCAAAGATCTTCAGATTGTTGGCCGGAGGGCACTGCTGTTGGTGCTCACAGGAGTCCTGGGGTGCCCAAAAAAACCTGTTACTACGGTACCGTACCGTAACCTGTTTATACCGTACCGTCTAACCGGTTAACCGTACTGTCTTTGGCGGTACGGTTAACCGTACCGTTATAATTAGACATATGCGGTTAAGGTAACGATATGTAACTTTTATACCGTGGTTAACCACGGTTAACCGGTTATATATATATAACTATATATTTATATATACATATAGTATTCAATTTTAGTTTTTGATATTTTAATATTGTTTGCTATGTGCTAGTCTTTTGTATATCCTTTAACTTATATTTTGATAACTTGAACAAAGATAATCTAGAATCTAGAAAAAGGACACTTCTTACCTATGACGTAATATACTATGTGCATTGAAGAGGAAGGTAAGCATTATAGATAGTGTATATTGTAATTATGTTTTGTTAAATCTTTTAAGATGTATTTTACTGTCACTTAGTTGATAAATCAGCTTGTAAATTATGTTGTTCGAATCTACGTGAATTGAATTTGTCTTATATTCTTGGATTGTTTCGTGTCATTGCGATTATAAATGTGCAGGTTATATATTATATAATGAATTTATTAGATGAGCATTGTATAATGGTGGATTCAATATTTGTTTTATATGTTACGTATATAAACTAATGCTTGCACATGATGCTTTCTAGTTTTTTATTGTTTTTATTTGCTCAGTTTGTTATCATTACACAAGGTTATTTACATAAAAAAAATCTACAACCGGTTTCGGTTAACCTGAATTACCATACCGCTCTAAATGGTTAACCTGATTGCGGTTAACTGATGTAAATGGAATGGTAACGGTATCGAATTTTTAAAAACCGTATAACCCGGTTAACCGGTATACGGTTAACCGCATATGCGGTTAACCTTACCGTGAACACCTCTACACAGGACGACTGTCCAAATTAAATAAACATTATGAATTATAAAAGGGTTTTCCTAACATGACACCCACTATGAGTTAAGAGTAAACGTAAACGAATGAGGCTACGAGTATTAGATATACCATAGTACGAGATTTCAATATCCCTTGTAAACATGGATAACGAACAATGGGCCTCGAAGGCCGAGAAATGAGAACCGTCGCTAGAAATCGACTCTCGTTTCATTATTGCATTTACTCATTTATCGTTTTGATAATGTGTATGAATTATTTGTGAATGATGTGGTTATATTGGATTACTACCGAGTGTTTAATTATAGCATTTACAGTTTTATTATATACTTGTAAAACGGATCCACATGAAATTGAACAACATGTTAAGGCAACTAATTGACTTAAGGAGTCTAACGGATCCTAGGATTACTCTTTAGCATATTCAGTGGTTTGTGCTGAGCCCGTTATGGCATACATATTACAGGTGCTCGATCAAGATCAAAGTCGGAGTGCGGGATATTTTTGGGTAGTTAGCGGTATTATATTATCACACTTACGGACTTGTACTATAGTACATACCATGGTTGTATTGTGTTTTGGGATTAATTAGATTGCTCACTTTTATGGATATGGTTAGGGAAAAATGTATTAAACATATCGGTTTTCTATCTCTGTCATCACAGTGGTTATATTGTATGTGGTAAGTTGACGCTTCATTACTCACGTGGGTGAGTAATGGCGGTAGCACCTGATTTAGTGTTATGAAGTATTCTTCCGCTGTACTATTATATTAAGTTAGGACATGTTATACCGAGATTGAGATCATGATTAGTTTACGAGTTAGGGGTGTTACAAACGCTCTTGTCGCTCAAGAAGAAAGAAGAAGACAAATCAACACGAAAAACATCTAGAAACCCTAGCTCTCGCAACAGAAAAGGGAAAGTGCTAAATAAAATCTTGTCTATAGAAAATGCCAGAAGAGAGGACACCTTAAGGAGAATTATTTCAAAATAATCAGATACCCTGACTGGTGAAAGGAAAAGGAAAAATTTCTGCAAAAATGCTTCAGGAAAAGGAAGCCGCACTTAAAAATCTCCACAAACAGACCCTTCAATTTCAGGGTTCAGTCTTCGCCAAATTAACGAGTTGATGCAATTACTGCAAAAGACCAAAAAATACCTGGTTAGTAATGAAAGCTCATGTGGCTTCGCATGTAACCTTTATTCAAGCATCTCTACTGGTTTATGTTTGAACAGAGAAACGAAAGAAAACAAAAAAAATATCTGGATAATTGACTTTGGGGCTTCTGAACATATGTGCAGTGATGAGAAGCAGTTTGTTCATTTAGAGAATCTAATAGAAAAACGTAGCATTAACATGCCTGATAATCATGTTCAGATTGTTAAACAATGTGGCAAGGTTATTAGTTGAGAAATTCATATTACAAGATGTTCTTTTGGTTAAACCTTTTCGTTTTAATTTGAATTCTGTTAAGAAATTAGTTCAACAACTTGCCCTGCCTGTTGTTTTCTATGAGGATGTTTTACTTGTGTAGAACCTTAAGAACAAGAAAGAGTTGACCATTGGAAAGGCAGAAACTGGCTTATATGTTCTTTGTCTTGATGCTTTAGATAATCTGTTTAGTCATTTTTTAACTAGGGCATAAGATGTAGGCTGTTACAACTATGTTGATAGAAACAATGATGTTTTGTTGTGACACAACAGATTAGGCCATGTTCCCTTCAGTAAACTAGGATCATTAGGTCTTGTTGAGAATTGTAAAGTTTCAAAACATATTCCTTGTATTATCTGTCACAAGGCAAGAGCAATTAGAAAGCCTTTTATAAATTCTGAAATAAAAAGCAAACATTGTTTTGACCTTATACATTTCGATGTTTGGGGTCCCCTCAAAGTTCCCACTTATGATGGCCATTCATATTTCCTTATTATAGTTGATGATTACTCAAGATGTACTTTGACACACTTGTTAAACATAAATCTGGTGCTTTTAATATCCTTGTCTTCTTCATTAAACTCATTGAAAGGCAACTCGATAAGAAAATAAAAACCGTGAGAAGAGACAATGCCTTTGAGTTAGAAAGCAGCAATGAGGGGACGGTTTTATTTAGGAATAGTGGGATCATACATCAAAAGACATGTGCACATTCCCCTCAACAAAATGGTGTAGTTGAGATGAAGCACAAATACTTGCTGGAAACAGCAAGCGCTTTCTTTTTCCAAGCCAATATTGATCTTGCTTATTGGGGGGGGGGGGGGGAATTTATTGAACATGCAACATATATAATTAATCGGTTACCTTCTAAGGACGTAGGAGGAACTACACCATATGAAAGATTTACAACATCAAACCTGATTATAATACAATCAGACATTTGGCTGTTTATGTTATTCTGCTGGTCCAAGGAACCATAAAGGGAAATTAGAACCAAGGGGATCCACTTGTGTGTTTCCGGGAATTGCCGAAAACAGAAAAGGTTCTAAAGTTCTAAATCTGAAAACTAAAAATGTTATGATAAACAAAGACATAACTTTCTATGAGAATAAAATTTCTCTCAGACAACAGATTATGAATAATGAATAGAGGAACCACAATCACGGGAAGGTAATCTTGGTTTTCCTACTTATGCTTATTGATAAGTGTCCAAATGAGCATGTTATTTAGGTGTATTTCATGTATAATATTAGCACTTTTCTTGCTCATTTCTCCACTTCGGTTAGTTTTCCTCTACTTTATGTTTTATTGTTTATCTCACAAAATTATTGGTTTAACATGAGGAAAACCAAGCGGGGAGTGAAGTAGACAAAGAGACGAACGCGTAGACGCAAACGGCTCAGAAAACGGAGTCCAAACGAAGAATCTAGAGCCGGTCAAAGTTTGAAGGAAAATAGGCCACGGTCAAGGGTGCAACCGCCCCATAACTAGCGGTCTCCTCACGTGCAACCGCCAGGCGGACACCACCACACCAAACCGCCACTTATCAGGCGGTCTCCCAGGCGGACACCACACCACCAACCGCCACTTATCAGGCGGTTCCACAGGCGGTCGTGACTAATTATAGTCGCGACCAGTTTCTTCTTCGCCCGTCGTCGTCTGCAACTTACCTTCACCGACTGTCTGCAACTCGCCCACTCGTCCACTGCGCCTACCTTAATTCACGCCTGTGTTCAGCTGTCTGTCCCCTGCAATAAATGAGCAATCAGTGAAATCAATCTGCCGCCTCAATCAATTCCTCACGCGTTCCTTATCTGCTGCCTCTTCTTTTCTTCTATAAAAGCCACGAGCTTCTGCTCAAAAATAACGAGCCCCTTCCACGAGAAACACTACCGATCCATTATCCCTTCCTCCCGTCTTCTCCATTTTATTTTCTCTTCATTCCACAAAATCCACCTCTAGCCTACGTATACAAAATAGTAGAGCGAGACGGAGTGATTACGGATGATTTCTATCATTCTTGTTTCTGTTATTCTATTTAATATGTTAGGCTAGTTTACATACGCTCTGGGAATGGTTATTATATGTTTGTATTAATTATGCTATATTTTTACTGGTTTAATTTATATACAGTTTGTTACGCTTAAAGGTTATCACGCACCTTTTTAATAAATGTCATGAGTTTATTAAATTGCTTTCCTAAGTCTATTTTGATCAGACCAGGTGATAAATAGACAGGTTAATTAAGCCGTAAAACTGGAGGAAACTTGTTATGATTTAATAAGTTAGTATTCAGTTGCAAATGTAATTCCTCAATACTCCTCTGCCGTTCGCAGGCTTTTGCTTGAACCTTGATTGGAACCTTGCATTACAGGTGAACGAGTTCTTATGAGGCTATGACTTAGTCCTATTAGTCCTTAGATAATTACAGGAACCTTGCCAAATTATTAAACCAGTAGAGATAGCTTAATTATGCAGATTATATTAACCTGACCCAGAGTTCCATTTTATTTATCTATTAACTTAGTTTATTTTATCTTTTCTTTTTTATTTTACAAGTCAATTAATCCCCCCTCTTGTGACACGCTTAGGTACTATTATATGTACATTAGTCCCACGGTTCGACATCCGGTTGCTTACAATTTTCACTATACTACTGCGACCGGGATTTGTTTGCAGCCCGACGTTTAATTTGAGTTTTAATTTCTTTTCTTTTAATTTTACACCAGTTTAACCACTCACTTTATAACGTCTGCAAAATGGCGCCGTTGCCGGGGACTAGTTTATTCTAGTCCCTAAGCCCCGGATTATTCACTTGTTTTATTAGAATATTTTGTCTATATTATTTTTGTTTGTTGTTTATATTTATTATCTTTTATATTTTGTTTATATTATTATGTTTGTTTCTAATCATTTTATTTTCTAATCTTTTTTTCAGTAGTTTTGTTTTATACAGAAAAACACAAAAAAAAAAAATCTCTGTACGTGGCAAATGGAAGAAGCGTTTGAATTTTGGCAGGATTTATACTGCTCCGTATGTGGGGGAGCTCATGATTTTGAGGATTGTCTCATAGTCCAAGAGCAACTCTGGTTAGAAGATCAACCAGACTACCTGGAGAGAATCGCTCAACTACTAGAGCAATCAATGAGCGAAACAGTTCAAGAGGTAGAACACCCCACTACAAACGAGCCATTCATAGAGACTCCTCCCTCTAAAATCAATTACCGCTATTTTCCATCCTTCTCTATAATATACCCAGACAATGAGGATATTTACATCCTCGAAAATGAAGAGAAGGAATTGCCACCACCTCCCACCAAAATATCCAAACAAAACGCCACTATCACTTTCAAAGAATCAGTTCTCTTGAAGATGATATCAAGCGTTCTTTCTACAAGCCTCACCTACAAGAGGAGGAAGTTTACATCCTCCAATTTGAGGAAGAGAAATCATTACCGCCGGGTCTTCTGTTAGAACTACGTTCCCGGCAATACCTCCTCAAACACCAGATTTTGTGGAGTATTAAATTTCTTATTTTATATGCCGAGGTAACGTTTTGTTTTGATCCAGGATAACGAAGCAGCGTCTAGCCAAAGACGTTAAATAAGGGCAGCTTCCCGGGAGGCAACCCGGGTGTACTTTTATTTTATTTTGCTTTTATGCTCTTTTTAATTTCCAGGTTCTCTTTAAATTTTATTTTTGCTAAACTTTAAACCCCGTTTTCAGTATGGTTGCTTCTAGTGTTTTATGCAGGTGCACCTCCATGTGGACACCGCAACCAAGCTACGCTACTTGAGGCTGAAGCTCAAGTGGGGGGAAACTCCTAAAACGCAAGCAAAAATAAACTCAGGGGAGTACCAGTTTCTTTAATTATGCTTTTATTTGAATAAAAACTGCAGAGGAGCGTTTATGTGCTTAAATGTTTAATTGTGATCTTTGTGTTATCTCTATTTTATCTACTTACCGAAAAGGTCTTCTGAAACCTTCCCTTGTTTTTCTGGTGAACAATGAGGACATTGTTCAATTTAAGTGTGGGGGAGTGTGCCCTTTTCGGTAACATTTTGTGCTTAAAATGTTTAATCTCTCTCCTTATCATGCGTTTGTCCAATTCAAATATTATGGACCCTTTTATGTGGGTTGTTCTCTTTAAGAATAAATATTGTTATGAATTGTAGGATAAATGGTACAAATTTTAAAATTTTGATTACTTTTGAGGAGCATTTTATATGCGGTGTGACCAAATATCTGCAAATGGTTGGATTTTATTGCTCAGGGTTTCTTTCTGTCCTCTCTCTTAGGGATTGCTAAGGGGTGCTTCTCTGTTAAAAAAAGAAAAGAAAAAAAAGAATACAAAATAATAATAAGGGACTAGCGAGACACCATTGGTAACCAACAAAGAGAGTTGAGTGTTCTGAAATACAAAGGCGTGATGCCTACATTTTCTCATCCCTTATGCAAAAGTGAAACAAATGCATAAGTCTATTTTTCCTTTTGTTTTCTCCTCAATGCCATTCTTGAGAGAAGTTGGCAATGGTAAAAGTTCTCAGTCACCTAAACAAAAGAAACATTGAAGTACCTTAGATCATACCCCGAAACTCTATATTTTATTTTTATCCTGAGCACACCTATGCCACCAGCAGTTGATTTTTCACACTCCTCAATTAAGTTAAAAAGATCATGTTTATCCTACCCTTCATAATAATATTTGTTAGTATTGAGCATTCCCTACTTGGGTACGTAGTTTTGCTTGAGGACAAGCAAAAAGATAAGTGTGGGGGTGTGATAAGTGTCCAAATGAGCATGTTATTTAGGTGTATTTCATGTATAATATTAGCACTTTTCTTGCTCATTTCTCCACTTCGGTTAGTTTTCCTCTAGTTTATGTTTTATTGTTTATCTCACAAAATTATTGGTTTAACATGAGGAAAACCAAGCCGGGAGTGAAGTAGACAAAGAGACGAACGCGTAGACGCAAACGGCTCAGAAAACGGAGTCCAAACGAAGAATCTAGAGCCGGTCAAAGTTTGAAGGAAAATAGGCCACGGTCAAGGGTGCAACCGCCCCATAACTAGCGGTCTCCTCACGTGCAACCGCCAGGCGGACACCACCACACCAAACCGCCACTTATCAGGCGGTCTCCCAGGCGGACACCACACCACCAACCGCCACTTATCAGGCGGTCTTCCACAGGCGGTCGTGACTAATTATAGTCGCGACCAGTTTCTTCTTCGCCCGTCGTCGTCTGCAACTTACCTTCACCGACTGTCTGCAACTCGCCCACTCGTCCACTGCGCCTACCTTAATTCACGCCTGTGTTCAGCTGTCTGTCCCCTGCAATAAATGAGCAATCAGTGAAATCAATCTGCCGCCTCAATCAATTCCTCACGCGTTCCTTATCTGCTGCCTCTTCTTTTCTTCTATAAAAGCCACGAGCTTCTGCTCAAAAATAACGAGCCCCTTCCACGAGAACACTACCGATCCATTATCCCTTCCTCTCTCCATTTTATTTTCTCTTCATTCCACAAAATCCACCTCTAGCCTACGTATACAAAATAGCAGAGCGAGACGGAGTGATTACATGATTTCTATCATTCTTGTTTCTGTTATTCTATTTAATATGTTAGGCTAGTTTACATACGCTCTGGGAATGGTTATTATGTTTGTATTAATTATGCTATATTTTTACTGGTTTAATTTATATACAGTTTGTTACGCTTAAAGGTTATCACGCACCTTTTTAATAAATGTCATGAGTTTATTAAATTGCTTTCCTAAGTCTATTTTGATCAGACCGGTGATAAATAGACAGGTTAATTAAGCCGTAAAACTGGAGGAAACTTGTTATGATTTAATAAGTTAGTATTCAGTTGCAAATGTAATTCCTCAATACTCCTCTGCCGTTCGCAGGCTTTTGCTTGAACCTTGATTAGAACCTTGCATTACAGGTGAACGAGTTCTTATGAGGCTATGACTTAGTCCTTAAGATAATTACAGGAACCTTGCCAAATTATTAAACCAGTAGAGATAGCTTAATTATGCAGATTATATTAACCTGACCCAGAGTTCCATTTTATTTATCTATTAACTTAGTTTATTTTATCTTTTCTTTTTTATTTTACAAGTCAATTAATCCCCCCTCTTGTGACACGCTTAGGTACTATTATATGTACATTAGTCCCACGGTTCGACATCCGGTTGCTTACAATTTTCACTATACTACTGCGACCGGGATTTGTTTGCAGCCCGACGTTTAATTTGAGTTTTAATTTCTTTTCTTTTAATTTTACACCAGTTTAACCACTCACTTTATAACGTCTGCACTTATATTGATGATCTTGACAATGGAGATGTTTTATAACATATTCCAAGAGAAGAAAATACTCAGACAGCTATTCAGCAAGAAGAAGATCCCAACTTAAGAAGATATACTATACAGAGACATACTTCTGAATATCTGAAGGATTATTACCTTGATGAAACATCAGAAACTTCAGATGGTGTTTTCACTGCTATCATGACTGAAAGACCACGAAATAGCAGTCATCAGGCTAATTGTATTTCTACTTCACTTATAGATATTACTCCTGTTAACACACTGTCCTGTTATGTTTTGACTTCTAATTCTCAAATTGTTTTAGAAAGTTTAGCAAAAATAGAGAACCAGAATCTTACCTTCAAGCTTCACAAGACCTGAAGTGGGTGGAGGCAATGGGAAAAGAACTCAAATCTCTAAAGGATAACAACATGGTCAATAGTGGACTTTCCACCAGGAAAATTTGCAATGGGCTGCAAGTGGGTCTTTAAGATCAAGCTGAGAGCAGAAGGAAGTTTAAAGAGGTATAAAGCCCGGATTGTTGCAAAGGGTTATGCCTTGAAATATGGTGAGGACTACTAGGAAACGTTTTCTCTAGTAGTCAAGATGACTACCACACAAATTATAGTGACAGTAGCTATAAAGAAAGGTTGGAGTATTAACCAATTGGACATAAACAATGCTTTCCTCCAAGAGGACTTACAGGAAGAGGTGTTTATGCGGATTTCTGAAGGTTTGGAAGATGTTTACACAGGTGAAGTGTGCAAGCTACAAAAATCCTTATACGGGCTGAAGCAATCTTCAAGAAAATGGTATGAATTTCTAACCTTGTTCCTTGAATTACATGGCTATGTTTAGTCCAAAAATGATTACTCTATGTTTCTTAAGTTTAATGGGCTTCATGTAACCTTTCTAGGAATATATGTAGATGATATGATACTTACGAGAAATGACCCAACTGAAATAAAGAAGATAAAAGACATCCTTGATAAATAACTCGAGATAAAGGATCTAGGAAATTTAAAATACTTTCTTGGAATAGAATTCCTTTATTCAGTCCAGGGGGTAATTATAAGTCAAAGCAAATATGCCACTGACTTAATAACATAATTTCTTCCTTCTAGTGCTTCTGCTCGCTATTCCTTTGCCTGCAAGAACAAAGTTGCTACCATATCAAGGAGAACCTCTCACAGATCCAACATATTATCGAAGATTGGTAGGCAAGGTGAACTTTATGAGAAATATTAGACTGGACCTAACCTACCCTGTCCAACACCTTAGTCATCAGTTCATGAAACGGCCTACAACATGTCATCTAGATGCTACACTTCACATGCTCAAATACATAAAAGGAACACTAAGACATGGAGTTCTATTAAACAACCAACCCCAAACACGGGCTAAAGGTTAGGGACGTTACACGCCGCGTGCTGTACTACCTATGCCACGCAAGGGTGTATTCTAAACTCGTGAACATAAAAGAAAGGAAACACTTGAATAAATACAAACGTTTACAAATTGTAATCAAAAGTATAACTCTAATGCATAACGCAAGAATGCTACAAATACTGAAGTCTGAAATCAAGTACGAAGTCAGTTATACTACTTCAAAAGCATAAATAGAAAGATGAAGTCTAAAACACTTCCAAAGCTCGTGACCTCCACCGAATGGTTAATCTGCAACTGTTATATGTTGTTGTTATACCCAAATTTTCAACCCCCCGGAAGGGAGTCTATACTAATAGGCTAGTTTGGTCAAGTAGCAAGGGTTCCCGGTTCGATCGGCACATCTCAGGGTACTAGGGACAGCTAAATCATCTCCTGGGGCATTTTTGTAAATTTTCAAGGCTCCTAAGCCCTCTATAGGCTTTCTCTCTCCTCCAAAGAAGGGTCAAATCAATTCAAAATGCTTTGATATTTTAACCCATGATAGAGGATGACATTCTAAGCATTATGGCATTGGAATTTTGATTTTTCGAATTTCCAATAATTTTCTAGCAATTTCTGATTGAATCTGAGGAGAAATTGAATTTAAAAATATTCCAATATCCAAAAAATTCGATTCTACTTTAGAAAAATCAGAAATATCATCCTTTACCCATGTGTAAAATTTCATAATCAAATTCTTTTTGGAAGCCCTTGAGTTAAAACGTCGGTAAATCTCGGTTTTTACCGGATTTTTCTATCTTTAAGGAAGCATATATAAGGAACCTTATCCCATGATCAAATCAGAACCTCATATGCTCAAGAACCCTAGGGAGTCAGAAAACACAACCTTCTCTCTCTCTCTCTCTCTCACGTTTTCCAACACCCGGCCACCCAAATCATACCGAAAATCCCCCGAAATCACCATCTAAACACGTTTTCCAATCCCCAAAGCACCAATAATCATCAAAACCCCACAAAAACACCACCAAAACGTGAAGAACAACAAGAACAACCAATCACCAGAAGCTCGGTTCGAAAATCTTTCGGGTCTGCCACAAACGGAGCACTCTACGAATCCCGGTGTGAAGAATCGATGTGAATCCGAAGGTAAAACAGGTAGAAATCCCACTTTCCTAACTCTCCACGACATTATCAGTCTTGCCTCAAAATTCGGGCTTAAACTAACTCTTTTTCGTTTCTGTATTGCACATTGTTTTAGCTACTGCCTTGTTACTTGTTTGCTAAGTTTCGTATTGATTTTGATGTCAAATTGAGTTCTTTCAGTTACTAACGTGTTTAAAATCTTTCAGGCTACACACCCATAAAATTTGAGCTCAAAACACCCTCGGGAACCATCAAAAACCCACCGTCTGTGGGTTGTCCGTGACCTCAGACTCATTGTCCGGGACCACGGACGGTGGCGGGATTTTGTATTTTTCAATTTTTCAAATTTTAGGGTTTCTGTCAATACATGTCCGGGCCCACGGACACCCTGTCCGTGGCCCCGGACTTTTCAAGTTTGCGTTTTTATTTTAGTTCTGTTTTTGAAATCACCTAATTCAACTGGGGTCCATGGTCTCGGACATTTGGTCCGTGGCCACGGACGCAATTAAAGTTTGACCTAATTCTGCCTCCGAAACCCTAGTTTAGGTAACTTTCAATTTCACTTTGATTTTCTGTCAAAAAACGTTAAAAAATAAAAAAACAGAAGCGCGCACCTAGGTTAAAAACAACTTTGTAGCAAGCCGTAAATAAACCAAGTAGAGGAAAAACGACCTAGGAAGGGTAATGAAAGTAATTTGAACCCTAATTAAGTCGAATATCAAGCCCCCGAACCTGAACTCTCCTTTCCTAATTTGATCTAGGTTAAAATTAGGTGGCGACTCATAATAGGTTCCAGTGAGCTAGCTTAGGTTTTAATAATTATTGTTATATGACATAGTTATTAATCTTAGGTTATAAGTGGACCTAAAGCCCGATAAGATCCTAATCAGCTTTAATCAACATAGGATAGGGTTTAAAATCGAGGCTCACAGACTGGCGACTCTGCTGGGGAAATAATTCTTAATATTAACTTGTTTAATTTTAAGAAGAGGGCTTAACTCAAAAAATTGTTTATTTATGGCTTTATTACTTTGTTTGTTTACTTTCGTGCGCACTTTAATTTCTGCACCTTTGCATCATATGAGAGCGAGGGTCCACACATATCGGTTCTACCCCGGGACCCGTCTGAGGGTCCCCTGTCAGGGACTCTCACCTTTTAGGTGATGTGAATAAGTGGGGGAAAAGAGGAGGGTGTCGTCTAACCACACCCCCTTAATATCTGGGCTTTAGCCCCTTGCATTTTCCTGGCAGTATCCTTACCTAGCCCATTGTTTGGTCAGTCAAAGACCCGACCGTAGACGCACACCCTCAGGTGATGTGAAAAAAGTGGGGAAGCCCAAAGAGAATAGTGTGCAAGCCCTATTCCTTTGTGGCGACCTGGGCCCATGGCCCAAGCACCTCTCCGGATCGATCCATACCCAGTTTGATTTTAACGTCTAGTGAGGACATGTTGAATTTGTGTGGGCCTTGTTTACCTGTATGATCGGCCCACTACCCAGCCTATAAATTGATAGGAACTTTTCCTACATCAACTCAGCCCAACCCGATATCGCAGCTTTATTGCTTGCGGCCCAAAGGCCTTGCTTGATTTGAATGTGTGAGTTATTTGTTCGGGCTTCGGCCCAAAAGTTTTGATTTAGATGATTTTTCTTCTGGCCCAATTTGAATTATCCAATTAGTTCTAGGCCCATAAAAAAGAAATTCACCTGAACTTGAAATTACTCACAAGTCTTGAAAATAAAACATTCTTTGGCTTAGCAACCATCTTCTCTGACCCAAAGAAAGTTAGGCCCATTCGTGATTTAGGGACCATTCCAGCTCATGCGCTTTGCTTCGGGCCCAAACACATTCCGGCCCAAGGGCTCATTCTAGTTTAGGTAGACTTCTTATCATGACCCTAACCTAAAACCCTAGATCTAGGTGTTATCTCTCGGGCACGATCAAAACCATCTGTTTAGATTTCAGTCCAAATTCCAGTTCATAGTCTGAAAGATACTTCAACCCAAACACCTCATTTTCTGGGTATCCTGGCCCACTTGCTTTCAGCCTAAGCCTGTTTCAATCTATCTTGTGAAGTGTCATTCTCACCTTAGTGTCTTTCAACCCATTTCCTCTTGTTAGCTAATAATGGACTTCTTGGAAACAGGCAAGCCCGAATCCAGATATGGCAGAAGAAGGAAATCCGATCAACACGGATGCCTAGTTGGTCACTGTGCAACAAAGGTGCAAGGTCTTGGAGTCCATTGTCGAGGAATTGAGGAGTAAGGCTAATCTCCAGGGGACAAATCAGCACACTCTGGAAAAGCTTGTGGATGAAAATCTTAACCGTAGTTACCTCGAGATTGACTCCGTTAGGGCCCAATATCCTCAAACACGTGTGGGGAAGGATGTTCCTGACAACCAACTAGCTGCGGAGGTTAAAAGGGTTTTTAAAAGGATTGAGCGCATAGAGAAAGCCAACAAACCAGCTGGCTTCGATTATTTCTCCACGGCGTCGTATCCCGAAGTTGATCTTCCCCCAAAGCTGAATCTTCCTACACTCGCTTTGTACAAGGGTTCCTCGGATCCACAGATTCATTTGGCTATGTTCGACCGGGAAATGTCCATCTTGGGGCTCAACGACATGCAAAAATCCAAAGTTTTCGCACGCTATCTAGACGAGACTCCTCAGCGTTGGTATCTCACTCAGAAGATGAATACCAAAACCTACGAGGAAGTTTGCGAGGCTTTCCTAAATCATTTCGAGTATGCTAAGAACCTCGAGGTCACTAGAATCGATCTGGCAGGAACTCGACAGAAAGACGGTGAGTCCATGTCTGACTTCATCAAGCGTTGGAGGAGAAAGGCTGCAGCCATGCCTACCAAAATGGACGAGCAAGAGAAAATCCGCATGATAATTGAGAACATGCGAAAACAACACAACCATGAGCTAAAATTTATGTATTTTCCGAGTTTGGACATGTTGTTGGGGCAAGTCGGTATTCTAGAGGAAAGGATTCATAAGGAAGGGTTGGAGCTCGAGTGCTCAAGAAACTCCGACAGCGGCTCCAAATTATCTAAGCCAGGACCAGAAAAGGCTTATCTTCAGACAGTAGCTTGCGCTCAAAGCAGTTTCCCAGAAGTGAATGTGGTTCAACGACCTAGAGCTCCGCATCAAAACCTTAGAGTGGTACCCTTACCACGCCGAAATTCATCGCAAAGGGAATTCACCAACATTGGCCGAGCACCAAGTCAGGCGTTTGAAGAGCTTCAGAAGAGAAACCTGCTACAGCCCCTGGCCCCTCGGCCAGGAACCACTCATTTGGGGAGGCATCTTAATCAATTCTGCCACTACCATCAGTTGCCTGGCCATTATGCTGACAATTGCCGAGCATTGAAGCACAAGATTCAAGACCTTCTCGAGCAAGGAGTCCAATTTTTCTAAGTATGCAGATCGTTTTATTTATGTTTTCCTGCATCTTCAAATTTTCCTAGTAGCTTATTTTCTTAGTTAGTTTTCAGTCACCTCAGATTGTAATCTTTATGTTTCTTTCATGATTCATAAATAAAATCATAGTTCCATTTTCACAATTTCTGTACAAACAATTTTTCATTTGTTCATTGAAAAGAAAAAAACAAAAATATTTCTCAAGGAAAGGGATCACGGAGTAATCATTTCCCGACTATGGAACAGAACGATTTGTCTCTTGTTTCTAAAAGTTGAACATGCCACGTTAAACACCACAACTCACCCCTAAACAAACCACATTGCGGTTCGGAGTCCACATTTGTCAAATTGTTGTCATAAACCCTGGATTAATACTGGGGGCAATCTAAGTTTAAGTTTGTCATCTTTTATCAATTGTTTAAATGTGCGAACGAGTATCCGAGTGAAAATCTCGCGAGAGTGTCTTGAGTGGAAAAACCATGAGTGAGCGAGCGTGTCATTTTTACACGACTACGGTGAGACCACATTCAAAGGTAAGGTAAACGGCATAACTCTGACCGAAGGAGATAATTTGTAAATTTACTCTTAGACCTGCGAAAAGTAACAAAGAACGGATACACAACTATCAGGAATGATGAAGCACCTAGGTACAGCACCACATAGTCAAAAGCTTGTGAACCCTGACGTTAAACCCTAGGCACCCCCGCTGAGCCTTTCATATATCCCTTTTCGATATTATGAACTCCACAAAATAACCTAGCCAATGATGAATGTCCGACCCGGTGACCAAAGGAAGCGAGGAGCTCGAATCTCAGATAACATCTTCATCAGTTCAAAGAAGCAACACCGCTATCAGCATGACGAAGCGATCCGTAAATGGTCCCAGAGTGACACAGGATCCAAAGAGCTCACATCAAAACATCTCTCGAAGCCCAAAACCGGGAAATACAAGAACCCCGAAGGCAAAGTCAAGAAAGGATAAAATAAAAAGGCAAACCCGAAGTGCCTCGAAGAAATCCAAATGACAAAAAGAGAAATGGTGTAAAGGACAACTTCAAAAGTCCAGGTCCAGAAGCTCGAAAACAACGTCAACGTGAAACAGCTAGACAACTTCAAGACAAGGAAGATGAATCTGAGAGAAGACGCAAGTTGCAGCTTTGGTCACCCATTTAAGCTCCACATACCTCAAATATCCTCCATGATCCCGTCGTCTTTCATCACACCCTATGGCCACATTATAAGCTTTAAAGACTTCCGACTTGATAGTTGTGTATCTAATCACGTGAAAGTAACAGATCGAATGCGTAAATCCACCAAATGTCAAATTCAATGGTCTAGAAGTTTTGACCGTGAGCAGAAAACAAGTACAAGCATCAAACACGCTGAGTGTAGGCTAGGAAGCACCACATCAAAACATAAGCCGTGACCTTGTGAGGACGAGACCCGTTCGCGCGCTTAATCAAAGAAAATACTAGGGGCAATCGATCGTTTCGATCGATTGCCATGAACTCTAGCTCAGATTGTCCTAAGGAAAAATACTGGGGGCAATTGTTGGTTCCAACAATTGCCATGTCAACACCAATTAAAACTCAATGATTGAGCACCACCATCCCACCGCAGACACACATAAGCCGTTACCACCACGCACACACTCCCAAGCCCGTTATTAGCCTTACCTCCACAAAAACATCAGGCCCGTCATAACCCCGACCACCATCCAAAATCACAGCCTAATCCCATGTCTATCACAAATCCTGAACACCGGAAAAAGCCTTTAACATCACACACTTCCACCAATGACATGTCCATTTTTCAAGAAACAAATTGCAGATATGAAATTTTTAGTCAGGAAATGATCATTTCACTTTCCTTTTTCAGCAGAGTCTTTCGCAAGCATTGCCATGTTTGGCACATTTTTCAACAGTTCTTTGTTTTGGGCAAGCTTCCAACAAACACTCTAGTTGCATTTTACATAACACCTCAACATTGCCATGTTTGGCACCTTTTCCAACAATTTCCTGTTTTGAACGAGTATCTTTCATGTATTTTGATTGCATACATCTTATCATCATTGCCATGTTTGGCACTCTAGTAATCAGTTTTCATCATTTGCACGAGACCATTATCTTCCTAACTTATTTTTAGTCCGAGACCCAAAATCTGTACGAGGCCCTACAGTTTCCTTATTCAGTTCGAGACCTAGCATCTTCATTTAGTACGAGACCTAGAATCAGTGCGAGATCCAGCTTTTTCTTCAACCATTTAGTACGAGACTTTAGTGCGAGACCCATCTTATTCATCAGTGCGAGACCCACCATCTTCAGTGCGAGACCATGCATCTTCATCAGTGCGAGACCGAGCGTCATAATCCAGTGCGAGACCAGTACGAGACCTAGTATCATCTTCAGTACGAGACAGGTACGAGACAGAGTGTGATCTAAGTTGGCGGGGCAGAGGCAATAAGTCCCCATCTTCATGTCAACTTCTTGGGAGAAACAACTAGTGGGCAGTGGCGCTAAGTCCCCTTGGTAATCTAGAAGTTTTCCCAGCACCCCAGTTGGTGGGCAGAGGCAATAAGTCCCCATAGTATACCAACCAGGAGCATTGGAGTGGGTTTCGGTCCCCAGAAGCATCCGAGCATCATCAGCATCATCAGCATCTTCAGCATCGTCAGCATCATCAGCGTCATTAGCATCATTAGCATTTCAACATCCTTGCATTTGCAAACCACCCAATTTTCACTTGTTAGGTTGTCAACGCCTTAGAATCGCTTGACACTATCTCAATTTCACATTTTAGGTAGTCAACGCCTTAGAATAGCTTGACATCATATCATCCTTATAGGTAGTCGGCGCCTTAGAATAGTCTGACATTACTTCATTTTTACCTTTAGGTGGTCGACTCCTTAGAATCGCTCGACATCCTTCCACTTTACTCATAGGTGGTCAGCGCCTTAGAACAGCTCGACACAATTTATCGGATTTCAATTGCATGTGGGGTCTTTTAAGATCCAAAATTTTGGGGTATCGCTCAAGCATCAACCAGCCTTTTCATTTCCATTACAAAGTCTAGTTGACGGGGGGCAATCTATTATACCCAAAATTTCAACCCCCCGGAAGGGAGACTATACTAATAGGCTAGTTTGGTCAAGTAGCAAGGGTTCCCGGTTCGATCGGCACATCTCAGGGTACTAGGGACAGCTTAATCATCTCCAGGGGCATTTTTGTAATTTTTCAAGGCTCCTAAGCCCTCTATAGGCTTTCTCTCTCCACCAAAGAAGGGTCAAATCAATTCAAAATGCTTTGATATTTTAACCCATGATAGAGGATGACATTCTAAGCATTATGGCGTTGGAATTTTGATTTTTCGAATTTCCAATAATTTTCTAGCAATTTCTGATTGAATCTGAGGAGAAATTGAATTTAAAAATATTCCAATATCCAAAAAATTCGATTCCACTTTAGAAAAGTCAGAAATATCATCCTTTACCCATGTGTAAAATTTCATAATCAAATTCCTTTTGGAAGCCCTTGAGTTAAAACGTCGGTAAATCTCGGTTTTTACCGGATTTTTCTATCTTTAAGGAAGCCTATATAAGGAACCTTATCCCATGATCAAATCAGAACCTCATATGCTCAAGATCCCTAGGGAGTCAGAAAACACAGCCTTCTCTCTCTCTCTCTCTCTCACACATTTTCCAACACCCGGCCACCCAAATCATACCGAAAATCCCCCGAAATCACCATCTAAACACGTTTTCCAATCCCCAAAGCACCAATAATCATCAAAACCCCACAAAACACCACCAAAACGTGAAGAACAGCAAGAACAACCAATCACCAGAAGCTCGGTTCGAAAATCTTTCGGGTCTGCCACAAACGGAGCACTCTACGAATCCCGGTGTGAAGAATCGATGTGAATCCGAAGGTAAAACAGGTAGAAATCCCACTTTCCTAACTCTCCACGACATTATCAGTCTTGCCTCAAAATTCGGGCTTAAACTAACTCTTTTTCGTTTCTGTATTGCTAATTGTTTTAGCTACTGCCTTGTTACTTGTTTGCTAAGTTTCATATTGATTTTGATGTCAAATTGAGTTCTTTCAGTTACTAACGTGTTTAAAATCTTTCAGGCTACACACCCATAAAATTTGAGCTCAAAACACCCTCGGGAACCATCGAAAACCCACCGTCCGTGGGTTGTCCGTGACCTCGGACTCATTGTCTGGGACTACGGACGGGTTGTCCGTGACCACGGACACCCACGGACGGTGGCGGGATTTTGTATTTTTCAATTTTTCAAATTTTAGGGTTTCTGTCAATACATGTCCGGGCCCACGGACACCTTGTCCGTGGCCCCGGACTTTTCAAGTTTGCGTTTTATTTTAGTTCAGTTTTTGAAATCACCTAATTCAACTGGGGTCCGTGGCCACGGACGCAATTAAAGTTTGACCTAATTCTGCCTCCGAAACCCTAGTTTAGGTAACTTTCAATTTCACTTTAATTTTCTGTCAAAAAACGTTAAAAAATAAAAAAACAGAAGCACGCACCTAGGTTAAAAACAACTTTGTAGCAAGCCATAAATAAACCAAGTAGAGGAAAAACGACCTAGGAAGGGTAATGAAAGTAATTTGAACCCTAATTAAGTCGAATATCAAGCCCCCGAACCCGAACTCTCCTTTCCTAATTTGATCTAGGTTAAAATTAGGTGGCGACTCATAATAGGTTCCAGTGAGCTAGCTTAGATTTTAATAATTATTGGTATATGCCATAGTTATTAATCTTAGGTTATAAGTGGACCTAAAACCCGATAAGATCCTAATCAGCTTTAATCAACATAGGATAGGGTTTAAAATCAAGGCTCACAGTTGTGGAAAGGGGTGAGCATCTCAGTAAGTAGTGACCGTCATCAACGAGGTCGCTTAAAACAGTTGAAATCAGAAGCGGATGTAGAAGAGAAACAGACATAATTGTAATTCTCAAATCAGGCAGAAAGATAGCAAATTCAATAACAAAATGGAACGCACATGTTCCTAGTTCAGAACACTCAAGAGTACAATCGGAAGGGGACAACAGTACAAAGCATAACACTTAGAAAGGGTGGGAGACCCATGGATCTAACAGATCCCTCGGCAACGTAGAAATGACCAACATGCCAAAGGGTTCGTCAACCCAACAGAACAGATTGGGAATGGCCCACACTCAGAATGATGTCTACATGGTATACCATGGAATAGCTCGACCCAGCCATTCACGGCTCAGAAGCAAAGTATAGTGTCCCAAAACAAAAGTTTACAAATATAGAAGCAAACTTGCATTCAAACATGCCTAAAAACCTTAGGAATCAGTAGTATGGACTTAGAGGAGTCCAACGCCGCAAACGACACTCAAAACGGAGTTTAGACAAAGAAGTTATATCCAAATCAGAGAGATGTTCGAACATGTGTCCGAACGTCAATGTAAGGACACAAGTCTCAAAGATAGCCGAATGTCCGAACATGTGTTCGAACATCAATGTTCAGACACAAGTCAAGACTCAAAACCTAAAATACCCCAAACTTAAATATAGGGATTAAAATTAATCTAATACGTATTTAAGGGCCTAATGGTACCTAATTAATATTGGTAAGGAGAATAAATCTAAAAAGAAATAAAGAAACACTTAAAAAGCGAAAAACGCTAAATAAGCGTTAAATAACCATAGGAGGTATGAGACTCGGTTAGAGTATTATATGGATTCTAAGGGTTTCATAAGACCTAAATAATATATGGGAACAACTCTCGAAGAAAACGGATCCTTAAAACGGATTAAAACCACTAACGAACCTTAAAGCGCGTTTTTTGAGGTAACCGGGAAAACGTGTCTTTAAGCGGGTCAAATAGACTCGTAACAATTTTGGTCAACTAAATAATCATTAAAAATATTAGTGAAGCTTTAGGACCAATAAAATCAATAAAACGAGGAATTAGTAAAAACTGTCAAAAACGAGAAGTTGTGGGGTAGAAACATAAATAACACAAACTTATGTGTCCACTTTTAAAATAAAAAGCAAAGTGTGTGTGTGTGCAGTGGGGGTGTCCGATTTGGGCCTCTCTCTCACTCTCCTCACTTATCCAATATGTACAAAAGACAAAAATAATAAAAGTAACCCCACTCACCTTTATTCTCTCTCTCCTCCATTTCATTCTCTTCACTCACGTAGAGCTCACCCTCCTCCTCTCTATTTTCTCCTTCTTGACCGATAACAATGGTGAAATGAGAAACCCCCACACAAACCCAACTTCTCTCCTCTTGTAACCCCCTCAAATCTCTTCCAAAAATTACAAAAACTACACCATTGGAATCCTCTCATCAAGAGCTACATTTCCATCCTTTCAAAATTCGAAAACCAACATTTTTGTTTTTATGGGTATGTCCCATTTGGAGCTTCAAGGCCACCATTAGAAGGCCCTCCTTCTCCTTGTTCTATTGAGGTAAAAATATTCTTAAAAACTCCATCTTTTTCTAGCCTCAAGGGCAAAACGAAAATGTAAACTAAAACCCTTGCTTGCTTCTTGGTGCTAGCCGATTTTGGCCTTGTTGGTGGAGTTGGAATTTTGTTCTTGAGCCACTCCGAACTTCACTTACACCCTTGCAAGGTAAGGAATTTTCTAAACCCTAAAACCCACATTAAAAGCTTAAATAATGTTAGGGTTAAATTTTAGTATTGAATGGTGTATTTAAGAATGGGTTGTGATGTTAGATTGGTTGAGAGACTAAAACCGGTAGAGAGAAGGAAGGAGGAAGAAGCAAGAAGAACAAAGAAAATCTAGAAGAAAAACAAGGTAATTAAACTCACCTTTGTGTAGTCTCGTATATATATGTGTAACAGATTTTAGAAGTTTGAAATGAGTAATGGAAATGGTATTGTGTAGTAATGTATTGCGCAGGAGAATCTAAGTGCTTAAAACCGTTGAAAGACATGTAAAATGTATTGAAACTTAGTTGGGTATTGGGTCGTTGAGTGCAGGAAATTTTAGTAGTGTTTTAGTATTGGTAATTGTGTATGGGAGCTTGTATATTGATGTTGTGTATAAACAAGTGAGATGATGTTAATGTGTGAGGAAACATTGTGGTGAGAGTGTATAAAATATAGGGGAGACAATGGCAAAATTTGCCTAGGATTATAACGCTTAGTGAACCAGAAACTAGGTGACTAATAAGTGTTGTAACAGATTTTGATAGAGAAAGATAAAGGAGTAGATTGGGAGAGATAAATAATGTATTGTGATGTACTCGGAACTCTAGAAATGACATTAGAAGAGGTGGTTAGAGAAGGGGAGAGTAAGTGTCAAAATTGTAGCAAAGAGGTATTAGATTGCATTGTAGAACTAAGAAGAAATAGTGTGCAAGATTTGGTAAAATGAATGTTGGACTTGGGTATAGATGGTACAATTGCTTGGAAATGAATTGGCTTGGTAAGAGGAGGTATTTGGGATGCTAGGAGTGACATTGGTAGAGGAAGTATTGGATGTTAGAAGTTGGAACAAAAATCTGTAGCATTGAAGGATGCAAAACTGTTGTAAGTGTGGAAGGGAAGTGATGAAATTGTGTAAGTGGATTGATGGATTTAGTGAAGAATTTGGTGGATGAACTAAGGCAATTTGAAGGGCCTAGGTAGTGTTTAAACATGTGGGATTACATGTAAGAAGATTGGAGAAACAATGGGTAAAGTATAGGACTGAAAACAGAAGTAAAAATGCAAATACTGGGCCAGACCGGACTTGCGACCGGACTTGCAAGTTCGGTCGAGCCCAGGTTTACAAAGACGGGAATGCTTCTGGAATGGACCGAACTTGCGACCGGACTTGCAAGTTCGGTCGGACCAGAAAAATTCTCCCGTCAGTAACCTTCTGGAATGGACCGAACTTGCAAGTTCGGTCGGCCAGAAAAATTTCCGTCTTGTAAGCTACTGGAATGGACCGACCTTGCGACCGGACTTGCAAGGTCGGTTGGGCTAAAATTTTCCGTTAAGTAACTCACTGGAATGGACCGACCTTGGGACCGGACTTGCAAGGTCGGTCGGCCCTGGAATTTTCACCCGATGTAGCCTACTGACTTGGACCGAACTTGCAAGATCGGTCGCGTTCGGGTCAAAACTTACAAAAAAAAAACTATAAGACTATGGTAGTATATGTATGTATGTATATGATACCCACCTAACATACGTGCATATATTGAAAGTATACCATTGTTAAGCGATGAAAAGTAAGTAAATAAAATGTAAGTATAAGAATGTGAAGACTTAGTAAGTATGAGTTAGGAAGCGTAAGGGTAACCGATTCAAATTAATGATAGTTAGATTAATTGTTCGATTGTATGTAAATCATAGGATTTGATTTGTGAACACCGGAGGAACATTGAGATACAAGTACCACGGTGAAAGGTATGTTTTCTTCATGCCCTGTATCCTAATCTGGTTACCCCGATTTGTGTGCTTATTTGATCACCTAAATAAGATAAATGCATGAATCTGACTATATTGCACTTATCTGTGCTTGTTTACATTGTTCTTGATATTTGTCTTAAACAATAGTTTGTATAATTCATGAAACATATGAATGATGATGATGTGTATTGTATTTTGTAGTATACTCGTATATTGCACTGTATTTTGTATGGATGAGTATATGAGCTTTGTATCATATTATTGTGGCTTGAATGAATTATTTCTGCTAATTCCTAACTACCTAACTCCTAACTTAAGTGAGTAAACCGGAATGAGTAGAAGTCCGATATAGTTTCGGCCACGCGTGAGGATGAGGAGACACAAGAGGTTGGATCCGATTCCTGGTTCGTAAGCTGGTCCACGGCCCAAATCCCTTAAGTGGGTAGCATCTGGATTAGTGAACCAAGTAAATCCCAGTGGTGGGACGGAGTAGTCCCCGGGCCGGAGTGGTCGACGACTTAACATGAGTAAGAGTAAGAGTAAGCAAGTATGGATCCGTAAGTAGTATGAGTATGTATGCGTATATATGAAGTAACGAGTAAAAGAGTAATCTCCACCGATTAACCCGGGTGGACCAATGAAGCTAACAAGAACTGTACTTGTGTATGTAATGAGTATGTGTATTCGGAAGAAGGTAAGTAAGTATTGAATGGTTATATCGTATTCGTTGGTAATGAATTGATGTATGTTGTTTGCGTAAGTACTATTGTATTGTGGGTAAGAGCATGTATGTATGTATGTTTGTATGAAAATGAACTGCATGTATTCGACCAAGTGGTCGGCGTACCCTCACTAGTACGCGGGGTATGCGGTTATCATGCGCAGCGAAAGCTGACCCCCTAGGGGGAAAGTTTTTAGTGTGCAGGTACCCGAAGCGGATGTGCTCAAGGTGAGAGACCGGCGGCACACCCTTGTACTTAGAAAGTAAGTAGTTGTGAGGAATGGGTAGATGTAGACTCTTAGTGAGTATGTATGAACTTGGAAGGGATATTATAATTGTATAAGGAACCTAGTAGACTCGGTTAAGCATATTGTAATGTATGGATTATGGAGGAGTAAGTATTGAATGGAGCATTATTGTATTTGATTGATGAATGGAGTATGTATTATAGATGTGTAGTACTCGGGATTCTGGTCCATCAGACCGATGCTGTATGTAGTAGCAGTAGCCTTGTTAGTCACGTGGGTGACTAACGGCATTGTATCACCCACTGTATGTAAGTATGTATCCGCTGCGTGTATCTGATGTGTAAGGAGAATGGACGGTAAGCATTGTATTAATGGTAGGGGTGTTACAAAAAGTGGTATCAGAGCGAAGTGTCGCTCTGATGACTAGAAATACCGAGTTTAGGAATACCGAGTAAGGAATTAGAAGCTTAGGGCTAAGGGCTGAGTGTTAGCATTAGAGATATGCTAGTTAGGAACTACTGGTGAGTACCGGATACCTACAATACCAGTCCCGCCCGCCGCAAACCCCACTGTATAACTTGGGAAAGGACGCCAGAGAGAAGAAAAGCCTTCTCATACTCGGGGAAAACCCGATCTGGCAGTTGTGAAGCAATCCCACGGTGAACAAGAACCGGCATATGGTAGATTCCAAGAACTGGAAGTCCCGGAGATGGATCCCGGTTGAACCACAACACCGCACGTAATAGTGGTAGGATGAACACTTAAACCACGAGGAGGCTACAACTTACAACAGCATGGGGCGACGTGCTTAGCAGTCGCGAAACCTAGCTAACCAACCAACTGCAGGAAAGAAGCACTAACCGTGCAACAGAATGAAAAAGGGAGCAGTAACGGAACCCGAGACACAAGTCTACGGGATAGTAATACTTGAATAATACCACCAACGGTATGCTAGCCGACTAAGGACATAGTCGGAAGCGGTTAACTCCAAAACTATAATGCCATTAAGGTTGCAGTACCTGGGCAATAAGCTCAGACAACTACAAGAACAACCATGAGATACAAACCAATAGGACTACAAACGTAGTACCTAAATGAGGAAGGCTCAGTAACCACCACAAATGTGTGGGAACGAGCCACAAGGAACGACACTAAACCAAATAGAACGGGAACCTCCAAGGAGTGGAGGAGTACCCAGATCTACGACAGCTATGTCTAGACCACCAAGAAGCTACCTAAAGGAGCGAGTATACCAATTATAGATCAATAAGATCGAGGGAAGCGTCAACAAGACTAACAAACACAAATGGAAACCATACCGTGATCGGTATAGGATTACTCAAAAACCGCCAGTACCACGCACTTGCTACGACAAGTGCAGTAAGAACATGAACATGTAAAGGAACACTCACACGTCACAAGTACATAGTAATGTACGGTGACCGTAATGAAACAACCACAGGATCACACATCCTAACCACCAGACCTATGAAACCTTGGGAAGGCTTAACGGCCGACTACTGTACTTACCAGTCAGTGAGAAGCTAGACTTGGTCAAGACCTCAAGCATGGCTATGCCATGAGAGATTTCTTTTAACACCGAACCATATTTTAAAACCCAAAAATTTTCTTTCAAAACCATAAACCTTCTTTTAAAACCTTGGATTTTAAAACCAGACCAACAGCATTACGGTGAGTATCAAAGAATGATACAAGAGGAGTTGACAATAGAATACTTCACCTAGGCGTGTGGCGAACACTACGAGTGTACCCGTTACGGGATATGGGACAACCGCACTCCGAAGGAGCTTGCGGGCCCGACATATAGTTGGGTAAGTGGTAACGTGTCAATATGGTACCCCACGTATGTATACATGTAGTGTGCGACACACGGGAAGTAGTCAACTCCGTTCTACGGACCATGAGTGAGTTCAAACCAGAACAGCTGGACACCTCAGACGATCAAGTATCAAGGAACTCAGAGAATCCATCTGGAGATGAGGAATAAGAACTAGGAAGTGCAAAGAGCACATACTAGTAAGTATAGACATTGGATATGTCTCAAGGACATCAAACGAACACGTGATAGCTGGGAAGTACACCCAGCCTAGACACGGTAAGGCAACCGCCTAACGTGAACACCACGATACTCAATAAACGGGACAGAGTTCCCAAGGACAATTACACGATTACCACAAATATAACCCATCATCGGAAAGGATACTTAAACCTAGTCTACCCAAGGACGGGAGACGCCATAACCCAGAAAGGGACAAATCAAGTACAATACCACAAGACGATACAGTGGACAACATATCATAAACGTTTGCCGGATGTAATGGCATAATTTAATGACACCCAGGAGCAAATCTTGAGGGTGACTGGATTAACAACAGCCAAACCAAGCGTCAAGATAAGAATACAGGAGCTGGAACGAACACTCGGTTAAGACACCGAAGGGATTTCACTTGACAGGAAATACCCTAGTCTACAATAGGCACTGATCAGCACCAGATTGCCTAAGAGCCTCCTATGAACGGAAGCGTGATGCCACGACTTACCATGGAGCCCAATAATATCTCCAACCTATGACGGTATACACGGAGTGGAAACATGTATAAGCAGCTTGCGAAGAGCATAGCTTGCAGCGATACGGCTCAGAAGTCGTAAACCAAATACGTTATATAACCTTAAACGGTTGCCAAACCGGCACCAATGGTTAACAAGACCTGCAAGAGATATTGCCTCATGCGACAAGAAATCAACAACTGGACCATAAATTCAAACCCAACATCCTGAGTGGCTTGGAGTAATGGCCAACTCAATGTCACTGTCACTAGGGCATCAACCTAGTATACAGTTGACGGAGTTCTTAATTACCGCCATGCCTTCTGTAGCAATGGTAGCACAGAGGCATAAGAATCATGATAATGCCAACATTGGCCTAGTTCACACTTGGACACTACGAGAAACCCAAGGGAAGATACCCCTCGTTAGCCTAAGACCACCAATGTGGTGAAGATGTGGACCCTGAGAAAGGCTTCCATCTATTATAACAGAAAAGCCTACGCATATAGACATTGCCAAGGGGCGATGGAATAAGCATTCTCCGTATGCACCCAAGCATGTGGTGAACCATTGTGTAAACACTAACATAGCAAACTTGTCATAAGGCCTATGAGTGGAAACAAGCCTCTCAACAAGAAATTTCATTTACCAATGACAGAGTACTCTCCAATTGGAGAACGGGACCAGAAAACCCTTGAAGTTTCATGGGATGTCCTGGTAATATACATACAAGCAAAACTACACAGCCAGAGCCTAAACCAATGCTCAGCACTGAAAGACAATAATTATCAAAGCAATTAATGTGAACACACGTTGAACATCACGAATGACTAACGCTCAAGAGAGCTTATAACCCGATGAGTTATCTCACCCTTGGTCAACCAAGATACTTGGTAAACCGTATCATAAATGATGATGGAATGTGAGGTAAGCTAACCTACACATGAAACCTAAAATGGAAGAACATCTCCACATTGGGAAGATATTAATATTGTGGTATGCTACGACAACCGTCATACACACGAACATTGGAAACCCCAGGGTATACATACCATAACGGAATGGTGCCAATGACAATGGCAATGAGTAAAGAGAAACTATCACAGTAACAGAAACAGTAAAAACGATGTTGTATAATGAGTAAGAATACGATGCGCAACAAGCGACCGATATGAGGAAGTAGCAGATAATGACACGGAGTATAAGTACGAGATGACAGGCAGAAATATTCTTTCCTTTCACATAAATGACTTACTGTCAAGCGTTTACGCCTCTGCACTCTGTATGACTGAGTGTTTTGGTATTGCACCTGCGCAGCTAATGATCTAATGGGATGGCGAAGGATATAGAGAATGTAAACTGTAGTAAACCCTTCTTTTCACCAACAAGCACGAAGAGTGTAAAACACACTAACAATCACAAGATGTGAATCCCAGTGGAATAAAAGAGTGAAAGGAGACTTAAGAAAGTCACTAGGACCGACGCATATCAGTGCAAGGTCATACAAGTAAAGAACACTTGTACTGAACCAGAAGAACTGGTGTAATCCAGGAGCTATTGACAACAGAGGAAGCGCTATAACTAAATAGTGGCTTAACCTCGCCCGACAATAAGTCAGAGGAACTTAACGAATAATCGTGGAAGCACGAATAGCATGTGCAGTAGATTACCAGAGAGCTGGTTATAAATCTTAAACTCATTGAGTTCAATCACGGTAAAAGAATACCGCATTTGTCTAGTAAACCTTATTCCCATAATAGACGGATAAAAAGGTGATGTATAGCACATTAATGATAACACGAAGGGTAAGTAACCCAAGCTATCAGGGTCGCGCAGCAAAAGCTAGTGGGCCCTAACTAGGAGAAAATATACCTAGTAAGTATAATAGAATGGCTATTAATGCCTTGAAGCCGGTCAGGCTAGAACCGAATTAAGTATGAGTTAAGTAAACTCATATAGGAACTCTTGGTGCAAAGACTAAACCATTGGTACGGTTAAGACCCTTTGACCAGAGCATAGTATATAGTATACTGTAGTGAAGCTAAACGCTTCAGTTTGCCCAAACTGATTAAACCAATGTTTAATAATAATAACATATGGTAGATTACGTGGGCGTAATTGCAGACTGGAAAATGAGAGAGGTTGGAACTGGTGAAATTAGAATATTGTGAATAAAACACATAAACCATAATGTGCATAGCACAAATGAGAACCAAATTGATGATTGATACTATGTTAAATAAACATAAGTACTCATTCACACTGTAATTATGGTAATTAGGCATTAGACATGCAAATACCATGGGAGGAGTATACCCATCTTGTAACACCAATGTAAGAGTATTAGTAAAAGAAAAGTAATGAGTAGTGGACGGAGCTCCACAAGTATTGTAACCTTTGAAGAAGTAGTACGAAATGAATGAGGATAGTAGATGAATGAAGTTTATGAGTAGTGGAATCGTAAGTAAAATATTTGAAACAATTGAAGTCAACTAAATCTTATAAATGTAGTATTCCTTAGTTAGAATATAGGAGATGATGGTGAGTAATGGATGGAAGTAGTGAAGGTTGATGAAATGAGCATTAGGATTGAACCATGGAGTAAAGCATTTGGGAAGTAGAGTGAGGATGATTGATGGACTGATTCCATCCTTTGGAGATGTATGAATTCGTAATTACGACTAGAAAGAGTAAAAAGATAGAAAATGAAAACAATTAAATTATTTGTTTGATTGAATCTGATGTGGGAAGTCGAACTTGATCCTGATCAGATCAAGGGAAACCGAACACAAATTGGGGTGGAAAGATAGTTCAACACTGATGCTGATCACATCAGGGTCGAATGATTCTTGAAGCTCCCCTCAAGTGGTCACAAGAATCACACATAGGATAGAAGTAATGAATATAAATTGGAATATGGAGTTGTATGTTTTAGAAATTTTAATTGGTAGTGGTGGAAGAATTTCTTTTAGTATGGAGAATGAGGATGTGTTAGAAGTGAGTACCGAAGAAGATAGTAAGGTAGTATGTGGTATTATTCCAAGGGCGGTGGGACATAGAGGAGTCCCGTGTCTAGATGACCTGAGCGCCTACGGGATTGGAATGTGTATTGCATTGCTTTGGGAATAGCCTTGCATTGTATGTATGTATAAATTGGTAATGAGGAACCGGATGGTCGGTAGTGATGCGGATTGGAGTAACTATAGTACATTGGTGTGGTATGGTATGTAGAGACCCTGAGTAATGGACTTGGGAATTGTAAGAGGAAGAAGGTATGGCTTTGGTATTAGACACGTAAGAATGAGTAAGCATTGTAAACCCATAACCTCGAACAACTTTGAGGACAAAGTTCCTAAGGGGGGTAGATTGAAATACCCCGAACTTAAATATAGGGATTAAAATTAATCTAATACGTATTTAAGGGCCTAATGGTACCTAATTAATATTGGTAAGGAGAATAAATCTAAAAAGAAATAAAGAAACTTAAAAAGGAAAAACGCTAAATAAGCGTTAAATAACCATAGGAGGTATGAGACCTCGGTTAGAGTATTATAGGGATTCTAAAGGTTTAATAAGACCTAAATAATATATGGGAACAACTCCCGAAGAAAACGGATCCTTAAAACGGATTAAAACCACTAACGAACCTTAAAGCGCGTTTTTCGAGGTAACCGGGAAAACGTCTTTAAGCGGGTCAAATAGACTCGTAACAATTTTGGTCAACTAAATAATCATTAATAAATATTAGTGAAGCTTTAGGACCAATAAAATCAATAAAACGGAATTAGTAAAAACTGTCAAAAACGAGAAGTTGTGGGGTAGAAACATAAATAACAAACTTATGTGTCCACTTTTAAAATAAAAAGCAAATGTGTGTGCAGTGGGGGTGTCCGATTTGGGCCTCTCTCTCACTCTCCTACTTATCCAATATGTACAAAAGACAAAAATAATAAAAGTAACCCACTCACCTTTATTCTCTCTCCTCCATTTCATTCTCTTCACTCACGTAGAGCCACCCTCCTCCTCTCTATTCTTTCTTTGACCGATAACAATGGTGAAATGAGAAACCCCACACAAACCCAACTTCTCTCCTCTTGTAACCCCCTCAAATCTCTTCCAAAAATTACAAAACTACACCATTGGAATCCTCTCATCAAGAGCTACATTTCCATCCTTTCAAAATTCGAAAACCAACATTTTCGTTTTTATGGGTATGTCCCATTTGGAGCTTCAAGGCCACCATTAGAAGGCCCTCCTTCTCCTTGTTCTATTGAGGTAAAAATATTCTTAAAAACTCCATCTTTTTCTAGCCTCAAGGGCAAAACGAAAATGTAAACTAAAACCCTTGCTTGCTTCTTTATGCTAGCCGATTTTGGCCTTGTTGGTGGAGTTGGAATTTTGTTCTTGCCACTCCGAACTTCACTTACACCCTTGCAAGGTAAGGAATTTTCTAAACCCTAAAACCCACATTAAAAGCTTAAATAATGTTAGGGTTAATTTTAGTATTGAATGGTGTATTTAAGAATGGGTTGTGATGTTAGATTGGTTGAGAGACTAAAACCGGTAGAGAGAAGGAAGGAGGAAGAAGCAAGAAGAACAAAGAAAATCTAGAAGAAAAACAAGGTAATTAAACTCACCTTTGTGTAGTCTCGTATATGTATGTGTAACAGATTTTAGAAGTTTGAAATGAGTAATGGAAATGGTATTGTGTAGTAATGTATTGCGCAGGAGAATCTAAGTGCTTAAAACCGTTGAAAGACATGTAAAATGTATTGAAACTTAGTTGGGTATTGGGTCGTTGAGTGCAGGAAATTTTAGTAGTGTTTTAGTATTGGTAATTGTGTATGGGAGCTTGTATATTGATGTTGTGTATAAACAGGTGAGATGATGTTAATGTGTGAGGAAACATTGTGGTGAGAGTGTATAAAATATAGGGGAGACAATGGCAAAATTTGCCTAGGATTATAACGCTTAGTGAACCAGAAACTAGGTGACTAATAGGTGTTGTAACAGATTTTGATAGAGAAAGATAAAGGAGTAGATTGGGAGAGATAAATAATGTATTGTGATGTACTCGGAACTCTAGAAATGACATTAGAAGAGGTGGTTAGAGAAGGGGAGAGTAAGTGTCAAAATCTGTAGCAAAGAGGTATTAGATTGCATTGTAGAACTAAGAAGAAATAGTGTGCAAGATTTGGTAAAATGAATGTTGGACTTGGGTATAGATGGTACAATTGCTTGGAAATGAATTGGCTTGGTAAGAGGAGGTATTTGGGATGCTAGGAGTGACATTGGTAGAGGAAGTATTGGATGTTAGAAGTTGGAACAAAAATCTGTAGCATTGAAGGATGCAAAACTGTTGTAAGTGTGGAAGGGAAGTGATGAAATTGTGTAAGTGGATTGATGGATTTAGTGAAGAATTTGGTGGATGAACTAAGGCAATTTGAAGGGCCTAGGTAGTGTTTAAACATGTGGGATTACATGTAAGAAGATTGGAGAAACAATGGGTAAAGTATAGGACTGAAAACAGAAGTAAAAATGCAAATACTGGGCCGGACCGAACTTGCGACCGGACTTGCAAGTTCGGTCGAGCCCAGATTTACAAAGACGGGAATGCTTCTGGAATGGACCGAACTTGCGACCGGACTTGCAAGTTCGGTCGGACCAGAAAAATTCTCCCGTCAGTAACCTTCTGGAATGGACCGAACTTGCGACCGGACTTGCAAGTTCGGTCGGCCAGAAAAATTTCCGTCTTGTAAGCTACTGGAATGGACCGACCTTGCGACCGGACTTGCAAGGTCGGTCGGGCTAAAATTTTCCGTTAAGTAACTCACTGGAATGGACCGACCTTGGGACCGGACTTGCAAGGTCGGTCGGCCCTGGAATTTTCACCCGATGTAGCCTACTGACTTGGACCGAACTTGCAAGATCGGTCGCAAGTTCGGTCGGGTCAAAACTTACAAAAAAAAAACTATAAGACTATGGTTAGTATATGTATGTATGTATATGTATACCCACCTATACATACGTGCATATATATGAAAGTATACCATTGTTAAGCGATGAAAAGTAAGTAAATAAAATGTAAGTATAAGAATGTGAAGACTTAGTAAGTATGAGTTATGAAGCGTAAGGGTAACCGAATCAAATTAATGATAGTTAGATTAATTGTTCGATTGTATGTAAATCATAGGATTTGATTTGTGAACACCGGAGGAACATTGGGATACAAGTACCACGGTGAAAGGTATGATTTCTTCATGCCCTGTATCCTAATCTGGTTACCCCGATTTGTGTGCTTATTTGATCACCTAATAAGATAAATGCATGAATCGGACTAATTGCACTTACCTGTGCTTGTTTACATTGTTCTTGATATTTGTCTTGAACAATAGTTTGTATAATTCATGAAACATATGAATGATGATGATGTGTATTGTATTTTGTAGTATACTCGTATATTGCACTGTTTTTGTATGGAGTATATGAGCTTTGTATGTATTATTGTGGCTTGAATGAATGATTCTGCTAATTCCTAACTACCTAACTCCTAACTTAAGTGAGTAAACGGAATGAGTAGAAGTCCGATATAGTTTCGGCCACGCGTGAGGATGAGGAGACACAAGAGGTTGGATCCGATTCCTGGTTCGTAAGCTGGTCCACGGCCCAAATCCCTTAAGTGGGTAGCATCCTGGATTAGTGAACCAAGTAAATCCCAGTGGTGGGACGGAGTAGTCCCCGGGCCGGAGGTCCCGACGACTTAACATGAGTAAGAGTAAGAGTAAGCAAGTATGGATCCGTAAGCATGTATGAGTATGTATGCGTATGTATGAAGTAACGAGTAAAAGAGTAATCTCCACCCGATTAACCCGGGTGGACCAATGAAGCTAACAAGAACTGTACTTGTGTATGTAATGAGTATGTGTATTCGGAAGAAGGTAAGTAAGTATTGAATGGTTATATCATATTCCTTGTATGTAATGAATTGTATGTATGTATGTTTGCGTAAGTACTATTGTATTGTGGGTAAGAGCATGTATGCATGTATGTTTGTATGAAAATGAACTGCAGGTATTCGACCAAGTGGTCTGCGTACCCTCACTAGTACGCGGGGTATGCGGTTATCATGCGCAGCGAAAGCTGACCCCCTAGGGGGAACGTTTTTAGTGTGCAGGTACCCGAAGCGGATGTGCTCAAGGTGAGAGACCGGCGGCACACCCTTGTACTTAGAAAGTAAGTTGTTGTGAGGAATGGGTAGATGTAGACTCTTAGTGAGTATGTATGAACTTGGAAGGGATATTATAATTGTATAAGGAACCTAGTAGACTCGGTTAAGCATATTGTAATGTATGGATTATGGAGGAGTAAGTATTGAATGGAGCATTACTGTATTTGATTGATGAATGGAGTATGTATTATAGATGTGTAGTACTCGGGATTCTGGTCCATCAGACCGATGCTGTATGTAGTAGCAGTAGCCTTGTTAGTCACGTGGGTGACTAACGACATTGTATCACCCACTGTATGTAAGTATGTATCCGCTACGTGTATCTGATGTGTAAGGAGATTGGACGGTAAGCATTGTATTAATGGTAGGGGTGTTACAAAACCAAAGCTGTCCGGACATGTGTCCGGACGTTCAAAGTTTAGACAATTTATGAAAACCAGATACGTGGTGGCGTCCGAACTTGTGTCCGAACGTCAAGGTTCGGACACAAGTCAAACTGAAATCTGAGGAAAACCAAGGGAGTGTTCGAACATATGTCCGGACATACAAGTTCGGACACATGCTGTAACACCTCTACTACGCACTTAACAATAATTGAAATCGCAGTGGAAATAAACAACTAAACAATAGCTAAACGGTTCGGTGCTACAACGCCGTTAACCACCCACGTGGTTAACAAGGCAGAATGAATACAAGTGTACCGGTCTGATGATCAGACTCCCGAGCATTAGGTACTAACATCCATACATATATACATTACCAACCATACCGAGTATTTACATTACAACGTCACTGTAAGCTATAAGCTGTAACCTTCCACTGTAACTATCAACAACCGCCACTGTCAGAATAACGGTACCAAAATATAACGCCACGGGAGCACAGGCGCATCCCGGGCTCGACATCCAAAATACCAAAAGTATTTATACAACCTAGAATCTAAAGCCATTCCGCTTCCTCGATCCTCATCCTGCAATATAAATATGGAGCACCTGAGGGGGTCAGCAACCCTTGGCTGGTATGGTTAACGCGCAGCCCATCGGCTACCGGGATACGCGCAACTATTTGTCATGATAAAATGGCATTGATTTTTTAAGCAAAACAACATATATACATATATAGCATAGCAAGGAATATTGCATAGCACAACAACACACATAACATAACAAGAACGGTTACCTTAGAAACCGAACCAACATTATTAGTTCACATGGAGAGCTTAGAGAATGTTGCCAAAGTCATGCTAAGCTCGTTACATAACTCGTTACCGTCCTGTTAGACTGAACGGATAAATTAACCCCAAGGTGCGTCGGATATAGTAACCCAAGCACACCGAACAAACATAGTATGCCCCTGTGGCCCGACGTGAGTCAGTAAAAATAGCCTTGGATAAGCTAAAGGGAAGGTTGAGAACCAAAATGGAAAACAACCATAACATACAAAGAGAATCGAACCGGTTGTGACATCGACTCCCATACTCACACGCGTGGCCGGAACTACCGGACTCCTCACTCCCCGGTTAGCACTTGTTAGAAGTTCAACATTGAACTCAATAAACAAATCACAAACAAGTGGTCAAGTCTTGTTAGACACACACAAGGGAAATGAGTCACAACTTAACACCACAATAATATTTAACAACTGTAAACTCATTACATGACTTAAGTCTTACAAGGTCATAAACACACAGAAAAACAAACCTTGGTCCTTGCTTCGATTTGTTTCCACCGTAGGCCACTCCTATACATGATTAATAGCGTCGGTTAATTAGCTTACTTAACTTCAAACTCACTAAGTATTTTACATGGTTATATGACATGTTTTAATGCCCAAACTAATCCTTGATTACCTTCATTTTACCCCTAGGGTTAACTACATAAGTCATATTCTTTTCTGTTTTTTTTTTAAGTTTTGGGTCAGACCGACCCACCGACCGACCCACCAACTGGGTCGGTCCATCCCAGAAATTCTCGGATTTGAAGATTCCACTTCGTCCGACCCACGTCCGACCCAAGTCCTCTGGGTCGGACCATTCCAGAAACTTTACCGTCTTTCAAAACTCACCCGACCGACCCATGTCCGACCCAAATCCCCTGGGTTGGACCGTTCTAGAACCATTCACAGGTGACTTACAGAGGCCGACCAACCCAACCGTGGGTCGGCCCCTGGGTCGGCCAACACCAGAACATGCCTAAAAATTGTCCAACCTTCTCCAAACTTTTCCTCAAACCTCCTAATGTGTTTTAACATCATTTGGCACACTTACACCCTCATACAACATCCATAAAACTCATTTTCTATCTCCTTAAACACTTACTCATTTCTTACCAAAATTCCTAACACTTATAATGTTTTCTCCCTAGTTTTCTAAGTGGTGTTTCATACCTATGATAACCACTATGCCAAAATGTTTCCTCACCACTATAACATCATCTCCCAAGCATCTTTTCTTACAAACCAAACTCCTTATGTTACTCTTGAAATCCTTTTTACAAGTTTATAATTTCTCCTTGTTTACCAAAGTTTGCATAAGTCTCAACACAAGTCCAAATGACTTTGGTGTATTCCTAAACACTCACTTGCATTCTAAAACACTTTAAGATATGTTTTCCTCTCTAGTAAAACACTTGTTCATTTATAACACTTCCTAGTTCACCAAAAATCATTTAAAACACTTAGAACTTCTTATACATTACCTAATTTTTGACATGGGTTCTACTAACATCTTGTTACACCAAAGCACATAGTTTTCACCATTAAACATTCCAAGAACACTTAAATCCATCAAGAAAATCCTTATACACAAAACTTCACCCAAACTACACTACATCATAATATAGTGCATTATTTAAATTGCATGGCACTTAGGCCATTAAATAACATGGCTCTTAGGCCCTTAAATTGCATAAACCTTAAACACTGAATTTCCCACATTATATTTGCCTTTGACCTACAAATACACCCAACAATACATATGCCCTTAATAAACTCCTTGATAGCATTTTACTAACTCATTTACCATTAGCTCTTTAGGTAGTTTCAATAAGCAATATAACTCATTTTTTTCCTAAGACATTAAACTACATTAGGTTAGCACATTTACCTCTTTTCCTCACAAAATTCTTTCTTGTTTCCTTGATTAAAATCGGCAAGGACTTTAGTTGCTTGTCAACTTCTAATCAATATACAAGCAATGTAATGAGTATACAAGTTTCATGCTTAAGCACACTTATAAACCCTAAGTTTTACATTGTCTTAAAACATTAATGTACTTGTTTTACCTTGGTAATGGAAGAGAGTTTAAATATGTAGCAAGAGAGGACTCCACCTAGTCCTTGAAGGATTGAAATGAAGCTAAAACAAAGCAATATAAAGGCACCATTAATGGTGTTTCTCGGTCAACATCAAAACAAGAAGGAAATGAAGTTTTCTTTGGTTTTTCCTTACCTTGAAGCAAAGGTGATCAACAAGGCATAAAAATATAAGCTCAAGCTCCTTCTAGGAAAGTTGTCCTTGGCACCAGAATGGTTGTTTTGGAGTTTTGAAAAGATGAAGTTGAAGAGCTTGATGAGACTAGAAGAATGGTGGTCTTGGTTTTTGATTTGGTATATGGAGCTAGGACTTACAAGAGGTCAAAGATGGAGAATGGTGGTGGTGCTGTTGCAAAATCGGAAATGAGAGAAAGAAGGAAGGTAGAAGATGGTGGGAAAGAAAGAGAAATGAGAGAATGAGTTTGGAGTTTGCTTTTAGAAGATATTTATATGTTAAAGCAAATAGTAACTATTAGTCATCCTTTATTTACATAATAAGCTAACAAGAGTGGTGACTCACCACCATGAAAACCAGCCCCCTTAATGTATTTAGGGGTATTTTAGTCTTTGTTGACCAATTAAATTACTTATATTGAGTTATGTTATAAACTTGCTTAATTTGGTCACTATTCACAAAACAAGGCACATATTTGTGAAATTTTTGATTTCCCATTGATTTATACTTCCTAATGTGATACTAAGTAGTACACATGTTAATTAAAGATTAATGATGGACATTTAGCCACTCAAAACTCATTTACAAGACAATTTTTCAAAAATGTGCTTTAAGACTCCTTAAAGCACATTTTGTGTTTTAACTTATTTTCAAGCTTGGTTTTCTTTGGTAATAGGTTTAATATGTCCATTAACATATAAATAAAGTCTTGGTAAGCTTATTAGCTATTAACAATACTTATCCCAAGCTTAGAGCACATTTTTGCCCATATTGACTTTAAGGTATTTATTTGTGTTTTCTATGGTTTAAATTGTTCACTAATGTTTCTAAGACACTTTTTAGTCTTAATATATCATAGTTTAATGTTTAAACAACTTACTAAGCTTTGGGGTATTTCACATGCCGAGACTTGTAGTTCAGAATCGTCCTCGCACTCTGTCCGAACAAGTTAGGACACACCCAAAACATTGAAAATCAAAGAGCGCCAAACGCACTGTCTCAACATCAACGTTCGGACAGACGTTCGGACACGCGCAAAATTCAGAAAACAGAAGCGTTGAACAGAGGAGGACAATGAACAAAATCAACACAATTGGTCAATTAACCACTCACACCAAGTCAGATTGAAATGCAGAAGACCATGAGGGTTTAACCAGTTAGAAAAAAATACAACAAAAATTATCAAAACACACACAATCCAGAATTTAAACCCTTGCTAACACCCGATGGCTGAACTTCCACATCGAATTAGAATCACCAACTACCTCGATTAGTAGCAGAAGATTCTAACGATCTGAAGCAGAAGCAAACTCCAAATAGCCCACCAACCAAACACAATCAACAAAAGTGAATACAACCACGACGAATCCTAAATTAGAAATAAGAGGAGAACGTGAACCGCACTGAATCACAATCTGGAAACACAAACCTGAATTCGAGGCTAGAACGCGTAGAACGGCAGCCGGACAGCAGTAGCAATCACAATTCAAGTGCAAAAAAACAGTCACTCAATTCGAAAGAAGATGTACCTCAATACAGAAACGGAGAAGGAGAGCAAACAAAACCAAACACACAGCAGTAGTGAGAGAATCGAAAACCGAAGTCGAACCGCACCAGATGTAGCTGTTAGACTTCCCAAGCGCTAAAAACTAGAGGGGGAGAGAAGAGAGCAGCAAGATCGACCAACTTCGAATAAACTGACAACGCTCCCACGATTGTACTGACGTGAATAAAATAGTCAGGAAAAAAGGAAAATAAATAAGGTTCCCTTTCCTTATTTAAAACAAAATCAATTACCTAACATAACTAGAGGAATGACCTCATCACCCTTGAGTATTAAAAGAATGCCGCCGATGTCCCAACTGTCATTTGGAAGTGTGAACTAACATAGGAAAACAATATAAACCGGATATATAATAATGTTACGAAATCCGGGTTCTAACATCACCTCCCCCTTAAAATAATTTCGTCCTCGAAATTTACTCACCTCACCGATCGAAGAAGGAGGGAAACTTGGCACGCAGCTCATCCTCGAGCTCCCAAGTCGCTTCACGCTCTGACTGATCAGACCACTGAACCTTAACCATAGGCAAGGTCTTGCTGCGGAGCTGATGAACATCTCTAGCCAAAATACGGGTAGGCACCACCTCATAACTGAAGTCCTTACGAAGATGGAGCTAACTGCAGTCGATCACATGGGATGGGTCATGGAGGTACTTCCTTAGCATTGAAACATGAAACACATTATGAATAGCTGACAAAGATGGAGGCAAGGCTAGACGGTACGCTACTGGGCAAATCTTCTCTAAGATTTCAAACGGACCCACAAACCTCAGACTGAGCTTCCCACACTTCCCAAACCGGACAACGCCTCTGATTGGAGAAACTCTTAGATAGACATGATCCTCGACATCAAACTCAAGGGGTTGATGCCTCTGGTCTGCATAGCACTTATGCCTACTCTGAGCAACTAACAGACGCTCTCGGATCATCTGGATCTTCTCCACTGCACCCTGAACTAGCTCAGGCCCAACCACGACTCTCTCCTTCAAGTCATCCCAACAGATGGGAGACCTGCACCTCCTATCATACAACACCTCAAATGGAGCCATACCGATGTTCACCTGAAAGCTGTTGTTGTAGACGAATTCAATCAGAGTCACATGCTGGTCCCAACTACCTCCAAAATCCAGTACACAAGCACGCAACATGTCCTCCAGGAACTGATTCGTCCTCTCCATCTGACCATCCGACTGAGGATGGTAAGCCGAACTAAAAGACAGACTCGTACCCAAAGCCTTATACAGGCTACGCCAGAATCTCAATACAAAGCGAGGATCTCGATCGGACACTATAGAAATAGGCACGCCGTGAAGTCTAACTATCTTATCGAGGTATAAGCAAGCCAAACGCTCCAAACTGAAAGTCTTCTTCACAGGTAGAAAATGAGCAGACTTCGTCAGTCGGTCGACTATCACCCACACGACATCAAAACCCGAAGGAGTCTTAGGCAATCCCATCACGAAGTCCATCCCCACTCTCTCCCACTTCCACTCAGGAATGTAAAAGGGCTGAAGAAGACCAGCCGGTCTCTAGTGCTCAGCCTTCACCTGCTGGCAAGTCTGACATCTCGAATCAAATTCTGAGATATCACGCTTCATCCCAGGCCACCAGAAAGACTCCCTGAGATCCCGGTACTTCTTCACACCTCCTGGGTGTACCGAGTATGGAGCTCCAAGAGCCTTATGTAGAATTTCCCTATGCAAAGGTGCATTAGTAAGGACACACACTCTATCTCTGAAGCGCAGAGAACCATCATTGGATATACTGAAATTTGAACACTGATCAATAGACAACCCCACTCGGATCCAACATAACGCTGAATTCGTCTCCTGACCGGATCTCTGAACTCCTAACAAGGCACAAGCAATGCCTGGTGCACCTCTTCGACTCAACGTGTCAGCTACTACATTTGCTCCACCGGGATGGTAGAGGATCTTCAAGTCGTAATCATGTAGTAGCTCCAACCCTGTCTATTATATGGTTATTGAACCATATCATATTTCTCACTCCATAACATATATTTATTTATATATATGTATTATGGGACCATTTGTTATATGGTAATTCTTTATAATATATTCATTCCTCCTTAATGAATATTTCTTATATTATAAATGTTACAACCCTTATAACATTTTAAACCATATTATAAATTCTCATTCCAAAATACTCATTATTACCGAACAACACTTATGTTCTCTATTATTTACAAAATCCACCACATTATTAATATAATGTTACATCATAGTTATATAACATATATAATGACATTTATATCATTAAATCATTTATAACCTATAGTTATTAAGTGTTATAAAATACCAAACAGACCTTATAGCTGTCGGTTTTTATTTAATTGCACCAGGGTTTCAGAAATTACATAATCACCCCAAATATTATTTCTCTGTTACACTTATAACATATACCTTATATTATAACCTTTAAACCTTAATATTATTATAACCTATGGTCATATTTCTTATAATAGCCGAACAGACCCTATGGCCTATTCTAATTTAATTCCCACCACTCAACTTTCTAAATTCACCAAATAACCCCATTTTGTAACATATAGTTTCTAATATCATTATAACTATATATTATACATATATCTTCTTAAAACCTCACATATTATTCCAAAAATTACCAAACTATACCAAAAGGTTATAAATATCATTTCTAACCCTTATACTCTCGGTTTTTACATTCTAACCCCATTTGTTACCCAAAATGTAACAATTTCATAAATACTATATATTATACTCGTACAATTCATTCTAACTCCAAATTTACCCAAATAAATTCCTAAAAATTCCTAATAACCCAAGGTCTGATATAAACTTCATTTTGTACCCATAACTTTCGGAAATCACCATTTTACAATTTCATACTTAACTTATTATAAGTTAGTATTTAATTCAATAAACTTCCAAACTTGGTCAAAGTCTCCTATATAGTCAACCTTGACTTCTAAATTCTATTTTGAGGCCAAACTCTCGGTAATTACTACCTATACCCCAAACTTTCCTATTTTTAAAATTTTAACACAAAAGTGTATAAAATGTTATAATTTTTATTTAAATTCATTTAACACCCCAAATTTCATTTATAATAGCCCACGGCTATATATATATATATTTAGTAATTACTGGTTTGGCCCCAATCTTTATGCTAAGTGCATAAATTAAATTAAATAAGCTTTTAAACTTAAATAAAATGGCCTAATGACATGGCCTTATTACAACCTTGAACTTGTAAAATAAATTACACTTTAAATGTCTCAAAAATACTTTAAACTCTCGGCCTTTTCACAAACTTCTCCATATTACCAATTTTCCACATAATGTCTTAATTTGACCATTATGTTAATTAAATCATTTACATGACTAGCTTATGTCAACTAAGTAATTTCTGGTCACACTTAGGTTTAAATTAAACATTCTAACCAGTCCACTCTCGGCACATATATATAATATAAGCTTTAAAGCATATAATATAAGGTTAAGAATGTTATACCTTGATTTATAAGCTTCTTAAGCCTTGTTTGGCCACGGTAGCTTGGGGAAATAATTTGGACAGCTTCTAATTAATTTCTAACAGCAAGAATAAGATATAGTTAGGTTCCAAAAACTGAACCAACTATAAGAGTAATTTTAAGTCATGAAAACCTAGATTGTTCACCTTAAAAATGACTTTATTCAACCTTTCACTCCATAAACTGTCACGGCAGTTTGGAGGTGTGTTTATACACCTCTTGACATGAATTAAACAGAGAGGAAATATTATGGCTCAGCATAAAACAGAAACTAACCATAAGAGTCATTAAAGGTCTTAAAACATGGATTTTTACCTTAAAATTTGAAGCTGTTCCCCAAGTGTTCCACAGCCCTATTTTTCATGGAATGAAGGGTGTTAGTCCCTTAATAATATCATGCCAAGGTGGTGGATTAACTCACTTAAACAGAAGCTATAAGACTTACTCTTTAAACTCCCTTTTTTTGGTGTTTTTGGGGCGGTTTTGCCAATTCCAAGGGAATGAAGGTTCACCAATGGTTCTAGCATGTAAATATGAAAATTATAAGAGGTTTTGTTCATAGGAATCAGCTAGAACAACAATAGAAATGAAGGTAGGTGCTTAGAGCATATTTTTACCTTAAGGAATGACTTTGCTTTAATTCATTCCCCAAGCTTGGTTCCAGCCGAGAATCACCCCCTCTAGCAACTTGGATTCAACCTAGATTAGTGGGGGAAAGAATCTGAATCTTAGACCAATGGATAGCTAGTGAAAAGGGGAAGAGAATGAACTATCAAATGAATTAAGAGCTTACCTTGTGCCTTAGGAATGTATTTCTTTCCAAGCTTGCTTTTTGCTGTCTAGTAGCAGAATAAGGGAGGTTTTGGATGGATGAATTCGGCAGCCAAGGGGAAGTGAGAAGGAAAGAGAAGAAAGATGACTTTTTAAGGCATTAATGGTAAAGCATGGGTCTTGCATAGTATTTGGTGACTAAGCACACCTAAAGAAGATATTTTGGTTCAAATTTAGCAAGGTGGCAGCCAAAGGAAAGGACATTGCCGGCCAGCTTTTGCTCCAAGGGTAAAATGGTCTTTTTGCTTCCTTTTTAATGTTATGACTTATAACTTGTACATTTGGACTTATATCATGTGTTAGTTTGTTACCAACATGATTTCCTTGTCCTAAAGTGTGTAAATATGTATTCTTGGGAAATCGGTATACTTTACTATTCATTAAAACTAGTAAAAATGTATACTTTGATTCACCTTTGATATTGATGTTCTTTTTGTACATCATGTGTATCTTGGACTTGTTTAATGTGTTAACATGTGTAAAATGTGTTATTTAGTGTCCAAAGGTGTATACACTTGTGTTACAAGTGATATTTTACTCACAAGTCATTTTGATTTCTTAAGGTACATTTTTCCTTAAGTGTTTGTGTTCTTTGTTCATGAAGATGTGTATATCATGATAAATCAATTGTAGGTTGATTTTCCTCCTTTACTATGCTCCACTTATGTCCATGTGTTTATAAAAGGTTTAGTAACCTTCACGGAGTATATATTTATTTATATAAGTGTGCTTAGGAGTTTTCATGATTCATGGTTCGTTAAGGCTTATTAGCCTTCTTAACCCATTAATTGTCTTTTAATTTGGTTTATGAAACTTAGGGGTATTTCATCGTCAACTTTTTAGCCAAGGCTTATGCGAGTTTAGGTTATACAGATGATATGATGTAATGTGTAGGGTAGGGCTTATGTGCGCCTGAATGAGATGCAAGGTATGGCTTATGCGTGCTTGGTTGGAATGTAGGTAGGGCTTATGCGTGCCTAAATGAAAATGCAAGGTAGGGCTTATGTGTGACTGGATGGAAATGCAAGGTAGGGCTTATGTGTGCCTGGATGGAAATGCAAGGTAGGGCTTATGGCTGCCTTGACGGAAATGCGAGGTAGGGCTTATGTGTGCTTGGACGGAAATGCGAGGTAGGGCTTATGTGTGCCTAGATGGAAATGCAAGGTGGAGCTTATGTGCTTGGACGAAAATGCAAGGTAGGGCTTATGTGTGTAACAACCCCAAAACCACCCCGGTTGAGACACCATTACACATCGCACGCTTATTACGTAAGACACGCAAGGCTACACTAGCGAATTCCCAAAACAAAACTGAAACTCATATATTAATCAGATGATGTACAACTTGTCTTTACAAATACAAGGCAGAAGCCAAAACACAAAACTAAGACTAGATACAAGCGGAAGCTACTACAAAGGAGGCCTCATAGCCAACGAACTGGATACAAAATCAGAAAGCTAAAGGAGAAAGCAGAAGCCAAATCTCCAAACACGATAAAAAACCTACAAATTAGACGGAAATAGGGGTGAGCCAAACTATAGCTCAGCAGGTGATAAACTTTATCAGCTGAGCACGCTCAAAACATAATCTTAGCATACATTTATACTTATATGAAAACATAGCAAAATCAGAAACAAAAGCCTTAAAGGAAAAAGGCAGAAACAGAGGCTTAGCAAAGTTAGAAGCTTGCACACAAACAAAGGCCTAACAAAATCAGAAGCAAAGATCATAGCGGAGGTCATTCAATTAGACAGAGGTCAAAAACAAAGAGCTGAGCAATGTCAAATCAGAAGGAGTAGAACAAGACAAATTAGAAGGCAGAATCTTTGTAAACTAGAGACTTCTCAGAAGACGGAAAGCACACAATAGTCCGTCTTAAGTCAAATACAGATAGAGCCGACAGAAACAGATCACTTACTAAGTCAAAAGCTTTCAAAGATAGAAAGCACACAACAGTCTGTCAGAAATCATAAATGGATAGAACAGATGGAAGTAGATCACTTATAAACAGAGACGGGACACTAGCACCGTACACAACACTCAAAATGGGTCAAAGACCCATAGATCCGATCCCTTGGCAACGCAGAAATGACCCAAAAGCCAAAGGGCCCGTCGACCCCACATAACAGAAATGGGAATGACTCAGCACTCAGAAATGATGTATACATAGCATGCTACGGGATAGCTCGACCCAGCCACCCACGACTCAAAATGCACAGAAACTAGGTCCCCAAAACAGAAGTTCAACAAATCAAAATAGAAGGTGCTGTAGAGCACAAACACCAAAGCACAAGGCCTTGAGCACATCAAACAAGAGTCATAGCTGAAATAGATGTCTTAAACCAAGACCAATGAAATACAGAAGTGAGAAGCTGAAGCACACAATAAAAGCAAATTAGAGTTCAAAGAATATTGAAGACTTTCAGATCAAAATACACATAAACATGTGCCAAAACCCATCAAAATAGACAGTATTCAAAGATAGGAACACAACATCGCAAACGGCACTCAAAACGGAGCTCAAACAAAGACGTTTTGCGAAATCGGAGGCGTGTCTAGATATACGTCCGAACCTACAAGTCTAGACGCATGCCGTGACACAAAACAGAGGTGTCCGCACATGGGTCTGGATTTACAAGTCTGGACGCACGCAGGCTGCAAAATCAAGCACGTCCGGACATCTGTCCAGACTTACAAGTCCAGACAAAGTCCATGAAAAAGTTACGAGGGTGTCCAGACTTGTGTCCAGGCTTGCAAGTTCAGACACATGATGACCTACAAACCCAGAGACCGTCCTCGCACCCCGTCTGGACATCACACAAAACAGGGAAAATCAGATTCGTCCGACACTACATCTGGACACAGCAAAACTTGTAGAAACCAATGGTGAACAGAGATCAAAGTAAAGCTTGAAATCACTGATCATTATAGCATAATCTTACATTTCAAAATACGTAAAACACTAACACTTCCCACGGGGTTTAACACATCAAAACGCATATCAGAAACCAATCAAAATCTTCACAAGTCAGACAATCAGATAAACATATACGGAAACAATGACCGGAACTCCCCGTGGGTGAATATACACAACCAAATCCATCTACCACCTACCTCACATCTGACACAATGCAATCTATGCAGACTCTACCCAATGCTCTTCATGAATTTCCACTCGAATCACGAACAGGCAGACTGAACAATCAGATTCCAGAATCCAAAATAAAAAAGGAAAGGGAAAATAATTCCATGAAGAACAAAATCAATTCACAACTCAAACCTGAAGATCGACCGATTGGCAAACGGAGTCCACAAGCTAAACTCCAACAATCACGCACGGGGAGGAGATTGAAGAAGAGGAAGAGAAGCGAAGGAAGGTTATTGGGAGTGAGGAAGAACCGTTGTGAGAGAGAATGTCAGGAAAGTGGAAGGAGGAATTAAACATGAATTAGAATGAGAAAGAAGGAAGGAAAAATGAAATGAATTATTAATTCCCTTCTTTAACTAATAATAAATAAAAAATGTGGAGAAGGACAAATGTAACCCTTCTTCCTTCTAATTTAGAATAGTATGCCCTCAATGACATAAACACAGTGCAATAAGGTAAGAATATTATTTAACTCCCCTTGCGAATCAGAAAGAAAATAAAAAAATCTGGGGCATAACAATGTGTACCTGGATGAAAATGAGAGGTAGGGCTTATGTGTGCCTAAGATAAGTGTAAGGTAGGGCTTATGGGTGTTTGAGATGAATTTAAGGTAGGGCTTATGGGTGCCTAAGGTAAATATAAGGTAGAGCTTATGGGTGTCTGAGATAAATGTAAGGTAGGGCTTATGGGTCCTTGAGATAAATGTAAGGTAGGGGCTATAAGTGCCTAAGGTAAATGTAAGGTAGGGCTTATGGGTGCCTGAGGTAAATGTAAGGTAGGGCTTATGAGTGCCTAAGGTAAATGTAAGGTAGGGCTTATGGGTGCCTGAGGTAAATGTATGGTAGGGCTTAAGGGTGCCTGAGGTAAATGTAAGGTATGGCTTATGGGTGTCGGAGATAAATGTAAGATAGGGCTTATGGGTGCTTTGGGTGCTAGAGGTGTGATGATGGTGATGATGTTTTAACATTTTGGGTTTCAATTAGCATTGTCATAGCAATTGTTGGAACCAACAATTTCTCCCATTATTTTTCCTTAAGATAACCTAAGCTAGAGTTTGTGGCATTCGATCGGAGCGATCGATTGCTCCTAGTATTTTCTTTGATTAATTATGCAACACAAGTATTATTCTCATGGAGTCAAGGTTTGTCTTGATCTAGTGCTTCCTAACCTACACTCGATGAGTTTGGTGCATGCACTCATGTTTTTCTTTTGGTCAAAATGTCTTACCCATTGAATTTGACATTCGTTAGATTTACACATTTGATCTGTTACTTTCTCGTGATTGATACATAAATACCAAATCGGAAGTAGCCTATAGCTTCGCTATGGGGTGTGATGAATGACAAAGGGACCATGAAGAAATATTTGGGACATGTGGAGCTATAAGGGTAGCCAAAGCTGTAACTTGCACCTTCTCTCGGATTCACCTCTTCTTGTCTTGAAGTTGTTTGACTACTTCATGTTGACTTTTATTTTGAGCTTTGGACCTGGAACTTTGAAGTTGTCTTTTGCATCATTTTCTCTCTTCCGATTCTTGGATTTCTTTGAGGCTTTTCTGATTTGCCCTTTTTCTTTTTTTCCTTGCCTCGGGGTTCTTGTGTTTCCCGGTTTTGGACTTTGAGAGATGTTTTTGATGTGAGCTCTTTAGATCTTGTGTCGCTTTGGGACCATTTGTGGATCTTTCATCATGTTGGTAGCGGCATTGCTTCTTTGGACTTATGAAAAGGTTATCCGAGAGTCCGGCTTCTCACTTCCTTTGGTCACTGGGTCGGATACTCATCATAGGCTAACTTACTTTTTTGTGGAGATGGAAAAGAAAGATATATATGAAAAGCTTAGTAGGGGTGTCTAGGGTTTAATATTAGGGTTCTCAAGCTTTTGGCTATGTGGTGTTGTACCTAGGTGCTTCGTCATCCCTGATAGTTGTGTATCTGTTCTTTGTTATTTTTCACAGGTCTAAGAATAAATTTACAGATTATCTCCTTCGGTCGGAGTTATGCTATTTAGCTTCCCTTCAAATGCTGTCTTACTGGAGTTGTGTAAAAGTGACACACTCAATCTCTCTTGGTTTCACCGCTCAAGGCACTCTCGTGAAATTTTAGTTCGAGACTTTTTTGCGCATTTAAATGAAATAATTTAGTGTTGTTGAATCTGAACTCAGATTGCCCCAGTATTGATTTGGGGTATTTGTATAAACCTTTTGAATACCCTTTTGTGTGGAGGTGAATTGTGGTGAATTTTATGGAATGACAGTTTTGTATGAGGGGTTGGGTTGATGGTCAATTGTTTGTGGCAAGACAACTTTTTTTTGTTTCTTTGTGAGAGGGCGTGTGGTAATGAATTGCTTTGGATGGACAATTATGTGTGTGAAGGTGTGTTGTGGTGAATGATTTGTGGGTGGATGGTATAGATTGTGGTGGTTATGTCTTTGGTGGAGTTTACTTTGGATGATTTGTGACGACAATTTTGTCAAGTGCGTCTTAGAACTGTTTTGAGGAGATTTCAAGAATGAGATGCGGTCTTTGGGCAGAGCTCGTTCATTCCTTTAGAAACATAAAATAAATCAATGTGCTCCGTTTTTGGGAAGTGTAATCCCATCTTAAGAGACTTTCGAAAATTTGGGACTTGAAAAAGTCAGTTGCTTGTGAAGAAGATGATTTTAGTAAAACAGTCAATCTTTGAAAATGCTTGAATGATGTATTTGAAAGATTAATTTCGTGGCAGGTTATGCAGTATAATGCATGTGAACATTAGACTTTCTATTGAATTTGAACGCTGCTGAACCGTCTGGCGCCGACATGCTGAAAACTTGATCGTCGGGGTGTCCCTAAGATGACCGTGACTACTTTCTTCTTCTTCTCGTCCACAAAATTGGGGTAGGATCTTCAAAAATATGAGCTGGGAATGTCTCTGTTATACCTAAAATTTTAACCCCCCAGAAGAGAATCTCTTGAGACATAGGTGCTAAAGGGTAGCTTGGTCGAGTAGCAAGGACTCCCAGTTCGATCGGCGCATTCCGGAGTGCTAGGGACAACTTAGTCATCTTTAGGGGCATTTTTGTAATTTTTCAAGGCCCCTAAGCCCTCTATAAGCTTTCTCTCTCCCCCGAAAATGGCTCAAATCAACTCAAAATGCTTTCAAATTTTAACCCATGATATAGGATGACATTTTTGACATAATGGTTTTGGAATTTTGATTGTTCGAGTTTCCAATAATTTTTCTAGTAATTTCTGATTGAATCTGACGAGAAATTGAATTTAAAAATATTCCAAAATTCAAAAAATTCGATTCCACCTTGGAAAGATCAGAAATATCATCCTTTACACATGGTTAAAATTTCATGGTCAAATTCCTTTTGGAAACCATCAAAAGTGTCGATAAAATCTCAATTTTTACTAGATGTTTCTATCTTTAAGAAAGCCTATATAAGGAACCTTAACCCTTGATCAAATCAGAAGCTCTCAAGCCCTAACAAGTCAGAATTCACAGCCATCTTAAGCCACTCACGTTTTTCAACTCCCGAGCCCCGAAATTCTATCAAATCTCCACCAAAATCACCTTCTAAACACTTTTTCCAACTCCCAAAGCATCAACCATCATCAAAACCCCACAAAACACCCTCAAAACGTGAAGAACACCAAGAATGACCATTGATCTGAAGCCCGATTTGAAGTCCACTCGAATTTTCCATCAACGAAGGTCCCGATGAATCCCGACGTGAAGGATCACCGTAACCAGAAAGGTAAACATGGTTTGTGAGCGGATAATTCGACTCTTATTGTCTTTAGTTATTCTCTGTCAAAATCCCGGATCGAACTGACCCCTCACGGCACCTGAATCAGTATTTGTTTTCGTTTCTGTCAACTAACTTGTTCTTTAAGTTTCATCAGTCATTCGACTTCAAATTGAGATCTTTTAGTTACTAACATATTGTACATCTTTCAAGCTACACGTCCATAAAATTTGAGCTAAAAAAACCACCGGGAACCACCTAAAACCCGTCGTCCGTGGGTGGTCCGTAGCCCCGGACGCTATGTCCGGGCCCCTGGACGGGTAGTCCGTGGCCACGGACACCCTCGGACCGCGGCAGGATTTTATTTTTTCAAATTTATAGGGTTTTAACAGTACATGTCCGGGCCCACAGACAGCCTGCCCGTGGCCCCGGACTTTTCAAAATTGTATTTTCTACTTAATTCAACTTTTATTTTCACATAGGTTAACTAGGGTCCGTAGGTTCGGACATTAGGTCCGTGGCTACGGACGGAAACAAAGTTTGACCTAATCCTGCCTCTGAAACCCTAGTTTAGGCAATTTCAATATTCACTTTGAATTTCTGTCAAAAATTGTTAAAAATAAAAAAAATCAGAAGTTCGCGCACTTAGGTTAAAACGACTCCTAATAAGCCGTAATTAAACTAAGTAGAGGAAAAACGACTTCGAGGGGTAATGAAAGTAATTGAACCCTAAATAAGTCATATACCAAGCCCTAGAACCCGAACTCTCCTTTCCAAATTTAATCAAGGTCAAAATTAGGTGGTGAATCATAATAGGTTCCAGTGAGCTACTTAGGATTTAATAATTAGTGTTATATGACATAATTATTAATCTTAGGTTATAAGTGGACCTAGAACCCGATTAGATACTAATCAATCTAATCAACATAGGATGGTGGTTCAAAAATCGAGGCTCACAATCTCATAACTGGAAACGACACTCTTGGGCCGGAGATGGTTTCATGAGTGTTAATGAGCACTTGGGCCTGGAATGGTTCACGATACTAGGACCGAATTGTGTTTGGATAGGCACTTGAGCCTAAATGGATTGAAAATGAAGCATTTGGGCCAAAATGATTTCTAGGTTGTGACTTGGCACTTGACCCAAAATACACTGAGTTGTAAGTGTGGCAATTGGGCCGAAATTATTTGAGAATACGACACTTGGGCTGGAATGTTTTGAGAATGTGGCGCTTTGGCCAGAATGTACTTAGAATGTGGCACTTGGGCTAGAACGTTATGAGAATGTGGCACTTGGGCCAGAATATTATGAGAATGTGGTACTTGGGCCAGAATATTTTGAGAAAGTGGCGTTTGGGCCAGAAGGTATTCACGCTGATAATGAGGCACATGGGCCGAAATGATTTCTGAACCGCATCTATATGTATAGGCCTCAATACCCTCAATCTAGAAGTGAGACATACGGGCCGATAGACACTATATGAAGTATGAATGGGCCACTGGGCCGAGAAAGAAACTTTAATATCCAAAATACGTTTGAATTCTTGTTGGGCCTTTGGGCCATAAATTAGAAGTGATCCATTTTTTTGAACCTTGAATTCAGATGTGCTAGTGTATGGGCCGAAACCTACACAAATGGTTCTAATTGGGCCAAAAAAGATGACACCTAGATCTAGGATTTTGGGCCAGAGCCCAAACAAAAACTTTACCTAGACTATAATGGACCATTGGGCTGAATTTTTTTGATGGAACTGCTTGATTGATTTTCAAATCTTATGGATCACTTCAAGTTTAGGTAAATTCTTTTTCACGTACCTGTAACTAAGTGGATAATTTAAATTGAGCCAAAGGTTTTTGATCCTAAACGACTTTCCTATTTAAACCAAACTAGGCCTTTGGGTCGCAACCAATAAAGCTTCAAATTTGGGTTGGGCTGAATTAGATGTGAGGATCACACCTATCAATTTCTTGGATTGATAGTGGGCCAATCAAGCAAATAAGGCTTTCACAAAAGTTCCACATGTCCTCACCTAACGATTCGACTTCAATTGAGATCTTTTAGTTACAAACATATTGATAGTGGGCCAATCAAGCAAATAAGGCTTTCACAAAAGTTCCACATGTCCTCACCTAACAAAGGCTTGCACGCTGTTCTCTTAGGGCTTCTCCACTTTTTTCACATCACCGTAAGGGGTGCGTCTACGGTCGGGTCTTTGACTGACCAAATATTGGGCTTGGTAAGGGTATTGTCGAAGAGGTGCTAGGAGCCGAAGCCCGGGTATTAAATGGATGTGGTTAGACGATATCCTCCTCTTTTCTTCCACTTATTCACATCACCTGAGAAGGTGTGAGTCTCGGACAGGGGCCGCCTAATGCGGGTCCGAGTAAAATTGGTTTGTGTGGACCCTCGCTCCCACATGATGCATAGGTGCAAAAATTTAAAGTTCCCATGAAAGTAAACAAACAACATAATAAAATCCGTAAACAAACAATTTCGAGTTAAGCCCTCTTATCTTAAATTAAACAAGTTAAAATTAAGAGTTAAGTCCCCACCAGAGTCGCCATTCTGTGAGCCTCGGTTTTTGAACCACTATCATAAGTTGATTCAGATCGGGTTTTAGGTCCACTTATAACTTAAGTTTCATAACTAAGTCAATTAACATTAATTATTAAATCCTAAGTTAGCTCACTAGAACCTAATTAGAGTCCTCACATAAGTTTTACCTACGGTAAATTAGGAAAGGTAGAGTTCGGGTTCGGGGGCTTGGTATTCGACTTTTTCAGGTTCAAATTACTTTCAATACCCTTCAAAGTGGGGTTTCCTCTACTTATGTTATTTATGGCTTATTATGAAGTCGGTTTAACAAAAGTGCATAAGTTTCTAATTTTTTTGTATATTTAACAATTTTGATAAAACTGAAAGTGAAAATTAAAATTACCTAAACTACAAAGTCGGATTTGGTCAAATTTTTATCTTTTCCGTGGCCACTTCAATGTCTGAATTCACGGACCCTAAATAACCTTGTTGATCAAAAAAATTACAATTGCTAGAGAACAAAATTTTGAAAAGTTCGGGGCGATGGACAGGGCATCCAAAAGCCCGAACGTAAGTTAAGAAAACCTAAAAGTTTTGAAAAATTATATCCTGGCACCGTCCAAGGCTGTTTCTGGCCGTGGACGGGCCGTCCAGGATACCAGACAGGCCATCTGAGGGCACGGACTAGCCACGGATAGCGGCATTTGTGCACTTCTCGGTGGTGTTTTTGGCTCAAATTTTATGTACGTGTAGCCTGGCAGATTCAAAGCATGTTACTGATTTATAAACTTGAAATTGATCTCGACATACGGCCGCAACTTAGTGAACAAGTTATTATACAGAAACAAAAACAAATATCTTAGAAGCCAGAAAAGGTCGGTTCGAACCCAAATTTCAAAAAAAATTAATGAAGTTAGGGGGAGTTTAAAAAGTGGGATTCTAACCTTTTCCTTCAGATCGATGAGATTCTTCACGTCGGGAACCCTTCAATGCTTCGTCGTAGTCAGTCTTGGATGGAGCTCGAACCCGGCTTCTGACCCTTGTGAATTGATGTTGTTCTTCACGTTTTTATGGTGGTTTGATGGTGATTTGACAATTCTTCTAGTTTTAAGAGATGAAAAATGTATTTTGGTGATGATTTTGATGAAATTTTGGTGTTTGATAGAGGCTCGGGAGTTAAAAACGTGCGAAGAAGGAGACAGCTTGGCGATTGAGTTCTCTAGGGTTCTTGAGGTTCTGATTTTATCAAGGGAAAAGGTCCCTTATACAGACATCACAAAAGATAGAGTAAATTCGGTATAAGCCGATGTTTACCAGGATTTTGGTTAGGTGACTTCCTAATGAAATCTTGCCGTAAAATTTTAACCACATATAGAAGAAGATATTTTGATTTTTCTAAAGAGAAATCAGAATTTTGGATAATGGAATATTTTTTAAATTCGACTTCTCATCGGATTCGCTCATAAATTACTAGGAAATTATCGAAAATTCAAAATTCCAAAGCCATTATGCTCTAAATGTCATCCTTTATCATGTGTTAAAATTTCAAAGCATTTTGAGTTAATTTGAGTCATTTTCAGATGAGAGATGAACTCACTGGATGGCTAAGGAGCCCTAAAAATTACAAAAATGCCCATCGTGATGACCGAGCTGTCACTAATGCCCTGAAACATGCTAAACAACCTAGGATTTTGTGCCCTTTGATCAAACTACCCTTGTTCTTTTATGTTCGCTTTTCCGAGGTCAAAATTTTGGTTATAACACTACCTTGGATGCCATATCCCTCATCCTTTCCTATCCTCCCCATGTTGTGCCCCAGTTATTTTTTTTTTGGTTTTTGATTTTTAAAGGGAGTTTCATGTCATTCCTATCTTATTCTAACGAGTTTATGTCACGTGTGCTTGATATTATACAAGTTTTAGAAAAGAGGGGTACGAGGGTTTTTGCTTTGTAAGATAATAAGTGGGAAGGAGTTTTCATTCTTGTTCACATTATTTCATTTCTCCATCACTTCTTATTTTCTCATCCTCTTTCTTGTCTCCCAACTTCTGCTATGCTCCTCTCCTTCAGCTTCTCCCTTTGCTCTCTCCATCTTCTTTCTTCCTTCTAGTGTTTGTTCGTATTGGGAGTCAGCTTGTGAGATTTCTGATATTTCATCCGTATTGTTCAGGTATGAGTCGTGATTATGGTTTCAGTTTTTTCTTCATTATGCTTCCTTCCCTTTCTGATTTTTGGTTTCAAATTCTGGTCAACTCAGTATGTTGTTCGTCAAGTTCGAGTGGGTATTCAAAGAGGGTGTTGTGTGGGGTCTGTAGAGTTACGCAATGCTTAGGATGTGAGGTAGTTGATAGATGGATTTAGTTTAAGGTGTTCACCCATGGGGATTCATTTCTGTTTCTAATTGTTCTATTTTGTTTTGTGGTTTCGTTGTGTATCTGACCTGAATTTATGTTGTGTTTTCGCTCCGCTAAAACCACATGGGATGTGTTTCGATCGATTACTTGGCTATGAGATAACCTTTTTATTTCAAAGGTGATTTAGCACTTTGGTTCCCATCTGATTTTGAGAAGTTTGTTGTGTCTGAACATGCGTCCGAACTTGCAAGTTCAGACAGCATGCGCGGTCGCCTCTGGTTTTGGTAGTTCTGTGTTGTCCGGACTGGGTGCGAGGACGAGTTATGGGTTGTAGTTCGACTTGTGTCCAAACATGCAAGCCCGAAAACAAGTTCGGACAACATGTATGCTCTCTTTCGTACTCTGTCCGAACATGTTGGTTCAAATAGACGTCTGGAATGAAACTGGCTGGTGCTTCTGATGCATCCTCGACTGGTTGTGGAAGTGTCGTTGTCCTAGGTGAATTACTTGATGGTTTAGGGAAGTACTTGATAAACTCAAAATGGAAACTCCTTTTCAATTGAGAATTTACATACATAAATTCACTCAATCTCCTTCCGCCCTACCTACGGACTCTGGGATAGTTTAGGACTTTTATCCCTAAGTCCTCTACCCTCTCCTGACAGCAGGCCTACGGTTCCCAACCGTTCCCCGAATGGTTAGTCTACCAAATATAACAAGTATTAACTCACCAACCCAGTCCTATCCAGCTCACTAACTTCCTAGTACTTAGACACACTTAGTCTAACTTACACTTACTTTAATTATCTCACTTCTTCGTGTATGACCAAGTTATTTTATATAAGACGTTATACATCGTATTTATACATGTGTGTTTAGACTTGTAAAAAATGACCTATGATATCCTAGACTCTAGGAGTCGTTTACTTCTTTACCCTCAGTTGAATAGCCAAGCTTGAATATAGGATGATCTTCAACTTGCTCTGGAATCCCAAGACAAGTGTCACCCTATGATTGGACATGTTGAATGTGAGCACTCAGGTGGTCGGTCACCACTTGTACTCTCCACTTGCCTGATCTTGTTTACCTCATTGATGCTCATTAATTCTCTCCAAAGCTTCATTTAATGCTGCGTAATGAGTGCCTCTTAATAGCCCTAGCCTTGTCTTGTTATCTTGTTCACTAATGAGCAAGACTTTGATGTGAGCTAGTTGCTTGTGTGGATGCATGAGTCTGCATGCGTTTGTCGGCACACTTGATGTATTTTGTCCTAGTACTACGTTTGATGCATGAGAGACATGGTTGTGTAGTGCTTGACTTCTTGTGTGTACCAGAAGTTCTATCACAACTCTCAAAGACAGGTGCCCGACTGGATGGGCATCTGTCATGAATGGAGTGCGCTTGCAACCTTGTGTGCTAAGCCACTTCTCTACCTGTTTATCTAAATTTTAAACTCGACAAACACATTAGATTAACAACACAGGTTTGCTATCATCAAAACTAAAGGATCTTAACTTAACAATTTCCCCCTTTTTGATGATGGCAACTGATACAAAATTGATTTTGAAGATAAGAAATAACAACAAACTTATGCCGTTAGAGAAAAGTGTTTTTTAAGACTACATGTAATATAAGGACGATAGTCATTAGTCACAAGTACATATTTTTCCCCCTTTGCCATCTAGCAAGAGCAGGGAGCAACTTCACAACTGAAGTTATTGAAAAGACCATAACATTTCATAGATTGAAAGCTAGAAGATGAAGGAGACATTTTAGAAGTTGTGGCGGTTGGGTGTGGTGAAGGTTAAAACATCTAAACCATAGACTTCACCATCAGAATAACCCTGGAACTTGGAAGACTCAGCTGTGGTTGAAGTGTTCGAAAGTGTAAAGTTTATTGAGCAGGTTTCAGCAGACTGACTGGGGTTTACATTGGTAGACCAGGCTGTGAATGAGTTGGAAACAGGATGCATGTATGTTTGGGCAGTATACTTTCTTGGGTGTTTTTTGTACATAAATTTTTGAATGGTTTAGTAGACTGTTTGCTCATTTGAGCTTGACGAACTTTGTGGTTCTTGTTCCATGGCAAGAGCGAGGTGGAATGTGTATGAATTGTAAGAGAAGTATTAATGATTATGAAGAGAGATGATGAAGAATGCGAGGACTGGTCAAGTGATTTATATATGAGGCGCTAGCTACCTGAAGAATGAGTTGAACTGAGAGAAAGGGTGTTATGGACTGTGTATTGAAGGTCTTGAAAACCTAAAAATGCAGATATGTGAATTGTTTGCATGACAGGCTTTTGGATATGACTATGCATATGATATGTGAATGAAGATGACATGTAAATGATGCTCGGTGCATTTAGGGACCGAAACCTGTGCCAATGCTCCTGGTTGGACCCTATGTAGACTTATTGTCATTGCCCCCCAAACTTGTGTGCAGGGATAACTCCTGGTATAAACCCGGGGGACTTATTATTGCCTTCGCCCACCATTCGTCAATCCCGAAATAAGCCGATATAACTAAGGAGGGCTTATTTCCATCACCTCATCAACTTCTATAGCCAGGGCTTATGCGAGCCTGGGTTATGCAAATGACATGGAATGTTTGATGATGCAGTATGCAAGGTAGGGCTTATGTGTGCCTGGGGGTGATTCTATGTAATGTAGGGGATGTAAGGATGATTTCTATGCAAGACAGGGCTTATGTGCGCCTAAGGATAATTTCTATGAAAGGATGCAAGACAGGGCTTATGTGTGCCTAAGGATGATTTCTATGAAAGGATGCAAGACTGGGCTTATGTACGCCTAAGGACGATTTCTATGAAAGGATGCAAGACAGGGCTTATGTGTGCCTAAGGACGATTTCCATGAAAGGATGCAAGACAAGGCTTATGTGTGCCTAAGGACGATTTCTATGAAAGGATGCAAGACAGGGCTTATGTGTGCCTAAGGATGATTTCTATGAAAGGGTGCAAGACAGGGCTTATGTGTGCCTAAGGACGATTTCTATGAAAGGATGCAAGAAAGGGCTTGTGTGTGCCTAAGGATGATTTCTATTAAAGGATGCAAGACAGGGCTTATGTGTGCCTAAGGATGATTTCTATGAAAGGATGCAAGACAGGGCTTATGTGTGCCTAAGGATGATTTCTATGAAAGGATGCAAGACATGGCTTATGTGTGCCTAAGGATGATTTCTATGAAAGGATGCAAGATAGGGCTTATGTGTGCCTAAGGATGATTTCTATGATAGGATGCAAGACAGGGCTTATGTGTGCCTAAGGATGATTTATATGAAAGGATACAAGACATGGCTTATGTGTGCCTAAGAGGAAAATGTGTATGGTAGTGATCATGGGTGTTTGAGGAAGTGTCTTTTTGTGATAGTAGGGCTTATGTGTGCCTGGGAAGGTGTTTTTTGTGGTGGAAGGGCTTATGTGTGCCTGGGATGGTGTCTTTGTGGTGGTGTTATACCTAAAATTTTAACCCCTCTAGAAGAGAGTCTCTACTAATAGGCTAGTTTGGTCAAGTAGCGAGGATTCCCAGTTCCATCGGCACATTTCGGAGTGCTAGGGACAGCTTAGTCATATTCAGGGGCATTTTCATAATTTTGCAAGGCTCCTAAGCCCCGTATGAGCTTTCTCTCTCCTTCAAAGAAGGTTCAAATCAATTTAAAATGCTTTGCAATTTTAACCCATGATAGAGGATGATATTTTGGACATAATGGCGTTGGAATTTTGATTTTTTGAATTTCCAATAATTTTCTAGCAATTTCTGATTGAATCTGACGAGAAATTGAATTTAAAAATATTCTAATATCCAGAAAAATTCGATTCCACCTTGGAAAAATCAGAAATACCATCCATTACCCATGTTTAAAATTTCATAGTCAAATTCCTTGTAGAAACCTTTGAGCTAAAACGTTGGTAAATCTCGGTTTTTATCGGATTTTTCTATCTTTAAGAAAGTCTATATAAGGAACCTTATCCCTTGATCAAATCAAAACTGGAAGAACCCTAACACCTAAAGAAACTCATCCGTCACAACCTCCCCATGTTTTTTACATCCGAGCCCCGAAATTCCATCGAAATCTCACAAAATCAACACCAAAATACTTTTTCCAACTCCCACAACATCATCCATCATCAAACCTTCACCAAAACAGCACCAAAACGTGAAGAACATCACCAATAACCAATAGTCAGAAGCTGGTCTCGAACCCAAACCGAAACCGACTCTGGCGAAGCACCAAAAAACACCCAACGTGAAGAAACACCTCGAATCCGAAGGTAAAACAGGTTGGAACCCAGATTTTCTAACTCCCATGGTTAATCTAACCTTATATTAAATTTTGGGTTTGAAAAAATTCCTTTCTGTTTCTGAATTGTCGTTTTTCTTTGCTTCTGTTCATTAACTTGTGCATTAAGTTTTGTACTTAATTCGACTTCAAATTGAGATTCTTTGATTACTAATATATTGGAAATCTTTCAGGCTACACACCCATAATTTTTTAGCCGAAAACACCATCGGGAACCACCAAAAACCCACCGTCTGTGGGTGGTCCGTGACCTTGGCCATGTGGTCCGGGACCACGGACGGGTTGTCCGTGGCCACGGACACCCACGGACGGCGCCGGGATTAAAATTTTTGAATTTCTAGGTTTTGTCAACTTATGTCCGGCCCCATGGACGTCATGTCTGTGGACCCGGACTTTTCAAAATTCAGTTTTCTTTTCGATTCGACTTTTTCGTACAACTAGGTTAACTAGGGTCCGTGGGCTTGGACATTAGGTCCGTGGCCACGGACGGAAACGAAATTTGACCTAATTCTGCCTCTGAAACCCTGGTTTAGGTAATTTCAATTTCACTTTTAATTTGTGTCAAAAATGTCAAAAAATATAAAAAAATCAGAAGTTCGCGAACTTAGGTTAAAATGACTCGTAATAAGCCGTAATTAAACTAAGTAGAGGAAAAACGACTTCGAGGGGTAATGAAAGTAATTGAACCCTAAATAAGTAGAATATCAAGCCCCCGAACCCGCACTCTCCTTTCCTAATTTACCCTAGGTCAAAATTAGGTGGCGACTCTAATTAGGTTCCAGTGAGCTAACTTAGGATTTAATAACTAGTGTTATATGACATAGTTAGTAAGCTTAGGTTATAAGTGGATCTAGAATCCGATCAGATCCTAGTCAACCTGAATCAACATAGGATAGGGTTCAAAAATCGAGGCTCACAGAATGACGACTCTGCTGGGGACAAATTCTTAATATTAACTTGTTTAATTTTAAGAAAGAGGGCTTAACTCGAAAAATTATTTATTTATGGCTTTATTACTTTGTTTGTTTACTTTCGTGCGCACTTTAATTTTCTACACCTTTGCATCATGTGAGAGCGAGGGTCCACGCAAACCGATTTCACCTCGGGACCCGTTTAAGGGTCCCCTGTCAGGGACTCACACCTTTTAGGTGATGTGAATAAGTGGGGGAAAGGAGGAGGGTGTAGTCTAACCACACCCCCTTAATACCTGGGCTTTAGCCCCAAACATTTTCCTGGCAGTGTCCTTACCTATCCTTGTTTGGTCATCCAAAGGCCCGACCGTAGACGCACACCTTTAGGTGATGTGAAAAAAGTGGGGAAGCCTAAAGAGAATAGCGTGCAAGCCCTATTCCTTTGTGGTGACCTGGGCCCATGCCCCAAGCACCTCTTCGGATCGATCCATACCCGGTTTGATTTAAACGTCTAGTGAGGACATGTTGAATTTGTGTGGGCTTTGTGTGCTTGTATGACCGGCCCACTACCCAGCCTAGAGATTGATAAGAACTTCTCCTACATCAACCTAGCCCAACCCAAATTAGTAGCTCTATTTGTTTGCGGCCCAGAGGCCCTGTTTGGTTTAATATGTGAGTCGTTCGGGCTTCGGCCCAAAAGCCTAGACTTAGGTGATTTCTCTTCCGGCCCAATTTGAATTATCCAATTAGTTATAGGCCCATAAAAAGAAATCCACCTGAACTTGAAATAACTCACAAGTCCTGAAAATAAAATCTTTTTCGGCTTAGCAACCATCTTCTCTGACCCAAAGAAAGTTAGGCCCATTTGTGATTTAGGGACCATTCCAGCCCATGTGCTTTACTTCAGGCCCAAACACATTCCGACCCAAGGGCTCATTCTAGTCTAGGTAGACTTCTTATCCGGGACCTAGCCCAAAACCCTAGATCTAGGTGTCAAAATTTTGACCCTCAGGAAAGGGATCAAGCGCACAAATGCAAAGACAAGGGCAAAACGGTCAAAATGCACCAAGACGGGATTTTCCAAGGACATTTTCGGGATTTTCTATTTTTCATATGACTTGTTCATAACCTCCAAACACTCCCAAATATCAGTCATTATGAAAGGTATTTCATCATTTTCAGATAATATTTATTATGGAAATTTAGCTTTTAATTCATATTATAAGCTAATTTCTTTAATAATTAACACATGAAATAGCCTCAAAATAGAAATAAAAAAGGTTTCCAAAAATTTAAATAAAATTGTCACATGGTTAGCATGGCTACATACAGTCATAAACCTGAAATTATCTGATTTAGAACCTTAGCCCAAAATTTAAAAGAGAAATTCAATCATTTTTGCAATTTTCTCTCTCCTTTGGAAAATACCGAAATCAAATAAAAATGTCATGAAATTAATTTATAAGATAGAGGATGATATGTAGAGACTAATGCCGTTGGAATTTCGTTATTTCGACTTTTCAATAATAAGTTATGAATTATGGGAGATTCCAGATTGTGAGATTTGTATCTAATCGGTTATTTATCAAAATAACCCGATTCCAACTCTCAAAATTCTTAAATATCATCCTTTACCTTCAGTTAAAATTTCATAATTTTTCTCGGCCTTCAGCATATTCTAAAAAATCAGATTCCCTTAGAGCACAAAATCAGGGTTTTAGATAAAGATTTTGTTCTATCAACATGGCCTTGATCTTTCTATAAAAGGACCTTCCAAAAACGACCTAGGGCAGAGGAGAACACTTCCAAAGTCAGAAAACACCACCACAAGGCTTCTCCTCACGTTGTTACACTTCCAAGCTTCAAATCAATACCGAAACCCTGCCGAAATCACCCCGAAACCACTGAAAACACAATTTTTCTTTCCCCATCAGACTTCCAAACACAAAATGAAATACCCCAAACCTTGATATGTGGTTTAAATATCAAATTATGGTATGTAAAGGCTAAAGAGTGCCTTAGTAACATCAGTGAACAATTTAAACCATAATAAATGCAATAAAGCATTAAGACACAGTATGAGCAAAAACATGCTCTAAGCTATGAGTGAACTTGGTTAGGACCCAAAGAGCCTACCAAGACTTGATAACATTTAATTATGATTTAGTAAGGCTAAATAAGTCCTTAAGAAACTTTGGTGGACAGTTAACCAAATAAAACATAAGGAAATACCTTAAAGTCAATATGAGCACAAATGTGCTCTAAGCTTGGGATGAATGGTATAAGACCTATGGTCATACCTATACCTTATTTATATGTTAATGTTGGATGGGGTGTTACAAAAAGTGGTATCAGAGCGAAGTATCGCTCTGATGACTGAACTACCGAGCTTAGGAAGTACCGAGTTAGGATTTAAGTACTTTGGGTTAAGGGTTGAGTGATAGCGTGAGAGATACGCTAGATAGGAATTACCAGTGTGTACTGGAAACCTACAATATCCATCCCACCCTCCACAATCCCTATATAACTTGGGGAAACAACGCCAGGAAGATGGAAGTCCTCTCTTACTCGGGGATACCCGATCTGGCTGTTGTTAAATACCCTTAGGGTACAGAGAATCTGTCATACGGTAGATCCCGAAAACTGGGAATCCCGGAGACGGTCTCCATCTGAATAATGTTAACCGCATTTCATAGCAATGAATGAAGGATCTTGTGTATAGAGGAATAGAATTTCCGGCAACCTGGGTCGACATGCTAAGCAGTCGAGAATAACCAACTTGCAACGCACCTACCGTGCAACAGGCAAGAAATGGATTAGTAAAACCCGAGACGAGTGTCTACGGAACCACAGTTGATAAATAATACACCAGCGGTGTACCAACCGATAAAGGAACTGCAACGTAGTGCCCAAACAAGAGACAAGTCTCAGTAACCACGACAAGTGCGTGGAACGGGCTATAAGGAGGATACAATACTAAGACAAAGGGGTCTCCCAGAATGGGAAACACCCTAGTTAATGATTATCATATGAGGACAGTGGGAAGTCACCTAGACAAGTTATTATCAAGTCAGTAAGATCAGTGAGGGCCAACAAGGCCACTGATGACAGTGCGGATAAAAACAATACCACAACCGGTATGTGTTAAACCGATTGCCAATTAGCATGGCGCACTTGCCATAGCAAGTGCTGCTATAACAGGGCTGTTCGGGAAATTTATAACCACTACAAGTACTTAGTAAAGTACCACGAAGTTAAGTGTGAACATTATGACCATGGGAGGGCTTAACAGCCTGACCTTTGTAATTGTAAGTACACCAGTCAGCAAGAAGCTAGACTTGGCTAAGGTAAGAAGATGTTGTAAAACCATGAAAATTTTCTTTCAAACCCAGATTTATTCAAACCCTTTCTTTTCAAACCAGATTTTCTTTCAAACCAACACTTCTTTCCAGCCTCCTTTTAAACCAAACCAGTAAAACCAAGAGCAGTTGATAAGATACAACAATGGATAAACTTTCCCTCGATTAAGTTCGGGAAGTAAGGAATGAATATTGTCACGGGACAATATAAGGGAGTTGACAACAGAATACTTCACCTAGGCGTGTGACGGACACTACAAGTGTACCAACTGTGTTGTGGGACGACCGCACTCCGATAGGAGCATGTGGGCCTGACATACCTACTTATAGGTTAGTTGGGTAAGTAGTAATGTATCAGTATGATACCCCATATATGTATACGAGTAGAGTCCGAAACACGGGAAGTAGTCGACTCCGTCTACGGTCAGCAGTATAAATCAAACGAGAGCTAAGGATTACAAGGAATAGTTGAAGTTAAGGAATTCAGTTAAGTTAACAAGACTAAAAGGATCAGTAGATTCCTCTCAAGGAAATGTTTAAGAGTTAGGAGATGCGGAATGCACTAACTGAATGTAAAGATATCGGATATGACTTAAAGATCCTCAGGGATAGACATGATAGCTGGAATGGTGACCCAGCCTGTACATGGCAAGCAGATGCCTAATGTGGACACATTAATGTGCAACGAACGGGATGAAACTCCCAGAATGAGTACCTACACTACCAGGAAATGTTAATCTTCACAGAAGAAGATAATAACCAGTAAAGAACGCGAAAGGCGTAGCTAACGAAATGTACCAATAAGTGTGGAACAAATATAATGGCATAACTTAGCAACACCCAGGAGAAGTCCTTAAAGGGTGTTCGCATCAACAATTGTTGAATGGAATGCATGACAGAAGCACAAGGGTTGAAACTAACACGCAGTTTAGACATAAGTTGTCAGGAGACGGACTGACAAACCTAAGGGGGCATCCCATGAAAGGAAACGGAATGTAACGACCTTGTCATGGAGCTCAATATAATATCCAAACCATGTAATACTGTACAGAGAAGCACATGTGTGTAAACAGCCTATAATGAGCGCAGCTCAAGGCAAATAAGGCTTATAATCCAAAAGCAGGATATATCATATAATTCGATTGATGGTAGAAGTTTATGTTGTATAAGTGAATAGAGTGGTAAACGAACCACTGCATTAAGAGTGGGGATACCTCTCGATATTGTGACACCGCAGGAGCGGTAGTTATGTGAATCAAGTTCAAAGAAATATGTTAAGGACTGACCATGTTGTTATTGAAAGAGAAATTAGCTTAGTAGTATGTGTATAAGGTGAAACACCGAGCTAAATAATGCCGGCTTGTGACTCGAATGATCGATGCTCAAGGAGCATTTAGTAGTCATCCAAAGGAGGGATGAACCGTAATGTGAATAATGTAAGTTTATGTGTGGAAGTTGAGGTGACAGTAAATACGATGTGAGTTAGTGTTATACAATAAGTACGGTGCGCAGTAAGCGACCGTTGTATAAGTGTTGTTAAATAATGATGTGGCGGATAAGGCCAGTTATGAGTTAAACTCAGTGGAGATGCAAGATGAGGGATGTTAAACAGACTGGGCAATAAGCCAGTGGTAGGTACTGTGTGATGAGGAACTCAGTGTGAATTCCATGGCGAATCGCATAAGGGATTTACTGTCAAGAGTTTACGCCTCTGCACTCTGTATGACTGAGTGTTTTGGTATTGCACTTGCGCAGTAATGATCGAATGAGATAGCTAGGAATTGGAGACATGTTGATTGTGGACAAATAATGTTATAATGGCCGATGCATAGGAAATGCAAGGCCGCACCAATAAAGAGTGCTTGTTCAAAACCAAATGTGGAGATATGATTAACAGTAAGTGACTACAGTAGCACTAGCTGCCAAATATCGGTATGGAATATACCATAAAGGTTGTGAATGACTGAGAGAGCACTACACACTAGGTAGTAGCTCAATCTCAACCGACAGTAAGTCGGAAGGGAACAAGTCAATCATTGTGAAATACATAACTGTATACACAGTAAATGGTTATGGAAGTGGATAGAAAGTTTATAACTCACCGAATTCGCTAACGGTAAAAGATACCACGCGTCGGTTGAGAAACCATTGTTACCAAGATGAAGGTGACAATTGGGGATGTGCAATACAGTAAGAATAACAAAAGGGAGCAATTAAGCTCTACAGTTATTAGAGTTTCGCAGCAGAAACTAGTGAGCCAGTGATTCAAATGTTGAATGTACATGGTGAACATGAGTGGATGGCTAATTATTAACGCCTAAAAGCCTCACAGGCCATGACCGAAACCGGTTATGAGTTATAACTCCAATGCGAATTCTTGGTTTAGGGACTAAACCGCCAATATGGTTAAGACCCTCTAATCAGAATCCATTGTGTAATAGACCGCGTGGAAGTTAAGACACTTCACGACGGCAGAACATTTAAGCCAATGTTTAGTGACTGATTACGTGGGCGTAATCCCTTTTAAGGGGGGTAGAGCGCAAAACCACTTAGTGTATATTACCGTACAAGTGTACGTAGTGTATGTGATTTATATTGTGCATAGCACAAAATTATATTATTGTTTTGATGATTGGTGTGTGTGTTACGTAAACATACACATTCATTCATGGTTTAATTGTGGTAATTGCGCACAGAAGATGCGAATACCATTGTGATAAGTGTGTGTGTTTGTTAACATGTGTGTGATTGTACAAGTGTGGGGAGTAGATAAACTCCCGGGGGAACAAAAGCCCCGACAGTGTATAAATGTAAAACCAGGTGTTGTATTTTGATAAAATATATGTATATATATATACCTTATAGTGATGCAAGAAAGGGCATGATACCGACATAGAACCTAGTGAGAATGAGATTCCCTAGGCAACAGGATTAAAGTGAATGGAAGTAACTGATAGACGGAGTTCTATCCTTTGGAGATGTTGTGATCATGACTAGAATGATTCAAAAGATAGAAAATTGGAAATGAGTGATTTACTTGATGCTTGAAAATGAAGTGGGAGGTGGAACTTGATTTGCATGCGATCAAGGGAAGCCGAACACAAATTGGGGTGGAAGGATAGTTCAACACTGATGCTGATCACATCAGGGTTGGATGACTCTTGAAACTCCCTATAAGTGGTCACGAATAACCACGCTAATAAAAGAAGCAAAGAGCTTAAGTTGGACTTGGAGTTGTGTGTGTTTTCAAAAGGATTTTAAATTGGTATTTATAAAACGTTGATGGATACTTTACGTAATTAAAGTTCTCTTACTTAACCTCACAAAGGAATTTTAAACTTAAGTGATTGTTTTGATCTCCCAAGGACACGGGGACGGAAGGTGTCCATCGCGACCGGGTTCTGCGGGATCACAGTGTATATCAAGAATATTTTTGATTGCTATACATGCTCCGACATGTTGTGTGGTATGTGTAATGAATGTTGTTTTGACTTGGATTTCCTAAAGTGTATACTATCAAGGCCTATGAGTCTAAATGTGTGGTGTTACATAGACCTATGTGTCTAAAGACTGTTATGTTACCAGGACCTATGTGTCCAAATGTTGTTAGGTTACCCAAGACCAGTGAGTCAAAGGGGTTGTATGTATGTGTAAGTGTTGTTAAGATACCCGGACCATAGAGTCCGAGGTTATCATGTGGATATGTTATGTTATGTGTGGATGTGAATGTGTTGCCCGGACCATCAAGTCCGAGGTTGTGATGTAAAGTGTGTTTGGTTAAGGAAGTTTATTTCCAAGTGATTACTGTGTTCTAATCTAATGATGTGTGAAAAGTGTGAACTTCGAGGACGAAGTTCTTTTAAGGGGGGTAGATTGAAATACCCCAAACCTTGATATGTGGTTTAAATATCAAATTATGGTATGTAAAGGCTAAAGAGTGCCTTAGTAACATCAGTGAACAATTTAAACCATAATAAATGCAATAAAGCATTAAGACACAGTATGAGCAAAAACATGCTCTAAGCTATGAGTGAACTTGGTTAGGACCCAAAGAGCCTACCAAGACTTGATAACATTTAATTATGATTTAGTAAGGCTAAATAAGTCCTTAAGAAACTTTGGTGGACAGTTAAACCAAATAAAACATAAGGAAATACCTTAAAGTCAATATGAGCACAAATGTGCTCTAAGCTTGGGATGAATGTGTATAAGACCTAATGGTCATACCTATACCTTATTTATATGTTAATGAACATATTAAATCAATTACTAAAGAAAACCAAGCTTGAAAACAAGTTAAAACACAAAATGTGCTTTAAGGAATCTTAAAGCACGTTTTTGAAAAATTGTCTTGCAAATGAGTTTTGAATGGCTAAATGTCCATCATTACTCTTTAATTAACATGTGTACTATATAGTATCACATTTGGGTGGCCATATTAGTGGGAAATCAAAAATTTCACTTCAATGTGCCTTGTATTTGTGAATAGTAATTTTTACAAGCTAGTTTGTAACATATAATGTTATAAGTAATTAAATTGGTCAACAAAGACCAAAACACCCTCCTAGGCATAATAGTGGCCGGTTTTTGTAGTGAGGAGTCACCAAGTATGTTAACTTGTTAAGTAAATAAATGTGACTCATAGTTACTATTTGCTTTAAGACTTAAATATCTTCAAAAAGTAAGTTCTATCTCATTCTCTCATTTCCCTTCCTTTCTTCATTCACACGGTTGCTCTCTCTCCCTCCCTTCTTGCTCTCTCTCACGGTTTGGCTAGCACACCAACACCACCATTGAAACCAAGCTTTGAACTCTTGTCAAATCTTGCTCTTGTCCAAATCAAAACAAACACCACCATTCTCTTAGTTAAGCCAAGCTCTACAATCTTGTCTCTTCAAAACTTCAAAACCTCCATTTCGGTGCCAAGAGAAACCACCATGGGAGGAGCTTGAGCTCATCTTTTCACATATTCTTGTTCTCCTTTGCTTCAAGGTAAGGAAACTCAAAGAAAATCCATGTTTCCTCCATGTTTACATGTTGTCCGAAAATTCACCTCACAATGGTGTATTTATCTTGCTTGTTTTAGCTTCATTTGAATCTTCCAAGGGCTAGGAGGAGTCCTCTCTTGATACTTATTCAAGTTCTCTTCCAATTCCAAGGTAAAACAATTACCTTAATGTGTTAAAACAATATGTGTAACTAGGGTTTACAATGAGGAGAAGCATAATGCTTGAATACTCATTCTATTGTTTGTATAATGTTTAATAGTTGAAAAGGGACCAAATGCCCTACCGGTTTCACAAGGAACAAGAAAGAAACTTGTGAGGAAAAGAGGTAAACAAGCTATCTCAATGTAGTTTAAATGCCTTAGGAAAATGAGCTTGATTTGCTTGATAAAATACCTAAGGAGCCAATGGTGAGTGACCTAGCAAAATGTTCTCAAGGAGACTAGTAAAGAACATATGTTTTGGTGTATGTATTTGCAGGTCAAAGGCATTATTTATGTGGGAAATTCAGTGTTTAAGGTTATGCAATTTAAGGGCCTAAGAGCCATGTTATTTAAGGGCCTAAGTGCCAAGCAATTTAAGTTATGCACTATATTGTGATGTAGTGCTTAATGTGTGAAGTTTGTGTATAAGAATGTGTTGATGGATTTTAGGTGTTTTGAATGAAATAAGGAAAAACCTAAGTGTTTGGATGTGAGTATATACAAGAGAAGCTATGGCCAAATTTGGGAAGATGTGTAAGAAGTTCTAAGTGTTTTAAGTGAGTTTTGGTGAACTAGGAAGTATTAAAGGTGAATAAATGTTTACTTGAGAAGGAAACATGTGTGAAGGTGATTGGAGTGATGCAAGGATTTAGGTGTTGTCTTGGAAGTTCTAGGAATTCAATGGTGTTTTGTGAATGTATTAAAGTCTTGGAGAGTTGTTTAAGGTTTAGGTAGGTTGGTGTTCAAGGAATAAGTGATGTTTAGGTATGATGTGAAAAAGGAGATTTAGTTAATAAGAAAAGAAGTTGAGAGATGATGATAAGGTGTAGAGGAAACACCTTGGTATTGTGGTCAATATAGGTGAAATGCCACCTAGAAATCATAAGGAGAAAACATTGTAAGTGTTAGGAATATTGTGGAGATATAAGTAAAGGTTTAAGGAATTAGGAAAATAGTTTTGTGAGTGTTTAAAGAATATCTTAAGGGTGTGTTTGAAGTGCCAAATGATGTTAGAACACATTAAGAGGCCTTAGGAAAAGTTTGGTGAAGATTTGGCAAAGTTTGGGTAAGTTTAGAAGGCGACCGACCCAGGGGCCGACCCAGTTTGTGGGTCGGTCGAGCCTCTGTAAAATGTTAGAAATGTGTTCGGTAATGGTCCGACCCAAAAGGGTGGGTCGGACATGGGTCGGTCGGTCAAGTTTCAAAGGAAGGAAAATGTTCGCACATGGACCGACCCAGAATGGTGGGTCGGACGTGGGTCGGACGGGCATGTTTATAAGGAAGTAAAAGGGGTCTGTAATGGACCGACCCAGATGTGGGTCGGTCGGTGGGTCGGTCGGACCAAAAACATGGTTTAAGGTTATGAAGTGATATGTGATGATGGGGATTGGTAGGTAATGATGTTATAAGGATGTTAAGGACATGTTAGGGGAGTTTTAATGACACCTAAGTGGGTTAAAAGTTGTATTAAAATGTGAGAGTAAAACAAGTTAACAATGTTAAGTTATGTAACTAAGTTAACGGGGAAAAATTAAGCATTGACATTAAATGATCAAGCAAACCCCGATGTTAATAAGAACAATGTGATGTTAACAGTTGTTCGAGGATTGCTCGAGGAACATAAGTGGACGTGGTAAAGTGGACTCCGGTGACAGGTATGGTTTTCTTGCAACCTGTGTCCTAACGGATTACACCGGCTTGTATGCCAATGTGATTTTCTGTATGTTTGCCACGTTATGATATAAATCATGAAACGAGTTTACAGTCATTATTGTTATTGTATGTTTACGTGCCGATACCGGTAACCTCTAATGCGCTTGAAGGGCTAGTTAACCACTATTAGGTAAACGTAAGAGAACGGTATCCGGTAATAACGTTTCCGACCTAAGGAACGTTCTAACCACGGCTATGCGTGAGTTGGATATGTAATGTTGTGAGTGGTGTTTGTATGTGAATGTATGACTCTCTTTTCCCTTGTGTATGTCTGACAAGACTTAACTCAATGTTTGTGATTGTTTAATAAAGTTCAAAGATGAACTTCTAATAAGTGCTAACGGGGGGAATGAGGAGTCCGGTCTGTTCCGGCCACGCGTGTGAGTATGGGGGTCGTTGTCATAGCAGGTTCGATCCCTCCGTATGTTATGGTTGTTTTCCAATTTGGTTCCCAACCTTCCCTTTAGCTTAACCAAGGCTATTACTGACTCACGTCGGGCCACAGGGGCATACTATTGTTATGTTTGTTTCGGTGTGCTTGGATCACTATATCCGGGACACCTTGTGTTAAGTTAACCGTCCATTTAACGAGACGGTAACGAGTTATGTAACGAGCTTATCATGAGACTGGCAACAATCTCTAGGCTCACCAGTGTGTTAGTGATGTTTGGGTAGGTTCCTAAGAGAACCATTCCCGTTATGTTATGTGTTATGTTGTGATGCAATATTTATTGCGGTGTTATGTTGTGCACATGGAAACGTGCAAAGTGTTGTTAAGTGTTGTTATGTAGTGTATGTTATAAGTTGTAAAACGTGAAGTGTGTGGATCATGGATATGACTCCCAGTTTGTGATAAGAGGCGTTTAAGGATAACCCGATTTAAGGATATGTGTCGTCTATTAAGGAAGTAGCTCCGTTGGAGGAGAAACACTCTAGGGATGATGAATACCATGGGTGACTTGTTAAGTAGGATGTAATATCCGGTTGTTGAGCCCATTGAGGCGAAATGTTAAGTGATTGTGTGTTTATTGTTATATGCATGATTTAAATATAATCAACTGCATGTTAAGACGACAATTAGTTGTGCGTGGCCCGATAGCATGTGGGCTGCGGGATTACCATACCAGCAAAGGTGCTGAGCCCCTTGGGGCCACCCCTTTCTCTTCTTTTCCTATTTCAGGTACGAAGTGCTGGAAGCCGTTCGAGAGTAGGGCGGGTAGTCATTATACATGGGTAAACATTTAAGTATATTTATACAGTAGGTGTAGTAAGACCGATATTGTTGTCGGCACCAGTTTATAATACTCGGTATAGTTGATAAGGTGTATGTTGTCGTTGTTGTTGTTAATGTAAAGGAATAATAATGTGTTGACGCTCGGGAATTTAGCCCATCAGACCGGTACAGTGTGTATGTATTAGCCTTGTTAGCCACGTGGGTGGCTAACGGCGTGTAACACCAACAAGTTAAGTAATGTGATGAGGTTGTTCTTCCGCTGCAGTTCATTGTAAGTATGTTAATGTTGGATGGGGTGTTACACAAAAACACCTGAAAAACAGAAGCAAACCGTCCTTAACCATACAAGGAAGAAGGGGTCAGAAGCTCGGGTCGAAATTGAACCGGATTGACTATTAACGAAGCGTTCGAAGTTTCCCGATGTGAAGGAACAACCAAATCTCGAAGCCAAAACAGGTTCGAAATCAAAATCTTTAACTCCACTGCTCTCAGTACACTTATGGTTGAAATTCCTATTCGAATTGACTTTTCTTTGCTTCTGAATTAAGGTTTGTTTGTGTTTCTGTCCACTAACTTGTTCAATATGTTTCGTCTTTTATTCGTAGTCAAATTGAAAACTTTTAATCACTAACATGTTTAGAATATTTCAGGCTATGTACCCATAAAATTTGAGCTTAAAACACCGCCGAGAGCCACCCAAACACCGCCGTCCGAGGGCGGTCCGCACCCACGGACGCTAAGTCCGGGGTCCCGGACGCTCTGTCCGTAAGCCTAGATGCCCCGGACGGTGGTGGGATATTTTTATTTTCAAAAGTTAGGGTTTTATAAAACATGTCCGGACCCACGGACATCCTGTCCGTGGCCCCAGACTTTTCAAAATCTCTTTTCTGTTTAAATTTGACTTTTATGTGTAATTAGGTTAACTGGGGTCCGTGGTTCGGACATTGGGTCCGTGGCCACGGACAGAATCAAAATTCGACCTAATTCTGCCTCCGAAACCCTAGTTTAGGTAATTTCACTTTTCACTTTTATTTTCTGTCAAAAAATGCTACAAAACACAAAAAAACAGAAGCTCGTGCACATAGGTTAAAACGACTCGTAATAAGCCGTAATTAAACTAAGTAGAGGAAAAACGACTTCTAGGGGTAATGAAAGTAATTGAACCCTAAATAAGTCGAATATCAAGCCCCCGAACCCGAACTCTCCTTTCCTAATTTGATCTAGGTTAAAATTAGGTGGCGACTCATAATAGGTTCCAGTGAGCTAGCTTAGGTTTTAATAATTAATGTTATATGACATAGTTATTAATCTTAGGTTATAAGTGGACCTAAAACCCGACTAGATCCCAATCAACTTTAACCAACATAGGATAGGGTTTAAAATCGAGGCTCACAGACTGGCAACTCTGCTGGGGACAAAATTCTTAATATTAACTTGTTTAATTTTAAGAAAGAGGGCTTAACTCGAAAAATTGTTTATTTATGGCTTTATTACTTTGTTTGTTTACTTTCGTGCGCACTTTAATTTCTGTACCTTTGCATCATATGAGAGCGAGGGTGTAACACCCCATTTTCTACCAACTGTTATCACGTGCTGTGATAGACAGAGTGCACAAATAAAACGCGGAAGCAAATAAAAGTCTTTATAAGAGCGTTACCGCCACACTCACAACCTCTGTGAGTGCCTAGGCTATTACAAACAATCCAAACCCAAAATAAAGTCTGAATAATAAATCATTCCCTGAAAACCTTAAACAAAGTAGGTGGAAGTCTCTAATCCCCAAGGTCTTCCCCCTCCACGCTCTTGTCAGCACCAAAGCTCCACTAGTATTCTTCATCTACGGCATTTGGAACAACACAAAGAAGGGACCACAGGGCAAAGCCATAAAACGTCAGCAAAACGCTGAGTAAATCAAAGACACGATCAAGAAAATAGGATATCGAAGTAGATATAGATACGATCATCAACTCAAGCATTAACAACCGCGAAATAAGCTCAGAACGTAAGAGTTCATAAATCACCTTGCGTAACAGGACACTGCTAATCTTTTTCACCATTTAATTCATAACGTGGGACAAATCCCGATCTTTAAGGCGATCCAACCTATCCTTCCACCACGTAAGGACTCTAAAAGATGTGCACACCCCCCTATAGTGCCTTTAAAACTATAGAGTAGAAACCCTGACACAAACTCAAGGAGCTCGTAGCATACCAAGAGTTAAAACGGGCAAACGTACCCAATCATCATATATATATATATATCTCATAAAACCAAGTTTGAATAAGTCAAGTATCCAATAATACTTTTCCACAATGAACAATAAATCAATTCAACCACCAAGTTCTTAAATAAGAAACACAAACAAGCACAAGCCTTAAATCACTTTCACCACTTAGAAGATCCACTTAGTACAAAGGTAAAGTTTTATCAAAACACCCAAGGTACTTTAAATGAGTATCATCCAAGCATCACTTCAACTCATATACTTAAGATTAAAACAACTAAAATATAAGTTACAAGTTGGGCCATAGTCATAAGACCACAAAACATTTTGTCACCATAAAAAGCTTAGAAATCTCATTTCGACTTCTTAAGACGTGACCAATTCGCTAACCAAATGACTTCTAAAAATAGAGCTAATAGGTGAAATAGATAGAGGATTAAAACAGTAGAGATTCATATGTAATAATATAAATTGGACGAGTAAAACTCCCTAAACTCATGTTTACAAGTTAGGGTATCACAAATTATGTTTTTTCCACCTTTAAAGCTAGTTGGTTGAAATACTCAGTTCGACATCTTAAAGCGTAGCAAATTAACTATCCAAATAATGTCGAAAAATAGAGCGAATAGGTTCTTGGATAGAGGATTCAAATCAGTAGATATTGATATGTATTAATAGAAAAATGAATGAGTATAGCCTTCTAAATCCTTCTCTCAAGTTAGGGGATCTAAAGCACGTTTTTTCTTTTTTTTTTCCCCCTTAGCTCTAACTTTCACACCAAGATTTAGGGTACCTACGAACCCAAAGAAATTGTATACCTTGGAAGGGATCTTATACAATGGAATTACCTTGAATATTCTTGGCTCAAACTCCCAAAAGAGCCTTGGCAACTTGCTAGATGGCACAAAAACTCCACAAGGCTCCTCAAATGTCTTCCTTTGTCTTTCCTTGCGCACGATATCTATTGCCTTATAACAAGAGCTTTTGGTAAGGTTTTGTGAATGGGGTTTTTAGCTTTAGCCAAAATGAAGAGATTCAATGAAGATTATTTGGGATCGGTTTTACCTGAAGATAGGCTCTAAGAACAAGCTTACTAGATCAAACTTTCTCGAACTCAGAAACTGTCTTTCGTGACTTCTTCACCTCCCCTGCACTTTCCTTTGACCCTAGGCTCTCTTGGTATTGTAAAAGGACTTGGGAATGTCCCGAGAGTAAGGGTGAGTGTTAGAGGTCGTGGCTCATGGTTTATATAGGGAAGATATGGAGTTGACAAGCCTTAGAGTGCTAGACATCATTTTTGGCCAGATTTGTATCTTCGTAATAATGCTTGCTTTAGACACCATTATAGTGCTCCATTAATTCCTCCACTTGAATACATTATTAGTCCCCCATCAGGCCTTTAGAAGATGCTCAATATAATTCATAAACTAGCTAAAGTAGGCAGAACATGAGGTGGAAAACAAAGAAGGGAATTTGTGCTTTATGAAAAGTTGTAATGGCACATGTGGCTGGCTACTTGATTGCCTTGCTGCTACTTTCTCTTCTTATATTTTATGTAATGGGCATGATCTATGTCTGCTAATAGAGGTTACCTAACATGTAAGGACCCAAAGGTGCTAAAGGAATAAATTAAATAAACTAAAGACTTGATGTGTTAGAAAGTAGTGCTAGAATGGTGGGAGAGGTGGGTATGGACGAATTTTGTATGCCATTTACCTCTCTTTTTTTTGCTTTGTCAACACATGTAACTTGGTAGATTGATGTGGCAACTAAGGTAGGTAATTACCATGAAGAGATAATTGGTAAAATTACAAATTGGAATCATATAATACAACCTTTCTTAGGTAACTTTTCATCGGTAAATTTCCAAGTTACCTTGCCAAGAGATTTCACCTTCTATTCTATACTGAAAACCTACCCCGAACTTAAATATGGTGATTAATATATTTTAATATAGTATTTAAGGGCCTAATAGTGCCTAAGTAATTTTGGTAGGGAAAATAATCCAAAGAAATAAAGAAACGCTTTAAAAGCGAAAAACGCTTAGTAAGCGTTAAATAACCATAGGAGGTATGAGACCTCGGTTAGTGTATTATGTGGATTCATAGGGCTTAATAAGACCAAAATAATAGATGGGAACAACTCCCAAAGAAAAAGGATCCAAATAATGTATTAAAACGCTAATAGAACTTTAGCGCGCATGTTTTTCGAGAAAACCCGAAAACGTGATTTTAAGTGGTCAAACGAACCCGTAAAAATTATAAATCATTAAATAACAATAATTAAGCATTAATGGAAGCTTAATAGCCAATAAAAATAAAGAAACGAGAAAATTCCGGAAAACGGGCCCGGTTAGTGAATAGTGCTAAACCGGTAAATTAACGAGCATTTTCTGTAAAAGACAAAAACGCTCCCAGCTCATGTATATTAGTGGGCCGGTTTTTAAGAGAGTAACTAGCTCTCCCACACACTTAAAGTAGCTAGAAATAAAAAGAGAAAGAAATAAAGTAAAAAGCAAAAAGCAAAGTAAAGTAAAAAGCACCTCACTTCTCTCTCTTTCCTCATTTCTTTTCCCCGTACTGCTCTCCCTCCTCTCTCTGTCGATTCTCTTCTTCATCCTTTCTCTGTTACGAAAGTGAAGCCCTCTTCCATGGCTTCCTCACTTTCTCTTGCTCACACAAGCTACATCCAAGCTCCAAATCCAAAAATAATTACATATTTGAACTCCCCTCTTCAAGCTCTACATTCCTATCTTTCAAAATCCGAAAATGAGCAACTTCATCTCCATGGGTTTTGAGCATTTGGAGAATAAATGACACCATTTCGAAGCAGGGAGTCTCCTCTTCCTCCTAAGGTAAAAAGTTTCAAGAAAAATCAATTTTTCTTCACTCTTCATTCTTGACCGATTTTGCCTTTTCGTAACGCCTTGTTTTTTCCTCATGAATTGAGCTTGATTTCAACTCCCCAATGGTGGAAGAACTCCCCTTGTATTCAAGGCTTGAAACCCCTCTTAAAAGCTCCAAGGTAAAACCCTAACTAATGGCATTCAAGCCCTTTCATTGAACTAGAGTTATCTAATGGGTTAAGGAGTTTAATTGTATCTATTTTGTGTTCTTGAATGTTGGCTTGGGTTTTGGTAACCTCATTGCTCAACTTGACCGAGAATGAAGAAGAGGAGAGGTGGAGAACTTAAAAGAAGAATTGTGATCTCAAGGTAAGAAAAACCTATCTTAATGCACTATCTATATGTATTAGGATAATGGGATGGGTAAACGAATCAATGAACCCAAAACATGTGAGAAAATTTGCTTGCTTGGTATTGGAGGAAGTTGTGAAATCAAATTGCAAAGTAAGGGCCAAAGTGCTATGTGTTTATGTTAATGCATTGTATTGAGCTTGGAGAATTGTGTATATGCTTTGGAGGAATTTTGTATGAACCTTGTGTGCTGGTAGGACCCTTGTTGGGTGTGGCTAGCTTTAGGTTGAATTTGATGAGAGAATGTGTATTTGAGGATGTAAGGATTGTAGGTGAACTATGGCGAAATTTTAGTAGGAATTGTGCATTGAGGATGACTTGGTGAATGGGAGAACCAAGGTGTGTATTGGAGTTAGTATAGATGTTTAGTAGCTACGAAATGGTAATGGTAGTATGAGAAATAAGAAGATGAAAATCTGTAGCAAAGATGTATCAAAATGCATTGTAGAACTAGGAAGAACTAGTGTACAAGGTTTGGTAAAGAGAGTTGGACTTTGGTATAGGTAGTGTAGTTGATTGGAAAGGGATTGGAATGGTAAGATGAAGTTGGGACAAGATGCAAAATGAAAAGAGGAGTAAAGGAAATGCACAAGTGTGCTAACTGTAACAGAGAGGAAGAAAATAATCTGTAGAAATGGAGAAAGTATTGGGTAAGGATTTGACTAATGTGTTGAGGAGGTTTGAGACTGGATTAAGGCATGTTTTAGGATGCTTAAATATGTAGAAAACATGAGGGAAGATTAGGAAATGATTAGAGGTGAATTAGGGGTTGAAAACTGATGGAAATGGTAAATTTTGACAGTTCCAGAGGTGGTCCGGGTTTGCAAATCGGTACGCAAACCCGGACCATAGCAAAAACATGGCAGAAGGTGATTTCAGAGGGTGGTCCGGGTTTGTAAACCGGACATATACCCGGACCATAGCAAAAATGTAACAGAATGTGAAATCCGTGGTTGGTCCGGATTTGTAACCCCGGACACAAACCCGGACCATCATAAAACTTTGCCAGAAAGTGGTTTTAAGGGTTCTAATGATGGGAAGTGGGGGTATTGGTTTTGTATTTTTGAAGTTGTTAAGGCCTTGTTTGGTGATATTTAAAGGTCCTAAGAAGTGTAAACAAGTGTAGTAAGTGAGTGAGAAGTAAGAACATAATTTCACATAAGTAAAACTAAGTATGCCGGGACAACGGGGTAGGTACGGGAGTAGTAATTATTGATGTACCGTATGAGAATAGCATTAATAACAATGTTTGAAACTTACCAGTGGAACAAGTGTGAACCAAGGTACAAGGGAACACATGGTAAAGCTAACTCCGGTGAAAGGTATGATTTTCTCATGCCCCGTATGCTAACCGAGTTACGTTGATTTGTGTGCTGTATGCCGGCTAATCAAGACTAAAGCATGAAAACGGTTTATTGCCTTTCGTTGTATGTCTTGTTGTATGTTGTATGAGCTAACCTTTCTTGATTGATTGTGTGGCCTCACTTAGTGCGTAGACCGACTCATAGATGAGTCTCCTTGTGTAGTGACTCGTAGTAAGAGTCATGTCGTGAACTAATGGAACCGTAACAACGCACTAAACTTATAAACAAATAATGTTAACGAAACCAAGGAACTCACTCGAATGTGAAAGAGCGCACGGGAGTAGTAACCTCTCGATAACGGGAGGAGAACCAAAATGAATAATCCACAAACAATAAGTAGTGGAAGTATATAAACAAACTCTATTGAGGAATTAATGTTGGTGCAAGTCATGAACCATGAGAGTAGTAAAGTATGATGAGGGATCTCTAAACCCCTTAGCAAATTAGTCGACCCACTATGAGAGGACCCGACTGATGTAAGTAATGTCCCGAACATGAGAGTATTCGATACGTTGGGGAAACCCTTAAACCTGAGAATACTAGACGGTAGTAATTCCCTAAGCTAGTGGAGGTTATCAAGAGAGATACTTCTTCTAGGCTAACCCATGAGATTGTAGGATACTCCATGAGAGGAGTGTTGGGAATTTGAGTAGTCCGGTAGAAATGGACAATTGTGTATTTGAGGAGCTAAGTGTATAGCCTTCGAATTGTAGGCCCGGTGGCGAGTCTTGCGTATGACTCCGCCCAGAGACCAAAGTAATGAGTATTGAGTATTGCGTAAGTATGAGTATGGAATGAGTACCGAGTATTGAGTATGTATGAGTAAGTACGGAACATTGAGCAGTGAGTATGCACAAGTATAGTAACGAGTATGGAGTAAGGAATGAGTGCGAGTAAGGTAAAGAGAATTGAGTGATGAGTATGTAGGAGTAAGTGATGAGTAGCGAGTGAAGAGTAAGTACGAGTAGAGTAACGGGTATTGAACACAGTACGAACAGAGTAGTGAGTAAAGTAACGAAGGAGTAATGAGTAAGTAATTAACACGAATGGTTGACTTTCGAATTGTATTCCCTAATAAGTATGAAACCTTGTACATGTGTGTAAGTGTTGTGATTGTATTGCGTAGTAATAGTATGTATGTAAGCATGTAAAATGAACTCCATGTATATCCGACCCAAAGTAGTCGGCGTACCGCGGTTAGCACGGTATATGCGAATTTCATGCGCAGCGTAAGCTGACCCCCTCGGGGGACCGTTTTTAGTGTGCAGGTACCCGAAGCTGATCACCGTTCGAGAGAGTAGGACGGGGACTGCTACGTAAGCATGGGTAGTTGTATAGTAGGGATTGGCACTTGTATTGTAATGCGAATTTGGAAGCTTAAACTGCATCGGTAATTTAAGGATTGTAGTATACTCGGTATAGTAATGTATTGGAGTTGTAATTGGATTATGGTTGAGTATGCAATGGGAAGTAGTGTATTGTGTAGAGTACTCGGTATGTTCATATTCATCAGACCGATAGTATGTAGTATTGTAACTCGCCTTGTTAGTCACGTGGGTGACTAACGGCATTGTACACCCACCCGTTATGTATGTAGCACTACAAGAAAATAGCAGTTTCAGAGACGGAAATTTCCGTCGGAGAAACACTATATTCTGTCGGTGATAAGTTTTAGCAACGGAATTTTCAGTCAGAAATTTCGGTCAGAACTAAACCGGTCGCTAATAAATTCCCGTCAGAAAAGATAATTCCGTCGCTATAATATAATTATCCCTAACGGACTTTTCGGTCACTGATAATAATATCCCTGACGGAATTTTCCGTAGCTAATACAATAATCCATGGTATTCCAGTTCGTCACTAATGATATTATCTCCTACGGTAATTCCGTTGCTGATAACGAACTTTAATTATTTATTCCACAAAATTTATATTCCTAACAAATAAGAAGTGAGCTTAACAAGCTCATTTAACTAATAATAGATATTCCCAACAAAAAAGAACCAAAAATAAAGATTCAAAATGTAATATTCCTAATGCATTAATAATATAAATCCATACATACATCTGTTTCAATATCATTATCCAGCAAAGTTTGATCCAGCATAAAAACTATTCTCAAAATAGCTGTCAAATGGTGTTTAAAGAGTGGGATGATAGAGTTCAAAATAGATGTCTAACTAGTTTGTTGTATCTGCCTAAAATTGTCCGATAATCACAAAAAACTAACAATATTTAGCAAGATCTACCCCCACTACGAAGTTCTATTTAATGTCTCCATAATCAGCAGTCTCCTTACTTTCTTCCCCACATCCAGCACCAACCAAAAGAGCCTTCTTACACAGCAAAGCAGCAGCATTTACGTCGAAAACAGTACAGTACCATGATCCCTTCAATAGTTGCTGTCAAGACAAACAAATAACATACAATCAGACAAATAATACAAGACAAGCTGCTGTCAATTTTGCAACCTGCAGAAGTATGTTTTGCTTAATACCGAGTATCCAGACAGTGGTCAGATTGGAATACCTATTTAAGCTTGGTTTATCTAACAGCTTTCGATCGCAAAAAGTATTCTAAAATTAAAATTAGTATATGCACTGCTTTTTTGTTTGAGATGAGTTTTACGAGGTCTTGAAATAGCTAACGAATTTAACAAAACAAAACTTAAAGCAAAAGTAGAGCATATATTTGACCAGAAACTGTTATGGGAAATTTTGAACAGAGCAGTAAAAACTGATCCAAGAACAGTGTAAAAGCAACAGAAGAGTAAATAATTTGCTTTAATATCACCAGGAATTTATTACAGATAATGCATAGAAATATGTATGATAGCAGATGTACTGGTTTTAGCCCAAACAACACAAGCAACACATTATTATTGTAGCCCAAACAACATAAGCAGCACATTATTATTGTAGACCAATCAGTACTAAAACCAACACTGATTATATGATGCAATTAATTTCACAATCTTACCAAACTAGTATAAGCTACATCCTTTTAGTCGATATAAACGTCAGATCATCCAGATCACATTATATTTAATCCTTGATTTAAAAAAGTAACTGATAAATAATCTTAATAATTACCTTAAGTTGTTCATTCAGAGTCTAACTCGTCATCTTCATGGTGCATGTCATTATTTGGAGATGTTGAAGATCCACCAGAAGGTCTAGCAACAATGTTTGTAGTACGACCATGTATAGGAGGATTGGAGCATTGACGCATTAATAGTTGTATTGCTTCCTTCATCTGATCTTGTAACCCAACTAGTGTTTCCTTCACGGTTGACACTTCTTGTCTTAACTCGTCAACTTCAGTGGTAGCTCCAACAGATCTGGAAGGTGCCCCACAAACTGAGGAAGAAGCTGTTTCAGGTGTAGAACATGAAGTAAAAATCTGTTTTGCACGTGGTGTGGTGCCAAATCCATACACATGAGTACGTGTTGTCTTCATTCCTCCAATTGCTCCGCACCAAGCTTCAGGGTCAAATTCAGGATGCAAATCAGGGTCAGGACCATACTTCTGCTCCATAGAAGCTACATAAGCTTCCTATATAAATTAAAACAATATGAGCATACACATTAATATAAATATTGTGCAATAAAAAGTTTATAAATAATGTCGAGTTAATAAGTACTCACTGATACACTTTTAGATTTTGGATCAACGAAATCACCATGTCCCTTCTTACGTTTGTGTGTACGATCAAAAAGCTCTAAGAATGTAATAGGGCGTTTTTTCTCCTTCTCCTACACATTAACTCCATGCAAAATTGATTGTGTTTTAAATAAAGATATAATTATTACAAGCTTGTCCGATACATATATATTAGAAATTAAAAGCTTACCATTCTAACTTTGTGAACAGTAAATGGAATTGATCCAGCTGTGTGCTTTGTTATTCCTCCCTCCTTTTCAGTTTTTCGATTTTGTCTATTCTGTTCAGATATCGCTTTCCAAGCAGGAGTATTCCAACAAGTATCAACAAGCTGATCCCAAACATCAACTCTAATCCATCCTTTGTTGTATCCTTTGCATCTCCCAATGTCGTTGACACCAAAATGTTCCATTGCCTTACTTCTTTCCTCCTTCATCATCCCCTTAAAGTTACTTAAACATGCCTTTTCCCAAGTTTTTCTAACATTTACATGATCTTCTGGAGCCCATGTAAATTTTTCCTAACAATTCATAAGATACTTTCTCATGCTTCTAGAAATATAATAGGTCAATACGAAAGCAATCAACAGTGACATTCACCGGACATGTTTACCATGAAGAATAGGAAAGAATGACCTAATCAAATGAGGAATTTCAGTCATTAATAAAGGAAAATCAACCCTTGCACAAACCTGAAACTTTGACCAAATCTCCTCTTTGACAATTTCTGGTACTTTCTTCCAAGTTGGCCATGCATCAGATAAATGTAACTGGATTCCTTTGGTGATTTGTCTCACAACCTTATAATTAGCAAAACACTGATAAAAAAAACTTATTTGTTAGCAAAGTAGCAAAAAAAAAACATGTTTATCATCATGCATTACATAAATTGGATTCTACTTACTCTCCATGCAATGTAGAAATAAACATTCTCTTATCTGGATTTGAGGGAGTGGGTATCACTTTGTTTGGTCCTCTTCCCGTCTTTCCTTTCTACATCAATTTCTTGTTGAGAAGATGTTTCATCATCACAGGAGGAGAAATTTGGTCCTCGCATGGAATCTCAGTAGTTGCAATATTCATCACATGATCATGGTTTTGATTTAAGTCATTTTGGATCGATAGATTTTCGGGGAGATGATTTTCATTTGTTGTTTGAGGCATGGTAGATGTAGAATGGGAAGAATGTGACCTTGCTCTAAAAAAGGAATTCCATGCAGCTGATGATAAATTTTGAAGCGATTCTCCATTTTCATTTCTTGTTGGTTTTGATTGATTTGTACATTTACGCTTCCCCATGGAACCTGCACATATAAGAAAAAGATCAGATTTAAAACATAGGCAACACAAAATACATAATAGTTAAGTTACAACAATTATATAACACTTATATCATACATAAAAGTGAGTCTCCTTCTTCACTATTATCTAACTGACCATCCTAATCCTCCTCATCTGTCTCCTCATCCGCATCCTCATATGCATCCCCATCTCCATCTTCCTCCTCTTCACTTTCATTTGAACTCTCATCTTCAATTTCATTTTCGTCCACTTCAAAATCATCTCGTGTTTCCTCTTCATTAATTATCAAATCAAAGTCACTTCCATCTTCGACTTCAACAACTTCTCGTGTTTGTTCTTCATCATTTACAACTTCAAAGTCACCTTGAGAAAGTAATATTTCATCCTCAAGTTCTTCTCCATTAACATTACTTGCTTGAGTTGTGAATTCAACTTCTTGGTAAACACCATCATTGAAATCCATATTATCCTCTGCCCTCATGTTTGAAGGTTATACCTACTTCTGGCTTTTGTTTTAAACACAGCCCACCAGTTTTGGCGCTCTCTTCTTGTTGTGGGGTATGGACTGTAATAGACTTGTTGGCATTGTTCTGCTAACACAAAAGGTTCGTTACTTGCAAGCACAGACTTGTATTTAACATCTACCAAACCATGTCGAGGATCAACACGAATACCTCTGGTTGTGTCAAACCAATGACACTTAAAAAGTACAACTCTATTTCCAATACCAAAATATTCAAGCTCAATAACTTCTTCTAAGACACCATAAAAGTCATGATCATAGTCATTGTAACAACTTCCTTTTAAAACAACACCACAATTCATTGTTGATCGAGAGCTACCATACTCCAATGTATGAAATTTGTAGCCATTTATAAAATATCCTTTGTGACAAATTGCCAAGCGAGATGGTCCATGAGCAAGCTGAGCAATTCGATGATCAACTTTGTGTGACTGTTCAGAAACCTAGTATGGTACAAGAATGAGTTAGCAACTTCATTTTTAATATGGTAAAATTGCAACTCATACGTATATATACCGGTGACTTACATATTCCTTAAGCCATCGAGAAAAGGTAGCATCTCTTATTTTCTCTAGCTCTGATTCATTAATATGTGGAGTTGTGCTTTTGACCATGGCATCAAACATCCTGTATCATTTAATTGCGATAGGTAACACATCTTTTGTAATAACACTATCATATACATAGTTTCTTCTTGAAACAGTGCTTACTCAATGTATGGAGTCATTTCTTCGCAATTCTTGAGGATGTATATTTCAGCAGCCAAATACTCATCATTGCTCAAATATCGAGAATTAGTCATCTTAGGTCCGATTGGACGTCAGAATGCTTGAATATTGATAGGCGCCCCATATCTTCTGTCTCACCTCCATCATCATTTCTTGGAACATGAGTAGACTTTGTCACAACATCTTCCTCAAAATACAAGGCACAATAAGAGGCTATTTCTTCAATGATATATGCCTCACATATTGACCCTTCAACACATGCTGGGTTCTTGACCTTTTTTTTCAAGTGGTGCAAAAACCTAACAATAGAAAAAAGAAAGTTGAATACTTCACAAAACACTTCAAATATTCAAAGTGATTTGGTGAACCATTTCTTCTTACCTCTCAAAAGGATACATCCATCGATATTTGACAGGTCCACCCACTTTAGCCTCATATGGTAAGTGAATACATAATGCTCCATTGAATCAAAAAAGGCTGGTGGAAATATCTTCTCCAGCTTGCAAATTGTTTCGATGATACTTTTTTCTAGCAACTCCATGTGAGATGTTGTAATCTCAACTGAGCAAATATCACGAAAAAAATTAGATAGCTCTGTCACAGCATCCCACACTGGGTTGGGGACTAAATCTCGCATTGCAATTGGGAGCAATCTTTGCATAAATACATGACAATCATGGCTCTTCATTCCATAGAACTTTCCCTCTACTAAATTAACACACCTTCCAATATTTGAGGCAAAACCATCAGGCAATTTAAGATTCTTTGCCCATTCACACACTCTGAATTGGTCATCTTTCTTTAAAACATATGGAGCCGCAGGTTTTAAGATTCTCCCATTGTCATTAACCAAATGCAAATGAGGACGCCGACAATAAACTTCTAGGTCCCTTCTAGCCTTTGTGTTGTCCTTCGTCTTTCCTTTAACATCCATCATTGTGTTAAACACATTGTCAAATACATTCTTTTCAACATGCATGGAATCTAGATTATGACGAATCAAATTGTCATCCAATACGGTAACTCCCAAAAAATACTCTTCTTCACCCAATGATGAGTAGATCCATAACCACATTGCTTTTGAGGAGGACATTTTGTGCCAAATGGGAGGTTGGGAATAGAATTTATTTCTTGCAAAATCTCCTCACTTGACAATCTATGGATATGAGGGTCATGGACAACCCGTCTTTTAAATTGTCTCTTTGCTTTCTAAACGGGTGATCAAGAGGTAAGAATTGGCGATGACAATAAAAAAAACATGGCTTCCTCCCATGTTGCAAGATAAATGAATTTTATTTGCCATGCAATAGGGACACGATAACCTCCCATGAGTGCTCCATCCAGATAGCATCCCATATGCAGGGAAGTCACTAATTGTCCACATTAGTGCCGCCCTTAGTGAAAAGTGCTCATTTTTGTAAGCATCATAAGTCCTGACACCAACTCCCCAAAGAATTTTCAGTTCATCAATCAAAGGTCTCAAAAAGATGTCAATATTCTGAGATGGACTATCTGGACCAGGAATGACCATATTGAGAAGTACATATGGTTGTTTCATGCACATCCATGGAGGCAGATTGTATACAACAATCATTACTGGCCAATAGGAGTACGGTCTTGCACCTTGCTTAAAAGGACTAAAACCATCTGTGCATAGTCCTAATCTACATTCCTCATTTCAGCAGCGAAAGATTCATGAATAGAATTGAACTGCTTCCATGCTTCTCCATCAGATGGATGCAATAGTATATCAGGAGGAGACTGATGTCGTGAATGCCAAAGCATATCTTCTGCAATCTTCTTCGACATGAAAAGCCTTTGGAGCCTAGGTATTAGAGGAAAGTAGCGTAGAACTTTAAAAGGGACTTTACTTTTCTTCCCAGCACTTGATCTTCTTGGTTTGTATCGCGCATGACCACAATATTTGCAATGCTCAAGATCTTTGTACTCTTCGTGAAATAACATACAGTTTTTGACACATGCATGAATTTTGACATAGCCTAATCCAAACGCTTGCATTTTCTTCTTCATCTGATAGTAATTCTCTGGTAGCTCATTATTCTCAGGAAGCATATTCTTTACGATACTTACAAGGTGATCGAAGCAAGACTCACTCATATTGAACTCAGCTTTGCAATTTAACAATTGGCTCACAGAAGATAATATAGTGTGTTTCTTGTAACCATTCCATAATGGTTTGTTAGCATCATTTAATAATGAAGAAAAGTTGGGTGGAACTGAACTAGCTTCTGGCTCCATAGCATTGTCTCATTATCAATGTCTATGCTCGGATAAAAAACATCTGACCATTTGGGCATATGGATTTGTAGTTTCGTAAAGATGACTTTCATGATCAACAACATCATGTATGGTTTGTGATGATTCTCCATAGATTCTCTCATTAGCCTCACGTGTTGGGTTGCTACAAAAGCCATTATAATATAAGTGTTGTCGCACCACATCGTGGTCAAGAAACAACTGCCTCTCGCATTTCAAACATGGACATCTAACTCTATCCCCGCTAACAAACCATTGTGATGAAACTGCAAAAGTTTATGTAATCTTCAACCCCCCTCATGTGACATATCCGTCATTATCCAACCGCTCATGAGCCCAAAATCTATTTGAGTCCATGTTAACCCCTATTTAGTAAACACATAAACAATAAGAGTACTAATTTTTTTAGAGCTAACTAGCCACAACATCATCAGCAAGATATTAGCATTTAATATGCTTCATTAAGTTAAGAAAAAAAGGAGGAGAGATGAGATAAGACTACCTGCAGCTTCACAATACTTGGATCAGATTCCTTGATGGTTCTTTTACAAATTAAAAAGCTGGTATATCACACGACTGAGCTTGAAGTTAAAGCTGAAATACATAGGCAACAAATTCGTTAGTAAACTACTTGTTTAAACGTGTTTTACTTTACAATTCTGCTCAAGTTACAAGGTTACTTTACTAGTAAGGCATATAGTACATCCTTTACCAGAGTATTGGAAAAGGTACAAGAATAAATAAATAAAATACAACCTAGATTACCATTGCCATATAAGCCAAGGGTAAGTCAAGATCAATAATAACTTTTCTAAATTTTTAGAAAAGACGGGATAAAAGTACACTTGATTACAATCCAATTTTTAGACTCTCATCCACACAGCAGGTGCCGCATACAATTTTTTTTATTCAAGTGATATTGAGAGGAACGTATACAATTAATTCATATCAGGGAACTTGCTGGAAAATTCTCACACAAAGAACTATAGAAATGACAGCCTCATTCCACGTTTATTTACAAACAGAACATGGCTCTTAATATCTGGGAAATAGAGTTATATGAAAAAGTGGTTTCATGTAGATATAAACTAATGTATGGGATTTCACTAATACATAGAGAAGTACAGGAGAAGTGGGAAGGAGGAGAGTGAAGAATCATAATCTGTACTGCACAAGTGAAGCGTCAATGTGGGTATGAAATCGTTACAAAAGCATATATAGTCTCTATGTGTCTATCTGAATCATCTCTGATATGACTACAAAGTACATGTCTATCTCTAAGCTAATCCATCTCTTTCCGTTAGCTAACAGGGAGGAAAGAAGCAGATTTAAGGAAGCTAACTCTAAGAGTGCTAAGAGTATACTTGAGAAGGCACGGCCTTAGAATTATAGCATCAGTATCACATATACGTTTTACTTTTCCTGTCACACACTTTTAATCTCTATTTTTTATATCCAGGTTGATTTTGTTCACACGGGTGTTTACTTGATTAAAATCCAAATTTTATATCCAGGTTGATTTTAGAAAAAGGGGGATAAAAGTACACTTGATTAAAATCCAAAATTTTAGACTCTCATCCACACAGCAAGTGCCGCATACAATTTTTTTTTAATCAAGTGATATTGAGAAGAACGTATACAATTAATTCATATCAGGGAACTTGCTGGAAATTCTCACACAAAGAACTATAGAATAGACAGCCTCATTAAAACAAACACATTTGATACTAGGAAGTTTGACCAATATGTAGATAAACTCACAAAACCAAAAAAACGGTTGATGAATTCTTTCACGTAGTATCTAGCAAGCTAAATAATCACTCAAATGGTTCCTGTTTCTATTCAATTCTTCCAGATTAGTGCATTTGATTCTTATCATAATTTATGTTTGAGTTTCTAGGTGTACTGTATGTACGCCCTTTGTTTTTTTTGTCTTGAAGGAATAAATTATACAGGCTAGAGGCAGGGCAGGGGAGAGGGGTCTTTAATACGACTATGGTTGGGTTAAATTGCAACTGATTCACCATTAAAACCTCCAACTATTGTATGCTTCTGCCATAATCAACCGTCTCACACATTCTTACATCTTGATAATTTTATCATCCCTTTGTACATCCTTGCCGTTACGATCTTGTTAAACATATATCCTTTGCATCTAGTTACAGTCATGCTTCATGGGATACCGATTTTACTCCTGAATAAGCGCGGTATTCATACTGACCGGCCTCAGTGGAAAAATTGCAGAAGAGCAAACAATACGTGCGCTGGCCGATTTTTTTTTCTTTGAGGTTGAATAATTGCAGAAGAGCAAACAAAAGGACTAGGGAACATACCTGCGTTGAATAATTGCGTTGAAGAATAGCAGGGAGCTTGAGGTATTGTTGCAACAATCAACTTCAGCGAACTCCACTTCGATTCTAGGGTTTGCTGGAGCAGAAATTTTGAGGAGAGAAAATATAGGAATTGAAATTCAGATTTGGGAAGAATTAGGGAAAATAGAAGGAAAAGAAATCTTTGGAGAATCGTGAGTCAGGAGAATAATTTTCACCGGACATACATGGAAGGAGAAGTGAAGATACGACATACCTGGCTGAAAGGAGAAGTGAAGATGCGTCAAAGAGAAATTGGAAATGAAACACTTATTTTAGTTAGAAATAATAGTGAACTGACTGATGAATTATTTTATAACTTTTTCTCACCAAAATATTGGTTAGTAAAAGTACTACTTTGGAGGGAATTTTATGCTTCCCGCGTCATGGATTTTGGTTACAATTACCGACGGAAAAACTTATCATTAGTGACAGAATATTTTCTCCAACGGAAAACTTCGTTAGAAAATGACGATAGATGTAAGAAACTAGCGGGTGAAATTTCCGTCGGAGGAAGACTGAAATTCGGTTAGTAAAAATAGTTATTTCCAACGTAAAAATTCCGTTACAAAAATTCCGTCACTGATGATGCTATTTTCTTGTAGTGTAGTATCCGTTGCGAAGGTAAGTATTTGTACAGTAATGACGGTATTAGCGGTAGGGGTGTTACAAAAAGTGGTATCAGAGCGAAGTATCGCTCTGATGGATGAAATACCGAGTTTAGCAAATACCGAGTTAGGAATTAGAGACTTAGGGCTAAGGGTTGAGTGTTAGCGTGTGAGATACGCTAGTTAGGAACTTCCGTGTGAGCCGGAAACCTACAGCAACCATACCCCGCCCTCCACAACCCACGGTATTAAGATGAAAATAACGCCAGAGAGATGGAAGGACCTCTCACACTCGGGTAAAACCCGATCTGGCAGTCGCAAAGACAAACCTGAATAGAAAAAGAATCTGTCATACGGTAGAGTCGAAGAACTGGAAGTCCCGAAGACGGTTCCCGTTGAATGACAAGGACCGCACTTAATGGTGGAGAAATGAAGATCCTAGACACAAGGATGATGGAATTTATGGCACCATGGAGCGACATGCTTCGCAGTCGTGAGAACCATGTGTATCCAGCAAGAAGAGAAACACAATGGGCAATGAAGCAAGGAAGATGTAGTAACAAGTCGAGACAAGAGAGTCTACGGACTGTAATCTTTGATAGTACCAACAACAGTATACAAGCCGACTAAGGAATTAGTCGAGGTTGGATTAATACCAAACCTACACGCCAAGAGGCCGTACTAACTGAACAACATAGTTCAGATAACTATGAAAGAATTCATAACACAGACACCTATAGGACCACAACATGGTTCCTAAGGATAAGCTAAGTCTCGTTAACCACACTAAAGGTGTGAGACACCCGGACGATGACAATCATGTCAAGTATACTGGGAAGCGACTCAGGAGATCGATCACCAAGATCAAAAGATCAAAGGAAGATCTAATACAACCACCAAATATGGATGGAAACGATACCGTGACTGGTATACGTTAACCAAAAAACAACCTACCCGCGCACTTGCCTGGGCAAGTGCAGCAACTACAAGACGGTTGGGAGACTTTTAACAACCTGCAAATACTTGCTAAAGTACCGCTATGACGAATGGAGCAAATATAGGATTACCAATCCTAAGGATTAAATAATGAAACCTCGGAAAGGCCTAACGGCCCGACCATTGTATTGAGAGTACACTGGTCAGCAAGAAGCTGAACTTGGTCAAGACCTGAATCATGGCAACGCCATGAAGAATTTCTTTTAACACCGAACCGTTATTTCAAAACCCAAAACTTTCCTTTTAAAAACTATGAACCCTTCTTTTAAACCTTGGATTTTTAAAACTAAACCGACGGAATTTTAGTGAGTATCATAGAATGATACAAGAAGAGTTGACAATAGAATACTTCACCTAGGCATGTGGCGAACACTACGAGTGTACCCAAATACGGGATGTGGGACGACCGCACTCCGAAGGAGCTTTCGGGCCTGACAGATAGTTAGGTAAGTGGTAACGTACCAACAAGGTACCCCGCGTATGTATACATGTAGTGTACGAAACACGGGAAGTAGTCAACTCCGTTCTACGGACCATAAGTAAATTCAAACCCAAACAGTTGGATACTTCAAACTAGCAAAGGGAACTCAGATAAGCATACAAGCTAAAGAGTCAAGAACTCACTCCAGGAGGATGATTAAGGGTTAAGGTGCGAAAAGCACTAACAATGGAACAAGACATTGGGTATGTCTAGAAGATATTGAAGTAAAGCATGATAACTGGAAGGAATACCCAGTCTAAACACTGTAAGGCAAACGCCTAACATTAACACACCAGTGTTCAATGAACGGGATGGGATTCCCAAGACAACTACCATAAACACACAGGGTGATCATATAAGGTACCGAAGGATACCATTCACCACTAAAGGAAATACTAAACCGGTAAAAACATAAGGAGAAACACCAATGGTCTACCCTAAGAACGGGAGACTTTATAACCCTCAATGGGATAACTCAGATCCAGAACCGCAAGGTAGGATAAGAGACTAGACACACTCATAAATATCAGCCAGATGTAATGACATCACTTAACAACACCCATGAGCAGTCCTTGAAGGGTGTCGGAAGCGTGATAAAAGTACAAGAGCTAGAATGGACACTCGGTAAGAACACCGAAGGGATCCCACTTACTAGGAGATACCCTAATTAACAATGACAACAATCAACATCAAATTACTTACCTCCAAACCAATTGAAGGTATAAGGAAGGGCAAAGCTTGTGAACCGCCTAATGAGCAGAGCTTTAGGCAACATGGCTAGTATGCCATAAACCTACTACAGGACACAACCCAAAGGTTGCAAAACCAATGTGAACGATATGAAGAGTTGTCAAGAACGGCACCAGTGAGATGGTTAAATAACTAACGAGAAAATATACCCCTCGTTATGGTGGTACCGCAAGAGCGGTGGACATACAAATCCCAAGGATAGGACACCATCAATCAATATCTGAAAACATATCCCTTTCAGAACTACTACTAATGTAGTGAAGCCTGAACATACAATTATTGCCAAGCAATGTAAATAAGCTCAATCAACAGCAACTGTCGACAACCAAGAGTAACCGGTTATAAAACCAATGATGCTCAGGGAGCTTAGAAATAAAGGAATACCATATGCGGTATTTGCCAAATATATGGGGAACCATTGTATAAATGATATAATGCATGAGCTGAAGCTAGCAACAGCGGAGGCCATGTAAACCAATACTGTAACTCAGTAAGAACACGGTGCGCAGCATGCGACCAGTTTAGGTGAATAATCACCCAATACTATGGAGTTGTTAATACAAGATGGTAGACAGACCGGGCAACAAGCCAGAAGTCTGCACCAAATGATGAATCACCACCTGAAGGAGTAACGATAAGTCCTATTGCGATCTCATAAGAGAGTTACTACTGCCAAGAGTTCACGCCTCTGCACTCTGTAGGACTGAGTGTTTGGTATTGCACTTGTGTAGTCAATGATCTAGTGGGATAGCTAGGAAATGGAAAATGTAAGTAGTGGTAAATTCTTCCTTTCACCAGTGAACATGGATAAGCCAGCTAAGCAAAAGCTTAGAAACAAACCGTGTGGCCTAAGGCAAAGAAGCACGAAGGGTGTGAAACACCCCAACATCACAAGATGTGAATTCCATTGGAATAAAAGTGAAAGGAGACTTAAGAAAGTCACAAGGACCGACACATTGAAAATGCAAAGTCATACAAGTAAAGAACACTTGTACAAAAACACATAAACTGTATAATTCGGAAGCTACTAACGATAGGGAAGCACTACAACTAAGTAGTGACTTAACCTCAACTGACATAAGTCGGAGGAACCAAGCGAAAGATCACTACAATACATAACAATAGGTATATAAATTCCCAAAGAGCTTTTTGAATCTAAAACTCATTGAGTTCGAGCACGGTAAAGGAACACCACACTTGGTCAATAAACCTTATTCCCACAATAAGAGGGATAGAAGGTGATGTGTAATACGTTAAGGATAACAAGAAGGGGAATAACCCAAATTATCAGGGTCGTGCAGCAGAAGCTAGTGGCCCAGAATTCTAAGTGAAATACACCTAGTGAACAAAAGGTCAAGCACCAATGCCTTAAAGCCATTTAGGCTAGAACCGAATCTGGTTCAGAGTTAAATAAACTCCGATGGAATTTCTTGATGAAGGAACTAACCGGTAATATGGTTAAGACCATTGATCAAGGAACACTGTATAATAGACCACATGGAAGCTGAACCACTCCATGACGCTGAATGCCTTCGACCAATGTCCAATGATGACACATGGTAGATGATACGTGGGCGTAATCCCTCTTAAGGGGGGTAGAGCGAAAACCGCGAAATGTACGTTTTACGTGATAGGTGCGTAAACTACAATGCGCATAGCGCAAAAGTATTTGTTTTGATGATTGATACTTATGTTACATAAAACATTTGTATTCACTCATCGTGTATTATGGTTATTTGGGAAATAAAATAGGAATGGAGTAGAGAAACCCCAGGGGAATGGAAACCCTGATTGGTAATAGTATGAGGAATGAGTATGTATGGGAGACTTGAGGAGTATAAATTGGTATGGAACCGAAGTATGTAATAGTATAAATCGGTATGAAGCCGAAGTATTTATGAGTATAATTGGAGTATAGTAAGTTAATGGGATATTATACCCATGAATTTCCTAAGTATAGTAGTTTGGAAGATGTAGTAATAATTGATGTGATGATTAGTAAATGAGTAAGTGAATTATATAAATTGGAAAATGTATGTGCGTGATTATGAGTAGCAAGATTAAAAAGATAGAGAACGAAATAATGTTTTGACAATCTGTCTGTTTGTATTGAGGTGGGAAATGGAACTTGATTTGCTAGCGATCAAGGGAAGCCGAACACAAATTGGGGTGGAAGGATATTCAACACCAATGCTGATCACATTGGGGTTGAAGGACTCTGGAAGCTCCCCTTAAGTGGTCACAGAAATAACACTAGTAATAGGTATACTCATCATAAATGGTATTTGGGAGATGTATGCAAGTTTTCAAATGAATTTCCAAAACTAATTTGGTACAACGTTTTCTTCAAACTTGAGAATGAGGATCAGTTTTGAAACCGCTCCCACGGGCGCTAGTGGATCTTCCATGCCTAGGCACGGGTATCTGGTCGAAACCATAGGAGGAGAAGCTAGTTTTGAGTCAGTGGGAGTGTTGATTAGTTTTGAAACCACTACACCGGTTGTACGGTAACAGTGTGTGTTTTGTATTTTTCCAAGGGCACTGGGACCAGCGTAGTCCCGAGTAAGTAAGAAGTACGTAAGTATGAGTAAGTGCCTGAGGATCCCTATATGTGCAAATGAATTTGATCAGAACCAAAGGACCGTAGAGCCAGAAAGTGTAAGTGCTCAAGTCATGACGGCCGTGAACCAGAAGCGTAAGTGTTCAAACGTGACCGGTACCTGAGGGATCACTCGCCATTGGGGGAGGATGGTACCTAATTGTCTGCGGATGGACCCCCTTGGAGAGAAGTAAAACGGATATTTTTGATTGCAATGCATGCAGTGACATGCTGTTTGGATGCGTAGTATGCATCATGTCAGACATTTGGAGTTTGACAAGTTTATATGTAGAGGTCATAACCTTAGCATAGAGTATATGTACGAGTAACAGTATTAGATCACCAACTTTGAGGGCAAAGTCTTTAAGGGGGTAGATTGAAATACCCCGAACTTAAATATGGTGATTAATATATTTTAATATATTATTTAAGGGCCTAATAGTGCCTAAGTAATTTTGGTTGGGAAAATAAATCCAAAAGAAATAAAGAAACGCTTTAAAAAGCGAAAAACGCTTAGTAAGCGTTAAATAACCATAGGAGGTATGAGACCTCGGTTAGTGTATTATGTGGATTCATAGGGCTTAATAAGACCAAAATAATAGATGGGAACAACTCCCAAAGAAAATGGATCCAATAATTATTAAAAAACGCTAATAGAACTTTAGCGCACGTTTTTCGAGAAAACCCGAAAACATGATTTTAAGTGGTCAAACGAACCTGTAAAAATTATAAATCATTAAATAACAATAATTAAGCATTAATGGAAGCTTAATAGCCAATAAATAAAGAAACGAGAAAATTCCGGAAAACGGGTCCGGTTAGTGAATAGTGCTAAACCGGGTAAATTAACGAGCATTTTCTGTAAAAGACGAAAACGCTCCCAGCTCATGTATATTAGTGGGCCGGTTTTTAAGAGAGTAACTAGCTCTCCCACACACTTAAACTAGCTAGAAATAAAAAGAGAAAGAAATAAAGTAAAAAGCAAAAAGCAAAGTAAAGTAAAAAGCACCTCACTTCTCTCTCTTTCCTCATTTCTTTTACCCCGTACTGCTCCCCTCCTCTCTCTGTCGATTCTCTTCTTCCTCCTTTCTCTGTTACGAAAGTGAAGCCCTCTTCCATGGCTTCCTCACTTTCTCTTGCTCACACAAGCTACATCCAAGCTCCAAATCCAAAAATAATTACATATTTGAACTCCCCTCTTCAAGCTCTACATTCCTATCTTTTCAAAATCCGAAAATGAGCAACTCCATCTCCATGGGTTTTGAGCATTTGGAGAATAAATGACACCATTTCGAAGCAGGGAGTCTCCTCTTCCTCCTAAGGTAAAAAGTTTCAAGAAAAATCAATTTTTCTTCACTCTTCATTCTTGACCGATTTTGCCTCTTCGTAACGCCTTGTTTTTCCTCATGAATTGAGCTTGATTTCAACTCCCCAATGGTGGAAGAACTCCCCCTGTATTCAAGGCTTGAAACCCCTCTTAAAAGCTCCAAGGTAAAACCCTAACTAATGGCATTCAAGCCCTTTCATTGAACTAGAGTTATCTAATGGGTTAAGGAGTTTAATTGTATCTATTTTGTGTTCTTGAATGTTGGCTTGGGGTTTGGTAACCCCATTGCTCAACTTGACCGAGAATGAAGAAGAGGAGAGGTGGAGAACTTAAAAGAAGAATTGTGATCTCAAGGTAAGAAAAACCTATCTTAATGCACTATCTATATGTATTAGGATAATGGGATGGGTAAACGAATCAATGAACCCAAAACATGTGAGAAAATTTGCTTGCTTGGTATTGGAGGAAGTTGTGAAATCAAATTGCAAAGTAAGGGCTAAAGTGCTATGTGTTTATGTTAAGGCATTGTATTGAGCTTGGAGAATTGTGTATATGCTTTGGAGGAATTTTGTATGAACCTTGTGTGATGGTAGGACCCTTGTTGGGTGTGGCTAGCTTTAGGTTGAATTTGATGAGAGAATGTGTATTTGAGGATGTAAGGATTGTAGGTGAACTATGGCGAAATTTTAGTAGGAATTGTGCATTAAGGATGACTTGGTGAATGGGAGAACCAAGGTGTGTATTGGAGTTAGTATAGATGTTTAGTAGCTACGAAATGGTAATGGTAGTATGAGAAATAAGAAGATGAAAATTTGTAGCAAAGAGGTATCAAAATGCATTGTAGGAACTAGGAAGAACTAGTGTACAAGTTTGGTAAAAGAGAGTTGGACTTTGGTATAGGTAGTGTAGTTGATTGGAAAGGGATTGGAATGGTAAGATGAAGTTGGGGACAAGATGCAAAATGAAAAGAGGAGTAAAGGAAATGCACAAGTGTGCTAACTGTAACAGAGAGGAAGAAAATAACTGTAGAAATGGAGAAAGTATTGGGTAAGGATTTGACTAATGTGTTGAGGAGGTTTGGGACTGGATTAAGGCATGTTTTAGGATGCTTAAATATGTAGAAAACATGTGGGAATATTAGGAAATGATTAGAGGTGAATTAGGGGTTGAAAACTGATGGACAACGGTAAATTTTGACAGTTCCAGAGGTGGTCCAGGTTTGCAAATCGGTACGCAAACCCGGACCATAGCAAAAACATGGCAGAAGGTGATTTCAGAGGGTGGTCCGGGTTTGTAAACCCGGACATATACCCGACCATAGCAAATATGTAACAAAATGTGAAATCCGTGGTTGGTCCAGGTTTGTAACCCCGGACACAAACCCGGACCATCATAAAACTTTGCCAGAAAGGTTTTTAAGGTTCTAATGATGGGGAAGTGAATGGTATTGTTTTAGAAGTTGTTAAGGCCTTGTTTGGTGATATTTAAAGGTCCTAAGAAGTGTAAACAAGTGTAGTATGAGTGAGAGTAAGAACATAATTTCACATAAGTAAAACTAAGTATGCCGGGACAACGGGTAGGTACGGGAGTAGTAATTATTGATGTACCGTATGAGAATAGCATTAATAACAATGTTTGAAACATTACCAGTGGAACAAGTGTGAACCAAGGTACAAGGAACACATGGTAAAGCTAACTCAGGTGAAAGGTATGATTTTCTCATGCCCCTTATGCTAACCGAGTTACGTTGATTTTTGTGCTGTATGCCGGCTAATCAAGACTAAAGCATGAAAACGGTTTATTGCCTTTCGTTGTATGTCTTGTTGTATGTTGTATGAGCTAACCTTTCTTGATTGATTGTGTGGCCTCACTTAGTGCGTAGACCGACTCATAGATGAGTCTCCTTGTGTAGTGACTCGTAGTAAGAGTCATGTCGTGAACTAATGGAACCGTAACAACGCACTAAACTTATAAACAAATAATGTTAACGAAACAAGGAACTCACTCGAATGTGAAAGAGCGCACGAGAGTAGTAACCTCTCGATAACGGAGGAGAACAAAATGAATAATCCACAAACATAAGTAGTGGAAGTATATAAACAAACTCTATTGGAGGAATTAATGTTGGTGCAAGTCATGAACCATGGAGTAGTAAAGTGATGAGGGATCTCTAAACCCCTTAGCAAATTAGTCCCCACTATGAGAGGACCCGACTGATGTAAGTAATGTCCTGAACTGAGAGTATTCGATACGTTGGGGAAACCCTTAAACCTGAGAATACTAGACGGTAGTAATTCCCTAAGCTTGTGGAGGTTAATCAAGAGAGATACTTCTAGGCTAACCCATGAGATTGTAGGATACTCCATGAGGGGAGTGTTGGGAATTAGTAGTCCGGTAGAAATGGACAATTGTGTATTTGAGGAGCTAAGTGTATAGCCTTCGAATTGTAGGCCCGGTGGCGAGTCTTGCGTATGACTCCGCCCAGAGACCAAAGTAATAGTATTGAGTATTGCGTAAGTATGAGTATGGATGAGTACAGAGTATTGAGTATGTATGAGTAAGTACGGACATTGAGCAGTGAGTATGCACAAGTATAGTAACGAGTATGGAGTAAGGAATGAGTGCGAGTAAGGTAAAGAGCATTGAGTGATGAGTATGCAGGAGTAAGTGATGAGTAGCGAGTGAGAGTAAGTACGAGTAAGAATGGGTATTGAACACAGTACGAACAGAGTAGTGAGTAAAGTAACGAAGGAGTATGAGTAAGTAATTAACACGAATTGAAATACCCCAAACTTAGATATGGTGTTTAAATGATAAAAGATATATAAGGAGGCTAAATAATGCCTTAGAAACATTAAGAAACTTTTCTAATCAAAGAAGATATAAGGAAACACCAAAAGAGCAGTTTAAGCAAAAACGTGCTCTAAGCTTGGAGAGACTTGGGAGAGTACCCAAATATTGTTCTAAGACCTTAGTAATATCCTAATGGTCATTTTAAATCAATTACCAAAGAAAACCAAGCTTGAAAACAAGTTAAAACACAAAATGTGCTTTAAGGAGTCTTAAAGCACATTTTTGAAAAATTGTCTTATAAATGAGTTTTGAATGGCTAAATGTCCATAATTACTCTTTAATTAACATGTGTACTATATAGTATCACATTTGGAAGTCTACATCAATGGGAAATCAAAAATTTCACAACAATGTGCCTTGTTTTGTGAATAGTACTTAATTAAGCTAGTTTATAACATAAGTCAATATAAGTGAGATATTTGGTCAACAAAGACTTAAGTACCCTTATTATTAATGGGGGCCGGTTTCTTATAAGGTGAGTCACCACCTTTATGAGTTATTAAAAATAAGAAAGCAAATAAAGAGTTATAAAGCAAAAGTACTATTCACCCTTTAACATAAATATCTCATTTACTCACCTCTCTCCTCACCTCTTCATTCTCCCTTGTTTCCCATGATTTTCTCA